>JALGBA010000070.1:0-1200000 GCA_023970755.1 Azemiops feae | reverse complement strand
CAGCCTAGAGCATTCTGCAGGATTGTGCAGCAAAGGCCACATCTGCAGAGGCAAATTGTGTATCTTGTAATGTCAATAAATGTGGAAGAGCTAATTCAATTATCTACATGCAGAAGTCTCTCAGAGCTAATGCTACTTTGAGGTTTGCTCATGTTACTATTCCTCTGAAAGGTCATGATCTCCCTAAGGAATCAGATGCTACATGCAGAGTGAGCCAAAAGATACATTCTCTAGCCACCAATTTTCCAGATTTGCAGAAGAGGGCAATTATTGAAATTCCAGTGTATGTTCAGATAAATTGGAGGTGGCTAGCAAACATCTAGTTTATGCCATGTATACATTCCCTGGATTTGGAATGGGTTTGGGGGCAAAAATAAACGTAATTTCTTATGGCCACTAAAAGGTCAGATTTAACCTAGATTTTCTTTTTGCCTTGGTGGATGACATAAAAATCTTCCCTTACTGTGTATATATATACACTTTTATGTACTTTTTAACAAACCTAACATTAGAAAAACAACTTTGTTGGTTGTATGTACAATGAGAGCTTATTCACTGGAGACAAATTCCTTGTGTGTCCAATCACATTTGGCCAATAAATAAATAAATAATAAAATAAAATAAAATAAAATAAAATAAAATAAAATAAAATAAAATAAAATAATAAAATAAATAAAATAGAATAGAATAGAATAAAATAAATAAAATAAAATAAAATAAATAAAATAAAATAAAATAAAATAAATATAATACAATACAATACAATACTATACTATACTATACTATATTCTATTCTATTCTATTCTATTCTATTCTATTCTATTCTATTCTATTCCTATATTTCCTTCCACATCCTCTTTCTTCAACCTTCATTCATTTTGAAACTTTTTCATCCTACACTCATTCTACTTTCATTCTTGTTTCTTTCACTTTTTGTCTCCTTCCATGTCCATTTCTTGGACTGATATAGTACACTGTTCTCTATGCAGTCTACACAAAACTAGCAAAGATGTCTATTCAGTTTCAGTATTTAGTGGACCTATTTTTAATATCCTTAAACAAATGGCAGTTGTGATTTTTCGTCATTCTTTGCTCACTACTTGTACAACTGTTAGGGGAATATAAACTAATTACACAAATACAGATAAAATTTTGCAACTATGGCTGAAAATCTGATAACAGTTAATAATCTATAGTAAGCCTCAACAAGGCACAAAGTTACTACAAATTTTAAGGTATCAGTTGCTTTTTCCTGTATTTTAACTTTGTAGCAGTTTAAGCATGAAGCTACTAGTAGCACTCTCAGTACTGCTTCAATGCATCTTAGTTCTAATCCCTATTTGCCTCCATTGTTTTTCAAATATTAAACAAGCATTGTTTTCTTAAGCAAAGAACAACACCTAAATCATCTAGTTTCTATTATGTGTTATAACTAGGACTTGTTTCACAGAACACTCTTCTGGTCATTCACAATGTATACTTCTAATATTATCAAAAGAGTTAATTGTTTTATAGTAAATTCAAATTCCATTTTAAGTACTGTCACAGGATCTGTAATCTTCCACCATGAGCTCTAAGTATGAAGCTGTATCAGAATCCCAAAATGCCATTACTGAATCAAGTAAAACTAAAGATATATCATGAAAAATCTACACTATTCATTGTTACTCTCTTCGTTTTAATTTGAACTTTCTTCATAAAAATAGATTCTTTACTTTCCAATTTCAGATCTTTACTGTCATTTGTTCCTATAAGGTTGAAGCTGGTCAAGTCTGTACTTTTGGTTCATATTCCGGGAAAAGAGATTTTGTAAGCAAGGGATGGATAGCAGAAACCTTCAACACAGGAATCCATATGGGTGTTGACTCAAAAATGCAGAAAGAAACCCAGGTTTCAAACTGTGAGACTAACATACATCAAGGACAGGATTCCTGGAGAAGTTCTTGCATGCATCACTTTTTGATCTCTGTAAGAAATCTATTTATCTAACCTTCTTAAGTCTGCTTTGGCAATACAGACCAGGGAGACAATTTTAACTATATCTGATATAGCACCTTGATAATGTCCAAACTATATCAAATAGATTTGATCTCTTGTATAAAGAGTGGGGTCTGTTTTGTTCCTTTAGTCAGTGTAGACCATGGGTGTCAAACTCACCACGTCACACGACGTGTCGCAACTTTTTTTGCATTGCTGGACTGGGGTGGGCGTGGCCTCCGTATGACGCAACTGGCCTGCGGGCCAGGCAGTTTGACACCCCTGGTGTAGACTAACTAATTAGCCAAGGTTCCCCAGCTGGCTTTGTGCCTAAAAAAGGACTAGAACTCACTCTCTAGATTTCCAGCCTGATACCTTAAGCACTATGCCAAATACCCTTTCTATGCAAAGGTTACCTTCAAGAAAATAAAGGAAATAAACATTTATCCAAAATCTTTAATTAATAAAATCACCCCATTCTTAACTCATTTCAAAAAGTGATGTGATGCATTCACCCAACATAATACATGTAGTCCTTCTTTAACAACTACAATTGGGACCAGCAACTTGGTAGTTAAAGGAAGCAACTACTAAGCGAAAAATCATATGACATGACTGTACTAATGTATTTACTTCAGCTTTTCTTTGCTTTATAATGTCAAAAAGATATGGCCCCAAACAGCTGGGGAATGCAAATAATGAGAAAGATTTCTGGGATTTGATTCACAAGGAAGTCTGGATAAAAATCTTATAGCCCTTTTCTTCCATTTCCCTGCACTTTGGAATGATCACCCTAAGACTGGAATCATTAAAAAGAAAAGAATTGATTTTATATTTATATTCACTGGAGAGGAAGGGATTACAAGAGTGTAAGCAGGCACACAAGGTGAAAATACATAGAAAGGGATGTGTTAGCGCCAGCTGTTTGCCTAACACACAAGTGGATGCAGCCACAAGCTACTTAGAAGGCAAAAAAAGCTTTTAGTGTGAAACTGACTAGGGCCTTGTCTGTTACAGGTAGCAGTTGTAGCTGGTGCAGAGTTCTAATCAACTAATTAGGTCACAGAGCTTATGGCAGAGGTGTCAAACTGCCAGCCCACGGGCTGGTTGCATCATACGGAGGCTGCGCCCACCCCAGGTCCGGCAATGCAAAAAAATGCAATGCAAACGCGGCGAGTTTGACACCCGTGCCTTATGGTTAGCACTTTTTAGGGATGTACTGTGCTGTAGAAAAAAAACAGCTCAAGAAGAGGAAGAAGAAGAGACAAAAATGGGTCACTTGCTACTGGTCAACTCGTAATTGATAGTGAGATGGTGCCAAGATAGCAAATGTGGGCATTGGTCATAAAGTTACTTTTTCATCACCATCGTAATTGCATCTAGTCACTGTCCAAAGCACTAACCAGAGCACCAGTATCCATTTAACTAGTAACAAGTCCCAGACTAAATTAACTGCATTTTGGATTCTGATGGAGTCTGAATCTAATCCATAAATCCAATAATGGCATATATCATCTTATTACTGTTGTACAGGATACAATTTGTCAGTGAATGTTAGTACCAGGACCACATGTGAAGTCCAAATTAAACTGATTTATTACTAAATGTGCCTATGCACAGCAATTTACTCAACCTTTAGAGCTATCTTGACATTAGATAAGAGTCAATGGAATTCAAGAGGGATTGGACTTATTTCATTTGTGGCTATGGCTAGGCTGATTCCTCTTTTGACTCCATCCCCGAATTCTGCCACTCCTTCTCCTACAGTGAACTAGTAAGTAAAATGTCCCATTTTTCAGCTATGAGTTGTGCCTATCTATAAAAATGTAAGCTTTTGCTAGGGAAGGTACAATTATTTTAAGTTTCATAATACATATATTCCTCTTGATTTCACAAAGACTTCCATTCACTGAATATACAACATTGCCTGAGAACTTAAGATAACCTATTCTCAGTAAATTATCATTTTTTATTTTTAATAGTAACAATAAATGATATATTGTTAAACTTTAGTTATGCATGGAATGTCACAAACCATTTATATTCAGTCATATATAATTATATTCAAAGAAAAATATATAGTAAATGTGTAAGAGAGAAAAGAAAAAGGAAAGGAAAAAAATAAACAAGAAAGATAGAAAAAAGAAAGAGAAAACAAAAAGACAAAATATGAAAAGAAATATTAAGAAATGGTTTATGATTTGGCAGTTAAGAGATGAAATTCTAATCAAACATCTCTCTTATCAAATTCTAATCAAATCTCTCTAGGATTACATCATAATTCCTTTCTTTCTATAATCTATTTTTAATCATCAAAAATGTGAATCACAAAATTATTTTCTTTTTTACACAAAAAGTTCATAGGGGGTTCATATTTTTTCCCTTTCAAATGACTGAGCTAAGACGTGCCTCAGTAATTTCCACAGGACCCAGCCAATCAGAGTTTAACTTCAAAAAGTTTGGCTATAAACTCCAGGGGCCAAGAGGGAGTAATCTGTCCATGGCAAAACACTAATGTTAACACATTCCAATCCTAGCTTACTTTTCCACTGCCCTGAGACAAAAGCCACGCCCAATGTGTGATTATGATGTAGGCCATCAATAAGTTAAATGGATCAAGTCAATGGTTGCCATGGCAGCCATGAACTTTCAATCCACAGGCCCAAAGAAGGAGAAGGAAATCCTCCAGCACCATTAATCTGGCTAGATCCACTGGCAACTCAGCCACAGAGTCAAGGAGCTCAAACAGAGCCATCGCTAGGTATGGAGGAAGGCAAGCAATAAGGCCAAATGACCCCTATAGCCCAATTCCACAAAAAGGGTCTCCCATTTGGCTATGTCTGGCCACCAGACACTTTTGGTTAACAGCAGCCACACCTACTTCTGCCCTGGAATTGCAACTGATACCACACTTAAAACCCAAGAGTGCATTTTTGAGAGAGAAAGATGCCCCCTCTGCATCCAACCAAATTCCATATACACTAAGCTGGCCCCCTTGTCCATGATCAGATCATGGATGAGGTGAGCTTTGTTGGAGGCTGACTTGACATTAAGCAGCAGCAGTTCTGGAGACTAGCTTTTGGGACAGAGTGCAGAGGGATGGAATATACCACATATTAATATCACACTGGTGTTAAACACCAGGCCCATCTTCCCTGAAAGTGGCCTGACCCCTCCTCTTGCCATATTTTACCATCACCACTTCACTGCTGTGAAGTGGTTCCATCATAATCTTATCATAATCTTATCAAACCACTCATATCTCACATGAGAGCAAGAAGCCAGCACAGCCTCACCATATCCCCAATTCCAAAACAGTCTCAACCGGCAAATCTCCCAAACGGTCTTTTTTATTCTGTCTTTAAACTTTATTGCTCCAATTCCCACCATGGAAGATAGCATGTATTATTAACTTTTTCCCTTTCTATTATGCTAAAAATCAAGATACTGATTTTTCATGGTCTTTATTTTATAAGCATATAAGATACTCATTTTTTTACTGACAATTACTAGAAATAAGTAGTTGTAATCTTTCACTTGTCTTGAATTTTAGCATCACATACCATTTTCAGCATTACATACCATGTCCAGCAGTGACAACATATGGTGATTAAAAGAGCCAAGAATAATTCATTTTAACAGATAACCTGGTATTATTTTCTTCTTATCAAAATTGTGTTCTCTATATGACTAACCTTTGAATCTAGTTATGCCCAAACTAGTACTTCTATTATGCAAATCAAGAATAAGAATCATTCCATATACAAATGACTATGAAGAAGTATCTGATTTTCTTATACAGGTAGTTCTTGTTTAATGACCACAGTTGGGACCAGCAACATTACTAAGCAAAGCAGTTTCTAAGTGGGAAATCATATGACTGCAACTGTGCTTTCCAGCTCAAAACTGGTAAGACTTATCAGTTTCATACCTTTGGCTTTTGTTTGCTTCCTAACTAATCCCATGCATTTTGAAATGCACACGCCAGTGCTGGGATAATTAACAAGGAAATTACTGTTTGTATTTACATTCACTGTGAAGAGGGAGGGGGAGAAGAAACAGGTCAGACACAGAAGGGACTGCCTGCAGAAATTGCTTATTCCCTCTCACATCCTTGCAGAATGGAGAGAGAGAGAGATTGGACTGCTGGCATGGTGCACATTGCTTTTTATGTGTATTCACCACTGTGTGCTTGCTTACTCTCTTGTAATCCCTTCCTTTCCAATCCCTCTATTCTGCAAGAAGGGAAAACAGAAAAACAACTTAGTCAGGCACAGGATAATGCATACTGATGAATGCAATGGAGATAACATGACTGAGGACAGCAACACTAACTTTGAAGGGCCACTATATGAGGCAATTGTTAAGTGAGAATTACTTGTAAAAGCCAGGTAAATATTAAATGAAAGGAGCACACCATTAAAAGAAACAAATCATTCATATTTTGAATATGAGAAGGCCTACAATTATGAACACAATAAAAAGGGTTAAGAAAAGTTAGGTAACCAATCTTTCAATGTAAGTCTGCACAAACAAGATTATGAAAATTCTATCTTAAGTTATGGAACAGAAAACCATGCAGAACTGTAGCTTTAGACAAAAGAAAGAGAAAACTGAGGTCAAGATATGCTTACATAGCATGTAGTGCATGTAATCCAGTAGAAGCACATTCTTCTGTCACAAGAAGCTTTATTGGGAAAGTCTGTATCCATGGATGTAGACTTTGTGAATGAAGGAGGAATCAGCATATTCACCCTGTAGCCACTGAAAACCCCAGGGAAGAGAAGAAAAAAGCAGCTCAGTGAATATTTGTTAATACACTGTTATTACCATCACCCCTCTGTTCAACAATGCGTGGATTTCTCCAAGCATGTGAAATGGAGGTCATAATTTATCCACTTTTTCTATATCCTTATTTAGCCAAAGGACTATAGGATAAAGGAAAGAGAATTAAGATGATGCAGTGTTATCATATTGAGAAAAATACCAAAAGAAAAAGAACAGCACTGAAGCAATTTCGCCTCTTCCACAGGAAATCTAGCAGGTGGTGGTCATAGCTAGGAGAGCCTTTGCACACTTCAATTTGTGCACCAGCTGCAGCCTTTCTTGGATCAGGACTCTCTGCGCTCAGTCACTCAAGCCCAGGTCATCTCTCATCTGGATTATTGCAATGAGCAATACATAGGGCTACCCTTGAAATGCATTTGGAAGCCTCAACTAATACAATCTGCAGCAGCACAATTAGCCTTTGTTGCCCATAGAATGGCCCATGCTATAGCACTGCCTCGTGAGCTGCATTGGCTGATGGTTTGCTTATGGGTGCAATTCAAAGTGTTGGTTATGACCTTCAAAGCCTTCCATAGCAGGGTCCAGGTTACATGATGAACCAACTCATCCAGCTACAACAAGGCCGCCCTACTCGTGCTGGCAGAGGAGGCTGGCTATGGATCCCGTTATTTAAGGAACACTGGCTGATGGGATCCAGAAGAGCCTTCTCTGCTGTAGCATCAGGCCTCTGGAACATCCTGCCTCCAGAGGTAAAGTGAGGGGCAAACCTCCCCCTGGGGTCAGGATGTTCCAGGGAACCAACGCTACAGAAGAGAAGGCTCTTCTTCTGGATCCCATCAGCCGGAGTTCCTTGAATGACAGGATCCATAGCAGGCCTCCTCTGCTAGCATGAGTAAGATAGGCTTATCTTAGCCAGATGAGATGGCTCATCAAGTAGTTCCCATTTAGTTTGTCCCCAAACTTCTATTGTTCCACAATGGCTTGAAGACGTTGCTCTGCTGGTAGGCCTGGGGACCCAATAGGGGAATATCACACTGGAGGTGGCCACTGGACTAATTAACTGATCCCCCCTCCCCCCTGAGCTTCCTGTTTCCCCTCTGCCCATCTTTTAAATTTATATTATTGTACTGTTATTATTTTTATTGTTTCACTGCTTTCCTATTGTTATGTTTACATTTTGCTCTATCATTTTTTTCTTTCTTACCATTGTAAGCTGCCCAGAGTAGTTCCATGGAGAGAAGGACAGCAAATAAATTTAACAAATGAATAAATAGCAAGCATGCTCTCAGACTACTCTAGAGCTTTGCTAATAATCAGGAATTCTTCTTCCTTGTGATATATTTCACCAGTAGCAAAATTACTTAAGCAAATAATGGGAAACGTATGGATCACATATTGTTGCTTTAGTATTCTTTAAAAAAAAAATTTTTATTAATTTTTTATAATTACAAATCTTTAGTGCTTAGTAAACAACATGCTGTCTGGGTCCACATTTTTAACTTAATAATACATCTTAAATCCCTACTCTCTACTCCGTTTTTCTAGCCATTGGTAAAATGTATCCCATGTTTGAAAATATTCTGTATCTTCTTTCCTTTTCATTTTCAGTGTAAGCCTTTCCATTTCCGCACAGTCCAAAATTTTATTAATTATCTCTTCTTCAGCTGGTATTTCTTCATTTTTCCAATGCTGCGCAAATGTAATTCTCGCTGTTGTTAATACATGCAATATTAAATATACACATTCTTTATCATAGTTTTCTGAGGTTATACCTAAAAGAAATAGTTCCGCTTAAAATCTACATGTTTTCTTAACATTTTCTCTAACCACATATGTATTTTCGACCAGAAGTTTTTTGCTTTGGGGCATTTCCACTAAAGGAGGTAGTACATGCCTGGAGTATGTGTTCTATAAACAAACAAACAAATAGTAGGAGGATACCAAAGCTCCTCACTTCTAGCAATATATGTAAGGACATGAGCTAAAACACTACTCATATCATATAAGTTAGACAAATCCCCCTACAGTTGCATCTTTTTTTTCAAAAAGCAGAAGCTAAAATAAAATTATCAAATTTTAATCAATGTTTCTTGATACATAAGATGGAAAGAATTTGAAATTTAAAAGATGCAAAACAAAGAAGACAGAAGTTTAGGAAAACAGTGTGACAGTACAATTGACAGAATTAGTTTATGGTCTTTAATATATATCAATTCTCACCAATTTTCTGATGCACTGGAAAGACATAAGCATGAAACATCATTTGCATGAATGCAAACTGGTATCTATTACCAATTCTTTAGAATAATTTCCAACTGTTTTAGTGAATTTAACTGAATTAATAACTGTCAGTGTAGAATATGCTATTTCTATATAGATTGTCTCAAATTCAATTCCTGGAAACTCCATTTAAATGAATTTAGCTAGCAAGTTGGAAAAGACTCTCCAGAAAATGGCTGTCTATAGGAATTAACAAAATGAACCAATGGTTTGGGTAAAATAAGAATTTCAGTAGAAGGAAATAAATGCAGCTCAGGACTGAATTACAAAGTTTTTAGGGCTTTTGGAGTTTGACTGTTGGCTTACAAATGTTTTATTACCCTTCTAGGTAATATCATCAATGCAAGCAAGTACTGGGTTTGCTGCCTATTTGTGTATAGTAACTTGACTTGCAAGTTTTGATGGAGATGCAGTTTCCTCTTTGATGGTACCTCGACTGGAATATTGATTTCTGCCTGAATGTTTGGTATTGATCCTTGCTTATTCATGTTTTCGCTACAGGAGAAGAGCAAGTCCTCCTGAAAAATCTGCAAAATTTTTCTTAGATGAATATTCTATTTTAAAACAATAGAAACTTGCACAGGATTGCCTATAACAGTGATGGCGAACCTTTTAGAGACCAAGTGCCCAAACTGCAACCCAAAACCCACTTATGTATCATTGGGTGCCGGGTGGGCGTGGCCCATTGGGTGGGTGTGGCCAATTGGCTGGGCATGGCTGCAGTGGTAACGGCAGACTGGGTGGGATTAAAAAGTTCAATCAATCAATTCCAACTTTGCGAGATCTTTTTTTTCCCCGCGAGAAGTTGAAATTGATTGATTGATTGAACCTTTTTTTTTTGCACACAGCGGCAGAGGCCTAAAGCGAAAAGGTTTTATAAAACCCAGCTGAAGGCCTAGGACTGGGGCGATGGTGCACATGCCCATAGAGAGGGCTCTGCGTTCACCATCACGGGCCTATAATTTCATAATGAGCAAGGGAATAATGCATTTAAAAAAAAAACCTAGAACTGTATACGTGTATGCATACATGCATTTTTAGAAATAAAGAGATGAGGAAAAATGTATTCTTTCTGGGAGGAATTTTGTTTTTTATACTTAATTCCATTTAAAACACAAATAATATATGATTTATTTTAACAGGTGATCAAACAATGGGGAAAAATGCAATCTAACTAAATCTATAGTAAATAAGTATCAGAAATATAACAAAAACCAGTATTCTTGCTTTTCTGGGTTGCTTAACTTATTTTTAACCACTGAACCCAAATCATAACAAACAAACAAACAAACAAACAAAAAAGAAAACAGTTCTACTAACTCAATTCTCATGAGATAGATGGCTATATAAATTTGATGTATTCATTTATTCAATTAATTTTGATGGAATTTGATTTATTCATTTATGTCAATTTATATCTGCCCATTCCACATATATTACAATGGAAAGCTTACAATGGATAAAGAATTATTAAAATTATACACTTCCAGGTAGTCCTCAACTTATGACTACAATTGAGCCCAACATTTATGTTGCTAAGTGAGAAATTTGTTAAGTGAGTTTTGCCCCATTTTATGACTTTTCTTGCCACAGTTGTTAAGTGAATCACTGCAGCTGTTAAATTAGTCACATGGTTGTTAAGTGAATCTGGTTTCCCCATTGACTTTGCTTATCAGAAGGTCGCAAAAGGGGACTGCGTGACCCTGGGACACTGCAACCGTCATAAATATAAGTCAGTTGGCAAGCATCCGAATGTAAATCACACGAACACAGGGATGCTGCAATGATCATAAGTGTGAAAAATGGTCATAAGTCACTTTTTTCAGGGCAGTTGTAACTTTGAACGTCACTAAGTGAACTGTTGTAAGTCGAGGACTACCTGTGCTATGTTAATGGAAATTCATAGCATATGTGGATATTTTATATAATCTTTATTTCTCTCTGCAGAACATTTCTCTCAAGGTTAATATTATTACTCAACTTGTATCTTCAAATAATAAAATAATATTGTACAGTTTAAAGCTAGCATATTTATAGTAGCAAATAAATACTTCCTTAGATGCATTTGAGGTATATAAACAAGTCCCTGACTTACTTAATTTCTATCATCATGCTGCCTGCTGTGATTTCTGCCTGTTGCCAAACAGATCTAAAACAAGCTACTGATTTTGTTTCTCAGGTTAGTGTGACCTGCAAATAGATGACATAAATGAAGCCGATATAGCACACTGAAACCATAGTTGCCTTAAAAATGTTTGTAAATAGCCTTTATTTCACAGGGTTCATACTACATACTAAGCCATAAATAGACAATATTTTGGCTTAACCCTGCCTGTATAATGAATTTGTTCAAGATAATGAACAGAGACAAAGAGCAATGCAATCTCTTCACAAAGAGTTGATTAATGATAATTTTATCTAAACCAGAGGTTTTCATGCATTTTCAGGCTATGGAACCTCTTAAAAAATGCCCAGAACAGAGGCAAAGATCTATGACAAAAAACATGATTGCATCCAAATATTATTTGCATATTGTTTGGTTCTAAGCCCACTTCACCATAAAAGAGATCACATATAACTAAATTAAATAATTTAACAAATCCTTTATTTGTTGAGTTAATTACCACAGAAGGATTAGGGAATGCCAGCATGTTACTGACATTTGCAGTTCCAATGATATATTATACTGAAGAATTTGCTATTTTCATATAGAGTGTCACATTATTTTAAGCATTATAGCTGAAAACTGAGTCCATTTGAGCTTTAGACAGCGTGGTATTATATGCCTACTGCTATAATAATGCCCACTGGGTCCTCTTTCACAAATGGACATAGCTAAGAAACTACAGAAAGTTCTGCCTATAGATTCTTTAGCATGTTATGCACATTTTTCTGGCTGGCCCATATGGTATGCTAAACAAAGTATGGATGGAACCACATTCACTCATGGAACAAGCTAAATACAACCAGACCAGTTTGTGGAAGCATGGCTCTTACCAGATATCTGAACTGGTGAGTTATACAGTAGGCCACAGATCTAGGTAACTGATGTAACCAGGATGGGCAATCACTTTTCTCTAATATTGCATGACAACTGGGGATGGTAAACAAAGTGACTGGGAAGGGCTAGATATGCATGAGCAGTTCTTTCTCACATGGTTATTTTGCTATTTTCTTCGGGGTGGTGGTGTTAGAACTGATTTATAAGTTAATTGATGCAACTTACTGTATAAACTTATACAGTTCACATTCCATCCAACTATGAAATTCGTTGGGTGACATGGCATCAGTTATTACCTTTCAGCAGAAGTTAGCTGACAGTTATTGCTGTGGCCATAAAATGAGTGGAATTTCTCCATTAGATGTGCTATTTTTTGCCCCAAGAGGAAAAATGGAATATACATTATAAATACGAAAATTAATTATAAACAATCCAAAAAAGGAGGATGGGAAAGGGAAGAATGTGGCAATTGTGGAAAACAAAAAATGGAGTAGAGTGTATTAGAAAGGGAAGGATGGAGACAGAATGATTGAATTATTACTCCAGGTACTATACAGCCATAAATACATTCCTAAAAAGATGATAAAGAGATACTGATTTTTTTTCAATACACAGAACATCAGTCTGTCCTTCCTTCCTTCCTTCCTTCCTTCCTTCCTTCCTTCCTTCCTTCCTTCCTTCCTTCCTTCCTTCCTTCCTTCCTTCTTTCCATCCATCCATCCATCCATCCATCCATCCATCCATCCATCCATCCATCCTTTATATGAATGAAGCTAAGACATAAAAAGAAACAGAGGGATTATGACTACATTTAGTTTGGCAAGGAATATTTGTCATTGTTACTTGTATCTAGAAAAATCTAGTCTCAGGTGGAACATATTCTATGGTCAATAGTAGGGTACCCTTTGAGTGATAGCTGTTTCAGGATGGAAGCAGAAAATACTATGGCAGTTATATCATGTGGACTTTCCTTAGTTATTATTTAATCAGCAGGAGATACAATGTTGTGTGACAAAGAGCTTTGGTCTAATTTAACACAGCACTTTTTAATGGGTACACCTAGGATTGAGTAAAGTATACCCTCAAAGCTGTATATACTTCATTAAAAGGAGTAATTTAAGAAATATATCCATAGCTATGAGAAGCTGTTTTTCTCAGGAATCTTTCCAGTATGGACATTTTGTGGTACACACTTCAAATACAGTATATGATTATAAACATACAGTATTTATATCTTAGCATCAGGAAGCCACTGGATCTAATTTCTGCCCAAAGAACTATCTATTCTCTGCTTAATGTGTTACTTTACAAGCAAGAAAACAAGAAATACTGAATTTCCCAATCTATATTACATTGATTACAGCTACTCATATCACTACTCTCTATATTCAGAAGAACACCAGATGGCATACTCTTACCATAAGCAATTCAAGCGGAAATTTGCAATTAGGATATGTATAAAACATCATCAGTCTTCAGGCTGCTATTTTAAAGCCCATGAATAGGATTCTTTCTGCCTCACAATATGCATTTTCACAATCTGGACATTGTTCTGCCTTGAAGGATATGATTTCATCTTTCAAAAATGTTTTTTGCTTATTGGGGAGGGACATTTTAGCCCAGCCTTACTCAGAAAAAAAAACCCTTCTCTTTCTGAACTTTGGACATAATTTCTAAAGGCATATACTGTAGTAAAGGAATGTTTTAAATCATTCACTTGCTCTGCCTGCCACCACCATTGTTGTATCTTTAGAAGGGACTACACTAGTGATGGCGAACCTTTTAGAGACTGAGTGCCCAAACTGCAACCCAAACCCCACTTATTTATTGTCGGGTGCCGGGTGGGCGTGGTCCACTGGATGGGCGTGTCCACTGGGTGAGCATGGCTGCAGTGGTCATGGCAGACTGGGTGGGTGTGGCTGGGGTGGGCGTGGCCACCTCGATGTTGCTCATGGGGAGGGATGCCTGTGGGGGCCGGGCATGGTTGGGGGAGATCCAGGGGGTCTCTGGTGGGTGGGGCAGGAGGTTCATCCTGCGGGGTGAGGCAAGGCAGGGGGCAGGGCAAGGGTGCAATTTCCATTCAGCATTTCTTGCAGATGTCTCATGACCCAAACTAGGTAACATCAGCAGTGCCAGAAGAGAATGGGGTTTGTGGAGTGGAGGAGAAGAAAAGAAGAGGAGGAGGAGGGCGGTTATGGGTTCCTTGGTTCTCTCTGAGCTTTGTGGCTTTCTTATAGACGTCTCATGACCCAAACTAGGTAACATCATTGGTTCACTTATTATCCCACTTTGGGTCCTGAAACGTCTGCAAAAAAACCCACCATCCTCAGAGACACCCCCCCCCCCAAGGACCCTTTAACTCTGAGCCAGAAATATTCTCCTTGATTGGCATTCCAGACCGTCTCAGGGCAGAAGAATCTGCCTGGCAGGACCTCATTCCTCTTTCCCATGGGGCACATCCCAATGCCCCCATCCTTCCTCCACCATTTCCTGGACCCTAAAGGCCAATGAGGTTTCTCTCAACCACCAGCACCGGCACTCCCGGTTCCTCCAAGCTGCTCCATCAACTCCAGCTTTGCCTACCTCTCGGGGCTTCACCTGGACGTGGCACCACCTCCCCCGTTCGTGGATTGGGATGCTCCTCCAAAGGCCGACTGCATCCTCCCTCCCAGTGGCTCCCCCAACCTTTCATCGCCTCAGCTCCACACAACCCCTCACAACCCCGAAATAACCTTCCAGGAGCAAATTCTCCTTTTTTCTCACTAACCTTGGCCGCCCGTCATAAATACCTCGCCCTTCACCCGCTCCCCTCAGATCCATAACTGGCGCCCCACTCCAGCAGCCCCATTCCAACTGCTGGTGGGGCTCGGTCCCTTGGCGATGGTGGGAGGGTGATGTTGAGGGCCGCCGGCACCAGTTTCCTTTTGGCCAGCATGGCAGCAACAGTGGCGGAGGCTGGGGCTCACGTTCCGTAGCGCCTAGAGAGGGACCCGCCTCAGAAGCAGCAACAGCAGTGGCATCGTCATCACCAGGCTTGGCTGCCCTAAGCGAGGCCGAGGCTGCAAGCGAGGCCTAAACCTCTCAGCCCGGCCCTGAGGTAAAAACGTGGATAGGTGAGAGGAGGAGAGGAAGGGGGCATGGCCAAAGCGTGAGCGCACCCTTGGGCGCACGAGGGAGAAACTGGGGGAAAAAATCTCCCACCAACTCGCCGTCCCGCCACTGGCTGGGGCTCTCGCCACCATCCACCCACACACTCCTCGCGATTCGACGGCTTGCCCAGGAGGTTGAGGCACGCCAGATAAAAAGACAGGTCGGGCCGTAATTTGAGGACCCCTGAGCCACAGCGTTAGTGGCTCTATAGGCAGAGCTGTGAAGTTCTCTTCTCTGACAGAGAAGAGAACTTCGCAGCTCTGCCTACAGAGCCACCAAAGCAGCAGGTGGAGCGCTGGAGGCTCAGGGAGGGAGGGTGCTGAAGTGGGCGGTCGGACCATTGGCAAGAGCAATGCGGTTGAGCAGAAAGCGGCCTCAGAACAAGTGGGGCAGGTAAGGAAAGAAATCCTCACTCCCCCCAGAAACTGCCTTTCTTTCCTTACCTGACTCCCAGCCCTGTGTGGTTTCTCCTTCGCGATCCGCCACTGCTGTCGCATGCAAGGAAACGAAGGTTTTTTGGGGGGGGGAAAAGTTCAGTCAATCAATTCCAACTTCTTGTGAAAGATCATACAATCATAGAACCTATTTTTTTCGATTCTGTCTGACCTATGAGGAATGTCTAGCCAAAATTAAATAGGTAAATACCCACCAAAATTGTTGATAATAAAACAGAAAATCAAGCAAAAATACAATATTGGCTGAGCAAAATGTAACACTAGAACTCTTCAGAGTTCCTAAAACATGATTTCAGAGGTTTTACACAATACTTAATATAGCCTTATTATATAGCCAATGTTTTCTGGCAGGTCTCATTAAATTAGGTTATCCTAATATCAATTAGAATTTTCTTTTCCTCTGAATAGCTTTTCTTAATTTCCCAAATGTAAAGAAGGCCTAAATGTCCCTTTTAAGAGAGAGAGAGAGGAAGGGAGGGAGATCTCCTTGATAGTGTAATTCCATATAGAACTGGATTAACAAGAATGTAGAGAATAAGGGTGATGACTTTGATGGAGATATGCAAAAGCTGTTGTACAAGAGGCCGAATTTTTTTAAAAGTATAGAACCTCTAGATCAGGTGTGTCAAACTGCCGGCCCACGGGCCGGATGCGTCACACCAAAACCACGCCCACCCCATTGCCAGCAATGGGAAAAAAGTCGCGATACGTCGAGACACATCACGTGACGCCGTGAGTTTGACACCCGTGCTCTAGATAACATTAAGGAACCGCTAATTTCAATTAAAGTAACTTTAGTTTTCCTGTGGAATTGATTTTTACCTACTTATCTACCTAACTAGTGGGGCTGACAATGAAGCATAAGTCTTATGTTTCCTGTTTTTACATTTTTCCTTAGGGTAATAGAGCACATTTGTTCGAAGTATGAAAATTCTTGAGTATTAACCGATCAATTCAGTGTACTGCTCTCTCAAGGAATCATGTTACAGAGAAGTGCCCAATAAACTTTTTTGGACAACTTAGTAGAGAGAAGGTACTTGATAGAGGGGCGAATATGGTCTCCACAGTGATGGAGGAAGCCCTCCTGGCAAAAGTAGTCAGCAGAGCATTTCTAAAATCCTTGGCGCTAGCCACGAGGACCTATTGAACCGGTAATTAAATTACCTAATATTTTCTGCTTTCTAGCAGAAAATTGGTGCTTCAGATTGTGCCACTTCCTGATATAGAATTAAACTGGGATCTGGATGGGCATTAACTTGCATATCACCTTTTTCCCTATAAGCCAGACATTAAAACACCTCCTAAGTGTTAGGCTTAGCAGAACAACCCTGGATCTTCTACATTATAGGCATAGGCAATCCTGCTTCTCCTTGCAAGAGAAATGAGCACGACTGGCTCCCAGCTACATGAACACTACTTACTGTATCTGTTGTATGTACGAAATGAACTGAATAAGATGATTAGAAAGAGAAGAGTGGCATCATCTTCTACTACCCTTGCTTGATCAATGTTCCTCAGATTACCAATCTAGAAGGGGCGTTGTCTTACCTGAACACCTTTTCTCAGCATGATGATGGAGAATCCACAATAGATGGGTTGATCCTTGTCTTCCTGCCCAGAGACTAAGTCAATCAACCTTTGCCACGCCTCTTACCTTGGACTAGGAGACCCAGTCTTGACGAAGGCGTAGCCGTTGATGACATTACAATGTGGTGGCTCAAATACCTGACACAGGACCTGACGTACCTAAATGGGGGGGAGTGGATTCTCCATCGTCATGCTGAGAAAAGGCGTTCAGATAAGACAACGCCCCTTCTCCAGCATGACCAATGGAGAACCCACAATAGATGGGACATACCAAAGTCTCACTGTCCCTATGGGTGGGAAGCAGTCTGGGCCTATGTCCCACTATCCGATACTATTCTCTGGAGAACTTTCCTACCAAACGAGATATCAGCTGAAGCGAACCGATCCAGTTCATGATGCCTCACAAAAGGGGAAGACGACGACCACATTGCTGCCCTACATATTTCCTCGATCGACGCTTGCGTCGCCCACACCGCTGAGGTTGCAGCACCGCGAGGTGAGTGCCCAGCGATCCGACTAGGAACTGGTAAGGAGTGTGTCTAATACGCCTCCGCAACACATGCCTAATCCATCTACCAATGGTAGAGGCAGACACCTTCTGGCCCATTGAAGAGGGCTGGAATGAAACGAAGAGGGCCTCCTGCGCCCTGAGAAACAAGAAATTGACCTTGGGAACGAAAGAGGGATCCAACCGCAGGACCACCCTGTCGACATGAAAGATGCATAAGTCATCACTGATAGACAGAGCTGCCAGTTCAGGCAAGATAGGGTTATCATATACAAAGATATCCTGTCAGAGGAAGGATATCTAAAGCAAAGGCAAGAGTTGACACAACAGGGGATTGCTTTGGAATGGTGGTCTTACCTTCAGATACAAGCAAGATACGTGAAAGACAAGAAAGAATGGGGAATTAATAGACAAGATACGGGGCTTGATAAAATATTATTAGGCCCGGAGAAAAAACAAATAAAAAAATATATAAATATATGTTAGAATATAAATTATTTGAAGAACAAGTTAAAGAAACAATGGTTACCTGGGCAATAGATTTGGGGCACGCTATAAACATGGACCAATGGCAGCAAAGCTGGGAACGTAATTGCAAAATTACATTGGCATCAAATTACAAGGAAAATCTCTATAAGATGCTCTTTAGATGGCACCTGCCACCGGCTAGGCTCGCAAAAATGTATAGTGGATACTCACCACTATGTTGGAAGTGTAAAAGGGAAAAGGGTACTTTTTTCCATGTTTGGTGGGCTTGCAAAGAGGTACAGGTTTATTGGCAGAGAGTTTGGAATTGGATAACAGAAATGACGGGTCAAAAAACTCAATATAAACCAGAGATGCTACTACTTGGCATATTAGAAAAAAATATAAACAAAGATGATATATACTTAATTATTCATGTAATAACGGCGGCAAGAATTTTGTTTGCCCAAAATTGGAAAACAAATGAAGTGCCTAGTGGAGATGCGTTAATAAGGAAAATTTTGTATTGCGCAGAATTGGATAAGTTGACGAAAGAATTAAAAAATCAGGAGGAAACAGAATACTATTTAAGCTGGAATAAATTTTACAAATGGAAGGAAAAAAAAGAAGGAAGGTCATTAGAAGGGATGTAAATAGAGGAAGAATATCTGAAATGTATAAAGTATGTGTATAATAAGGAATGTTTAGACAAAGATGTATGTCAAAGATGATACACTATGTTCAATGTTTTTTAATCTTTTTTTTTTTTGTATTCAATAAAAATTATTTTGTTAAAAAAAAATAATAATAAAAAAATAAAAAAATAAAAAAAAAGAAATGCGCCTAGCTGATGTGACAGCCACTAAAAAGCCAACCTTAAGCGTCAGGAACCTCAGAGAACAGGTTCTGACGGGCTCAAATGGAGGGGAAGTGAGAGCCTGTAGGACCTTGGACAGATCCCAAGAGGAATATCTGTGAACCACGGGCATCCTGGTGTTGGTCGCTCCCTTGACAAAGGAGCGCACCATGGGATGCTGAGCCAAGGGCTTTGAATTGCCCTATGTAAGCACCGTGGACAGAGCAGCCACTTGTCTGCGGATCGTATTGGGCGTCAAGCCCTTCCTGAGTCCCTCCAACAAATAATCCAAAATCTTGGGAATGAAATCATAAATCCTGTTATCAGTGGGTCTCCGTGAAACCTGAATCACAGTAATGACGTCTGATGAGTAGGACTCCTGCGTCAGGAGCTGCCGTTCAAATGCCAGACGGTTAACTGGAGCCACTGGGGCTCTGGGTGTTGTAGAATCCCCTGGCTGAGGGATATTTGGTCTGGAGGTATCCTCCACGGAATAGAGATCGAGAGACCCACGAGGTCGGCAAACCACGGCCGTCTTGGCCAGTGTGGAGCCACTAGTATCACCTCTGCCCATTCCTGCAGTATCTTTCGGATAACTGCCTGGATCAGAGGGAGAGGAGGAAAAGCATACAGCAGACCTCCGGGCCACGGGCTGCGGAGAGCATCTGCTCTTTCCGCCCCTGGAGATGGAAACCGGGAGAAGAACCTCGGGAGCTGAGAGTTCGCCGGAGTAGCGAACAAAATCCAGTACTGGATGACCGAACCTCTCCAATATCTCCCTGAAGAAATCTGGGTGCAGGCGCCACTCGGAGTGATCCACTGTCACCCTGCTCAAGAAATCCGCCTGCCGATTCGCCTCTCCCTAGATGTGCTCGGCCCTGAGGGAGGAGAGGTTGGTCTCTGCTCAGGTTCCCAACAACTGAGCCTCGGCCATAAGGGACCTGGAACGGGTACCCCCTTGCATGGGCTTTCGCCGCCACGTTGTCCATGAGGACTAGAACGTGTTGTCTCGCCACTGTGCAGCGGAAGTGGCATAGAGCCGGATGTATAGTTCTGAACTCCAACCAATTTATGTTGTGCTTCAGATCTGACCGGGACCACCGGCCCTGAGCCAACTGTGATTGTAGGTGCGCTCCCCAGCCGAACAAGCTGGCATCCAAAGTCAGGATGAGCCTGATGGGATCCTTGAACAAGGTCCCCTCGGCCACCGCTGGGGAGATCCACCACTGGAGGGATTTTAGGGTCCGGGACGGAACCCGCACCCTCTTGTTGGAGGAATTGGTGCCCAGTCTCTGGAACGGAAACAGAACTATTGCAAGTTCCTGGAGTGTAGCCTGGCCCAAGGCACTACCGCTATGCAGGAAATCATCTTGCCCAATAGTTGGGAAAGCATCGCCAGGGCGACTACACGCTCCCTTTGGACCCGGAGAACCAGGGACCGGATGCTGTCCTGACGTTCCCGAGAGAGGCAAACCTCACATTTCCTTGTATCTATTGCCACCCCCAAGTGAAAGAGGCGGGTGGAGGGAACTGTCTGGCTCTTCGGGAAGTTTACTGAAAACCCGTGGTCTTGGAGGGTTTGGACAGCCAAAGCCAGATCTGATTGAGCCGATGAGGAGTGAATGAGGATGTTGTCCAGGTAACACTGGATACGCACCGGAACGGACGTCAAATGCGCTGCCAGGACCCTTGTGAACACCCTGGGGCCGATGATAGCCCGAAGGGTAGTGCCCTGTACTGAAAAGTGGCGGCCTGCATAGCAGAACCTGAGGAATTTCCGGTGACCGGGAAGGATGGGAATGTGTAGATATACCTCCGTGAGGTCGATGGATGTCAGGAGGTCCCCCTTCCTGATACCGGCCCATGGATTGGAGCGTTTGCATCTTGAACCTCCTGTGTGCCAAGTGTGAGTTTAACCCCTTTAAATCGAGGATTGCCCTCCATCCTCCCAAGGTCTTGAGAACTACGAACAGAATGGAATAGAACCCCTGGCCCTTTTGCCCAGCTGGTACCGGTTCTATGGCCCGGATATCCAGAAGATGTCGGATGGCCTCCTTCATGAGACCTTTCTTGACCGGATTTTTGAACAATGGGCAAGGAACGAAATATCTCGGGGGGTTGGATATGAATTCCATAGACAGACCGAATCTGATGGTGTTTGTCTGCTTGCAGGCCTAGTCACCCTTGAGGCTGAATAGCTCCGAATGAGGGAGCAAAGAGACTGAATTTGAATCCAAGACGACCAAAGAGACCAAGGACTGGATAGTGGTGATGGCTGCAATAGCCGGCACGCTCACAATCCTGATAGTAGCTGTGAACCAACCTAATGGAAATAGCCAGCACACTTAAGTTTAATAGTGGCTGCAAGGCCAACTTAATGGTACGGTCAGCACACTACACTGCTCTTGATGGCAGCAAAACCAGTAATGGTACGGCCAGTGCCCTGGCAAACCTCATAGTGGTGGCAAGACCAAATCAATGTTAACGACCAGCACACATGCAATCCACTTAGAGGCGGCAAGGCCAACTCAATGGTCACGGCCAGCCCACATGCAGTCCACTTACTGTACACGTGTAATCCACTCAGTGGCGGTAAGGCCAAATTAACGGTAAAGGCAGCACGCATGTAATCCACTTAGTGGTGGTAAGACCAACCAAATGGTAACGTCCGCATAATGGTAACAAGTTGTAAACAGAGGAGGCATAGGCAATCAAGGCTATGAGTCATAGTCCTTGTGCAGGAGCTGAAATGGCAGCCATTGAAGATGGCCTAGTGACCCTCTAAAGCATTGGTAAGTGCTCCTGATAATGCCTCCTGCTGGACTGTCTCACCTCCGGTTTGGCGGATTCTTGCCCCCTCCTGATTGGAGGATTTGGGGCTTCTTGCACCTAGAAGTGCTGCTCACTTCAAGAGGTCTGAGATGCAGCGTTGTCTGCCATTGCAATCAGAGACATCTCGGTGGAGTGTTGAGAGGGATCTCAAGTGTTTTGCATCGGTGTCTGCCATCGTAATTAGAGATATCTCAGTGGTGTGCTGAGAGGGATCTCAATAGTAAGGAGCAGAGTACTGATAGTGGTAGGGCCACTCAATGTAAGAAACAGTGTACTCAAGGGTTAAAGTGGCTGCAGGACCAAATTAATGGTACTGCCCTCACACATGCAATGCTCCTGATGGCAGCAGGACCACTAAGGGCACGGTCAGTGCTCTGGTCAGTTCAACTGTGGAGGCAAGACCAACTGAATGGTAACGGCCAGCTCACATGTAGTTCACTTAGTGACGGCAAGACCAACTCAATGGTAACAGCTAACTCACATGTAGTTCACTTAGTGACGGCAAGACCAACTCAATGGTAAAAGCCAGGTCACAAGTGCTTCACTTAGTGGCGGCAAGAACCACTGAAAGGTAACAGCCAGCACACTAGTAACAAATGGCGATGGCAAGACCAATTTAATGGTACGGCTAGCACACTTTCACTTTCAGAACCATATTCAGGCCTTCTGCGAGGCCAAGATGGCGGCTTGCCTGTGTTTGTGTCTTTTGTCTTCTCTGCCCTAGGAAATTGAAAAGGACCTGACTCCCCTACTGGGGACAAGGCCCCTGGAGCAGTTGAAGTCGAAGGAGCATGTTGTGGTCCAAAGACCAAAGCCTCCATGGGAACAGGAGATGCCAGCCCAGAGGCAGCCACACCCTGACGCTTTTGTGCCTTGGAGAATTGTTTCTCTAAGGCCTGGTGTCTCCTGCTGGCCTCTTTCTCAGCCGCCTTAGAGGATTTCTTGACAGAAATAGCCTTAGCCTAAGTTTGCCAGCCGCCTCCTGTTTTGAGGACTTGGACTTCCTTTTCCTGGGAGTGCTGGGGACATCTTGTGGAGTCTGAGATGCCAGGTTGTCTGCCATTGCAATCAGAGATATCTCAGTGGTGTGCTGAGAGGGATCTCAACAGAGATGTCTCAGTGGTGTGCTGAGAGGGATCTCAATAGCAAGGAGCAGAGTACTGATAGTGGCAAGGCCACTCAATGTAAGAAACAGCGTACTCAAAGTTTAAAGTGGCTGCAGGACCAAATTAATGGTACTGCCCTCACACATGCAATGCTCCTGATGGCAGCAGGACCAGTAAAGGCACGGTCAGTGCTCTGGTCAGTTCTACTGTGGTGGCAAGACCAACTGAATGGTAACAGCCAGCTCACATGTAGATCACTTAGTGATGGCAAGACCAACTCAATGTAACAGTCAATTCACATGTAGTTCACTTAGTGACGGCAAGACCAACTCAATGGTAACAGCCAATTCACACGTAGTTCACTTAGCGACGGCAAGACCAACTCAATGGTAATATCCAATGCACATGTAGTTCACATAGTGATGGCAAGACCAACTCAATAGTAACAGCCAATGCAAATGTAGTTCACTTAGTGACGGCAAGACCAATTCAATGGTAACAGCCAGGTCACTTAGTGGCGGCAAGACCAATACAATGGTAACGGCCAGCACTTTCACCTTCAGAATAGTCTTGAGGCCTTGTGCGAGGCCAAAATGGCGGCTTTGCCTCTGCTTGCCTCTGCTTGCAGGCCTTGGTGAAATTAGCAGATAAATTGAATCAAATCCAAGATGAGCGGTTAGACTGAATCAGGCACTTATGCAGTAAGTAGTCCCAAGTATAAAGGCAATGAGTTTTGCTGTCGTTGTATGGAACTGTAATACAATGCTAGGCCCAATTATTGATCGTGCTTCGGGGCCTCCAAAAATGGCTGCCGCCCAGAATTGTTGAGATCTAGGACCTTAATGCAACTAGCAGCCGGATTTAAAATTCCGTTGCTGCATTTCTCTGGTGACTTGCTGCAAATTCAGTCCAATCGGACAATGCTGAGTTTGCCTCCCTGAATGATCAATCGAACCTAAGCAGACAACAAAGCTAACTGCTGCCTCTCTGCAGCACACTGACTCCTAAAACAAAAGTAGCTGGAGTTTCAGCCAAACGCCCGGGAATGGCCAAAATGAAAACAGTTCTGAATGGCTTGAAATCTTGCAAACAGAAAGAAAAACAGTTCGCCCCCAAATGATCCCAATTCTAGCGCAAAGGCAAAAGAAACAAGCGAGCCTCCCACGTGGCCGAGAATGGAGGCTTCCGTTGAAGCCTGTAAATCTCCTGAACCGGGTGATTTAGCACTGTGCTGTTAACAGCACAGCGACTGGGAGAAAACACAATAGATGGGGATAGCAAAGAAAAATACAACCTGATTAGCATCTCTGCCTAAAGACTGAGCCAAGCTTTACCACGTCTCATACGGGCGAAGACTAAGTCGAGACTGGGTCTCCTAGTCCAGTGATGGAGAACCTTTTAGAGACCGAGTGCCCAAACTGTAACCCAAAACCCACTTATTTATCGCTGGGTGCCAGGTGGGCGTGGCCCACTGGGTGGGCGTGGCTGTGGTGGCAGACTGGGTGGGTGTGGTCACCTCGATGTTGCTCGTGGGGAGGGATGCCTGTGGGGGCCGGGCAGGGTTGGGGGAGATCTAGGGGGTCTCTGGCAGGTGGGGCGGTGGGCAGGAGGCTCGTCCTGTGGAGTGAGGCGAGGCAAGATGAGGCAGGGCGGGGGTGCCATTGTCGCGGGGCAAGGCAAGGCAGGGGCGGCTGCTGCCTGACACCATCGACCCCCGCACACAGAGGCCAGCGAGAGCATGGGGGCCAACAGTGTCTGTCAGCAGCCACAGCCTGCCGGCCCCTCGACCGGCGCACTCTGGGGCTCCGCAGCCCGCCACCAGCAGTTCAGAGAAGCCGCCTCTGAGCTGGATGGCCGGCCGACAGCTGAGGAGGCAATGCAATGGGTCGTGCCCGGGAAAAGGAGAGCATGCGAGGCCAGGAGGGATGGGATGGGGGAAGGGAAACCAGCTGTGCTGGGATACATCTGGCCACATGGGACCTCAGCGAGTTAGCGGGCGGCTGGTTGAAGAGTGACGGTTGCCATCTCCGGGGCATGGCGCGCGTACCCACAGAAAGGGCTCTGAGTGCCACCTCTGGCACGCGTGCCATAAGTTCGCCACCACTGTCCTAGTCCAAGGTAAGAGGCGTGGCAAAGGTTGATTGACTTAAGTCTCTGGGCAGGAAGACAAGGATCAACCCATCTATTGTGGATTCTCCATCGGTCATGCTGGAGAACAAGGCAAGTTTGGTCTAGTGATCAGGGTAGAAACCAGGAGATCATGAGTTCTAGTTCCATCTTAGGCATGAATGTTGACATAGTGACTTTGGGTCAGCCACTCTCTCTCAATCCAACTCACTTCACTTTGGGGAGAAGGGAGGATGCTTCACTAAGAAGTGAAGAAAATAGGAGGTGGAAGAAGCATTAGATAGGTTTACCACCTTGGGTTATTTATAAAGATAAATATAAATTTAGATTTAAAAAAATCTTTAAACAGAGGCAAATCTGGATTAACTTAAATATCTGCTCATCATAGCTTATGGTCCTGGCAGTTGAATAAAAGTCCTCTTGCCTGCTTGTAATAGCTCCCAATCTTCAGACAACATGTCCACTTGCTTTCAGCTTTTCTGCTACACGTACTCCTCTTCCCATTCTGTCTTACAATTTGCTTTTGTAGGTAAGGTAAGGCTGCCTCTGGACATCAGTATATCCTTAAAAACACTAGAGTGTGGCTCAAATAGCAGGGCAGCTGGGACATGGTCTTGATTGCCTGTCAGTATAATTCTGAGGAAATGGATGAATGCCTAAGAGTGGGGGGAAGCTTGTTTGTGAAAAAAAGCTATTTTTGAAAAGACAGTAACTCCAACTTCATTCCCTCACATGCAGAATGAGCAAATTTCATGGTTTGTTGCAACTTGCATCATAGATCCTCAAAGCTAGTACTCAATGATAGCATAATTCTTCATCTTAGAGCATAAATATGTCAGAAAGAGTCTGCCCACTAGGCCATCTCCTTTGTCAAAATAATGAATCAAGAACCCCAACTTAGTTGGAGATTAGGTACTGGTGATGGAATTTGTTCTATTTTGTTGAATTAATTTGCACTGTTACCTATTGATATGTAGGAAGATGTAGTTTATTGATAAGATCAGGTGGTTGAGCCATTATAAAGTAGATATAAAAAGCTTACACAATCCTGTTAAAATGCATGGTTTTTGATACATTAAAAAATCAGATTAAGATAAATCATTTCAAATTTTTCTCCACCTTTAATATAACGTATAAGCTGTACAATTCAATTCAAAGAGAAACTGAAATCTTTTAGGGATCAAAATAATAAAAAATGAGAATAATATGGCTGCATATGTGTGCACACTCTTAAGTAGGGACGTGGCAATATTCAGAATTAACCAATCACATTCAAACTGATGTTAAATAGTAATCAGTACATCAATTAAAGTGACTCTGATCAAGCCTATATAAAGTTCAGCTGTTCTAGTAGGATTTTTCTGATATTTACTCAGTTGCCTCTCATAGTCTGCAAAGAGCTTACGAAGTATCAAAGAGGTCTCATTGTTAGAAGGTATCAGTCAGGAAAAAACATTTCTAAGGCATTGAATATACCACAGAACACAGAGAAGACAGTCATCAACAAGTGGAGAAAATATGGCACAACAGTGACATTACCAAGAACCGGATGTCCCTCCAAAATTAATGAAAAAACAAGAGAAAACTGGGCTGAGAGGCTGCTAAGAGTCCTGCAGCAACATTAAAGGAGCATACTGGAAAATGTGTTCGGGTCTGATGAGACCAAAGTTGAACCTTTTGGCCATAATTCCAAAAACAAAAACAACACAGTGCATCACCAAAAGTACACCATACCCACAATGAAACATGGTGGTGGCAGTATTATACTTTTGGGGGCTGCTTTTCTTTATCCAGAACTGTGGATAATGGTGGAAAGAGTTATGAAGAATTCCAAATATCAATCAATTTTTCACAAAACCTTCAGGTCTCTGCTAAAATGCTGAAGATGGATTTCATCTTTCAATATAACAATATCCCAAAACATACCTCCAAATCAACAAAAGAATGGTTTCACCAGAAGATCAAAGTTTTTGGATGACTGAGCCAGAATCCGGACCTAATCCAATTGAAAATCTCCAGGGTGACCTGAAGAGGGATGTGTACAGGAGATTCCCTTTGCAATCTAACAATTTTAGAGTGCTTTTGTAAGGAAGAGTGGGCAAAGATTCCTAAGGCAATGTGTGCCATGTTGATAGGTTCCTACCTCAAAAGACTGAATGCTGTCATAAAAGCAACAAAGTTCAACACTTTGATTCAATGAAGTTTTAGTTTAAGGGTGTGTATTTTTATGCAACTACATTATTGTAAGTTTTTACTGTTCTTTTTCCCCCTAAAAGATTTCAGTTTGTTTTTCAATTGCACAGCTTATATATTATATTAAAGGTGGAAAAATTCTGAAGTGATTTATATAAAACATATTAACATTGCTATTATTCCAATTGCCCTAATTATTTATTTACTTCAATGTGTCAGTTATGACTATTAAAGCCAGCTAGAGAGGCTTTTCTCCAATTGAGCCCTCTCTGCCAATACTGTATACAAATACTACACTCACAAAAATGTTACACTTTGGATGTGAGTTCCCATTGTGTAGAATTATTCATTGCTCAGAAATTTTAATTCCAGTGTTCTGTTTGTCAGGTATAATAAGATCATATGGCTTTTGTAGACTTTATTTAGTTGCTTTTCTCTTTTTCATCCTTCGGACTAATGATTATCTTAAATGTAGATACGATAATTTCTAAACAGGGATTTAAATGTGAACTGTATTCTAATTCTAATTCTTTTTTTTTTGTTATTTATTTTATATTTTATTTTATATTTTAATAATATTTTATTATTTATTATTTTTATTATTTTGAGCATACTTTATGTAAAACAAGCTGGGTTTCTACTAAAAGCATCTAATCCCTGTCCTTTTGATCTTCTAGTGATTCATATTAAAATAGAAACCAAAAGACATCACAGCAGGGGAGCTTTTCTTCTCCAGTTTAACATAAACAGCAACTTCAACTAACTTTTCATGCTCGGTTCCCCAACTATTATAAACAGCATGTTGGAATACAGCAGCTCATCATTTTCTGAGAACCCTTTAGAGAAGGCATACAATGTTACCTTATAACAGGTCAGACTATTTATCCACATAGCATAACATTTCTACTTTGGTAAAAGCTTTCTAAGGTCTAAGGCAGGGGTAGGCAACCTTGGCTCTTTTATGACTCGTGGACTTCAACTCCCAGAATTCCTGAGCCAGCACGGCTCAGCTTGGAAACCTCTCCCTTTCCCCTCAGCGTGGCTGGCTCAGGAATTCTGGGAGTTGAAGTCCACGAGTCATAAAAGAGCCAAGGTTGCCTACCCCTGGTCTAAGGGCAGAAGTCCCTCTTATTTCCTCCTACCTCAGCCTTTAACCGAAAACATTAGATCCTTGGAACTTCTGCATGTAAATGCATGCTTTTCTGTTGAGCATCAATTATCCCAAATGGGGAGTTAAAGTGAGATCTGAATCCACACCTTTCCTTATGTTACCTTGCAAATAAGCACATGCCATTGCCTATATTAAGATTGTTTCCGTTCACCATTCTACAAACCAGAAAGTTTCTGTCTGGAGTTTAGCATACTGTATTACTTTTCATGTACCGCTCTGCTAATTTATCACTTTAGTTTGTCTTTTAATTTCAGTCTTCTGTTCTTTTTAGCTTCTGTTAATTGCTTTCAATACATATCCACCCGGAAGAATTAAACTATGTCAGCAATCACAAAATACACCAGAAACATTCTGTCTTCATATCGCATATGAATTAAAGTTGGAGATAAGAGAGCAAATTCAGACTATGAAAACAGTTCGCGTTGGCTGCACATTTTGTATCTCTCTTACAGCATTAACGAATTTCTACATAAAAAGTAATTTAAGGCTATTTTTGATCTACAAATTTATTTCTAGGGAATTGAAGCCAAACTAAGTACAAGCTGAATTCTGTTTCAAAGGACCTCCATCTCACTGCTAATCCCACTCAAATTCTTTTCATGTTAAAATCTGACATTTCCTATGGCAATACCTGTGTTCATTTAGAACTATCCTTGGTGCTGAAGAATCACTCTCTGACTTTTTACAGTTTACTGATTATTTCCATGCTATTGTATTTCCACACTATTTCTCTAGGCTAGGGGTAGGCAACCTTGGCTCTTTTATGACTCGTGGACTTCAACTCCCAGAATTCCTAAGCCAGCTATGCTGGCTCAGGAATTCTGGGAGTTGAAGTCCACGAGTCATAAAAGAGCCAAGGTTGCCTACCCCTAGGCCTTCAGGGACTGCATCCAGACCTTGGAAAAGAGCAAAGGTTTTCAGATGAAAATACAGGCCTATATTTTGCAATTACTTAATAACATCTCTGGAAAATTAACATTTTTAACAATTACCCATTCTTTTAAAGCTTATTACTGCAGTGATTTTTTTTGGTTTATTTTTTTTATTTTTATGCAAAAAATTAAAATACAAATTTCAAAGAAAAAAGAAAAAAAATTACAAAAGTAAAACAAACTAGACAAAAACATTAAACAATTTAAATTAAAAGACAAAAAACAGAAACACATATTATCTCCCCTAGTTGAGCCCTGACAAATATTTTATAACAATAGTTTTCTCCCCTTGCAAATAGATTATCTCTATTAGTAACCAATTGATCTTTGATATATATCATAAATATAATAGTTAATAGGTTATTCAACAACAAAGTTAAACTTCAGAGCTCTCTGTTAGCAACTTGTTATTGTAATTAACTCATAGAAAGTCTCAGTTTCTTATCTACCACAAATCACCCCATCATTAACTCTGATCTATCCAGGTTTAAATATCTTCATTTTACAATAATAAAACCATTCCTTAGGATACTCTTAATAACAATGCCTTTAATTAGAGACTTTCCCAGCAATTGCATCTCATTCACCAGAAGTATAAATCTCTGGTGTAGATATTTCTGCAGCATCCATTGTTCAAAAGGTCTCTCTGAAAATACAGCAGTCATCTTGCCAAGAGAATCCAGCCCATCACACATCAGTTCCATTCTCTTATTTGTGGAAAGAAAACTATTTTCAACCTTCTAAGGAAGATCAGTAAAGAAGAGTAATGTATCTCCTTGAGTTCCACATTCTGATGCTACTTTTCCTCTATGGTAATCCACTAAATTTCAGATAGCTGGTAGGACACAAAAATCACGCTGTCCCATTGGATAGGATTGCCATGGGAGGAATACAAAAATCTAATCTTTAAAGTGTCTTTACAAGAAAAGGCAGAAGCAGTAAAATGTATGCTGTTTGAATTATACAAGTGGTACAAGTGAATTATACAAGTTTAAAGTTTGAATATAGTAGAACTCTTTAAACACAATACCAAAGTACAGGTAGTCCTTGACTTATGACCACAATTGAGCCCAAAATTTCTGTTGCTAAGTGAGACATTTGTTAAGTGAATTTTGTCCCATTTTACCTTTCTTGCCACAGTTGTTAAGTGAATCACTGTAATTGTTAAGTTAGTGATAAAGTTGTTAACTGAATCTGGCTTCCCTATTGATGTTGTGTGTCAGAAGGTCGCAAAAGGTGATCACATGATCCTGGGACACAACAAGTGTCATAAATATGAACCAGTTGCCAAGCATCTGAATTCTGATCATGTGACCATGGGGATACTGCAATGGTCATACGTGTGAAAAACAGTCATAAGTCACTTTTTTCAGTGCCGTTGTAACTTTGAATGGTCACTAAATGAACTGTTGTAAGTCGAGGACTCCTGTATCCAAAACTTATTTCATTAAATTTCAATCTTTTTGCTCAGATATCCTGACTCAGATGCCAGTGATCAGTTATGTTGATGTGTGTGAGAGTATTATGCTCAGGGAGTTGGCTCTTTAAAGAAGTCACACTGAACCTGTTTACTTAACATAAAATATATAAACTTTCCCACTTTAATGATTGAATTTAAATGTAAGTTAAAATTTGAATTAAATATTGACTATTTCCAGTTATATAATTTTTTAAAAAAAATCAGAACACATAAAAGCAAACTATATTTCTGTCCTTATTATAGCCAGCTTTCGCAATCTATCATGTACTTTCCTAGTCAATTCTGACCTGCAAGATAGGACTTGCCAGGCAAACAGAAAGCCTGATAATGGAAAATGCAACATTATTTATTTTTATTCTAAGATAGAGAAAAGGTTAATATGTTTGTAATTTTGTGTCATTTAAATTGTACATGTATTCCTTCAGCAACTAAATGGCTTCTCTCTTTGCACAGACTGGCTAATGACTACGCTTTCACATACCCAGCATATACTCCTCCTACTCAACACCCACACACAGTACAATCTGCACAAATGTACACCAAGCACATAATCTTTATGCTCTTACTTTCTTCCTCAGCCATACAACAGGGACCTCAGTGTAACTGTGACTTGACTTTCTATCATACAGAATGTTTTTTTCAAATCAACCCTTATGTTCTCTCCATAAGGAAGGTTATGAGAAAAAATTGGAAGTCATTTGTAGTGTAAGTATTTAATTGGATAACCCCATTTTTAAAAATAGTCTGCAATTCCCAGATTCTCTAATTAAAGGAAATTAAATATCTGGTGCAGTTAATAGAACACATTTTTTAAACATCTTCACCTCTTAACAGCAGAAGCCATACATCAAGGATTGCCAATTAATCCCCTTAATGCTTCACTCTCCCTTTCTCTCTTTTTTGGGGAAAATTTCAGATCTTAAGTCTTAAGAACAAGATCTTAATCACCAACAATAGCTTTTAACAGCCAATATAAGATGACACATTTATTGTTCCATATAGTAAAATGAAACTGCTCTCCCTTTTTTTACATAAACTGGAAACAGTGTTTGTGTGCATAAGCATATGTGTATGGAAAGAGGACCATAGACATTTAGCAAGCCATATATCTGTAACTAACATCTTTACTCACTACCTGTATTGCACCAAGAACAGTGGAGTATGATTGGAAATTACATTTTATTTTTCATCAAATCCTGTTGGGGCAATCGTAACTGCAATCCAATGTCAATGTCTTCCCTTTTTCTGGAGATGAGATCTCTATTTTACATGTTTCTCTTTGTTCCCCTGCTGTCTTAATGAAGTCTGGGCAAAAACCATCAGGGATTTCACAGTTTTTCTTCCTTTCTTGGTATTGGCAACCATGATTTGCCCCATTACTCTCTGTCTTGCCTGGCTGGAGGATCTGTTTCCTTAACAAAATGGTTAAATGTAAAATTGGTAGGCAGATATTTAATAAAAAAACAAAGGAAAAAAATCAGCTGTTGCTCACCCTGTTGTGATTGTCCTTCCTTTTGATATTTTATTCTTTGAGTTAAAAGCATACTCACCAATAATATGAGGAAAAAATTAAGTGATCTATTAGTTTTACCGCCATCACCAAACTTTTTCTTGATTAGGATTTTTTTCTTCATTACATAATCAAATTATTATGTAAAAATAAACAGGTTTCCTTAAGTTTGTAACCTTGGTTAAGTTCTTCAGGATATTTTCCTAGCTTTCACAAAAAACTGGAGGCTAAAACATATAAGGAACGGTTGCTGGAATTGGGTATGTCTAGTCTAACGAAGAGAAGGATGAGGGGGAACATGATAGCAGTGTTCCAATATCTCAGGAGCTGCCACAAAGAAGAGGGAGTCAAGCTATTCTCCAAAGCACCAGAAGGCAGGACAAGAAGCAACGGATGGAAACTAATCAAGGAGAGAAGCAACCTAGAACTAAGGAGAAACTTCCTGACAGTTAGAACAATTAACCAGTGGAACAACCTGCCTCCAGAATGCTCCAATACTGGACGTTTTTAAGAAGAGACTGGACAGCCATTTGTCCGAAATGGTATAGGGTTTCCTGCCTGAGCAGGGGGTTGGACTAGATGACCTCCAAGGTCCCTTCCAACTTTATATTATTATTAATTATTATTATTATTATTATTATTATTGTTGTTGTTGTTGTTGTTATTATATTATTATTATTATAAGATGACTAAGTACCTTTTATTATACAAAATATCTGTTAATGCTAATAAATGGCAATAAGTGTTTATTATTAAACCTGTTATTCTGAGAGTTGGCAAATTCCCTGAGCTTTTCTCAAGCGTGTCCTACCCACGTCTCTATTCTTCTCATTCCCCTACCTTCCACAGTTTAAGCTGGGAAGTGGGCCCCTATCTTGAGTAACAGTTCTAACACATAATCATGGTAGTAGGGTATTTAAATAATGTAAATAAGAATGTATGTATGTATGTAAATATGTATGTAAATAAGAAAATAATCATTTTCTTATATGCCATTTATTAGCATTAACAGATATTTTGTATAATAAAAGGTACTTAGTCATCTTTTAATCATCACCATCATCATCATCATCATCATCATCTCTCAGTGCTGCTTATTCCAGCATATAAACCTTTATTAGTCAGAGTGAAACCTACAGTAAAGCAGGTGAGGATTTGGACAGAGGGAGCTATAGAAGCATTACAAGACTGCTTTGATTGTACAGATTGGGGCATGTTTAAGGAAGCAGCTACTGATAACCAACATACAAATGTTGAGGAGTATGCCACCATGGTGTCTGCATATATCCAAAAGTGCATAGAAGATGTCTGTGTCCTGAAAAGCTTTGTTGTGAGGGCGAATGAAAAACCGTGGCTGACTTATGAGGTCCGCAAGATGCTGAAAGCACGGAATGTGGCTTTTAAATCTGGGGACATGCTGGCACTTAGAACAGCCAGAGCAAATCTGAAAAGTGCCGTAAAAGGTGCAAAGCAAGCCCATTGCCAGAAAATTCAGAACTTTTTTCAGGACCCAACAAACACCAGGGAAATGTGGCAAGGGATCCAGGCCATTACGGATTACAAGGTGGCTCCATCGAGATGTAAGGATGACACCGACTTCCTAAACAAACTGAATGCATTTTTTGGTAGATTTGAGGCATCAAATAGCACTCCTGCTAGGAAAGCTGTGCCCCATCCTGACGAGCAAGTGCTAAGCTTTGATGTCACCTCTGTCCGGAAAACACTGCAGACAGTTAACATTCGGAAAGCAGCAGGCCCAGATAACATCCCTGGATGTGTCCTCAGGGAATGCGCAGAGGAGCTGGCTTGTGTTCTCACAGATATTTTCAACCTCTCATTGCAGCAGGCAGTGGTCCCATCGTGTTTTAAGACGGCCATCATCTTGCCAGTGCCAAAAAAGCCCACAATTACAGGCCTCAATGATTACTGTCCGGTTCCACTGACATCCACCATCATGAAATGCTTTGAGAAGCTGATAAAGGACATTATTGTATCTAGCCTCCCGCCAGCATTTGACCCGCTTGTTTGCCTACCGACCAAATCGCTCTACGGAGGATGCTATTTCTTCCGTTCTCCATCTGAGCCTGAAGCACTTAGAGGAAAGAAATACTCATGTGCGTTTGCTGTTTGTCAACTTCAGTTCGGCGTTTAACACAATCATTCCCCAGCATCTAGTAGACAAACTGGGCCTTTTAGGCTTAAACACTCCTTTGTGGAACTGGATTCTGGATTTTCTTACCAAAAGGCCCCAATATGTGCGAGTTGGAACAAATACCTCTAATACCATTTTCTTGAGCACAGGTTCTCTTCAGGGCTGCGTCTTAAGTCCGCTGCTGTTCACCCTGTTGACCCATGACTGTTGTGCTAGGTTTGCCACCAACCATATTGTGAAGTTCGCAGATGATACAACAGTAGTGGGCCTTATTCAGGATGACAAGGTGGAAGCTTACTGCAAGGAGGTTGAGGGGTTGGTGAACTGGTGTAAGGAAAACAGCCTAGTTTTAAATACAGGAAAAACCAAAGAGATCATTGTTGATTTCAGAAAAGGCAGGCACAGCCACACTTCTCTGTGCATTAATGATTCACCTGTGGAGATGGTTACCAGCATCAAATTCCTGTGTGTGCAGCTAACGAGAAGGCTGACTTGGTCGCTCAACACTGAGGAACTGGTGAAGCGGGCACAGCAGCGCCTGCATTTTCTGCACCGCATGAGAAAAGCACATCTTCCTTCCCCTGTCCTGACCACTTTCTACAGGGGGACAATCGAGAGCATCCTGTCATACAGCATCACAGTCTGGTTTGGAGGCATCACTGCTTCAGACAGGAAGGCGGTGCAGAGAGTGGTGAGAATGGCTGAAAAGATGATTGGCAGTTCCCTCCCTCCCATCCAGGACATAGCACAGAAGTGTTGCTTGAGCAGGGTCCGTAAGATTATCTGGGACACTACACATCCTCTTCACGACCTGTTTTCCTTGTTACCTTCTGGGAGGAGGCTTGGTATCCGTAGCAGAACATCCAGATTCAGCCATAGTTTCATTCCATACAGCATTAACCTTGCGAACTCTCAAACTTCCTCCTTGCGTTATATATTCAAGATGGACAGTATTTAATATTTATTTGCTATGTATATGTAGGGATGTGGATCTATATATATGTTGTACATAGTATGTTTAGGTGTGTGTCATGTATGTGTTTCACTTTGAGAGCGGGCAACTAAATTTCATTTTTGATGTGTGCCATTGTGCCCACAATATAAAAATGACAATAAAGGTTATCTTATCTTATCTTATCTTAAGAAAATAATCAGCCTGCACTCAAGAAATGCAAGTTATAGTCCATTCTGTATTAGAAGTAGGTTAGAAGCAAGTGATACCATCATAAAGCATGAGCATCTCAAAAAGTAGTTCATGTGATAAAAGTCCAACATCCTTCTAAGGCGTCGTAAAAAAAAAAAAAAACTTGGAAAAGAAGCCAGGAATGTTTCCTCCTAGAGGAGTACTTTTCATTACTCGCTTTTTAAAGAGAAACATAGGATGAGCAGACTCTTGAGGTGAAAGATCTTCCTCAAAGGAATGCTCAGAGTAACCTGGGAACAAAAACAACAGCAACAAACCCAATGCTTCCAACTGCTGCCTGTCCTGAGAATATTCAAAATATGGTTAAGAGATAGAATCCAACACAGCTATGCAGTTAAAGGCCAATATATAAAATGATTTGCTTCATTACACAGGCTCTTCCAAAGAAGATAAATCTATTGATGAGAAACGTGAAAAGCCTAGCTTTCAGAACTCTGGTGAGCTTTTCCTAGAAGAGGAGAACACCATGGAATTACCAGAAGTTGGAGATAAATGCTTTGCAGAAGCACATTAGGCAGAAGCAAGAATGAACAAGAGTAAAACAGAGTAATAATTTTGATGCTACAAAATTTCAAAGATGAATGTGCTATCACTCTGGCTGTCAAAAATAAACTGAAGCGATTCAGCAGGAGCTGTACCTAACCATGATACCAGCCAGATATTTCTGTAAACCTGAGAAGGTTCTGAAAGAGCCTGTGTAGAGGAACATGACTGCATCATAGACATCACGATAAGGAATATTTACATATGAAAATTTCCAAAAGCAGCAATGATACTGTAAGGTAGATTAGATAATTTGATTTTCAACAACAATAGCAAACAAATATTTCTCAACAATTTAAAAGCTTCAGACTTTTACACAGATATGAAAGCAGATATTGTATTTACTGCATTCCTTTTCCCAACTGTGTTTTTCTTCCAGTTGTGGCTATGTTGTGATGAAAAGGCTACATCAATATTCAAAATGCTGCTTTGATTGAGAAGAGAGTCACACTAACTGAACAAAATAGAAGCTTTGCTGAGGGAAAACAGAAAAGCTAATGGAATGAAATTATCAATAATTCATAAGTCGATGGATACCTGCTTTTAACAGCCTTAAAAACATTTCATACACTTCAAAAAAAAGAATTAAGAAAAAAGGAATAATAAATGGTTTTTTCAAGGCTAAAATGGGAAACAAAACAATGAACCCATATTTAAAGAAATGGAGGGAGCATTTCTGAGTAAGATATTCCCCTGCTACATATATTTATCAGGTGAAAAAAGATTATATATGAGCCTGATCTATATAAGAGTTTTACATGTAAATCATCTTTAAACAGTTGAGGATTGTGATGCCCTTCTTGAGAAAATTAAAAGGGGCTATACACTTTTATTTCTCCTTCTCAGTTTATTATTTACAATATTTATGTTCTGTCATAATTCCTCTAGCAAATAACTATCCCAGCTCCCATTCCTCTCAATTCCAAAGAAAAATTAGGGACTAATAAATACCATAGATAAGCATAGATAAGCAGTGGAGAAAAGGCAGACAGAAGTTTTTTCCAACTTCTTCTGCTTTCATGGAACACTTCAGAAATTTCTGAATTCAGAATTTACACAAATCTTTTCACACCATAAATATGATCAATATAGTATACATTAATATATTCTCACCATTTATTCAATGTGAAGAAAATCCAACTAATTTGGTAATGAAATATTTCAGAGTCACCCCGTCTAATGAAAATATATTTTCACAATTATGAAGAAGCAAGACTACTTCGTAGGAAGACCCACTTCTCAATCTAAGAACCTTTAGATGGGGAAAAAAATACTAATTGTGACTTTAAAATATATATCATCATTTCAATGAGTTGATGTCTAACCTAGATTTACTGCCGAGGCTGGTAATGCGGTACATGCAAGTCCCAATGTTCTATAACACTTCAATAGTAGCACTGAGCAGCTGTGCTATTAGAGACAAGAAAAGATCAAAGGGATAGAAGTTACAAAGGGAAGAAGAGACCTAAGTAACCAAAGGTTTACTATAAACAGGTATACACTTCATTCAAATAATTACAATTTGTTAAAATGGTATAGTTCCGTATCAGATCTGAGATAAAATTACAAATTTCAGTTTTGTTCTAGGACCACTGCATGCTGGTGGATATTTTTTTTTTTGGAACTAGCAGCTGAATGATTTCAGGTTGTGGTCATATCTGGCCCATAGGACACAGGTTGCCAACTCCTAACTGTTCTCCATGTTGCAGTAATTGAGCTTTAGTCTCTATATTTCTTGTGTGTGGTTGGATTTTAATTCTATCTTCTTAAATTATAAGAAATTCTATAATCTTAAATTATTGCTATTTAAAATTCAGTACTATTTTTCTTCCTCTTTGTTTATTCTGTTTTTTTAGAAACAAATACACTGTATTTCCCCCTTTTTAAAATAATATATTTTATTAAAGTTTATAGGTATAATGATAAAACAAATACAAACTCAGGAAAATATAAAAGTACAGAAGAAAATAATTTAAAAAGGGGGAAATAGTAAATGATAAAAAAGAAAAAGAAAAAAGATATATAAGGTCCCCTTTTATCAAGACAAATTACAATTTCAGAACTTACCACTTTCTGTAATATTGTAACAAAAGGTCTATTTTTCCTACATCTCATCTATAAACAAATTTTAAAATCTCATCATTCAGTCCTGATCAGCAAAAGTCCATTAACAGTTACCATAATAAAAGCATTTATATTTTAACCTTAGTCAAATAAGCTAAACTTTGTATTCTTTTTCTTTACTTTTAACTCTTATCACTTTCTCTAAAAATAAAAAAAATCTCCTCTTCCCATATTTTATTTCTTATCTATAAACAAAACTTTAAATTCTGGTCACTCAGTACTGGTTGAGAAAAATCCATTAGGAGCTATCAGAAAGAATATTACACATATTATAACTTTGATTGAATATATTCCTTCCTTTTGTTTTTAAAAATCTTGATATTTACTCTGTTTACATAGTTTTATAAAAGCTTATTTCTTTTCATGTTCTCTTTGTATTTTTGCAGGAATTCTTTCATAAATTTAACACATGTCTTTTGTAAGTCCAAAATAAGAAAGTTGGCCAAGTTAATCTTCTGATTTATTATTTGTGTGTCCTTTTTAGTTATTAAGAAATCAGCTGGTTTCATTTGTAAATCCAGTGTAACATCTTTTTCTATATTTCTTATAACGTATCATTTTTAAATCCACATCCAAAACAGCCTAATTCTTAGTCATATCCTCTTCTATCTTTTTAACCCATTTTTATAGTAATCTTAAGAAAAATTCCTGAATGCATTGTTCCCAAATATATCATCTTCCAAAGACAAAATATTTTTATCCATTCTGCATTAATGGCTCTCCTTCAGTTACAATTGTTACTTCTTTCTGGTCTCTAGTGTCCAGCCATCAAAGTCTTATCATGTTTTTCTCTAATCCACAACATTTTCCCACAGGAAGATTTCTTCTGCTTAGATTCAAACTCTTCTCATATTTTTAATGGGATTGTAAGCAATCCACAAGAAGGATTTTATAATTAAAATCCAGTACTTGTGGGTGATCCCCGGGTCTTCCACTTTATCCAGAGAGGAATTTTGAGATACCAATCTATTCGCCAATTCTTTTTTCTGCCACAGTCATGAGTCTCCCATAACTTTCCTGGAAGTCCATCACAAATACATTGTATTTAGAAGATTCTCAAGATTTTAAGAAATAGAAGACTAGTATTGGAATTACCTAAACAATAAATACAATACAATCAATGTACCCTTAAAAAGTGATCTGCAAGCAACTGGGAATAAAGCTTCATCACTATTCTACTTTGTGTTTGCAAAGTGATAGTAGTGATGAGGTTTATTCCCAATTGCTTGTAGACAAGTTGAAATTTGTATTCTAATCAACAGTTTGAGTGTTTCCTTGCAACTGAATTCTGCCTGTAGCAACTGACAGTGATGATAGGATAAGCATTCCAAACTCAGGTAACTTTTAACTTTGCAAAGAATGATTTTTTTTTAATGTAATCAACTTCTGTGTAACCAAATTTTAGAATAGAAAATTTCTGCCTCTGGATATACAGTATGTGATAAAATAAAATATGTTAATAAAAGAACAATTAGTTTGTCCATATATAAATTTATGTCTATGGATTAATACCAATATATAACAAAAAGGGGATAGCAACAGGAATAACAAGATGTTCATCAGAGGACAAATAAGCGAATGATGCCAACACTTAGTCTTGAAGCAAAGTGATCCGATTAGGTACATTTTTTAACTTAATTTCTGTAATAAATTCAAAATGCATAGTATTGTTAAAATGATATATATGTTACCAGCAATGTGTGAAAAACTGGCATTAAATGGAATGCCTAGGAAATTTATAGAATTGTGATGTTTTTAGGCATAGTATGAAATATCTGTGTTATTTTAATAAGCTATATACTTTCCCTAGGCACTATATATAGCCTAACCCTAACCTTAAACCTAACCCTAACCTTTTATTTAAAAGACATATATGAAAAGGAAAGAAGAAATGCAAAATAAAGTACAGGACTTTCTTACTGGAAAAAAAAAGAGAGAAAAAGACCAGTATTGACTTGGTTATTGAAACAGGGAAGGCTAGAATGGCATTTTAGCGGGAGTATTTTATACTTTACTGGGTTGCCTTTTGGCATTGCACAAAATGTCTAATAAATGTGTGAAATATCAAGTGTTTCATACACTGACATCTCATTTTTGGTATTCTATAGATTTCCTAGGCATTCTAAAAAAGGCCTAATTTCACACATTGACAGTAACATATATACTACCTTACAATCTTGGTCTGTTTAGATGAAGATGTTTGGGTGGAAAGATGAGACACAAATAGAATATATGTTAAATATATTAGAAATGTTAAGTCAAAATTATCAGGCTTTAGTGAAGAGTTTGTTTGGTTCATCTGCGATCCTGTAATTTATTATTTTAAGATCTTTCCAGATTTCTTACTGCTTGAAGATTTTGAGCAATCCTAGTTTTAAGAAACTGAACAGCACGTCTGTAAAACACAATCAGCTCTAACACTGAAAGGCAAAAAAAAAAAAAAGACTTAAGAATCAGCATGAGAATTTTTAGAAAACTGGAGTCACATGACCAAATTTTAGTATCCCAACTACACTCTTGGTCATTGACCAAAGGGGTCATTAAGTGAGACACAATTGGCACGCCTACTGTAGTCATTAAGCAATCTTGCAGGTCATTAAGTAGACAGAGTCCCAGGTAAGAAATGCATGGTACCTCAGGGGAGTTGGGGAGACCCTGGGAGGTTCCACTGAGGAACTGAAAATCCTCCCTGTGAAATCCAAGGAGGATTTTGAAACCTTGTGTTCAGCCTGCACCAGGCTTTCAAGGGCTTCCCCCATCTACCTGAGGCACCCCACACTGCTTATCTTACTGTGCTGCCTCTCTGTTCCCTGCTTAGATTTAGACTCCCTCTCTCATCTCTTGGGGCTGGCTGAAAGAGCTGCCTACCCAAGGATTTTGGTTCCCCTCTGTGCAAGGAAGGAAACTCCCTCCCAGAGTGCATGGATTGATCTTCAGGGTTTCAGTTCTGTTTCTGCACCCCACTGAAGGAATTCAGCTTCCCTCCATGCACCTAGCCAGCCCCCAGAGTCAAGAGAGGGTTCTCTTGGCAAGTGGCAGCAGTTTGTAAACATCTCTACCAGCTTCTCCATTGACTTTCTGGGAAAGCCACCAGAGAAGATTGCAAATGGTGATCAAGATTGCTAAACATCCAAATTGTGATCATGTGACTATTAGAGTGATGATGCAACATTTTGCAATGGCCAGAAATGCTTTCCAGGATATAAATCACCCTTTTCAAGGCTGTCACAATTCTGGACTGTTGTTAAACAAACAGTTGTATGACGAGGACTACCTGTACTATTAATTTTTCCTTCCCCCTCCCATTACTCTATTTTGTTTCCTATTCTGCATATTCTAGTTTTCCTTTTTTAATTTGTATTTATCTTTGTTAGTGTAATCTTTAATAAAAATATTATCAAAAAGAAATACAATTCTCAGATATATTTCCATGTCAGGTTTAATAAGAAATCAATCTATATATCATAGCATATTATAGTTAGTATTTGTAAAATTACTGTTAATTTTGTCAGTAAAATGTGGGTTACAATTTTGTTCCATTACAAAGCTTTCTATTCAGGTATTTCCTGACCTGTGAAACAGCCTTTAATTAGGCATCTGTAAGATACCTAATAGCTCCTTGGATACTGAATTTCAGCCAGAGTAAACACTATACATTTCAAACTTTTGTTCAAAACTTTACTTAAGAGGTGTACTCGGGTATTATATTTTCCTCAGTTTCTATCCCATTTATACGTGTTGAAATTTTTGGTCTAAATTAAAATACCACTCAATGTTATGTAATGTTGGCTCCTTTGTTCTACTAATGCTTCACGAATCCAATTGGAATTTTTGATGATTTTCTTCATAAGAACAGTTTTGATTCTGGATACTGACATATAGCATGTCTTAAACTCATGAGTTAATGTACATTGATGCACTCTACATGGGGCTGCCCTTGAAGAGTACCCAGAAGCTGCAACTGGTATAGTGACAAGGGCAGTATATGCTCTCCTAGATCAGTGCATGTTACATCTCTACTCTGTAAGCTGCTCTGGTTGCTGTCACTGGATTCCAATGTTCTGGTAAACGTTATAAAGGTAAAGGTTTCCCCTGTCCAGTCGTGCACAATTCTAGGGGGCAGCGCTCATCTCCATTTCTCTGAGGGAGCCAGCATTGTCCAAAGACATTTCCTTGGTCATGTGGCCAGCATGACTATAGGCTGAGGTGCATGGAATGCTGTGCTGGACATAACATGAGGCTAGCTTAGTTGAGTGATTGCATCTTTTAGTTACATCTACCTGTCCCTTCATGTTTAGCAGAAGGAGCATGTTACAGGTCCTGTCTACTACCGTAATGAATGTCACCTGACAGGACCCAGAAGAACACTTTTTTTTGCCACTGCAATTTTGTTTCAAAATTCACTCTTTGGAACATTATCCCCCGAGGTTAGATTTGCCCCAATCCTACTGGCCTTTGGAGGGCCCCGAAGATATGGCTTTGTTACTGTGTCAGGGATCTGGTGGCAGGATAGAGCCTGTAAAATGACTACACTGTAAAATGGATGCACTCTTTTGTAGTCTGTGCTTTTTCTGGTTTTCATTGTTTTAATGGTTTTATGTTGTTATTGTCTGATTATTTATTTTAATAATAATAATAATAATAAAGTTGGAAGAGACCTTGGAGGTCATCTAGTCCAACCCCCTGCTCAGGCAGGAAACCTATACCATTCCGGACAAATGGCTGTCCAGTCTCTTCTTTAAAACTTCCAGTGTTGGAGCATTCACTGCTTCTGGAGGCAGGTTGTTCCACTGGTTAATTGTTCTGTCAGGAAGTTTCTCCTTGGTTCTAGGTTCCTTCTTTCCTTGATTAGTTTCCATCCGTTGCTTCTTGTCCTGCCTTCAGGCGCTTTGGAAAAAGAGCTTGACTCCCTCTTCTTTGTGGCAGCCCCTGAGATATTGGAACACTGCTATCATGTTCCCCCTCGTCCTTCTCTTCATTAAACTAGACAGCCGTTCCTTATATGTTTTAGCCTCCAGTTCCCTAATCATCTTTGTTGCTCTTCTCTGTAGTCATTCTAAAGTCTCAACATCTTTTTTACATCGTGGTGACCAAAACTGGATGCAGTATTCCAAGTGTGGTCTTACCAAGGCATTGTAAAGTGGTATTAATACTTCACATGATCTTGATTCTATCCCTCTGTTAATGCAGCCTAGCACTGTGTTGGCTTTTTTGGCAGCTGCAGCACACTGCTGGCTCATATTTAAGTGATTGTCCACTAGGACTCCGAGATCCCTCTCACAGTTACTATTATTGAGCAAGGTACCCCCTATACTATACCTGTACATTTGGTTCTTCTTGCCTAAATGTAGAGAACCTTACTTTTTCACCATTGAATTTCATTTTGTTAGATAGGGCCCAGTGTTCAAGTCTGTCCAGATCCTCCTGTATCTTAAGCCTATCTTCTGGAGTGTTGGCTATTCCTGCCAGCTTGGTATCGTCTGCAGATTTAATGAGTTCCCCATCTATCCCCTCGTCCAAATCGTTGATGAAGATGTTGAAGAGCACTGGGCCCAGAACAGAGCCCTGGGGCACCCCACTACACACTTCCCTCCATGTAGATGTGGTTCCATTGAGACCACATGCTGAGTACGGCCGGTCAGCCAGCTACGAATCCATCTGGTGGTGATGCTGTCTAACCCACATTTTTCTCTTATCAAGTAGTAGGTTGTGATCTACTTTATCAAATGCCTTACTGAAGTCCAAGTAAATTATATCCACAGCATTCCTCTGATCCACTAATTTTGTCACTTGGTCAAAGAATGCAATAAGATTTGTCTGGCATGATCTGTTTTTGACAAACCCATGTTGGCTTTTAGTAATGACTTTGTTTGCCTCTAGGTGTTCGCTGATTCGTTGTTTGATTATATTTTCCAGAATCTTCCCAGGTATTGAGGTCAGGCTGCTAGGTCTGTAATTTCCTGTATCCATTTTTCCCCCTTTTTTGTAGATGGGAACTACATCAGCTCTTTTCCAGTCCTCTGGTAGTTCCCCAGTGCTCCAGGATCTTTGAAAAATATAGTTCAGTGGTTCTGAGATCACACCTGCCAGTTCCTTGAGAACCTTGGGGTGTAATCCATCTGGTCCTGGTGATTTGAACTCGTCTAGGCTGGACAGGTACTCACTTACCATTTTCTTGCCTATCTTAACTTGTGTTTCTATTCTATTCTATTTTGTATGTTTGGGTTTTTTTTTGTGTGAACTGTGCAGAGTCACATATGTAAAGGGGGGGGAGGGAACTATACAAATTGAATAAATAAATAAAAAAGCAAACTCATCTGAAGCAGTACTATAATGCAGGCAAAAAGCAAGCAGAGATGGGAGGAGATATAAGCATTTTTTTAATGGCCTTAGTCACACTGTTTATCAGTATTTCAGCTACACACTCCAATTTCAGAGTGGTTAATTTCTAATACAATCTTCCCTATCGCTGAGACTCTGAAAATAAGAATTTTTTATAAACTTATTTTCCTTCATCGATAAGGTAATGTTAGGCATTTACACTCTGACTGTGCAAGGGATATTTAGGACTCCCCATACCGAGAGAGATACTCGGGAACAACAGAGTATTTCATAACAAGACAAGCATTCTGATAATTTTACTTGTGATGTCATTGGGCAAAATCCCAGAGTGTCTGGAAATCTATTCTTTGTTGCTTTAATAGCAGCATGCCAAGCAGATTCTGGGCAGGAACATAATAGCTAGAGTTAGTAGTTATCCTTTTTCTCTACATCATTTTTCTAACTGAAATTTGCTTGAGGACATTGCTATCTGCCTCACAGCGGAAACCTAGAGAGTAAGTATTATGCAAGCCTCTGAGTCCAATTGATTTTTAAATTTAGTTGCCTTAAATTTTGAGTTGAAGTGCTATTAAAATTAGTTTCCGATTTAATTTGATTTAATTTGATTTCAAATTCCAGAAGAATTTTAAGATTTGTGTTATAAAGTTAACAGCAGTTCTTGACCAATGCTTGATTAACACGGATAACAGTCCGTGATTTATTTTTTTTTGTGCAATTTGATTGCCTCTTTCTTGGAAAAAGCTTATACATATTGATACAGGATCTTAGGGTGAGAAACATATAAGAGAAATTAAGTGATACACTGGTTGGCATTTTTTATAAGCTAAGATGCATTTTGAACAATACATGCCCCTGGCAAAAAAAAAAAAAAGAAGTAATCATATCACTCTTATCCCTGCGATTATTCAAAAAAATGGGAGGAAGTTATAATGGATGAAGAACAAAATTTGAAAATAATTGTTCTGTACTAAAAGTTGATTAAACAGTTAGAAAAATAGCAAAGCAAGGAAGAACACTTAAAACAGGCATGTAACAGAGGTGGAACTTGGACATCTAACACTTCAAACAAGTCCCAACCCTCAATTTTCTATTCTCTTCTATTAGAATTTTGTATTCTTTCAGACTTGGGATGAGAGGCAAATATATTCCAAATGATAATGCACACATTACTCATGCTCCTAACCAGTAGAAGGCACTGTCTGATTAGAGAAGTAATAAAGAAGTGGGTGAGAATTCCTGAAGACAAGAAAGAGGCAAAGTTGGGAGTTTGTGTGTGTTGAAACTGCAAGCTCAGGAATAAGTCAAACACATCAGACAGAATGCTGAGTGCTTAGCAAAAAGCATCGTGTTGTTGCAACCTACTCACTCGACTTTAGACAAAGACATATAGAGATAGCATTAAGAATAAATTCACATATACCTTACACCACTGGCCTTACAACATTAAGTCATCAAACTCCAGCTACGAATCCTTGCACAAGACTAGAAATCATGCAATAGAAGCACAAGCAGCAGGAGGCAGTATAGTGAAAAAATAAAAAATGCATACACACAACATCAGAGTAAGTTCAGTTCTATCAATCTGGAAAGCCAAAAAGTGACAGGCAAGAACAATCAAGCACAGAAAAGAAATTGAAGCATATTTTTTGCTAGGTGCAGTTTCTTCGTCAGAACTGTGTTGTGCTGAAACATCAAGTTAGTTCCAATGGTCAAAATGAAGATATCTTCACAGAAAAGAAAAAAAAGCATAGTAAGCAACAGCAAGAAAAGAGAAATAGGAATAAGTGACTACATTAATTCTGAGTGCTAGATATGTTTATGTAGACTAGACCATAGTATCTAATTACAGTTTCTGTTCAGATGCTATTTTTATTATGTATCCCAAAAGAACTATTTAATTCCTCCTTTCAGCATTTTAATTCATAAATTTATATTGAGACGTTTCTGTGCCATTATATTTGTATCATATGCTTACAGCATGCTCAGAAAAAGGACAACCATTTCTGAGGATACAAAGTTCTTATCGTTACTACTTAAAGTTATATATTTGTCCATGTACGTTATTTGCAAAATTTCTTTATAACACTTTATAGAAGTCATATAATTATACCACATATTTTTGTGAATATTTTATATGTTACATTTGTTCTTGTATTCCAAACTGCTCTATTGTCCAGACTGTGAACACTGCCCAGTACCATGACAATTCTGTTTCAGAGCATTGAAGTAGAAAGGGAGGTTAGTTTCCTGCTCTCGTTCACCTCAAGAATTAAATTACTTCAAAATTGTTCTTTGTTTTTAAAATGCAAGTTTCTTTCTTCCTTTCTCTTTTTCACATTTGATTACATGCCATGAAGTTGGTGTTGTCTCTTAGCAACCACACAGAACCTTTCCAGCGTGATCTCTCCCCAGCTTGTGCCTTCAGGTCTTCCAATGATGTCCCGATCAGTGTTGTAATCAAGTCTATCCACTTTGTTCTTGATCATCCTCTTCTCTTTCTTTGCCTCTTTATCACATATATTTTCAATGAGAAAGAGTATCAATAGTACAACTGAAAGTTGCAATATTGCAACTGCAATTTAATATACAAATACATAACCTTCCTTCAAAAATGTTGTCATGATGGAGTAAGCATTTGCATATTGATGGATATTATATCTGAGAATACCTCCGTTAAATAGTTGTTCAGAACTTATTATAATAAGAATTTGGTTCATGCTGAGATTTATCAGCTATTAAATACATGAGGTAATACGGATGTCAATACGGAGTTTTCTGTTGAAGGATTCAATTTCTACTATTTCAGTGATTTGCAAATTGAGGTTTAAGTGCCTTTTCTGCAGTCATGCTACTTAGGCAATGAGACCATTGGTGGGTTGTTGTTGGTTTTTTTGCTTTTAATTTGTTTCAAAATTCAATCACTTAAAGATGACTAAATTAAACTGATTTGTTGTTAATTTAATATGGATCTGACATATTTACTGTTACTTCTCTCCCCATGGCTTATTTATTTAATTTTATTTATGTGCCCCAGATTTTGATTATGCAACTATTCAGTGTGGCCTGCACCAATAAAAATACAAAATATGAAACACAAAAGTAAAATCAAGATAATTAAAAACAGTTTAGCTATTAAAAATTTGACAAAAGAGATGCACTTTTACCATTTTGCTTATCAAAGCAACTGGCCCCTCAGACCTTCCTTACACTTTTTAGAGATTTAAAGATCAATAGCAAAACCTTAATTCTGCTTGGTAGGCAATTAGCAGCCAACACAGATCTTTCAGTGTAGCATCATGTTTCCTATATCTTGTACTGGTTAGCAACCAGGGCCCACATTGGTACCAATTGCAATTTCCGGACATCTTTCAAAGATAGGCCCACATAGCACTCATTATAGAAGTCAATGCAGGTCACAATCATGATATGGATAACTGTTGCTAAGTCCAGCAAAGGTTGGTTTGTACTATTCCTAATGGTATAAACAGGTTCTTCAATACAACTGTCACCTGTAAATTCAGCAATAGCTGAGGGTCAAGAAGCACTCTCAAACCATGACCTGCTCTTTGTTAGGAAGTATAACCCTCTTCAGAACAAAGTTCACATCAATGCCTGAGTAGTTTTCTCTTTCTCTCTTTGTCTCAATTTAATTCTCACTTATTTTCTCTCATCCAGCCCATTATAGGATTAGGTAATGCTCAAGGGTATTAATTATTTCCTTGGAGTTAGAGGGTAGGAAATAGTAGATGCTATCAGTGTACTAATGGCATCTCATTGCAAAATTCTGAATGACTTAGAGCAGTTACAAACAATATCAGAGTCAACAACCTAGCTAATAGCCATATGAATGTGTCCCAATAGAACAGACAAAGGACAAAGAGGGAGGGAGGGAGGGAGGGAGGGAGGGAGGAAGGAAGGAAGGAAGGAAGGAAGGAAGGAAGGAAGGAAGGAAGGAAGGAAGGAAGGAAGGAAGGAAGGAAGGAAGGAAGGAAGGAAGGAAGGAAGGAAGGGAGGAAGGAAATCCAATTCTTAATTTTGTATTTCAGATGAAATTTTACTGGAACTAGAAATGGCTTCAGCCAAATGTATGTAGAGCTATAAGGGCACCACTTTTCAATCATCTTACAGTATTCAAGAATGGAATGTTTAAGATGAATGAATATTTATTGAGTTATTTCAGTAAGGACAACTTATTTTGTAAAGATCTTGTAACTACCTCCTTTAAACAGGCAGAAATGCATCCGACACTTAGGGAGACATTAACCACCTCCCTTAACCATACGGCAGATCCCAACCTGGCTGACTAAATAAAATAGGAGAAGCAAGAACATACTCAATAGAAATGAGAGATACTGCCCGTTTGCTTGACTCATGCTTCTCCTACTTTATTCAGAACTACATGACATAGGATGAACAGATTATTCCAGGGAAAAATTGTTCTGAAGCTAAAAGAGTCCAGGTAATATAGGGCTTTATAGGTAACAATAAAGTAGTCGCCGTGTATGAGTTGGGAAGCCATATAAATCTATTTAGTAAATAAATAACAAGCAGTATCTTGAATTGGGGCCAGAAGCAATGCAGCTGTCACTGTTATTTAGCAAATTGTCTGTTACATTCTGGCACATTCTGTCTTTCTGGGCCAGAAACAACTTCCAGGTCATCTTCAAGGGCAGCCCCATATAAAGTGAATTATAATAGGCTGTTAGATGACCAGTGCCTTTTGGTCCAGAAACAGGAACAATTGGCAGAGTCACAAAACTTAGTCAAAGGCTTTCCTGGCAATGGGTTCTATCTACTGTTCCAGCAAGAGCCATGAATCCAGGAAAATTTCCAAATTTTGCACCAGCACTTTCAGGGGAAGTGAAACCCAGTTAGTTAGAACAAACATGACGTATTTCTGTATTTGCAATTTTTGGGAGGTTTTGCACCAGCAGTAACTCCAGCTTGTCTTGAATTCAGTCTCAGTCTGTTTTGCCCCTTCCAATCTCTTAAAGTCTCTAGGGACCAGGTCAGGATTTCCACTGTATTTCCCGCTTAGCCTATGGCAGAGATGTAAAGCTAAGTATCATCAATACATAGATTATATTAAATACCAAACTGACAGATCATCTCCCTCAGAGCCTACAACAAAAACACTTTGGGAAAAGTACAGGTCTCAAGAAAGTTAGTATGTAGGTTACGCAGAAAGAGTGAATATGTTAAAGACATGTCCTTCACAAGCATATATATAGCTTACTGCCACATTTTCAGCAGAATTAACACTCCTACAACAATTCATGTGATTTTTTACCCTTCAATTCTCACTTCTCAGGTCTAAAATGCCAGTTCTTGCTTTCTTTTCTTTCTCACAAAAGGCAATAAAACATGATTAACTAGACCTGTATGTAAAGAGAGTATTGCCTAATTATATTTGAAATGGAACATTATTATTCTATTTATTTTATGTGTTACATTTATATGCCGCCTATCTCACCTTGGGGTTACTCTAAGAAGCTTACAACAATGCTTTGATTGAAACCAATCCAATACTCCATTCTGTGAACTTGTAAGTATAAACAAGATTCTAGGTTTGGATAAAGAAAAAAACTTGTGTTAATAATATTACTGGGTAGTGATGGTGGTGGTGGAACATTAATATTGAATAAGGAAGACTGCAACTTAGTGAACACTGCATTCAACATTTTACAACAAGATCTAAACTCCAATGGGTGGAAGTGATTCCTATTATATCATCAAATTAAATCAATATTTTTAAAACCAATGAAACATCAACTTAAAATCTTTAAAATATTATTTTATACCATAAGATAAGATAAGATAACCTTTATTGTCATTTTTTTTTTACTGTGGGCACAACGGCACACATCAAAAATGAAATTTAGTTGCCCGCTCTCAAAGTGAAACACATACATGACACACACCTAAAACATACTATATACAACATATGTATAGACTCACACCCCTACATATACATAACAAATAAATATTAAATACTGTCCATCTTGAATATATAATGGAAGGAGGAAGCTTGAGAGTTCACAAGGTTAATGCTGTATGGAATGAAACTATGGCTGAATCTGGATGTTCTGCTGCAGATACCACGAAGCCTCCTCCCAGAAGGTAACAAGAAAAACAGGTCGTGAAGAGGATGTGTGGTGTCCCAGATAATCTTTCGGACCCTGCTCAAGCAGCGCTTCTGTGCTATGTCCTGGATGGGAGGGAGGGGACTGCCAATTATCTTTTCGGCCATTCTCACCACTCTCTGCACCGCCTTCCTGTCTGAAGCAGTGATGCTTCCAAACCAGACTGTGATGCTGTATGACAGGATGCTCTCGATCGTCCCCTTGTAGAAAGTGGTCAGGACAGGGGAAGGAAGGTGTGCTTTTCTCATGTGACACAGAAAATGCAGGCGCTGCTGTGCCCGCTTTACCAGTTTCTCACTGTTGAATGACCAAGCCAGCCTACTCGTTAGCTGCACACCCAGGAATTTGATGCTGGTAACCATCTCCATAGGTGAATCATTGATGCACAGAGATGTGTGGCTGTGCCTGCCTTTTCTGAAATCGACAATGATCTCTTTGGTTTTTCCGGTATTTAAAACTAGGCTGTTTTCCTTACACCAGTTCACCAACCCCTCAAACTCCTTGCGGTAAACTTCCACCTTGTCATCATGAATAAGGCCCACTATTGTTATATCATCTGTGAACTTCACAATATGGTTGGTGGCAAACCTAGCACAACAGTCATGGGTCAACAGGGTGAACAGCAGCGGACTTAAGACGCAGCCCTGAGGAGAACCTGTGCTCAAGGAAATGGTATTAGAAGTATTTGTTCCAACTCGCACATATTGGGGCCTGTTGGTGAGAAAATCAAGAATCCAGTTGGACAAAGGAGTGTTTAAGCCCAAGAGGCCCAGTTTGTCTACTAGATGCTGGGGAATGATTGTGTTAAACGCTGAACTGAAGTCGACAAACAACAAACGCACGTGAGCATTTCTTTCCTCTTAAGTGCTTCAAGGTCAGATGGAGAACGGAAGAAATAGCATCCTCCATAGAGCGATTTGGTCGGTAGGCAAACTGAAGCGGGTCAAATGCTGGTGGGAGGCTAGATACAATAATGTCCTTTATCAGCTTCTCAAAGCATTTCATAATGGTGGATATCAGTGCAACCGGACGGTAATCATTGAGGCCTGTAATTGTGGGCTTTTTTGGCACTGGCAAGATGATGGCCGTCTTAAAACACAATGGGACCACTGCCTGCTGCAATGAGAGGTTGAAAATATCTGTGAGAACACAAGCCAGCTCCTCTGCGCATTCCCTGAGGACACATCCAGGGATGTTATCTGGGCCTGCTGCTTTCCGAATGTTAACTTTCTGCAGTGTTTTCTGGACAGAGGTGACATCAAAGCTTAGCACTTGCTCGTCAGGATGGGGCACAGCTTTCCTAGCAGGAGTACTATTTGATGCCTCAAATCTACCAAAAAATGTAATCACCTTGTAATCTGTAATGGCCTGGATCCCTTGCCACATTCGCCTGGTGTTTGTTGGGTCCTGAAAAAAGTTCTGAATTTTCTGGCAATTGGCTTGCTTTGCACCTTTTACGGCACTTTTCAGTTTTGCTCTGACTGTTCTAAGTGCTAGCCTGTCACCATATTTAAAAGCCACATTCCGTGCTTTCAGCATCTTGCGGACCTCATAAGTCAGCCACGGTTTTTCATTCGCCCTCACAACAATGCTTTTCAGGACACAGACATCTTCTATGCACTTTTGGATATATGCAGACACCGTGGTGGCATACTCCTCAACATTTGTTCATATGCTCATTTGTTCATATGAGATTTATGAAAATCAGGCATCAATCTACAGTAATCTCATATCTTCACTCAGATCAAATTTATACACCACCCATAAATAATTGTGAACTAACATTAGTATTGTTAAGATTAAAAAAGCAGCTACTTCCAAAGAATATTACCCAAACCATATATATATTTCAGAATTAGAATAGTTTTCCTTGCAAATCAGAACAGAACTTATTGAAAACATAAGCACACTAGGGTAGATAGAAATAAAAATAATAGAAATGAGACTGAAATCCAAAGGTGACAATTCCTTACACACATTTCCTCATAAGCAACACACACTTTTTTTTAAAATAGAGATGCAGTTCAGAAATACTGCAATGGAATGGAAGGGGCGTTGTCTTACCTGAACGCCTTTTCTCAGCGTGATGAATGGAGAATCCACCAATGGGTTATCTTGGACCTCCTGCCCACGTAGACCAAAACAATCAAAGCTGCCACGCCTCTCTGGTTGAGGGCACGCCCCCAGTTTCGAAAGGGCGAAGCCAATGACTGTACGACGTGTTGGCTCCCAGACCCTAAACACTGGACCTGACTGCGTCCAAGGGATGGGTGTGGATTCTCCATTCATCACGCTGAGAAAAGGCGTTCAGGTAAGACAACGCCCCTTCTCCAGCGTGAAAGAATGGAGAATCCACCAATGGGACTTACCAAAGCCCTACTGTCCCAATGGGAGGGGAGCAGACTGGGCCAGTGTCCCTGCCGCCGGCACCACCTGTTGCAGTACCCTGCGGCCAAAGGATGCCTCCGCCGAGGCAAACTTATCAAGGCGATAATGGCGCACAAAAGGGGAAGGCGAGGACCATGTCGCCGCCCTGCAAATGTCCTCAATGCTGGCCTGTGTGGCCCATGCTGCTGAGGTAGCAGCACTGCGAGTGGAATGGGCCGTCAAGTGACCTGGAACTGGTAAAGAAGATGTCTGATACGCTTTGGAAATACAGGCCCTAATCCACCTGCTAACGGTAGAAGAAGATACCTTCTTAGCCTTGGAGGCCAGATGGAAGGAAACAAAAAGGGCCTCAGATCTACGAAAGGACTCCGTCCGCTTGACGTAACAGCGCAATGCCCTGCGAACATCGAGAGTGTGCCATTGCCTTTCCAAAGTATGAGACGGATTAGGGCAAAAGTTTGGTAACACGATCTCCTGTGCCCTGTGGAAAATGGTGTTCACCTTAGGAACAAATGAGGGGTCCAGGCGTAGGACCACTCTGTCCGTGTGAAAAACACACAGGTCTTCTCTGACAGAAAGAGCTGCACGCTCCGAGATGCGCCTAGCCGAGGTAACTGCAACCAAGAAAGCAACCTTAAGAGACAAGGACCTAAAAGTGCAGGACCTAAGGGGTTCAAAAGGCGCCTGAGTAAGGGCCTGTAAGACCCGGGGCAACTCCCAAGTGGGATATCTATGTACTACCGGCGGTCTACTGTTGGTGACCCCTTTTAGAAAAGATCGTACCTTGGGGTGATGGGCCAGTGGCTCTAAGGTGTCACAGGTAAACACTGTGGCTAGAGCCGAGACCTGTCGGCGAATAGTGTTGGGCGCCAAGCCTTTATCAACACCCTCCAACAAATAGTCTAATATCCGTGGAATGGTTACCTCTGAGATAGCTAAGTGATTGCTGTCACACCAACGGCAGAAATGTCTCCAAGTGGAGTCATAAATGCGATTGGTCGCCGGTCTCTGGGAGGCCTGAATCATAGAAATCACTCCCGAGGAATAAGATTCTTGGGTCAAGGCCCTGCGTTCAAGTGCCAAGCGGCTAACTGCAGCCACTGAGGCTCCGGGTGTTGTATGGCCCCCTGCACTAGTCGAATCCGATTTGGAGGAATCCTCCACGGAGGGACCATGGAGAGGCTCACGAGGTCGGCAAACCATGGTCGTCTCGGCCAGTGCGGGGCAATGAATATGACCTCTGCCTGTTCCTGCAATACCTTCCTGATAACTGCTGGGATCAGAGGGAGAGGTGGGAAGGCATACAGTAGTCCCCCTGGCCAAGGGCTGCGAAGAGCGTCCGTCCTCTCCGCCCCCGGAGAGGGGAACCTGGAAAAGAACCTTTGAAGTTGGGAGTTCGCCGGAGAGGCGAATAAATCTAGGACCGGCAACCCGAACCTTTACGATATCTCCCTGAAGAGATCCGGATGTAGGCTCCATTCCGAATGGTCCACTGTTGTCCGGCTTAAAAAATCCGCCTGATGGTTTGCCTCCCCTGAGATGTGTTCGGCTTTCAGGGAGAGGAGATTGCTTTCTGCCCAAGACCCCAATAACATGGCCTCGGCCATGAGAGATCGGGATCGGGTACCGCCCTGACGGTTCACATGGGCCTTTGCCGCCACGTTGTCCGTGAGGACCAGCACGTGCTGCCCCGCCACCTGGTTGCAGAAGTGGCGAAGGGCCAGATGAATGGCTCTCAGTTCCAGCCAGTTGATATTGTGTGCCAGATCTGCTCTGGACCACCGACCCTGAGCCAACTGAGATTGGAAATGGCCCCCCCAACCAAACAGACTGGCGTCTGTGGTCAATGTCAGCCTGCTGGGCTCCTTGAATAGTGACCCTTTTGCCACCTCTGGGGAGGCCCACCACAGAAGGGATCTTAGGGTCTGAAGGGGGACCCGTACCCTTTGGTTGGAAGAGCTTGTGCCCAATCTTTGGAATGGGAGCAAGAACCATTGAAGGTGTCTGGAGTGTAGTCTGGCCCAAGGCACTATCTCTAGGCAAGATATCATCTTTCCCAGTAACTTGGAGAGGACAGCCAGTGTTGCTACACGCTCCCTGCGGATCTTGAGAACCATGTCTCGAATGCTGTCTTGTCTGTCTCGAGATAGATAGACCCGGCAAAGGTCTGTGTCTATTATCGCGCCCAAGTGTAGTAGGCGTGTTGCGGGAGTCAATTGACTCTTATGAAAGTTGACTGAGAAACCGTGACCCTGGAGGGTCCTTATGGTGAGGGCCAGTTCCGCCTGGGCGGCCAGAGCGGAGGACGACTGGATGAGAATGTCGTCCAGGTAACATTGGACGCGCACCGGTACTAGTCATAGGTGTGCGGCAAGTACCGCCAGGATCTTGGTGAAGACCCTGGGAGCTGAAGATAGGCCAAAGGGGAGGGCCCTGTACTGGTAATGATTGTTGGAATAACAAAACCGGAGATATTGCCGATGGTTTGGATGAATAGGGATGTGAAGGTACGCCTCTGTAAGGTCTATGGATGTCAGAAAGTCCCCCCGTCTTACGCTTGCCAAGATGGACCGAAGCGTTTGCATCTTGAACTTTCGGTACGACAGGTGAGAGTTCAGGCCCTTGAGGTCTAGAATCGCCCTCCATCCCCCTGAGGCTTTTGGAACCACGAATAGGATGGAGTAAAAACCGTTTCAGCTGATCGACTGGAACCCGTTCTATGGCTCGTATGCGTAACAGATGCCGGATGGCCTCCCCCAGGAGGGTTTTCCTGACTGGATTCCTGGGGAGGGGACAGGAAACAAAGCACCGGGGTGGCCTGGCCACGAACTCGAGACAGCCCATCCCTGATGGTGCTTAGCACCCAAGAGTCCGTGGTGGTGGTCTCCCATTGGTGGAGAAAGTAAGTTAGTCTGCCACCTATGGGAGCTTCGCTCCCCGAGTCACCTGGATCTACGGAAGGGACGGCCGCCCCTGCCTCGAAAGGGTCTCTTACCCTGAGCCTGCTGTCTGTATCTGTCCCTGTACCCGGACCGGTCAAAAGAACGGTCCGGGCCTGCGGGAAATGGCCGAGCGACCTGTGCTGAGGCCGAATCTGATCCCGTCCGAAAGGGCTGTCGACGGGTGTACGGGGAGAAACGACGGCCCGGTCTCCTGGAAAGGTGATAGAGAACCCTTCGTTTCTCCTTGTTTTTGACTAAGTAGGGGGTCAGGACCTCCCCAAAGAGGCGGGCGCCGCGGTACGGGGCGGAAGCTACGCGCCATTTGTGTCTAGTCTCAGCCTTCCAATTTCTAAGCCATAGAAGCCTGCGTGCGGAGACGTTGGATGCGATGGCCCGGGCAGAAAATCTTGCCGCCTGCAAGGACACGTCCGCCATGTACTGTGATGCGGCCATGAGCTTTGTCAAGTCCTGGTGGACTCTTACCTCTTCCGGGGGAATTCTAGCCTGCAATTGGCGGAGCCACATAAGAGAGACCCTGGCGAAGAATGAGGCTGAGGTAGAAGCTCTTATTGACCAAGCTGAAGCTTGGTGTGTCCTGCGGAAAGAAGCCTCGGATTTTTTATCCTCGGGCTTCAACGCCTCCGCCATATCTCCAGGTACCCTGGAATCAGAATATAAGGGTAGTAAGGATTCATCAACCTCAGGCACCTCCAGGGCCTCATTCAGAACTGGTTCCGTGTCAAGCAGCCTGTGGTCTATTCCCCCAGTAGAGGGGGGAGCACCTGGGGCCTCCCATTGACCCCTAATGGATTTTAAAAACATGGGGGGCAAGGTATATGTTTGTGTAACACCACCGGTTCTAAAAACAGCGGATCCGTGTCTTGGCCAGGAAGCTGTTCAGGCACCTGTTCAGGTACCGAAGGCTGAGCCGAGTGTATCCTACCGGTCGCACAGGCCTTGCGGAGCAGAGACAGAAATAGCGAGGGATTAAACAGTCCTATTAGAGGGGGAGGTTCCTGAGTAGGCTCCTCATCGTCTGACCACTCTCCCTCCGCCTGACTGTGCTCCACGTATTCCGAGCCCCCGCTGGCAAAGGAATGAGGAGGAGAATCAGAAATTGGGTACTGTAGGGCACCTGACCCCGCTGGGTCAGGCAATGGACTAGGAATTATGGGAGCGGGAGTCTCTTGAGGACGCCTCATGGGCGCCATGGCTTGGGCAACTGCCTGAGAAACCAACTCTTGCAGATGAGCTTTGAAGGACAGATCCTCCAGCTCACGAAGCCCCGCTGCTGTGGGGGTAAAAGTGGCAGTTGGAGCCTGGCCCACCAGGGGTGATCCCTCAAGGGGCCGTAGCCCCGCTGCAGTTGGTGTAAATGTGGCTTCTGGAGCCTTAGGGTCCTGAAGTCCCTGTTCCTCTTCAAAGAGGGAAAGGAGTTCCTGATAAGGACTAGTTGAAGGAGCCCCTTCTGAATCCCGCTCTGGTGACCATGGGGCCTGAGGCTCAGGTTGAGGGCCACAAGGGAGTGCCACCATTGTGGTAGGGGGCGGCTTAACCGTCTCCCCTACAGCCAGTTTTTGCGCACGTGAGAACTGTCTCTCCAGGGCACGATGCCTATGATTGGCCTGTTTGTCGGCTGCCTTGGAGGCTGCTTTCTTTGAGCTGGCCTTGGTCTTGGCCTTGATTTTTGCGGCTGCCTCCTGACTAGAGGACTTACGCTTTCCGTGCCCACTGGAGGTGGAAGCCTGTGGCTCGGTGTTGTCTGCCATTGTAAAGCGAGAGTTTTCAGTGGGGTGCTGAAGCGTCTCGGTCTGCAAGAGATGCGGCTGTTCCCCACCTGAGTGGGACTTGCCTCCACGTGGATCAGTGATGGTCCGGCCCACCGGCAAGCACGGACTCACACTTAGCGACGGCTGTCGCGGGTCACCAGCGATGATGAGACTGACGACGATCGGCCGAGAATCCAAGTGACCAAGGCAATCTGGAAATGGGGAAACACACTCCTTCCCCCAAAGGATGACTAACAACAAGATAGAAATCAAAGGCAACGAAAAACAAGCAAAGAGAGAGAGCCGATCGTCTGGAGCCTAAAACGGCCGCTGCAATGATCAGCTGTGGGGGGGGGAACACAAACTCAAGAAAAATACACTCACAACAAATAAGACTTAATTTCCCCTTCTAGAACAGCGCTGATCCCAGCGCTGGCCAAAGGAGAAACAGAAAAATAATGAAAGAATCCACCAATGGTATAGATATAACTAAACCTGATTCTCAAAATGCTGGGAGCCAAAACTACCACGTCTGTCTGGGCTGAAGACCAAAACGAAACTGGGGGCATGCCCTCAACCAGAGAGGCGTGGCAGCTTTGATTGTTTTGGTCTACGTGGGCAGGAGGTCCAAGATAACCCATTGGTGGATTCTCCATTCTTTCACGCTGGAGAAACTGAAATTCTAATCCGAATGAAAATGTAGGAGATGACCAGGCTAGAGCCTGAGGGCAGGGTCAAACGCATCATCGGTTTGGAGTCTCCACGCCCTTAAGAGACAGACCTCAGTCTAGCCTCCACATTTTATCTGATGCCAATTTGCCTTGATCATCAGTAGTTCAAATTCTTGTGTGTAAGTAGCACGAAACAAACTTGTAATACTTTTTGAACTCTGTCTTGGTTCCTGACTTCTTGTACCTGACAGAAAATTTTAGAAAATTATTATTCCTTAACTAATAAGTAGAAATTTCTTTCCCCTGCAGAAGTCTTCTCCAAACTCTCCATTGATGCTTCCTGATTAAAAATGGATAATTACAATCCTACATACAAAATGTAGAAAGGGAGTGTCCTTAATAAATGTTCCATAGTATCTATGATACTATCTATGTACACTACATTATAATACATTTTTGTAAATTAGAATGATAGAAATGCCAACTATGCACAAAGTGCTTTCAATGACCAAGATATATAATTATATGGGTGTATGTATATGAGGTTATAGAATGCATAAGCATTAATTTATTAACATGTCTAAAGAATCACAATTAATAAAGGGGACTCAAATTCATGGTATCATAACCAAATCAAGTAATCTGCTTCTTGAAGATAAAGATGTATGTTGATCTGTTTTTATCAAATAAGATGTTAATTATTAACAATTCCTGTAACTACACATAATAAAAAGCTAAAATTTACAATTTCACTAAAAGAGAACCATTGCTCAAAGCACATACAGGAAGCCATTTAAAACTACTCCATTGACCATTATGTCAGTCTGTTTCCTGAAAACCAAAGCACTATAAAAATCTTGTGGATTCAAGTAGTCACCATTTCCTAGCTTCCAGCCAGAAAGAGATCAGCAACCTAAAAAAAAAATCCTTGTCCAACTTAAAATAGAAACAAGACATTTTTAATTGTCAAAAGTCCCTTCCTTTTATAAGTCTTCCTGAACAATTTAGGATGAAGAACAAGGTTTCTTCCTTTTCAGTTTGGAAAAAAAACTTTTGGTGGAAAATTATTCTTCAATGAGCCAATTTGGCATAGTGGTTTAAGACTGCAGGCTACAAACCAGAACACTCTGAACTCCTAGTTCTGTCTTAGACACAAAGCCAGCTAGATGACCTTGGACCAGTCACTGTGTCTTGGCTCTAGAAAGGAGGCAATGGAAAATCACTTCCAAAAAATTTTTGCAAGAAAAATGCAGGGACCATAGTGTTCAGGAAATTGCTAGGAATATTTTTTTTAAAAAAACTCTGACTTAGGCATAAGCAGGGGCACACGCACACACACACACTATTCTTTAAAGGCACATCAAGCCAATTTGGAGCCTGCTGTGTTTTCAAGGTGCCACAAAATAACCGTATGGAAGGTTCCTCGCCACTTGTCCATACTGTATACCCTTCAGTTTCAAGCTGGAAAGAAAAGTTGGAGCTCATTTTTTTTTATTTTTGTAAATGAAAATTCTGATGGTGAAAGACTACTCTTTTATTTAATGCTCTTAACTACCTATCTTTCTGATTCCACACAACAGAATTATGCTGATCAGGAGATAGATTCAGTTTGAAAAACATTTTATTTGTTGGGGGGGGGGGTTGGGGGTGATGGTTAATTACATGTACTGTATGCTAAGAATGTCTAGCTTGCTGACAGCCATTCCAGGTATCAAGGCAAAACTCAAACTATTCTATCTAGATTCTAGAGCATTAAGAATCAACACTATTCTGTGAGTACGTTAGTGCTAACTGTCTATAAAATGTCACATTAGTGCTAGGCTCCAAGTAGCAAAACTGGTTAGACCAGGAATTCTCAATTCATCCAGGCACAGAAACTAGTAGTTTAAATATTGCTCTCTCTTTCCTCAAACACAATCTTTTATAAAAGCTCATCAGGTTCTCCAGGAAGGAAGGAAGGGAGGGAGGGAATTGTTTATTCAGATTCAGTGTATTTTTTTTATTCCGCAAAGCTTTCTTTTGATACAACGTTCAAGGTGCTATTCAATCTATTGCTCTTTTCCAAGCAATTCATATAAATGATCATGTCATAAAGTTGTGAATCACATTAAATAAAGCAGATTTCCACATAAGGAAGTTTATATTCTTGCTATCCAATGATTTCATGGATCGCTTACTTCCAAAAAATATTGATATATTGACACTAATCTTACTAAGAGGATTAACCTATTCTCACAGAATGACCTAGCTCTTTGACAAATACACACACACATTGCAGAATACTGGTAAATGCATATATATAAACATGCAAAACAAAAAAAGTTACTTTTTTCCCAAAATGGACATTTGTATGTATTATAAACACTGTTATCATATGCAGTTACTTGATATAAAATAGTTTTATTACATTTATATGCTGCATTTATTTTTTAGAAATCATTATGGTGTGTCTCCTTCCTATTTTCCCCACAACTATCACTGGGTGATGTATGATGAGTGGAGAGAGAGTGCTTCCTGCCTTGGGCCAGGGTTTGGACTAGAAGACCTCCAAGGTCCCTTACAGCCCTATGATTCTATGACTAAGTCATTCAGCTGGCTTCCGTGCCAAAGAGTAGACTAGAAATCACAGTCTCGTACAGTATATTAACCACTTCACTGAACTAATAGTTGGCATAATTGATAATACTTAAAATAATAACTGAGACCAAGCTGGAGCAGTATCTGTCACTATGGGACAAATCTTCTGGACTCAGAGCAAGGAATGTATTCAAATAAAGGCGAGCCAAATGGGGCTGAATCTGTAACACATTAATGAGAGAAAATAATTAGTAGATGCAATACTCCTAAATCCAAACTTCTCAAAGTTTCAATGCTTCTTGAAGCTTCGCCTCAGTGTACTGAACTAGAAACTGTTCTTTTTCTCTTCTCACTTCTCCGTGTCATGAAGGAAATAGTATCCAATCCACATTACTTTTGCATACCACCAATGATATATATGCTGAGATTCAATCTTACATTATAAACTGAGGTTACATACAAACAGTCTGTACTTCCGCTTGAAGGCTGAAGTCAAAGAGACAAAATTTGCTTTATGGTTATGCAACTGCACAATTTTAACTGGTTATGTTTGTAGACATCTTTCTCTGGACAGGGTGCAGGAGAGGATTTTTGTGTGCTTATAAAAAGCTTTCATTGAAAGTTCTACTTTTTTGTGCTTTGTTTTATATTGTGCTACATAGAAGCAAGTATGTGGTCTGACATTTGGAGAGTAAATGCCCACTTTTATCTTCAAAGAAGGTTGGGGCATGGAAGCAATAACTATTGCCTAAGGAAGTGAGGAGTTGGGAGGAAGTAAAAGAACACAATTTAATCACAAAATAAATAACATTTTTTTGCTGTTTTGCATCCTGTTAATCAAAAGATTTACATTGGTTTGGGCATAAAAACAAAAACAAGCCAGGATTCCTAATTAATGACACCATCTAAAAATGGTTTGTTGTATATCCTCCTTCCAAATTTTTACCTTGTGATAGGTTTGGGTGTTCAAACAATGAGACCTAAACAATTATTTAGCAATATGAAGGATCAGATTATACTTTTAAAAGGCAGATTTAGATTGTTAGGGGTGGAAAATCAAAAAGGAAGCCATAAAAGTTATTAACAAACTTCCCCAAAGCCACTTATAACCCGGTTTTAAAGATACGGTGGCTGCACCACCACCACCAACACCCTCAGTCACGTCATTATATTTTGGGTGCACGTATTCCAACTTTATAGCCATTTGCAGCATTCAATGGTTACATGGCTATAATTTGTGACTTTTTTGCGTTTTTGGCAAAAAAAAAATTCATTGGTGAAAATTGATTTGCTTAATGACTGTGCTTTTTGCTTTGTTTAGTCTTGTCATGTGATGTCAACTTATGGCAACAACAATTTACAACTATAATTCTGGGCTCACTTACGGTTGTGTATGATCGAAAATGCGATCTGTTAACTTTGGATAATTTTCCTCAGTGAATACACAAGTATAATTTTGACTCATTTGTTTAACTGGATTCTTTTCATGTAGTTTTAGGATTAGTGTGTGGAGCAGATCGTGTTTTAGATCATATTTATACCCAAAATAACACCCCCCTGAAAATTCAAAAGGATTCCCAAACTTTTAAGCACCACAGTAACTGTTCTATTATAAAACAGCATATTTATTTTATTGATTGATTCATTTTATTTTATTTCTATAGCCTTCTCAACAAGTGACTGGGTGGCATACGACATAAAGACAATTTAAAAAATACAAAATAAACATATATAGTCGTCAAGTAAATCTATTCCCATGAATGTTAAATGTAGCCAAGAAATGGGGCTTTTAACACTCTCAGGCCCCCCACGCTTGGGCACATAATCAGGTCTTCACAACCTTAGAAAAGCAAATAAGGTAGGTTCATCCTAATCTCTGAAGGGAGAATGTGGCCAAGAAGGCATGTCTCCTGGTCCCTGCCAGTCAGCATTCCATGGCTGACAGCACCTGTAACATACCCAACCTACCAGATTTGCTTAGTTATCAAATTGGATGGCTCGAAATGACTGGGAGAAGCCAGTCCATTAAGTAACTTGGCCGCAAGCCATGATAATACTTGTATTTTGAAAATTAAAATATGAAACTAGTTGTTACAGTTAAACTGTTGGTTACTCTATTACTCTATTACTCTTTTCCAGCTTTGTTATCAGTGATCCTTTAACTTGAACTGGAGTCCGTTACATATTAAATATTTACTCTGTTACTGCATTATGATCTAAATTTCATAGAATCAAGAAAACTTAGTCCAACATTTAAATCGGTATCTGTGAATCTAGGCATTTTTAAAATGAAGCTTGTGCCACTGTAAATATGGCTTTTCTCCTATGGTTTCAGTCCATTCATAAGATCAATCAAAGCTTATGTGCTTCAATTCAACAATCTATCAGAACCAGGATATATATCTTCTGTCATGGACCTGCCTCGGGAATATCTCCCCAGAAATCCAAGTGGTTTCCATTCTATTTATGTTCTTTAAAAATGTGGCTATTCTCTCAGACTTTGGGATACAATGAATATGGAGCTCTGTTGGTGGTTTTTTAAGTTGAATATTGTTATTTCAAAATGTTAGAATTTTATTTATTGTTCATCTTTATTGTTTTTCTGTTTTTACATTTTAAGGTGCTCAGCGTCATTTTAGTATTGAGCAGCATCCAAATCAAATAAAAAACAAATAAATTTCCCAGATGACTTGATTATGCTCAGATTGTTAGCCTCACATGGAAGATCAATGCAACAACAAACCACACATTAAGAATATTGCATGGGATGATCAACAATCCATTAACATTTTCACAATGATTCACAATAAATTTTGGAGAAGTATGTTAGCATATTTTGTCTCTACAGAATACTTTGCTGAATACTTTGCTGAAAATAAATTATAAGTTCTAGATCAGTGATGGCGAACCTTTAAAAGACTGAGTGCCCAAACTGCAACCCAAAACCCACTTATGCATCCTCGAGTGCCGGGTGGGTGTGGCCCATTGGCTGGGTGTGGCCAATTGGGTGGGCGTGGCTGCGGTGGTAACAGCAGACTGGGTGGGACTAAAAAGTTCAATCAATCAATTCCAACTTTGCAAGATCTTTTTTTTTCCCCGCAAGAAGTTGAAATTGACTGATTGAACCTTTTTTTTTTTTTTTGCACATGGCGGCGGAGGCCTAAAGCGAAAAGATTTTATAAAACCCAGCTGAAGGCCTAGGACTGGGGCGACGGCGCGCGTGCCCACAGAGAGGGCTCTGAGTGCCACCTCTGGCACCCGTGCCATAGGTTCGCCACCACTGTTCTAGATGAACAGAGTTTCCATATTTATATTTTCAACTTTCCATAATAAGAACATTTGCAATATTCATGAACAATGAAGAATGTATTACAATTTTTTGTTGAGCTCAATTCCTTAACAAGTGCAACCATAATTATATACTTTTTTAAATTCATACACATTCTCAAACTTTCACTAAGCTATTCATACATAAAGAATGATGTATGAATATTTATATCTGCCTTCACTGTAATACTATTTTTGAAACAGGTAGGTAAAGTGAATCATATCTTGATTTACTTAGAAATGTTTATATTTAATATTTAATATCCAAAAGTAATATAAATACTAACATTTTCCTTAGTTAAAGGGATTTTCAGGTCATTTTAAAAGGAAACTTTAACCATTTGAGGAATTATCTTTGTTAAGTTTAGTGTCAGCTTCCACCTATCACATTAGTTGCACAAATATTCCAATTTACATTCCACTGTGAACTACATCAGTAGTTTCTTTAATAAAGATGCGACTATTGAAATATAAGATTGCAAAAATGCACCATAATTTACACGTCACAAGACGGTAACACTTTTCAGATGCCAGCTTTATGAAATGACTGATGGCACCTAATTTGTAGGAAATAGGTCTCCTACAAAATCTTAAAAATTCATTTTTGAATGCAGCAGAGAGCTATATTAGGGTTTAATCAGACTATCAGCACTTAAATTACCTAACTAAACTAGGTCAATGTGGAAAAGGAAGACCTATATTCAAATCCATTCTCAGCCATGGGTACTTATGGGACAACATTTGGACAGTTACTATTCTTTCACTGTGCTTCACAGGGCTACTGTTATGCATAAAAATTGAAAACAGGAATGTGCCACCTTTTATGAATTCTACATTAAATACAGAGATAGTACCACAGTAATGCTGAAAATAAATGAACAGAGTTTGTAAGAGAATAGTGGTATAGTATAAAGTATAACAATACAACATAAATTATTGCATGATGAAAAGTTTTTGAAGTCTCATCTTTATATTAATGACCCATAGTGCCCTTTTTCCAACTGATCAGGCCTATAAAAGCTAAAGGTAACATCATCTTCAAGTTAAGCTTGACTTCTGATGACTACAATGATACATTTCTGTTACTTCTTTGCCAACAATAGAGAAGTGATTTTATGCTGCCTTTTCTCAGAAAGTGTTGTCATTCTAGCTTTCCTGGTGGTCTCCCCTTCATGTATAAGCTAAGTCTCACCATGCTTAGCTTTCTGAAATCAACTAAACCTGGGGCAAAGGTTCAGGGGAACATTGAAAAAAAAAATCAGGGAAAAGCTTTTATAGGCTTTTCAAGATAACAAAATGTACCTGTACAGAAACAAATTACAGGGTACAAACTTCCACAGACCCCATCCCGATCTGACTCCAGACCCAACCCTGCAAACATGTTCATTTAAAGAATAAATTGACTGGCATTAATTTGAGCGTGAGCATGTTAGCCTTACAACTAATGCTCCAGGCCAGTGTACGTCCTCTCTGTTTAATTCTTTTTCAGCACAGCAATGAAGAAAAACTGAAATGCTTTCATTTTTAACCAATTTTTGTTTGGCGTTATACATCTTTACACAAAATATACTGTAGTCGTTTTGTGATTTAAGTTTAACATAGCATCTGAATCCAGGGGGAGGATTAGAATAACTCAATTTAACTAAGGTGTCTTGTATCGTTTTCAAGCAAATCAAGATTTTAACCATTGATTCATATCCCATCCTAATCTCCATGCACAGAATTAAAGCCTCCTAGCAGAAATGAGAGGGTAAGAGTGCCTCTGCTACTAGTTTCTTTTTCATATGTACAGGGCAATACTAGTTAGAAGCAAAGGAGCTGGAGAAAGAAATCACTGCTTCTACTTTACATGTACTACAGCAGGGGTTCCTGAACCCCTGGTCTGTGGACCGGTACCGGGCTGCGGCATACCAGCAACCTGTCTGCACAAACAAAGCCCCATCCGTGGGATGCAAGCAGCACACAAAACCACGCACTCTCCGGTCCGTGGAAAAACCTCTCTCACGGAACCGGTCCCTGGTGCCCAAAAGGTTGGGGACCTCTGTACTACAGCATGCAATGCAGTCAGTAAATTATGGCTTATGGCTATGTGCAACTTAATTTGGCTTACTTAGTGAACCAGTCATGGTTTTACATGTTATGTGAACAGAATCACAGTAACTGGGGGAGAGAAAATAATTTGACTGTAGTTTGCCTAAAAGATAACTTCAAGCTACAGTTAATGAACCTGATTTGTTTGGATATAAATCACACTTGATAATTACTGTAGTTCTCAGTTTGGATGTCATAACAAACAGCAGTTGAAAACAGAAGTAAATACTTTCACTTTCCTCCTCCAAGCCAGCCAGGGAAAGAGTAACAGATTAGAAATCAATGCAAACCAGAGAGATGTACACACATGCCTCCATAAGACATATTGTGGGAGTTGTTCTATTTGAATCCCAAACAAAGGCCATTAATATTTAAGGCAAGAAAAGACATTGCCATAGTTTGTACTGCAATAAATAGCATTTAATTTTTCTTTTATGAAAGCGAGATTGCAAAAAAAAAAAAAAAAAAAAGCTTCTCTGTGGAGGTCAGGAATGTTAAAGTTAATAATGTAATATTTCAAAGGAAAATCCTTTTAAGGAAAAAATGTATTTCCTAGAATATATATATATACTGTATTTTAAAAGCAATATAAAATTAGTATAAAAATCTTTACACAAAAAGCTGTCTCAAATTTCCTCTTCTATAAGGTATAAATAATAGCTATACAAATTCTGTTTTAAACATTATCGGATTTATTTTATTAAAAATATTATATTATTTATTTATATAATTAAAATAGTTACACCACTGTCATAACTTTCTAATGCAGATTTCACCACTGTGATGCACCTGATATATGAGCTGAGAATTTGGAGGACTGCTGTCTCATCATTTCTGGAGAACCTCAGATTGGGAAAGCAGCTCTAATTAATTGACTGAGTGACTGGCTTTACTGCCTAAGCCTACCTGTGTAATAATCTTGTGGGTACAGACTTAATTTTAATACAGATTGAAAGGTAAACATTTAGAAATACTTTTATTCCAGAATGTATAATGCCATTTGCTAATTTATTTTTGGAATTACTGTCGTTAGGAAAAGACATGATCAGAGATGTGGAAGTATTGCTAATGGATACACTTAAAAAAGGAGTTTTCAACCATTTTTTAAAATGATTACATGCTAATTGACAGCTGGAGAACAGAAATGGATAGTCTGTGCCCTTCTTATTGCTAAAAGACCTATTCTTCAATATTTAAAAGATAATTATATGGCATTTTCTATCAGTGGATTGAAAATCTGATGTTACTTGCAACTTATGAACAGGTATAGATTATGTATGTATAGATAAAATGAATATCCTTTACTGAAAAGATTGTGTAAAGTGTTATTTACATATATACATGTGTGAGAAGCCCCATATATGGTTCACTAAATTGACAAATTTTGTAAGAAGCTGTGGCCTTCCTGTCTCTTGCATAACAGGGGAACGATCTAAAAAAAGAGCTGCCCAAAGAATTAAGGATATTGAAGCACAAAACGACATAGCCATCCATAGTAAGGTGGGTAACTTGAAATGGCTGAGCAAATACAAATGCACTTTTCAAGCAAACAGCTATTTGAAGTTACAACTGCCAAAACATCTTAGGGAAATATTCACATGAGCGAGATTTGAACAGCTTGACACAATGGTCAGATATGGGAGATTCCACTCCATACCCTATAATGAACGTCTCTGCATCTGCGGAACAGCAGAGGTCGAGGACCTGGCTCACATCCTATTTCACTGCTGCCTGTATAAGAGGGTGAGAGACAGGTACCTTGGCCTATACATTAAACGAATGATCCATTGGGATCCCCATATCAAAATAACTTACCTTATGTGCGGCCAGAATTTGAAAATTACATTTAACACAGCACAGTACCTGAGCAAAATGGTTCGGCTGAGATCGGCATATGTGAGACTGATTGGGGTAGATTGTAGAGGTGATAGTAAAATATAATTTTATCATATTTATCTATCTACATCTTAAATTGCCGTATTTGATTCTAATTTCTTTTTAAAAATGTGTTTTATCCCAATTTCATTTTAAATTGTATTTTATTTCTATTTTATCCTAAATTATATTTTAACTAATTCCATTCTAAATTGTTTTTACTGCATTTTAGTATAATGTGTGTTTGGAACTCTGCACCTTGATATGGCCCGTGGGCTAATCAATAAAGATTATTATGATGATGATGATGATGATGATGTTGTGTGAGAAGCCCCATATCTGCATGAATTTATCCTTGCCTTTGATCTTTTTCATTTATTTTTTAAAATTTAAACCCCTGTACAGTATAATAATAAAGCTCTCCAGGTAAGCTTTAAACTACAGCTGAAAATGTCGAGTCATCATTTATAATTCAGAGGATTCTAAATTTCAAAACATTGGAAGTCTACAAATTAGTGCCAATATACAATATATTTGTTAGCTCTAATTTTGCCATCAGTTCTGAAAGCAATTTCATTCAGGAATATGAATTTTAGAGAATGGTAGAAATCTGATTACCCAGCTCTTTTAACAAAAGCCCCACACAAATTTTTGATTCTATTGACAATAACAATACGAAACTGACTTTTGTTAGAGACAAAAGCAATACAATATTTCAAGCCTTGGAAAAAGTACCTAATGTTCTTTTTTACATGCATTCACATTGTATTATGGGTAGTAAGGAGTCATCTATTCATGAAGATATAACTGTACAGATGAATAAAATTATAGAAACCCAGTTCTAAAACTGATCATTAGTTTTAAATCATTCACCCAAGAGAGGATGCCACACCTGAGCCTAGCCTCATGCCAACAGTACTTGTTTACACTTCTAAAAAGAAATTAACTATCTCTACAATGCTTTTCTGTAGAACTAAGAAATTGCATAATTTAGTACACTGAACTCCACCCATTTAAACTGTGTTGTAAGGTTTGAATTATAGCCATGGATAATCCTTTTTAAAAACTCTCACTGATCCATAATTTTTATCAGCTATTCTTTTAATAGATATATATATACCATTAATAAACCTTAACTATTCCAATAATAATTAATAAATAATACATTAATACATTAATTTTTTAAATTAGAAATCTTTGGAGGCAATTTATTTCTAATTTTGTCTTTTTCCACTTTTATCTTGTTCTAATCTAATAGTGGAACCCTGGGGAATAATCAAAATACAAGTATCAGGTACTTATCTCACTAAAACGGACAAGGCTACAATCTCTTAAGCAATTTCAAATCATAAGGCAAGATGTCCTTTATTTCACTTTACATTACGCACAAAAAAAACTTTTAATGGATGCTATCACCTGACAAAATTGCATGACAGAAGCATCTTCTTGCAGAAACAACCTTCAAGGATGAAAGATCCATTATTTTCCCATCGGCTTAAGTTAGAGAAAGAATTTCAGTTTTTCTGCAAAGTAAATGCCCACAGCATTTGGTTATGAATCCAGACTCTAATTTCCACAAAAGGCACCATCATGCACAGATTCATCAACTGCGGGGACCTCTCCACATTAAATCCACTGCCCATGGTATTAGGAACACTTAACCTTTTGTCATCTCCCCTTTTCACAAGCATTGGGGCACACACAAGAACCAATTTAAGCGTGCTACACTGCAGTTCCATAGTGCAACCATCCCTCCTATCCAACACTTCAACTCTCCGGCAGATAATCCCTCCACAGGCCACACCACCCCGGATTCTACCGATTTCTGGAAAAAGGATGCAGAGCAGGCAGAGACGGCGAGGAGGAGGAGGAGGAGGAAAAAACGATCCAAGGCCACCTGAAAAGCTCCTCGCCACCAGCTACCCGGGAAAGCACCGCTTCTTGCCCTCCCTCCCTCCCCCCCCCAACTCTTCCACCACATACCCGGGTTTGGCAATGGGAGGGGAGCAGCCGAAGAGGCACCTGTTTGGGCACGAGAGCGACAGGATCGCTGCCTGCTTACCGTCCAGCTCCCACGCTGCTGGTGCTGGGGGAGGAGGGATGCTTCTCCGTTCCCCTTGGCAACCAGGCCCTCCACCTCTGGCGGCGGGGCTGCCGATTGGGGGGGGGGGAGAGGGCGCGCGCTTTTCCTCCTGCCCTCGCGGCGTGCGCGCGCCGCCATATGCCAGGGGGACCGACGCCTCTGCACTCGCTCGCTCCCGCGCTAGAGCGGCCTCGGCCTCGCGGTTTTCTCCCTCGCCAGCCCCGCCCGCCCTGCCTCCTCCCGCCAGAGGTGCGCTGCGGCTCTTCACCCGCAGCGAGAGTGGGCATCCGCCCTCCTTGGATCGCTACCACTGCTCCCCTCCCCCCCCCGTCCTGGAGCCAGGCCGATCCCCGCGTCCATTCACCTTTTTGCCGCCGCCTCCGGCGCCGCCGCCACCGGGCCAGAGCCACTGCTGCCGCCGCCTCCATGCCGGGGCTTCTCAGCCCCGCAGCTCTTCAACGCCGCCTCCGCCTATGCCAGGGCTGCCTCCGCCCGCCGGGCCGCCCACTGCGTCAGCTTCGTAAACCCCACTACGCACCCAGCGGTAACCATGGCCACGATGTATGTGCGCACGCCCTCTGGTGGCCAGTGTTGCAACCTGGCAGGGACGGTGGCCAGAGATGCCCCAGCGGGGCGAAGAGGATTTCCCGCTGCCCCTCTGGGCTGGGGAAGAGACTGCTGAAATATGGGGAAAGACATTGCTTGCTTTTTATTAATCTTTAAAAAGAGGACTTGCGAGACTCTTTTTATGGAATACGTCAGTTCCCCATAAAGAGAACCCTGCTCTTTGATCCATCCTGCACTTGAACGGACAAAACGGTGACTTAAAGGCATTCACAGATGGAAGAGCAGCGCTCTTTAATCCTAAATACACAGAGAATGAAGTGGTGTATTACACAATCAAAAGGAAGCTATGAAGCATTATTTAAAATGAATGCATTGCTTTTTAAACGTTTTTATCTGTGATATGGAAATTAGGTTCTAGAGCTGTTGAGCCTCAACAAATAGCATTATTTTCTTGAGAACCAGGTATAAATAAATAGGAAAGGAGATAGCTGTAGCAAGGAAACTAATTTAGATAAGAGCAAAAGCAGTAGATAGAAACTGCTGAAATTTGTTATTACATTAATTTGAAATAAATGATAGCTTTTTTGCATTATGTTGATTTTTTATGCGCCTCTAAGACATAAAAAGATAAGACATTAGTTCATCTGTTGCTTCTGTGAAGTAAGGAACACAGAGCTGACTATACAGACTTCCTTTATATAGTGCCAGTGGGTGTCCTTCAATTTCAGTCATTCCTAGTAGCCATGATAAATAGAAGATTACAACTACATGAAGAAAACTATTGAAAAAAGATGTAATGTGCTTCTTCAGAAGCTTTGCTTTGATCACAGCTCCCAATGGTATCTAGTAACTCAGAAAATAATTGAGAATAGCAATCAACTAATACTGTACAAGGAGTTGCCTTGAGAAAAAGAAAAACCCAATTGTTTTTCAAAATAATTTGCAACTGACTTTTAAGGTTTAGTTCTCTCAAATTGATTCATAATACTATCATAAAATTATAAGAATAAATCACATAAATTAGCAATGGAGACTATAAATAACAGCATTAAGTTCAGCATAGGCATTCATAGTGAATTTTTGACTTTCATTTTCAGCTCTTAGCAACCACTTTCACAGTTTCCCCCAAACCCCCAATGTTCGAATAATTAATGGTGGACTGTTTGCAAAGATCAGTCCAATCTAATCATAAACACTACTCTGATTTGAAGACAGATTAATCTTCCTCTTCCATTCTCTCCCTGATAGTATTTTATATAAGAATTAAAATTATTATTTTCCTCTTTCTAATACAGTTGTGCAATGGAACATTTGCAGTATAAGAAAGCAGTTGGGGCCACAGCTTCTTTGATTATTATTTTTTTACCCAGCACAGGGTTAATTAGAAACACCTATCACAGGTATGTGAGGTTCTCCTTGGAATTACTCTAAGCCATTTGAATATTTACAGAGATTTGAAGAATAGCCACAGTTTGTTTGTTTTTAAAACCCTACCCTTACTATTGTTTTTTTAGCTAGTCGGGATAAATCTTATTTCAAAGAGCCTGTATGATACAGGTATGATAACCTGTATGATGCAAAATTTCACAGCAGCAGGGGCTAATTTAATTAATCAGGAAAGACATGGTTATAAAATGCAAATAGCAGCTCTCAACCTTTTACTATGTTTATCTACAATTTCAAATTGCTCAAGCAAAATGTGTCCTTCATCTATCACTGACAGTCAAAATATTGAGTCAAATTGGTGAGAATATTTTATCTATAAAAAATATCCAACAAATTGGCCAAAATAAGCAAAGATACCAGATCTTGTACCTTCAGACTGTACACAAAAGAGGCTGTTCATCGCTTTAAAAAAGCTCTCCACTAAATGATATTACGAAGATAAGTGTTGGCAGAAAAATAAAATATTGAGCTGTAATAATTGCTAAAGTTCTAAAAAATTAGTACAGATTGGTTGTCGTCTGTATCAGAGTGTATTCATTGCACATCTTAACTACTTGGGCCTTATTCAGCAATCCAGTCACTTAATTGCCTTCACATCCTCAAACTATCAACATGTTCATGAGAGTCACAAACATTTTTGGCCAAATATCATCCCTGTTCCTGTTCTTTAAATCAAGATTGTAAACATTTTCCAGCCTAGGGAATACCTGGCCCTTGAAGGTATGCTAAAGACTGCATTCTGGACAGAAGAGGGTAAGGCCAGGTCAAAAACTACATCACTCTGATTACACTCCATGTATTTAATAATGTTCCCATTCCATCACATTAAAAATTACAGTTTGGCTGGAAGGCATACCCTAAACTTCAGAAGCCCTTGTGTAGCCTTGGGGCTGTAGGTTTGCACTGTTCCTCAACTTAGGTTTAGTGTTACATTTGGTAATTTATGTACACATATGGGAAATATTCACACATCCCTTGCATTATTCAGATCTTGATAATAAGAAGCAAGTCTGCACAGTGTTAAAATGATTTATAAAACCCCCAGCCCATAGATTAAAATTATTAAAATTATACTGTCTGCACTAAGACATTTCTTATTCTTTTTAGAGTGAATAGCACTTTGCAACCTATAGAGAGTCATACACATTTTCTTTTCTCTAGTGCAATGTTCTTTTACCAGGATTAAATAAAATGTTTGTGTTCTTTCTCACCACCATATCCATCAATTGCTATGCTGGCCACTCACACTCATTGTAGTTGGCCAATTATACTGAATAAGGTAAGTCAAAACTAATCCATCAATACAATGTTTCTGCCTTGGAATTTCATAATGATTAAATATAGTAATGGATACTTAAGTTAGTTTATGTAGAACATTTAAGTGTGAGCCCTTGGGCTGCTTAATAAGGTAAAAAAAAAAAAGTCAAGCTGAGAGTTGCATAAATAAACAACTAGATATTTTGGAAGGCTTTTACAAATTCTGAAGCCTTTAAATAAAGTATGAAATAATATAATGTAATTTCTATAAATTTTGATATAGCTAATACTTCACAATTCAAGGTGCTCATACTATAAGCTACAATAAATACATTTCTAATTACAGGTAGTTCTTATAATCACAACTGAGCCCAAAATTTCTGTTGTTAATTGAGACATTTGTTAAGTGAGTTTTGCCCCTTCTTGCCTCAGTTGTTAAATCAATCACTGCAATTGGGATTAGTTAGTAACCCAGTTGTTAAGTGAATCTGGCTTCCCCATTGACTTTGCTTGCCAGAAGGTTGCAAAAGGTGATCACATGACCTTGGGACACAGCAACTGTCATAAATATGAACCAAATAGCTGAATTTTGATCACATGATCATGGGGATGCTGCAAGGGTCCTAACAGTCACTTTTTCCAGTGCCATTGTAACTTTGAATGGTCACTAAATGAACTATTGTAAGTCAAGGACTACATGCATTAATATTAGCAGTAAAAAAAATCACACAGGCAAGAATGGTTTATTCTATGTAGTTGTGAGCAATACCTATTGCATAGTTCATTTACTGGTTAATAAAGGCATTTCTATTCTGCCAAATTTCTGCTTGCTGATAGTGAGATCCCATACACATTTACTCAAATATTTCACTGAGTTCAGTGTAGCTTACTCCCATGGGCAGAGCATAGCTTGTTCAAAATTTGTTATTTGATTAAAAATGCTACATTCCTGATTAAAATCATTATATTATGTTATGGTTCTAAAATGTTCTTAAATATTCTGATGCACGTACATCAAAAAGGCACAATATAAATTACTATAAATATTTAAGGTATTTTCCTTTTCAATTCCTCTGTGATGAAACAGATCACTGGTCCTTAAAAATATTTGACCCAATTACCCAATTTTGAGATCTTGAATAATATCATTACCCACCTTTCCCACCCGTAAAGGACTCTGTTGTTTTACACAAGCATTTTGGAGGCAGAAGCAGTCCTAAACTAGATCCTCAACTCATAAATAAGAATTAGAGAGACAAATAAATTTCAATAAATACTGCAAATAATGGAAATTCTATTGGCATTACAAATCAAGAGTTTTATGTAGCAAGCAGGCCGTTGCATGTATATAGTTGTCCTCCATCAGCACCATCAGTTTAGCAAACAATTTGGCAAAAGTGAAAAACAAACAACAAGCACAAAACATCTAAAATGTAAAGTTGCTATAAGTTATTGAAGTTATTTTTCAACTGGCTTTCAGGTTGACCAACAAAAGGAAAAACAGGGATCTGTGGCAACACAACATGATGGCAATTTACATTAGAGAAGGAATCGAAGCATTGCCCTATCACCATTGTGGTAAAGTGGTTCAAGTCCCAAGATATATTGCACCAAATAGGAAAAGGAAAGACTTCACAGAAGACAAAATGGAGAAGTATGTCAGTACTCTGACTAAATACTACATTATATAGTTTTAAGTTACAACTTATTCTAAGAGCCCTCTAAGAAAGAATACAACCACCTTCTTAATTTTGGATTGCTCACTGAGAAAAATAGTTGCCATTCAAGTTTGATCTTTATTGTCCATTGTTGTAAATGAATCATGAGATTTTTGCAAGGAAAATTCCATAGGTAACAAACAATTGATATCAGACAAGGAAAATATTTACTTAGTAATAATTTCTCACAGAAACCGGTATACCTTCCTTGCCAATTTTAATATTAATGCTAAAACCATTCTACAAACTATAAAATGAAGTGTTCGGGTGTTTAAGAAGCAGTACATTTAAACTTCAATGGCATACATTCTTCTTCACTGTGAAAAAGAACAGTAAAATGGTGGATTGCTTTTTCTTACTATTGTACAGGTGAGTTTGGGGTTCTTGGCTGCTGTGAATCAGCCTTTCACTATGTTTTTGCCTGATTAATGAATTTAGTTAATTTAAAGTGGCTTAACAAATGTTACTTGTATTAATACCATAGAAACTGCCTCTATGGAATGTAAAACTAAAGAGAGTCAGTTTGGCCTAAAGGTTAAGGCACTAGGCTAGAAAGTAGGAGACTGTGAGTTGAAGTCCTATCTTATCTATGAAAGCCAGGGGGGTGACTTTAGACTACTCACCCTGACTTTTAGCCCAGCTCACCTCACAGGGTTGTTGTTGTGAGGAAAATAGGAGGAGGGAGTATTAGGTCTGTTTGTCACCTTGAGTTATTTATAAAAATAATAAAGGAGGAATTAAAAAATATAAATAAAACTAGCAGAGTTTGGAGAGGTTGAGATTTTTCAACCTGAAATTGGATAACCATGATAGATGACTATAAACTATCTGAAAGTAAGACACATTAGTGCCAGAGTTGCTGTCATGGGAAACTTAAAGCAAGTTTAACAAATTCCCTTGTTTATCTTAAACCTGTCAAGGAGCATTGCTAATATATTTGTAAACCCATTACTTCAAAAATATGTAGTAAAGTTTCTCCTTTGTAACACTGATGGGAGATATTATATACCAGGGGTGTTAAACTGCTGGCCCGCGGGCCGGTTTCATCATACCTAAGCCGCACCCACCCCATTGCCGGCAATGCAAAAAGAGTCACGATATGTCATGACACGTCATGTGACGTGGCGAGTTTGACACCCGTGTTATATACAGTAATGTCATTTCTCTATTCCAGTTCCTACCTACCTTATATAATTGCAATTCAGGACTTCCTCACGCATTAATCCTTAGGCCTTATATAAAGCTTATGGTGTTGAGATATTTTTTTGCTGCTATGGCTTGATAGAGGTGCATAAGGTGGACATTACTCGGATCTTTTATATATGATTTGTCAAGAGGCTGAGACTTCAGTAATTTAAAGATGATCGTTTATTGTGATTTTCTACTTGAAATATACTTTACTCCTAGGATTTCCTTTGTTTGAATCGGTAAGAACTGAATCTAATGTTTGCCTCTGCCAAGAGGAGGCAAATTGTTGTAAAGAAGCTAAGGCAGGGATAGGCAACCTTGGCTCTTGTATGACTCGTGGACTTCAACTCCCAGAATTCCTGAGCATGGCTCAGCTTGGAAACCTCTCCCTTTCCCCTCAGCATGGCTGGCTCAGGAATTCTGGGAGTTGAAGTCCACGAGTCATAAAAGAGCCAAGGTTGCCTACCCCTGGCCTAAGGGAAGCAGACCTGGGCTGCAAAAATCCAGATGATGGCAGCCATGCAGAAAATGTGAACTGTGTGCTGATCATCTGGATTTTTGCAGTCCAGATTTGGTCATTATAGTAAAAGCTACATTTTTGTTAAGGTTTATTGTGCTTGTTTGTTGGCTGTGCTTACATAAAGTTTCTATAAAATCTTGCAAAATATTGGGAATTTCATGTAAGGAACATAATGAACCCTAAATGCTTGTACAGAAACACTTCAAGGAAAAATTACTTGTCAGTGCCATCTTCTGGTGAACCAAGGTATGTTCTATTCAAAAGGGTTTTTTTTCTTTTTCTGCTACCCTAAAATTAGAAATAATTATAGACTGTAAGTGAGATCTCAATGGTATTCAAACCTATTCCTGGTTGCTGTTCTATAACTCTGCTTATAGTTGGAGAAACTCGACTTGCAGATTTATAACAAAATAAACTATAAATTCATAAGTTGTATAAAATATTTTTTAAATCACCTCCTGTTCTCTCCACTCACCATTTCTTGATTAATAAGCAACATTCACACTACTCAGGACAATTGGAGGAAGCCTTGGAAATACTCCAATTTCAAACAATTATTTAGAAAAGCTGCATTATGGGTAGTCATCAACATTTGATCTCAACTGAGACCGGAACTTCTGTCTAAGCAAGAGGTCATTAAGTCAGTCATACTTGATTTTATGATCTTTTTACCATGGATGTTAAGTGAATCACCACAGTCATTAAATGAATAATGCAGTAGTTAATCAGTTCCAGCCTGCTCCATTGACTTTGCTTGTTGGAAGCCCCCCCCCCCCCGGGAAGGTCACATATGACAGTCACACGACCCTGGGATGCTGCAATTCTCATAAATACATGCTGATGCCAAACACCTGAATTTTCATTACGTCACTGCAGGGATGCTGTGATCATTAAATGTGAGGACCAGTCATCTTTTTCAGTGCTGTCATAACTTAGAACAGTTGTTAAATGAATGGTCTTAAGTCAAGGACTACCTGTATTGTTCAGAACTTGCCTGTTTTCACACTTAGAATTCCTATTATCATGCACCACTTGTTGCCAATAATATGAATTTCCCCTCTGGCTTTGAACTATAATAAGTCTCTCTTTCTTGCAGTATAATTTCTTTTGATGTTTCAGTTTTGTACTTATTTTCTGTACATGCAACAATTTCCATTGGGTTGTTTATATTAAATTATGTAGAATTGTAATGATATCAAATGATATTGAGGTTTGTTGTTTTCTGTTTACTATGACTCCTCCTTGGGGAACTACTTGGAAATATTTGGTTTCTAGCAATTCTTCTCTTTTATGAATCCGAGATGATTGAAAGAATATGTAAATTAGGGCTGTGCAAATCCTTCCAAAGAGGTGATTCAGCAACCATAGGAGTGTGGAGGAAGAACCTCCTTCAGATTGCTATCACAGCCACATTTCTTTTCAGAGTCACGTGTCTACTTTTGGAATGTGCACCCAACTGTCTCCACACACAGTAGATTCCCCACAATCCAACATGTCAAAGTTATGAATTGTCTACAAATCAGACTGCCTCCAGACACAGTATTCCAATTTTAAATCAGCAATATGAATTTTTGAAGCTATCCTGTTTCTATTTAAATTTTGATTGCCATCAGTGAATTCTCCTAAACAGATTTGCAGATTTTGCTGCAAGAGATTAATACAGCACACAGCTAGAGCCCCATATTAAAAAGCTTTACTTCAGCCCAGAAAGGTATACTGACAGAAGGGAAGGCTGTCAGGAATTGTGCTATCCTCATTACTGATCCCTATTCTGCCTCATTAATGAGACTAATGAGTGGTACAGTCCTTACTGTTTTAATGTAGGACATTTTGAGGAACCTAATTAGTGGATTCCCTGGCTTCATTTCCTCTCCCACCAAGCATCACTTGCCTGCAAGAAACAAAATTACAACTGCAGTCCATGGTAAGCTCTGGGAAGAGATGTGTGGGTGTAAGAATGGCTGGTTTAGCCACCTGTCAAATTGCTTTAAATCTGTTATCTGTCAGGCTACCTCTGAAGACAAAACTAGAAGTCTACTGAAAGAGCCTAAACCCATTTCTCAAAAATAGCCCGGACTGCAAAGAGAAGTAGGATAAAGCGGGAGGGAACAACCAGCAAGCTCCATCCTCAGTTGCTGTGGCAGTGGAATGCCTGTACTGGCAGGAAGCCCCTGCAGCCAGCAGCCCCTAGAGATAGCCTGTGGAGCAAGCAAAATGGTCTTCTATCTCCATGTAATGCAGGCAGCAACAAGCCCAGCCAAGCAAAGCTCCTTCTCAGCAGAATCACTGGAAAATCTTTATTGCCGTCAGTCATGATAGAAACAGTAACATACTGCTAAGCTGATAGACCTGGCTCACTTTCCCAGTTTAAATCAACTTTCTTGCCTTCACAGGGCTGGGTTGTTGTTTTTTTTAATGCACGCTGGTTCTGTTTTAGCACTCTTTCAAAAGCACACTAAACCAAAGCATATAAATCTGACAACCCTTTCAGAAAAAAAACCTGGTCAGGCTTTACACAGCCAACATTTCTGCAGATGTCCAGTCTTTTCCTACAATGGAAGATTCAGGGGCTATAGAGGGCAGGACTCAAGCATTATAATGACACATAGGAGCTAGGAAGGTCCAGTGGTGTGCTACTAAATGTTGAAGAACCAGTTCTAATCATTCCATTCTATCACTGCACCACACCTAGCTGATTGGTGAACTAGGGGTCAAGACCCATCATTGTTATCAACCAGCTCATAAAAATTTCAGTAAATTTAACCATTGGATTTTATGAGCTTGTATGAGCTGGTTCCAGGATCCCACTGCGAGCATCACACATTTTCACCCACGCTGCTTCAACAGTCACATCGTTAATGAAACGTGTTGGATTATATCCAAAGCAAAGACTGTTTGGGGAGAAGGAACAAAGTCACTTTTTAAAACTGGAGCATTCCTTTAAGCTGCCTCACCTGGGGCTACAGATGAGGCAAAGACCATGTCATGAAAATATATCATGTTGACACAGTTATCAGTGCATTCTCATGCTGTGCTTAAGAGGACATAGGATTTTGCTGCATTTTTTCCTACCGTTTATCTGTTTATTTATTATTCATATATTTTATATATACATCTTTGTAAGTCAAATGTCTTGAAGTTAGATAGGGAGACAGAGTTTCAAAATGTATTTTCTGCATTTTTCAGGAAATCTTTTGCTCTACTATAAGTGAATAAATACAAAATGTCAGTTATATGTCCAATTTTCATACACTCACTGAGAGTCAATAAAATGCAAATCAATGTTTTTATTCCCATTTTAATCAATTTCTCATACATAGCAAAATGTTTTAATATATATTAAGATCATTTAATTTGATGGTATTGAAAACAGATTGGCTTTATTATTTTTTAAACCACATTGATTTAAAACATGATTCCTATACTAGTTTCTATACTCATCAGCCTAAATATTTTCTACATGTTAGTCTGAATTAAAAACTGTTTACTTTAAAACTACTATTAAAGGCCATAAATATGGATTCCCCCATTTTTTCATCCCAACCTTTCAAAACAGTTTTCATTATAATCTCATAATATCCTAAATCCATATAAACATTTCACCTGTATTTTACCACCTTTGTTTTCTCATTAATATTAGTAAATAGCATAATTTCATGTTATCCAATCTACCAATCTTTTCATGTGACAGTATAATACAATATTCAATTTCAGGTTCTTTTCCCACTGTCCAGTAATAATTCTACGAAGCTTTTTGTTCTTTTATATAAATCTAAATGTCACTTCCTGCTACTCAATTACTACTCTGAAATATATTGCAGGAAGAAATACTTCTCAAGAATTTGTTTATTTTTATTATTTTTATATTATTTTACTATTGTATTTTATATTTTTATTACTTATTTGTAAACCGCTCACTTACTGAGTTAGGAAGTGTATAAATAAATAAACAGTATATTCTCAAACTTGTATTGTATTGTTAGTTTGAGACCGGTTCTCTTGTCATTCTTAACATAAAGCTTGCTACAAACTTTTGCTCTTCCTGGCAACTAGCCTTTACTTACCAAGGATTGATTTCACAATTAACATAAAGCAGAACTTGAGCAAGCTATACTGGTTATTTTAGGACACCAGGACTCTTTGGATATTAGTATATTTACTTCCTTGCAAGGGTGCAATATTGATACCAGTGGGAACATGCCCTGCTAGTCCTTCTCTGCCAATCAGTAATTGCTTTATCTGGCCGTCTCCATTTCTTTTTAAACTAAACTAAACTAAACTAAACTAAACTAAAACTAAACTAAACTAAACTAAACTAAACTAAACTAAACTAAACTAAACTAAACTAAACTAAACTAAACTAAACTAAACTAAACTAAACTAAACTAAACTCCCTCTTCATCCAGTGCACTGGTAATTCCTGCTAATAATATGGTATGTGTTCTGTTCTTGCAAAGAAGACATCGACGAGGCTGGTTCACATCAAAGATCTCTTTATTGAAACACATTCACAGAACAGAAGCAAGAGCACAATGGCCACTGGCCTTTTATATCCCCTTGCAAGGGGATGCACATCCAATCATTGCAGGCCGTTCTCCCGCCTCGCGCATGCGCGCAAGGCCGGAGACAGCCTGTCTGGGTCCCGGGCAGACACGTGGTCTGTCCGGGTCTCTGCAGCCTTCCTACAGCCTTCCTGAGCCTTGCTGAATGACTCAGCAAGGCCCAGGACATAACAGTATGATCACCAGATTTAGATCTACATCACTATGGAAGTAGCCACATATTCATAGTTATGAGTCAATGAATGATTTTTCAGTGTTGAACTTGAGTAATTCAGCTAGCATTTTTATTATTTTTCTCCTACAAATGGGCTTTAGCAATAGAAGTTTGGATCTGTTGTTTTTAATGTTATGTGTAGTTCCCAAGCTTTTGCCACAGTCCTCCATTGGCTATTTTTGGTAATTGAGTGTGTACTATTTACTAATAATGCTACTTATATACAAATAGCTCAACTAAACTATTCTTCAGACTCTGAATCATGCTGAATAGAAGAATGAGAAACAGAACTAAAGTTCAAATTTAAAAGCCACTAATTTTGCTATTGCCTTACATGCTACATTTAAGGCATTTTCTTTAGACAATTAATTTGCTCTAATGAGAATATTAGACCCTGCAACTTCTCAGTACCCCAATTTCTCATTCTTCACTATTTATCATCACTACTTAGCAACCATAATTTTGTAGGCTTGCATGATTTTGCTGACTTCCTTTTGAATTCTTGTAACAATTTAGCCTCAGACTATAATTCCTGGATGCCCAAGATTACAATTTCCATTGCCCAACATTGGATAATGACTTGGTAAGGCTTAGTTATGCCTTAGCATGTACACATTTCTGTCAATGTTGCCTCTTCCTACTAGATAAGAAATGTAGTACTGAAATGCATTTCTTTCTCTGATGTTAATGTTTCAAAATGAAATGACTAGTTGCACAATACATCACAATACATAGCCTCACATTCTAAATTCATATGGCATGATCATTAAATTAGAGAAAGCGACAGGGAAAATAGACTTCGCTTTGAGCAGTGAATTGTTCACTTTTATAGTTTTGATTGATCACTGTCCACCAGAGTAATAAGCATCCTTAACTATATAATGGCTCCTGTTTTTAACTGTTTTAATTTTATTTTGAATGTTCTAAGAAATAATTTGTCAATTGAAAACACAGTAATCTAGAAAATAAATATGTCATATGATATTGGCAACAATTCAGCATGTAATAATCATGATGGCAGAGTAATTAAGATAATACAGGTAGTTCTTGACTTACAACAGTTCATTTAGTGACCATTCAAAGTTACAATGGCACTCAAAAAAGTGACATGATCATTTTTCACAGTTATGACTTTTGCAGCATTCCCATGATCATGTAATCAAAATTCAGATGCTTGGCAACTGGTTCATATTTATGACCGTTGCTTTGTCCCAAGGTCATGTGACCACCTTTTGCGACTTTCTGACAATCAAAGTCAATGGGGAAGCCAAATTCACTTAACAACTGGGTTACTAACTTATCAACTGCAGTGAATCATTTAACAACTGAGGCAAGAAAGGTTGTAAAATGGTTGTAAAACTCACTTGACAAATGTCTTACTTAACAACAGTAATTTTGGGCCCATTGTGGTCGTACGTCTAGGACTACCTGTACTTTGTCACATATCTGCATATCTTCATATATGGTAAGGGAATCCCTATCTAATCTAATGCAGATTTCCTAAGAAATAAGTCAATGTGTTGAATGGATCCAATTCAGATATCTACAACAAGGAAATGCAGCCCATTTACCTCAGATGATGCTGAACTCCAGCTTCTAATCACCTCAACGCACCTGGGTCAATGACAAGCATAATCTGATAGGATGCAAATTCCCTATAAGGATTACAGCCTAATTGCCATTATCTATCCTTAATGTAGAACTGCTAGAGCTAGAGAAACACCAATTATTTAGCTAAAAGCAGATGATCGACGATATGAAAAAAAATGATAATAACAGGGTATTGACAGAGATTCCTTTTGAGCTCCTGAAGTTAGTGTAGAGAAATATATAATTTAGTAAACAAATACAACCTCTAAAATATTTATATCCAGCGTTTGAGCCAGCTTACAATTTCAAAGCAAATTCTTTCAAACCTAAAGAAAAAAAAAACCTTCTCCTTTACATTTAATTCTTCATGCTCCATTTCAAAAGGCCTATAAAAATCCACACCACAATGTCCCCTTAAATTGCAATGTCTGTAACAAAAATGTGCCGTTGTTGGTATTGTCCCAATTGTTTAAACTTTTTGTTAATTTTGTTAATTAACTTAATATCTCTCTACTTAATCAATTTTAGATTTAGATTTCTGTTTCAGAGCACATATTTTATGTCTCTTTCCCAGACCAGAGACATTTGTGCAATGAAAATTCACTCTCCGATAACAAGTGGATGAGTCATATGAGTCAGTAAAGTCTCAGCCAATATCAGTAACCAGCATATGGTAAGATTATTATATAGTTTATACACCCCTCCCTCAGAATGCTAATGTACATGCTATATCTCACTCGGGACACACACACCCAACCCCTCCCAAGAACTAGTAACATGTGGCATTATCTCCAAAATGTTTACAGAAACTAGATATTGCTGTTTTTATATAGTATGAAATACACATAGAAGTGAGCAGGGACACATTCTAGAGAGAATCAAACAAGGCCAATGGGATGTAGGGAGGGACAGTGGAGGACAGACTCTCAGAGATTGCTTCAGAGACTTCATCAAGGAAAGGAGAAGGACAAACCCTGTTGCTAAGGGAAATGAGACAGATGGCTCGAGCAAACAACTGCTGACTCCTTAGGGCCCTGAAACTCTCAACAGTTTATCGTAAGGGAATTGGGAGGAACTAAGCTGCATGTGCAACATCAAACTAAAATCACATTTTATGTTTTCAACCAAGATTAGGACAATCAACTATCATATTTATGGCTTTCATCTCTTGCTGCCTGTCCCTCCCTCCTTACTTCTCTTGCCTTTCTCCCTCCCCCCCCTCCCCCAATGTGCTCATGTTCTGGTCTCTCTGTTACTTTCCTGATCACCTTGGAAGGCAGCACAGACTGATTCATTCAACTGTCTGCCTGCAGAGATTTTGGCCTGGCTTTTAAGTGGCAGGTTTCACGCTCTGTCTTTCTCTTGGCAATATTTAGGGTCAAGATAATAATGTTTCTGTACAAAACTGTTCAATTGGAAATAGCAGGTTATCGGTGATGTGGCTCCAGGGTATTGCAACCATAAGAGGGTATGAAATGGGGATTCTGGAACTGAGAATGTCTCTATGTACCCTAGAGCATATTGTTTTCTAGAGAATACATGATGTACACCCCACCATGATATTTAAGGCAATCCAATTCCTTGGTTTCTGCCTTTCATAGCATTGTAGCATGTAGCATTTAGGTTTATATGCCATCCCACAACACTTTACAAAACTTTCTGGGCAGTCTACAATGTAGCGCATTATTTGCATATTGCCCCAACAATCTGGGTCCCCATTTTACTGATGAAAGGATGAAAGGATGAGCCAACCTTGAGCTCCGTCAGGATCGAACTCCAGGCTGTGGGCAGAGTTTGCCTGCAACACTGCTCTTTAACCACTGCTCCACCATGCTGCTGAATCAAAGCCCACCTGGCTCACAAGCCTCTCTGACTTGGATGAAGCTACTGTGATTAAGAAATGAAGTCATCCTGTCCATAAAGCACTCACTGAGGTCCAAACTGCACTCCCAGGCTTTCAAGGAGGGAGATGAGTGGCAAATACTAGGCTGGACTAATATTAAAGCTAAGTCTGACAATGTTATTGAAAGCAACATCTATATTCCATAGTGAGGCTCTTGGTTAGAGCTAACCTATCTGGGCTGCAACAACTGAGACCATCCCAAGATGGCAACCAAGACAGACAAAAGCTCTGACTCTTTGCTAGTATATGATTGACAACTGGGCTCTTGCTGTGCAAATATTGTGGTTTCAAACTGGATTGAGTATTGCAGAAGCAAATAGCTGTAGACCTTGCTGCTAGAAAATGTGGACGCATTTAAAGATCAGTCCAAAGGTCCACACGGCTTCAGAAGAACCACTTGCCTGGTACAGTTATTTCTATTTGTAATGCCCACACATGGCTTCTTTCCTGACTTTCCTTTTGCCTCTTCTCCATCCAGTTTTGATCTTTATTTTCTCTTTTCTTCCCTGTGAAGTTAACCTTTGCCCTTAATCCAACTTTTATCCTATTTTTAATCTTTTCTGCCGTTTCTGATGAAAGGCAGAGGTTTCTCTGTGTAATAAGCGGGCGGGTGTGTTTCTGTGGGTGAGGAGGTTGTGTTTCTGACAAAGTGAATAATTTATGCACTTATGTTAATAAGGTTTACATATATGTAAGGGGTAGTTTATTTAAAGACAGTTGTACACACAGACACCACACACAGAGACGCATCTGTTTTTCCCTGGTCCTGCACTCCCTCCTCCTCCTCCTCTTTTTTTTAAATGTGTTTCAGCTTGAAAAAAGTAGGCAGTATCAATTATAGTTAGTAGGACAGGATATCCCTGAAGCAAGCAGCATCAAACCATTTACATATCATGACTAATAAAACTCAGCTCCAATCATCTACAGTACAGCCAACTATGTGCATAAGAATGTCCACACATTCATTCCCAAGATTGGGGAGGGAAACATTCCCAAGATTGATTTCACATGGTGTTCGCAATCTTAGGTTAAGAGAGAAAAGCTGCTTCTCTTTTTTTTTGCTAGATTGTTTTCAGTTCAAGGCTAACTTTCTTTTAAATAAATATGGTGCAATGTGTGTTTGTAAATACTATAGACAGTGGAAGATTTTTTAAATTTACATTTCAATATTATTATTGTTGTTGTTGTTGTTGTTGTTGTTATTATTATTATTATTATTATTATTATTATTATTATTATTATTATTATTATTATTATTATTATTATTATTATTATTATTATTATTATTATTATTATTATTCCAAACCAGCTGTAACCAAATTCTCAGAAGACCTTTCAATAATGTTAACATTAAATAGAATACAAATCTTCATGTGGCTTGAATGATTCTATCCAACAAGGCTCATTCACTGAATGGGAAGATGTCATGCCGTTATAGCCAATCGGATTTGGCTACATACTGTTGTTAAAATCACTTCCAAGCAGGACTTCCTGAACTGGTGATCTGAAAAATCAGCAGCAATGAAACTGTTTTTTTCATCCTGCTGAAACTATTCCTGAAGAATACTGTTCATAGCAGCATTTTATCTTGTACATTGGACAAATATTGAAAACTGCCTACAGTTAATCAAAATGAAGAGACACAAGCTCTCTCGTGTTGCTCTTTTCAGGTTGGAGATTCCTTGGTTATATTTCCAGGAATCCTGGGTAAAATACATGGCCTTCAAATTTCAAATTTAATACATCCACCCATAAGCTAGTTTAGCCCAGGTCTAAAAGTTCCAGACTACCCAGAGAATGAAATCACTGATAATACTCACAGGATTGCTTTTCTCTCCCCCCCACCCAAGAGTGATCACAAGTTAGAACACGTTTCACAGACGTATCTCCCCTCTCCCCTCCCCCCTCAGTCAAAGAAGGTAAAATAATCCATTAGTACCAAGCATACTTGCTCTGGTCTGCTATGTGCCTAGGAAGAAGTCTCAATATTCTGAACTTGGAATGATTTTTCAGTTCTCAGAAGCCCAGGTCAACCGTTTTACTGCAGGGAGATTATCATAAGGAGTATGGAACCAGAAGTTAGCTTCTCAGGTACTGTTCCCTGAGGCACACAGCAAAAGACTGATATCGTCAGCCTGAAAGTGTGAAGGACAACAGCAACTGGTGGAAAACAGTATCACAGTCTGCCCTGCTGGAATGCTATTCCCAGGGTTTGTGTCTGGCTTCATAAACTGCAGACATGCCCTGGCCTTAATGGCAAAAGTTAACTTAAAACAGTCTAACATAGGGGTGTCCCAGCTTGGCAACTTTAAACTTATGAACTTCAACTCCCAGAATTCCATGCTGGCTGGGAATTTCTGGGAATTGAAGTCCATGAGTCCAAAAAAGTTGCCAAGGTCGGACTCCCCTAGTCTAACAGATATAATAACATCAAGGAAATTACATTAATATAAATCTCATTAAGAAAACTCAGTTCTACTGCCAAGAGAATCTTCTGGCTTACAATAGTTATATATTTGTCTGCATGATTTTTTTTAACCAGTTGGAATAAATTCTTTTGCAGTTATAGGTGCTATTAACATAGTAAAGTAAAGTAAATCTTTCAAATGGGAGACTCATTTACAATCACTGGGCCACATGAATCTTAAATTCATGAAAGCTACTTTCTAATAGGAATCTTTTAATTGAATGAAAAAGTATTCCTTGCAAAATATATATCTTGGGGACACTTTTTAAAGTCCTATGTGGCTTGGGTATTTTGAATGTTATCGTTTGTTTTTTTGCATGTTGCATTCAGTGTTTTAGACCACACTGCAGATTGTTCAACCATATGGGGCAGAGCAGGACAGTTAATAGGAGCAGATTTTATTGACTGTGATCTTTATCAAGTTTAAATGTTGGCTGGATTCTAACTTCACATCAAATCAGTTTGTTTAGCTAATATTTATTCAATAAAACAACTGTATACGTTTGCATAATATAATAAATTATATATTATAGTTTACAAACAACAATGGTTAAATTTACATACAAGGTTTGCCTTAGTGTGAAATATAAACCAAGATTTTTAAAAACTTGGTTGAAATGTACTTATGGTGTTTTTTTTTCATTTGTTATGGTAATACATCACTTCCAGAACTACCATTTTCTTGTTTGCTATTTGCTAGTATATATTTTAAATAATGAATTTTTAAAACTCTTGGGATCATTTTTAGAAAAAAGACATATACAATTATAAACATATCAGACTTATAAAGTAAACCAGACCAAGAAACAGAGTCCATGTAAGCCTAGAACTACTTTTATTATGTTTGGCTTGCAAAATCTGAATATAATTTTCCTCCTCCCTCTTGTATATCTATGTGAATTAGGGGAAAGCCGTTTTGAGACATTTTCATAACTACCACTCCACCTCCCAGCCTGGGCTTAAACAATGTTTATCCACTCATTCTCTTCATGCTAAATCTTCCCTGTTTCCATCAAGGTAATCTTTACTCTGCTTAGGGACTGAGTCCACTGAATTTACACTCCTTGTACTGACCCTAGTTAGCTTAGTATTGGCAGCTAATTAAACTATGATGAGCAGGGCCAGCCATAACATTAGGTAAAGTAAGTGATTGCCTCTGGCAGCAAGCGACATGTGGTTTGTATGGACAATCCCTTGCTGCTTCTTTCTGTTACAAATTGGAGATGTGTTTCCATTTGTTTTCTATGCTAGCCCATTGCTCCTAGTTATGAAGATGGACATCATCCCATTAATAAAACTGAAATAAGCTCCAGCTGCCAGGCCAGTTGGGTTCTGTAGGTGGAATGGTCAAAGTAAAAGGAGAAAAATATCAACCCTTCGAGATAGTCCAGACCAGAAGCACAAACCATGAATACTAACATTACCTTTTTGTAAGGTTACAGTGACAGAATCTTGCAAGTCTGAAAGCAATTCTTCTCTTCTTAACTTTTCAGAAAACTGGGGAGGGTCTCTTCTGAGATGCTTCCTTCCCATGTTCCCTTTCTTTCTGTGAGCTGAAATATCTTTTGCAAGATGGTTGTCTAGGCTGCATCTCTTCCTCCTGTCTCCCAAGGTTATTCTTACAGACCATTAAAAAATGCAGGATTCATCACAAATCTCAGGAAATTCTGGAATATCTGGAAGTCCTTGTTTGTCTGCTATCAGGAGACTCTAATAAACCTAAAATCCAAGACCTGAATGACATGGAGCTCCCATTTAATGGAACTACAATAGGCAACTTAAAAATCTTTTAAATACAATTCTGTGCATTCCATTTGACTAAGGCGTCCATTTTTAGACTGTATAGAACTGTGTTTTGTTTCTTTCCTGAAGAAGCAATGGAAACAGCTCTGGTACAACATAATGAATGTGGAACTTTGCACAATGCCGATCATTCAAATCCACCAAGTGATGAACAATGGCTGGCTGGCAAAGAGCCCTGGTTGCCAAGGGATCCCGGATGCCTTAAGAACACAAGAAGCTGTTACAAGGGATTGTGCAGTTCTGCTGCAGAACAAGGGCCCTTATTTGAACATGTTCGGAGAAAGGTACCCTGTAAGAGGCATAGAGGAGTATGCTATCCCAAAAGGCAGTGGCAGCTTGCCAAGCAGGATCCTGCGGCTATTATCTTCCTTGGAAACCACCATGCTAGGAACTGATCTCTCTTTCCCCTTGTGGGTTGCACTTTAAGTCTAAGAAAGGTCATTCCTGTTTACCAAATACAAAAGGACTCATTCTTGTAAGCTATTTCCTGGATCATTGTCAGCACAGCCTTAACTAAGTATTTTTATAAACAAACCTCCAGGCATGAGAGGCAGCCAGGATGTAAGAATGTTACAGAGCAGCTTTCCCCAAACTGGGCACCATCCACATATGTGGACTTTATTTCCAGAATTGTCAGCCAGTAAGGCCAGAGCTGAACGTCCTCCAAGCTGAAGCTTAGATAGTTGGAGGACACCCAGTTTGGAAGTCACCGAGTTATTTTTTTTTTTTCATTTAAAATCAGATTAGTTTTCAAAATATAAAATATGGACAAAATACTTAAATAATTAAAAAAATTAAATGAAACAATCTTTAAACTGAAAGAAAAACCAATGGAAAATAAAAAAATAGAAAAACAGCCCTAAAACATCAAACTAAGAGAAAATATCTACCTTTTATAGTAATAAAATATAGTCTTGTACTATAGTACAAGTATTATTATATTAGTAAGTAGCACTACAATACCATACATAGTATAATTAATACAAAATATTATTGTAAACTATCACAGAATCTCTGCCAAAGAAGTACATTTTGCTTCATCCTTTGATTAATAGACAATATTGCCTTTTCCAAGGCCGATATTTCCAAAAACCATTCCTTATGAATAATATCACTTATCCAATTTCTCAGTATAATTATTTTAGTCACCACCTCATGCACATGGCAACTAACTCCTGATAAACAGTCAGATTCCAAAGCTTTAGTATTTAACTAAACACATTATAATATTTAACATATAAATATTTCCCCATAAATCAGTTTATATACATTAAAAAACATTAAAAAACAGAGAATTACATGGCCCCATCATATGGGTCAATAAACCCTCAAATATTTTTTATATCTCCAACAAATAAAATTTGATATCCATCCTTTTCAACTACATACTTTGGGGAGACTGGTGCGCTCTAAACACACTATTTTTGATGTATCAGTGTTGATCTCAGATCTGTTGATACAGTTTAGACATTTTTAAGGACATGAAACTATTAATGGAGCATATCAGAGATTCCAATTATTTAGTCCATGTTTGCCATATTCCAAAAATGTCCATATTAAAAATATTCTTGAGCTTTTGATAGAGATAAATTATATTCCATTAAATAAGAGATCATCTCAGGTGCCTTTGAAAAGTGTTCTGGCCATATTGATTTCCTTAAAATATGCCTAAGTTGAAGAAACTGTCAATGTTATGAGCAGGGAAGACCAAATAAATTTTAAAGTCAGAATAAATCCTTAAAACAGCCATCACATACTATTTGGTTTAACATCATAATCTCATCTTCTGCCCAAACTTTCCACTGGAACATTTTACCATCTATTTTCAGAGTAGAATTTTTCCAAGGAAAAAATTATGAAAGAATTAATGAAATATTCATGAATCTCATTATCAAAACCCAATCTATGCCCCAATATGGCCCAAAATGTCTCACCACCCATACCCTTGGAAATAAAAGATCTTTTCTTTTATATGTTGTTCCAAACAAATGCGATGACATGGTAAATAGATAGTAGCTTTCTAATATTGCTCATGGAGGGTAATATTCCACTTTATTTTCAGCCCACATATTGATACCTGATAAAATATATGAACAATTATAGTTTTGCAAATTAGATATATTAACAGGATCTTTCTCAGATTGTGAGAAATCCTAATTTAGCTAAATAAAACATCTTTTTTTATATTTATTTACAGTGCAGTTGATGGACTGAATCCTCAATAGACTGTCACATCAGGTCTGATATAGATCTGCATATGACCTTATTGTGGGTTGTATTTAAATACTACCATTGGGAATACGTAGTACTTTACATATTCCATAAAATTATAGGGCTGGAGGTCTTCTAGTCCAAACTCCTGCTCAGGGAGGGGGCCTTATTCCTGCCTGGTCAAATGATTGTCCAATCTATTCCTGAAAATCTCCAGTAATGGAGTACCCACAATTCTGAGAGTCAAGCTGTTCTATTGATTAATTGTTCAGGAAATTTCTCCTTAGTTCCAGATTGGTTCTCTCTTTAACAAGCTTCTACCCATTGCTTCTTGTCCTGCACTCAGGTCCTTTGGAGAATGTTGGCCTCTTCTTCTCTGTGACAACCCCTCAAGTACTGGGAGAGACAGCTATCATGTCTTAGCGGTTGCCTTATGATGAATTCTAGTACGACATGGGCACCCTCCACCAAAGTTCCTATAACTTCTACTCCCTCAACCATTTTGTCCTTATTAGTAAGAATTAAATCCAGTATAGCTGTCCCTTTAGTTCCCTCCTCTACTTTTTGTATGACAAAGTTGTCATCTAGACACATCAGGAACCTGTCTGATCTCCCGCTCATTGCAGAATTTGGTTCCCAGTTGATGTCAGGATAGTTTCCTAGACAAATTTCATGTTACAGATAACACCAAAAGCAACTCTGGGTGGTGTGCCGTAAGGCTAAAACAGTGAATAAATACATAAAACTATTTATCATTATTAATTATAAAAACATTTAGCAACCTTTATAAAACAGAACAAGGAAATAACAAATGAAGGGATGTTAATACCGAGCCACCTCATATTAGTTCACCCATCTGTGGGGTCCCCAGGCTTGCTGGCATAATCAGGTCTTAAGGGACCATCAGAAGCTTAGAAGTGATGAGACAACCTAATTCTATGGTGAAAGGAGCATGATATGACATGGACAAAGTGGGCAGGGAGGATTTTCCCCTCCCCACCTCTCAAAATAGGACCACAGGCCATCCAGTGAAGCTGATTATACAAAGATTTAGAAGGTATAGAAAAGAATTTATTCTCATGGGAAATACTTAACCTGTGGAATTTATTGCAAGACATGGTGAGGGGCACTCATTTGGATGGCTGGAACTATGTCTGAAGACTGGAAATATGGAATTGTGCAGAATACTGGGGTATATTCTGCTAGCCTTAATTGTGCAGAATACTGGGGTATATTCTGCTAGCCTTAACAGCAGTATTCTCCAGTTCTTACTGGAGCATAATTTAAAGTTCCAAGTTAAACTTCAAAGTCTTAAATGGCTGATGACCTTAAGCAGAGAAGACCTCTGTTCTTTCTCATCTCCCATTTCAGCAGCTTCCCCACTTGCTCTGTGGCTAGTCATCCAAACATCATGTCTTGTGAAATAGCCGTGGCAGCAGCCTGAAGGCAAAGGTTATAGACATCCCTCAATCTCACTTTCTGATTATTGCTTAGAGTTTTCAGATGCAATGAAGTGATTCCTCTGAGAATCTACTTGGCTGGACAGTTTCTTGCTTCTCAGTTGTCATCCAAATTCCACCTAATCATATCCTTAAGCACTATTTTCTCCCATGTAAACCTACTGTGAAAGGAAAAGTCTTCATCAGGGTTCAGTCCAAGCCGGGAATAAACAACATGGCAACTGCTTTAGAAAGAAGGTTGCAGTTTATTGAAGAGGAGAGCCAGACAGAAAGATGGCTCTGGAAGAAAAAAGAGAGACCACATGTAGTAGGGAGTGGATTTTATACCCTCTTGGGCTTTTGTTTGGAGTTGTTTCCTGTTCCTGTTTGGAGTTGTATTTCCTGTGTCATGTACTTTGACCTGAGTCTGAGTGTGCCCCTTTGGCATCCGTGGGTTAATCCTATTATGTCTTGTCTTAGAGTTTGGGTGGGGTATGTGGATTTTAGGTGTCTTTGTCTTCTTAAGCTTCTAGCTGGAGGGCTCCAACCTTCTTGAATGAATTATTTACATCTGCATTTCTACAGAGCTGGTTTCTGCTTGGGGGAGGGAGACTTGGGGCTATTAAGAAAAACTGGGCATGCTTTTCTGCCTCTTTAAGATCTTTTGAGGAAATATAATATTCTGCCCTTTTAATATTTCCTTCCCTGGAAGGGGCTGACTTCCCACACTACCGAGATATTAAGATAATTTCCCCAAACTCTTCTTTATATTTCTGCACTTTGCTAAGCAATGCTGTAGACTTCATTTTGTAGGAAGCATCGCTATGTGAAACACACATTCTACAAACCTTAGAACAATTTCCCAAATTTTGATAGGACAATTCACAACTAAAGAGTAGCTAGTCTAGAGGATGATGAAAATTTCGTATTTGGATACTACATAACTGCTGGGCCACAGAGCTCTTTTACTCCCCATCCCAGACACCTGCTTTATAATTGGATTTCTTTTGTTCATCTATTGCTACAAATCTATTTCATCTGTATTTTGCATCTTTATGCAAATATCACTGTGCTGCTTAACTAAACTTTTTATGGCATATTGATAGCTACTTTGACTAGAGCAACATAAAGAATTTTTTTTTAAATAAATAGAAGTTAATTCATTATACTGTCTATAAAATTTAACAGTCCTTTGTGCTCATGAATTCTGAGCCCTGCACACTCTGAACATTGATTAAGTCAGTAGGGCACATGTGCAAATTTGGTGACCTTATGTAAGTCTCACTTTCCCCTGTCTCTCAGTGTAACTCTCACATAGCTGTTATTAAGGCCTGTCACAAACTATTATATATAAAGCACAATGAATCCTTAAAAAGGCTGTTCAAATGCTGAATATTCTTATCAGTAATTTGTCACACCAATGGATAGCTGCTCATCTGACTATTAATAAAGCAGAACGGATATGGAAACCCAAGTGATTATGCAGTCATAATGCAGCCATTGTTTGAAGTTAAGTTCCCAGAATTCCTTTCACCACCAGCTGGCAATTACCCTCCTGGAATGTGAAATAGTGACAAGATTGTGGAGTTGCCTGCTGATCTGAGGATATCAGGGCTGTTTTCAAAAGGGATACAATAAGTTTTATGCGTGTCTCATAGGTGTGCAGTGAATTTAAAATGCAAAATAATAACTAGAATGCATGCTTGATTTCATTAGTAACATTTTAACATATAGTAAAATACTGACAAATGTTGCAAATCTTTCCTTTAGCATTTACCCCTTCAGGCACCACAAGGGTACACCATCCTCCAGCGAAACCCTTTAAATATTTTGAGAGCAGGTGAGTCTTCAGCTCTGATCTACAACAAGATCTGCTGTTGTGGACTAATAATGAGTTAAATATACATTTCCCCATTTGAAAAGAGTATTTTTTTCTTGAACAGTTTTGACATTTAAATAATATTCCCTGAGAATGGTTAAACAACAGGGAAAACCGCATTTCACTGAATACAGAATGGCTCAGATATGTACATTAAAGGAAAGTGAAACATATATATAAACTTATACTTTTTGACTGAAAAATTGGATGTGTTCATATTTTATTGGAAATTTGTCAGTTCTGCACAATTTTTATAAAGCCTTTTGGTAGTGGGACACAGAAAGCGAGCTCTTTTCTCTGATACTATTTTCAACTTTTGACTGAACTGTTTCTTCTTCTCTCCCAATAATACCACCAGAGGTAGATTTAAAGGCACTTGCTCTGAGTCTTTGTTTCAATTTATTCAGGTTAATTTCAATTAATTTCTAATTAACATTATTGGAGGTACGAATTCTTCAGCTTTTCATTTTATAGTTGCAGTAACACTGCTTCCAAACTCAATTCATTTCTCCACTGTTGCTGCCTCCTTGTGGCTAATGATAAAATTTACAGCTTAGTGGATCTTATTCATCCCTTTGTTGTGTTTCTACTCTGCACCTTTAAGATATTCCTGTTTTGTGATGATACTGTTGGGCCTTTCACCCAGCAGAAGTAGATCCAGGCTGAATTGGGATGCTTTTAGCAGTGAGTTTCCAGTGTTCAGAAATCCAAGCTGATGGCTAACAGAAGCCCCATATGGACAATTTCATTGCTGCTGGGGCCCCCACCTCAACTTTCTTTCCAGAAAAGCCATTACCAATTGCTTACCTCTTTTGTGAGTGGGCTTTACTAGACATATACAGTTTTATACTTTTTATTAACTAATTCAGGGGTCCCCAACCCCCGGTCCATGGACTGGCACCGTGCCACAGCATGCCAGCAACCGGTCTGCACAAACAGGCAAAGCCCCATCCATGGGATGTAGGCAGCACACCAAACCATGCACCCCCCGGTCCGCGGAAAAACCTCTCTCCATGGAACCAGTCCCTGGTGCCCAAAAGGTTGGGGACCTCTGAACTAATTGATTATGTGCTATCAAGTCATTTTTGACTCCTAATAACCATATAGATTTTCTCCATGATGATTTGTCCCTAACCTGGTTCTTCAGATCTTCCAGTGGTGCAGTCATCACTGAGTGGATCCATCTCGCTGCTGGTCATCTTTCCTTTCCTTTCTTCTTTCCCAGCATTACAGCCTTTTCAGAGATCTGTCCAAAGTAAGATAATTTGAGCCTGACCTTGAGTAGGAATTCTGTGTTGAGTTCTTCAATAATCCACTGGCTTGTTTTCTTGGCTATCCATGGGAATCTTCTCCAAGTTCAAAAGTATCATATCCAACTTTTGCTCCCAAAGTCAAGCACACAAAAACCATATACAAAATTAAATGTAGATATACAAAGATAAAACATCAAAATGAGCATACACAAGCACAACTGGCTTTAAAATAAAATGTTTTTCTAGCTTATTTCATAAGATATGTTGCAACATGCTCTATCAGAAGTGTTGTGCTGATAACATTTACTCAGCATGCAGTACTTCAGCAGGAATGCTACTGGTGTTATTATTATTTCCTTGGGTTACTTTATGTTTGTCATTTTTAAAAGTAAGTCCCCAAATGCTCTGTTCCATTATCTTTCCAGTCACTTACAATGAAACAGCTGACAGTTTTTTTAAAAGAAAAAGTCAGTATGAAACCAAAGATTTCTGTTGGATTTAGAACTTCATTTCTCGAAAGCTATACATTTTCAGACATTTAATAGATTTTAAAGCTAAACAGTCAGAAATTGCAGCAGTTGGTGCTTGCAACTGCAGTATCATAGATTTGGTGGGGGAAAGGAGACAAAGAAATATGTGTTAGGAACCTTAGTCTTCTCTCATATTACATGCTATTTTTATGCTTCTCCCATATTTTCTTGCTATTCTTTAGTGCAGGGCTTTTCAACCTTTTCACCGACTGTACCACTTTTAGGATATGGTAATATTCGAGTACCACCTAGCAAAGTGTCAAAACCTTGATGACCAAAAAAAAACCACCTGTTCAAAGTTGCATTTGCACTGAAATGACTTACGACCATTTTTCACACTTATGACCATTGAAGCATGCCCAGGGTCATGTGATTTATATTTGGATGCTTGGCAACTGATTCATATTTATGAAGGTCACAGTGTCCCAGGGTCATGTGATCCCCTTTTGCAACCTTTTGACAAAGTCAATGGCAGGGCTGCTGGTGGCCAAGTGCTAAGGCGGGACTTCCCTCCCTCCCTCCCTCCCTCCTTCCTTCCCTGCCTCCCTCTTTCTCATTCCCATCTCCTTCTGAAGGAAGAATTTGAACCCCTCCCCCCCATATTTTCTCTCTTCCATATATTCATCAAACAAGGAAAAGCCTCCAGAGACAGAAAAGGCAAGCTGCTGAATGAACTAGCTTAAAAAGGCACATTCCCCTTTAAGAATTAGCTACTGGCTAGAAAGGAAAGTTAAGGAGCGCAGCCAGCACTTAAGGAAGAAAAAAATGTAAATAAGTACTGGTTGCCGGCTAAGGCAGCCTCCCCAAATGGCTCCACAGGCAAAATCCCAAATGGCTCCACAGGCAAAATCCATTCAGGAGAAAAATACTTCAAAATCCCTTGCAGCAAAACTTACAGCTAACAATAGCAGAGCAATAGAAGCTAACACAAGACATGAGCCATCAGCCAAATAAAAATTGCCAAACACTCTTTAAGAACACAAAGCCCACATTGCACAAATCCCAGAGCTTCAAAATCACAAAAGCACATAAGAATCCTTCCACTCTCCATCTCCCTCCCTCCTTCTGTCTCACCTCCAGCTGATGCTACCTTTCTTCATTCCTTGTGGAGGGCAACCCCTCCCCTGCTGCATTTCTTGCCTGTTTGTTGCTGCCAGCATAGGTGGCTGCCACAGCAGTTGTAGATCGGCTCATAGCCGGCCGGCTTGCTTGATGATTTCTCCTCTCCTCTCTCCCCACCCTCCTCCTTCCCCTTCGGTGCAGCTAGAGCTGACTCCACCTCCTCCCAAGGCTGCCTCTTTTTTTCTCTCTCCCTCTCCTGTCTCTGCCCCTCTCCTCCTCCTTTCTCATGGGGGAGGGTGAGCAGAAGTGAGCCTGCGGCCTTTGCCTCGCCCCAGCCAAGCTCCAGAGGACTCTCACAGTAAGTCCTTGCTGCGCTGGCTCTTTCCCTCCCCCACTACACTTGGCTAGGCAGGGCTGGTACCACCTGCCACTTGTTAATGTACCACAAGTGGTACGCGTACCACAGGTTGAAAAGCCCTGCTTTAGTATATTCCCTAATGTGCTTTTCAACCTTGAGGTGAGTTTAATTTTGACATCATGTTGCCAAAATTATGGCTTCTCTCCTTATTTGATAATTGCAGCACAAGCACATAAGGGAAGAATTTGTAACATAACCTTACTGTACATAGACAGCTGTGTCTATGGCTAAATAGACTGATACAAATGGATGATGGTCTTCCAAAAAAAACCCATTACTATGCTTGGCAAAGTTGAGGGAAGTAGAAAGAAAAAAACAGATAAGGTAGATGAATAGGATCAAGGACATTATTAGAATTCCTTGGAAGAGTGTGGACTATCACTAGGAATAGCAAAACATGGCAGTCATTTGTCCATGCATTGGTGGGGGTTGAGCTTGATTCAATGGCATCTAATGAAGTTGGCAACAGCAGCTATTGGGAGAAGGTTAAAAAAGTCTAGAAGGTAGCCATAATAGCACCATCAAAATCCCATTCCTTTTGTATGTGTGTCAATGCACCCTACAGACACCACAGTAACTGAGCACCAATTCCACTTTGAAGATATCGTTCTCTTAAATCTCTCAAGGCCATGATCCTTTTCTCAAAAAAATAAAAATAAAATAAAAATCCTTTAGACACGTTTCAGTTATGTGGAGCTGGACTAAATGTTACATTACCTGTAATGTCATCATGCAATTGGACAGAACCAGTTCTGAGATTAATAAGGAATCCAGTATCAAAACAACCCAGAGTGCAATCTTTTCTCTTCTTGGGGTCATGCCTCCTCCTGTTATATCATAAGGAAATGAGAAGAAAGCCTTAATTTGCTTCCAGCCTTCATTTGCCTATATGTATATGGTTTCCTCGTGTGGAATTATTTCACCAGAATTCTTTGTTGTTACTTTAACCACCTTCTTAATAAATCTTACTAATCAGGGCACTGAGCGTCCTATTCTTGACATTAGAGTCACTTAGGTGAGATGGGTGGTATAGAAATTAAATAAATAAAATTAACTGCTTCCAGTTCAGGCTACTACCAGAGAACATTCATAAGTTTTGAGTCCCATCCAATACTGTATGTGTCCTACAGAACTTGGAGAACATCTGCAAAATCACATTTTACTCAAAATAATATACCCAGACCTAAAGAGAGATTTTGATGTGTGGTCAGGTGATAGTCCTTGATTATTTGGGCAATTGTTTGAATGGCTGGTCCCTCAAATAGTTCACACCCGAGGTATGAAAGAAAGGAGAAAAATAAATAATATGGGTTCAGCAAACAGAGGATTCAGGGATCTAATTATGCATTTTAATAACATTCAGTCATGTGAATTTTCAGATTGGCTTTCTCTCTGAAACATATACAAGCATACTCATACAGAGTACTGCTTGCTTTATACCACTTGCTTAAAAAATATTGAGACAATCTCTCCAGAGATGATATAGTTAAGTTAACTGATGGTCAGTAATTTCTTGCCCAGACTATATAGATTGATGCAGGTTGAGAAGGTGTTCTGGTTGAGAAGGTTGCTGATTTTCTAGATGTTTAGTATGGATTTTTCCTTGTGCATCATTTGATATATATATATGAAATTATATATGAAATACATACATACATATATACATATATACATACACATACATACATACATACATACACACACACACATATAGCTTGATGCTTTTTATTCATTTTAGTTTGCAGTTCATTGTATGAGTCAATCTGGCAGGAAGAGGGCACTATTACCCTGAAATGTATGGCAACAACAGCTATTCTGCCAATGCCATTGTTGAAAGTTGTTCTGCAACACATCTGCTGCTCAGGGAAATGTTTAAATTCTTCCTTAAAACAACTTTGGTGCAAATAGTCTAGAACTCAAAAATGTATATGTGAGTGATGTCTCCTCCTCAATTGATTTGTACAACAACGATAACAGCAACTTGTGGTTTCCAGAAACAATCATTTATTATATAATTAGCTAATCTTATATATGAAACTACTTGTTCTAAATTGCTTTCTGTAAGAAAAGACTTGATTCTGATTTCCAAAATAGTAATGTATTTGTAGTTAAAAATAAGGTTTTAATTTCCATCTAGGTCATGTGTTGAAATGGCCAAACAGCAAAATGTAGTTACCGTACTATTTAATTTTTTTATTAGTTTTATTCATTTATAACATAAAATGTGAAAATACAAAAGCAAATATTAGGGGACAACAGTAGAAAAAGGGGAAACAAAAAAGGTGTGAAGAAAATGAGGGGAAGAAACAAAAGGCATTGACTTCCGACTCTCTCTGTTGCAGTAAAATCAGACATTAATATCAAATCTCAACTTTTTACATTTCTATGGTAGTATGCACTAGCATTTCTGTATCGGCAAATCAGTCTAATCGGTAAAACCCAAAATCATAATATCATTTTTTTCCACCTCAAGCACCAAGTCCAGAAGCGGTTTCCAAGTAGAAACAAAAGTACTTATATTCTTTTCTTTTATCAGCACAGTCAATTTGGCCCTCTCTGCTAATTCCATCAGCTTTTGTAACCATTCGTTCATGGTGGGAATCGAGGCATCCTTCCACTTTTGTGCATAGAGCAATCTTGCTGCCATCACCATATATAAAATCAGAGTTCCAATTTATTTTTCCAGTTCTCTTTCCATTAGACCCAGAAGGAAAGTTTCTGGTTTAATCTTTATGTTCACTTCAAGAATTTTCTGCATCAATATATGAATCCTACTCCAATACATCTTTGCCTTTTCACATGTCCACCATAAATGATAAAAATAAATGATTTACATTTCCAACATTCATTTGAAATACAGTTACTGTACTATTGACATACTAAAGCATTGATTACATTAGTCTTTAATAACTCAAGAATAAGCATTTGCCTTCCATTGGTGTAGGCCAGGAGTTTTCAAACTTGGCCCTTTTATGACTTGTGGACTTCAACTCCCACACGGGCCTGGCTGAGGAATTCTGGGAGTTGAAGTCCACAAGTCATAAAAGGGCCAGGTTTGAAGACCCCTGGTGTAGGCTAAGAATTCTTTCCTGCCAAAGAAGTGATCAGATTACAAATTTGCTGCTGCTTCTGCTTTAGTGCTCTTATGATTTAATTGTCTCCCTGCCTCTCACCTCTGCCATTTTCAGGTAGCGTATCTTGTAGTTGCTAAGTGTAAACACAGACCTAATGGCAATTATCAGTCTTCCATGGTGCTATTTATTCTATTTGATTTTTTGCTAGATGTATATCCCACCTTTTCTCTAAGAGCAAAAGGAGGCTCACATAGAGAACTCCTTTATCACAACCACAGTAATACCACTATGTGGTAGATTGAGCTGAAGAAATGTGATTGGCTCCAAATTACCAGATGAATTTCCATAGTTGAGGGTGAATTCGAATTTCAGTTTTCCCAGTCCTAGTCTAATACTTTAACCACTCTATTATACTGCTGAATAGACCACTGGCCATCTGCCTCATGTTATTCTCCTTAAGGCTTTGAAAAAGCCTTCAGTTTTGTTAGGGTAAATAAAATTTCAAAATATATTTTTTCAAAATACATCATCTTATTTATTAACATGCTTAGGTATACTTTTGTAATAAGCACCTGATAAATTCAATCTCAGGCTTACAACTTGAAAAATAATCAGGGAAGTGCCCACAGTCTAGCAGGTTCATAGATTAATTGCTTTATTATTGTCTAAGTCAGGGGTCTTCAAACTTGGCCCTTTTATGACTTGTGGACTTCAACTCCCAGAATTCCTCAGCCAGGCACGCTGGCTGAGGAATTCTGGGAGTTGAAGTCCTCAAGTCATAAAAGGGCCAGGTTTGAAGACCCCTGGTCTAAGTGTTAAGGCCCACTAAGTCTTTGCTTTGCTCTAACACACGGGTGTCAAACTGCCGGCCCACAGGCCGGATGCGTCACGTGGAAGCCGCACCCACCCCATTGCCGGCAATGGCAAAGCAGTCCTGATACGTCGCACGACGTCACGTGACATCGCAAGTTTGACATGTCTGCTCTAACAGATTCACCTAGCCATTTCTTTAAAAAAGCAATATAATGACTTAGCAACACAGGCTTTATTTTTCTTAGTGTCTTTGTTCTTATTTTGTTCCTCTGAATAAATGTATGCTTTTGATTTTTTTTTAAAAAAAAGCCTGCATTATTCTTAGCTCTTGAACATTATCTAAAGCTCCAGCATGTACAGACATTTGTCTAGACTAGAAATTGAAATTTAGGCTGCTCTTTGCAAAATGGGTATTTAAGAGAGAACAAACGGTGAAATGAAGCAAAGGTCCCTTCTTTAAACTGGGAGAGAAGTATTTCCAATCTATCTGAAATTATTCCCTTGTCCCAATACACAGGTCTTTTTTTTAGGAGCAAATAAGTGGTGACTATGGGGTTTTTGTTTTTATGTTTTGCTGAGATCTACTCTGAAAATGGAAAAGCGCTATTCTCTGGCTTTCAAGAGTACAATTAACTTTATGCTCTGGAGGTAGTACCATGCCATATACATTCTCGGCTTACTCCTATATTATTAGTACCTACAAAAATATTGTTGTGGCCTCACAGAAAAGGATTTGGAAGACTGTATGTGGCCCATGAGTGATGAGTTTAAATGACCAGGTCTATATATAATATTACTACCCTCTGAAACTCCAGACAGGAGTCTTTCCTAAGGTTATTTGGAAATATGAGGGACTGGGCCTTCATCAAGCTCTGCAAATGAGCTATTAGACTCTTTACTGGAGATCCTCTCCCCCCCCCCGCCTAGAGATCCCATCACTCCCAACCAACATGGCCCTTAAAATTATGGCAGGTGTAGTCCAATGGTTCTGGAGATCTACACCCAGTGGGGCAAGTTGCTGAGCAATTTACACTGCTGAGGACCTCAACTGTTGTTGAGCACCAGCTGTGTATCACTAAAGAGTCTTCATCAACAGATCAAATCAAATCTTTATTATAGTTATAGACCAGCATTAGGAGGGTGGAATACAGTCAATTTAAAAAAATAAAAGGTACATCAAAATCTATAATAATTTTTAAAAAGCTAAAAAACATAAAACAGAAAGTCTAATAAAAAAATCTAAAAAGAGGGGTAGGAGTATTAAATGTATGTAAAAGAGCATAAAACTTAATATTGTGACAGGCTATATCTATTACAGAGCAGTCTAAAATGACGAACAAGATGCTCATTTCACCTAATTTATGGCACAGCTCATCATCTGATGGACATTAAGTGCTACAGCACAGAACCTGGCAACACTGTATGTTATAGCAGGGTTGGTATCTGACAGTGGCAGCGGATATAGAATTGCCCTATGTGGGGACTTCCGGATCCAGTTGCAGCGCCAGCGGATGTGCAAAGAACTTGCTCTCTTTGCCATCCGGTTTCCCCCCGCCGGTAGACCCTGGACAGGGTCGAAAGTCGCCCTGGAGGGGCGACCACCGTAGAGGAGGGCACTCGTTGATCGTGGAGGGAGCGGCAGCTCCCTCTGCGGTCCGAGAAATCACCTTTGGGCCGACGGGGAAAAGATCGGCCAGTAACATGGCCGATCACTTAGCTGCTCCAGCCGAAAGTCACAGCAACATCTAAGCAAAAAGAACCACCGTGGAAGATCTGGGTGAGACCTTTCCTTCCCTCTTGTTAATCTATCTACTTCCCTGTTAACAGCTTTAAGGACTATTTCCCAATTTTGAGAAAGCAGCATTTGGACACTGGGGAAAACGGGCTTTGGAAAAATAATTATTTTTTTTGGTTTTGTTTTGTTTATATAAGCTGTTGGAATTCGGGTATCCTGAAAAAAATCCTTACTGTGACTCTCTCGCTTGGCTTGTTTATCTTCAGTTTAGGTGAAAACCTTTAGGGAGGGGGGTGGAATGCTTTTTTTCCTCCCCCCCTCCTGAACAGTATTGCCTACTTTAAAAAAAAAAAAACCTTCCGTTTTCTGGGCGGACTCATGTGGATTGTTTTGGTTATAATGCAACCTTGAACTTGGCGTGAAGCCCAGAAACTTTGACTGATACAATGTAACTATCTTCAGCTGAACTCCCACTCCCTGATTTTGGCGTGATATATATTTTGACTATAATATAATAATTGACTGCTACTGATTGGGACTCTTGCTGCTTTTTTTATTTCTGTGCTGGACTTGACTATTTGCTTTTTTTAATTTCTGTTTGGAAATATATTTCGGTTTGGATTCTATATTTTATAACGCTGTAATCTATTTTTTAAGCTGAACTTCCACTAAAAAAAAAAGAAAAAGAAAAAGAGAAGATGGAATCCTACTCACAGATTAATTATGGACTTATATTAGAAATTTTTTTGGAAATGAGAGTGGAACTTAAAGAACATATTAGAACGCTTAGGGAAAAGGAGGTTTCAGAATTAAAAACTGAAGCTCAAACTTTGACTGACTATGACACAGAATCAGATCTACAATTTAACGAGATGGATGAAATATATTCACAATCTATTGATGAGGAAGAGGATACATCCCACATGCAAATGATGGAGATTTCTGATGACCAAAAGCAGAATTCAACTAAAACATTTACAATTTTAAAAGCAACAGGAATGGACTTCCAAACACGAGGCACAAAAAACGCTGACAATATGATAGTGCAGACAACACTGGATAAAAGAGAAGAAGACTATGATTGGACTCAGTGGTGGGAAAAGGCTTATAGCCAATCACTAAGATGGGAGGAATTAGAGGCCCTGCTGTGGAAACCTACCTGGCACAAAAAGAAAGCTAGAATTAGATTTAAAAATGAGAGCTAAAACTTCATTTGATGGGTAAAAAGGGCTTTTGGACTTTGATTGAGCTAATACTTTTGAGATTTTTAAGGTTATTCTGGTCTGAGTCAACATTAGATCTAAATTATAATAGTTATAGAAATAATTATTGTTTTATTATTTTAGGCTAAAATGTAATGGTTTTAAAATATATAAACTTATGTTTACTTACAAAATATGTATGTGAAATAGAATAGAATAAGAGATATAATCTGATTGAGAAGTATAAATTGAAATTGGAATAATAGATATATGTGAGAAACAATTTATATTTTAGGAGTGCTCGAATTGTATACTATATGTTTATGTAAGACCAAATTGAAATAGGTTAATTGAAAGTTGGTTAAGCCTGAAAACGGGTGAAAATATGATTGATAGCCTTTGTTTTTTGTTTTTGTGTGTTTTGTTTTTTCTTTTCTCTTTTTTCTTTTTTTTATTGATAAAATAGAGAGGGAATCTTTAAAGAAGTAGTTTAAATTGTATATGTATGACTGTATCTTTTGCTTTGTTCTATGGAGTGCCCTATCTCCACGATGTGTTATAAGCACTTGGCTGTAAAACAAACAAAAAAATTAATAAAACTTGTTATTAAAAAAAAAAAAGAATTGCCCTATGTGGCTTGCCTATTTATGCACTAATGGTGAAGTGAGGATGACCAAATGGATGTCTCTGTCATATAGGCCCTGGTGAAGCACATGCTTTATTGTTTCAGTGTGTCCAGAGTCACAGGGGAATTGTCTCTCTGGGTAAGGAGTCTTCTGGTATCAGCCTTAGTACTTTGAGATTAGTTAACTATTCCATAGGGGAGATTTTATCAACAGAGTAGTCATAATCAAGCAAGACAGCCATTCGCAAATCTATGCACTGGAATGCAGGTTTATTTTTATGGTATTCCGAAATACATCTGAGCTCAGCTCTGGTGCTATTAGCTGTTCAACCACCAGTTTTTTTAGATTTTTTGTTGTTGTTAAAAAATATGCTCTTTCTAAGCTGGACAAAATTGCTGTTACCAGTAGAATCTTTCTATTTGTAGCTTCAGTCTGTTCTCCTAGCCGCCTGACTGAGAATCATACTTCAAGCATTGACTTAAATGTCTCACAGAAGCAGCCAAAAACTTTAGCCTTGTGACGCAATTCACAGAGGGGTTATTTTGGAACAGAGACAGAAGCTGTTTATAAAGATGCCAGCAACAGCAGCATTGCAGCTCATGAGTCTGTACAATCTTTCTCAGATTACACCAGGCAGGGCAATTGGAATTATGAGAGCCAGCGCATCTGTGTCTACCTCAACTATTATCTCTACAAGTTGATTGGTAGCATATTCTCAAAAACAGAAGTGGGTTCTGGGCAATATAAATATGACAATAAAAAATAAAAACAAAACGCCAGGAAATTGTTCTCTTGCTGTCACTTTTTCTAGACAAAATTGCTGCCACTTTTTCTAGACATATTACCCTGCATCACTACCAAAACGGTTGCCTCTTTAAACATCACAAAATATGTTAGCTGGTTGCTGTACAAAGTATCTTATGCGATAAACCAGTTAAAAAAACATGCTGGAAGCTAAACATCTCAGCTCATAGCTTTTAAATTAACTGGATAACTTTGAAGACTTCACTATTTTTCAATAATAAGGTAAGGATAATGACACTGGTTTCCCATATAGGAATGTAACATTATTCAATAATTAATCAAATTCTTTTAATGAGTAATTATATAATTGAGTTGCAACATTTGTGCTGGAAACTTTTTTGATTACACCAAGTAAGAATGCCCTTTGAACAGCCTTAACTTTGATTATAGTTTTCAAATACTGCCTGCAGTGGTAATTGATCTTCCATCTTTGAAGCCTGAGACTCAAATTTTGCTTTAGGTCTGACCTGGCGTCAAGCCAGTTCAGCTATACTAGAAATCCAGATTTCAAAGTCAGTGCTTATTAATTCTGAAATAAGTGTCAGACCTATGAGGTGGGCTAGATCAGGAAATCAATACCACAGAGAAACTAGAATTATGCTTCATTGAGGTAGGCTGTAGTAAGAGCATTTCATGACTGTAACAGTAACTAAAAGGGCATAAGCATTCCTTAAACTCTGGAAAAGTTGATAGTATTAGGACAGGAGTGTCCAACCTTGGCAATTTTAAGACTTGTGGACATCGACTCCCAGAATTCGCTAGCCAGCCATGGGAATAACAGAATAAAAAAGTTGGAAGGGACCTTGGAGGTCTTCCAGTCCAATCCCCTGCTCAAGCAGGAAACCCTATATCATTTCAGAAAAATGGTTGTCCAATCACTTCTTAAAAACTTCCAGTGTTGGAGCAGCCACAACTTCTGGAGGCAAGTCGTTCCACTGGTTAATTGTTCTAACTGTCAGGGAATTCTGGGAGTTGAAATCCGTAAGTCTTATAGTTGCCAAGGTTGGACACTCCTGTATTATGAAGAGACTCAGATTGACTCTTCTGTTAGAAAGAGGGAAGGAGAAACACAAAGGAGCCTTGCTAGATTCTGTTAATTTAGGAAGTCTTGATTAAGTTTATTGTGAAGTCTTCCTGTGGAATCTGTTTCCTGATCTGGCCAACTTTCAAGGGCTAACAAATAAGAGCAGTAGGAATATGCTACACGTCCCAAGATCAGGAAAAGTTCTTCTCTTCTCATGCATGTATTCCAACTCTAAGGGTTTGCTTACTGATAGTCCTTTCTTCAGCAATAGCACTTAGAGCAGGAGACGCATTTCAGAGGACATTCTTAAATTTGGCCACTGGTAGGCAAAATCTCCCTCTCTCTGAGCCTCACAATAAACAGCTCTGTTGCTAAATTAACTTTAACTTTGATTAAAAAGCTGCCTCTGTTTCTGTCTCTCTCTTTCTCTTATAACCCACTTTTCAATAAAAGTAATGTCATTAGTATGGTAGGATATAATTCACGCGAGATACTAGTGCTGACAGACATAAGGAGACTATGCCTGTCAGTATTGGGTGACTTTGAGCCAGTAACTATCTCTCCGCACAACCCATCTCACAGGGTTGTCTTGGGGAAAATAGGTGGAGGAAAGTATGTTGGATATGTGTTCACCGCCTTGAGTTATTTGTAAAAATATTAAAGGTGGAATACAAACAAACAAATGGTTTTATAAGGATGTTGAGGCTTGCCTCAAATATTACAGATGGATTCAGGGCTGGGCAGCATATTTGGATGCCTCAGGCAGAGCAGCCAATCCCACCAAGTCAAAGTGGATAATGTTGAAAATTAATCATGATATTTTACCATCTGTCTGAAAATACCTAGAACACTTCTCCTCCCCCATTGTAACAAGCAGTGGCACTAATTTTTTTTTAAAAAAATAGCTAGATAGCTTTGCTGTATTGTTATTGATCAGCTCGATAAGATCAAGCGACACACGTTACGAAGAACAGCACTCATTAATATCTATAATTGACAGGAAACACTAATATTTTTACTGAAATATTTCATATTTGAACATTTGATCACATGCAAGGATGGTGAAGAGGCAAATTTAATAAACTTCATTATTACTGAGGATTGATATGCTAGCAGTTGAATTACCCAAAGATTATTAGAAGGGTTATTAACTGATAAAATTGTAGACCATGGGAGGGCCAGTAAAGAGGTACATGGGTAGTTCTCTCTTTCCCTAATTTTACCTAGATAAATCTATCTTCATCTGGGCATATTGCTGCATTTCCTTCCCCAAAATACTGAGATTAAAGCATATTTTCCCTGGTTATGGAAGAATGTCTTTGATACAGGGCAGAGGCATCATGAGGTAGTTGGCAGGTATAAAAGATCATTTTAGCCACTTCCCTTAAACGACATAGAGAATATAGTGACTTCTGTTTGATGATTATATTTGATAAAAGGTAGAGGTGGGGTCCTTGGTACTCTCTGAGCTTGATGCTATATTTGCAGATGTTTCATTACCAAACTAGGTAACATCATCAGTGCTGCATCATTAGTAGAGGTATCATTGAATTGAGTTTGATTCCTAGTGACTTCATGGACATAACCAGTGTTTTTGTGACCACTTTGACATTATCTTTTCTCAGGAAATGTTTGATTTCCCCATTTTTCTGGTAGTCATAAGATCTCCAGCTGGATTCCCATCTAACTGCTAATCAGTTCTGATCCTCCTTAGTTTCTACTTGCTGCCTAACTTCATTTGTTCAGAATTCAGCACAATCAAAGTTTGCTTACAGATCCCACAATATTAAATATAATTTCTACTTATGTTCCTCTGGGATGAAAGATAGCTATCTAGATATGCTGGACAGACCAAACATCCAGTCAAAAAGATTGGCTGAAGTCAAAAATTAAGATGATAAACACCTCAAATGAGGCCTTCCTTGCTGCCAAGAGCAAAGACATACTGGGAATACTGGGAATAGGGCTTAAAATGCAAGCCATAATGTTTTTTTGACTGGGCACCTTCCAACAATCTGCAATCTTTATCCATATAAACCTAGGAGCTGTACAACATTTGGCTTGTTATTTTGGCTTTAAAAAATTTAAGGGCAGCCAGTATATAATTGTCAGCTTAGTAAAAAGGAAGATTAGCTTAGGAAGAACTTATAACTACTTTGGACATCATCAGAGACAAGCTTTGTTTGTTCCCTCTAAATGCCAGTGGATGGAAAAGTACCCATAGGTGTTTTCCAGGAATGATACAAAGCTTCCTGTTTCACTTATTTCTTTGAAATACCTAAATTTCCCCAGCCCCTCAAAAAAAAAATCCAAATAATTGGAATTTTGTACAATAATGAGCCAAGCCCAGAGCCATTCTTGGAAACAAAAATGATGAGTAGTTGTGTCCTACTGTTTTATTTGGAAAAGTGCTCACCTAGTAAGGGACAAAGAAAACTCAGAACCATAGAGAACATCTGGACCAGAGAAGGTAGAGCAACCAAACCAGTTTGCTTTCTCAAAAAGTCATTTTAGACAAAGCAGCCATTTTGCTAGAGCACCTATGACATGTTCTATAAATATGCCTCACCTCCCATCTAACTCCTGTCAGGAAAGAACTGTCACTTCAGATTTTCAAAAATTTCTTGACCTCTGGGCCAGGCCGAACATTGAATTTCTGTTTTTGAAAAGTCCTGGGCATTTGCCCTTTCCCTCCGAAAATGCAGAACTGAATGGAATGGAAGGAACACTTCAGGCAATTCAGACATGGTGCCACCCTTCATGTAGACTTAAGATGGAGTTGCCATAATTAGTCAAGTTGGATTCTGAAGGAATTTGTCCTCATTCTATCACATTCTGTGCATGTCAAATCATAAGGAATTATCTCATACACTGTGAGCTAACAAGGAGACTAGATTTAAAGCACATCCCTTGTTTTTACAACTCATATTCAAGATAGTTGCTTCTTACTAAAATATGCTTATTTCCTCTAAATGGAAAGAGCGGGAAGAACAATACTAAGGGATAAGCAAATTCACTCTGATTCTCCAGATTTGTCTTTGGCATATCAAGAAGTTATTTTCTCATAGAAGCCAGGGATAATTATCATGCTAAGAAATAAAATATCCCAAATATCACGACTCTTCCTCAAACCAGTCATTTCCAAATCATCTGAAGTCAATGTGTAAAATTGGCATAACTGTTTTAAATTATTGCAGATGATTTTATCAGTCTTGCATCCAGCAAGATTAGGTAATGAGATGGAGCAATGAATAGCAATTTGACATGGCTATTTGTCAATTCCAATGGTGGAGAGTTTTTGCATTAGTCTTTTTTTAAAATTCAAGAATTTGTGCTTTTCTTTCAGTTGTGGAATGAGCAAACAGCTGAAACCCTGCACACATCGAGTTGAAGAAGAGCATTCCAGAGAGCTTATCTTATTTTGCTAGGCTGTGTTCAAGGCTTCTAGACTCAAATAATCATTATTAATGGTAAGTGTAGAGATCCATAGAGCTGTTTTTTTCTTTAAAAAAAAAAAGGGAAAATATTTTCTGTTGATCTCCATCTTCAGGGTCTGGCCAGAATGGAGTCACATGTCTATGAAAGTGCAGTCTGGTCCCCAGGCTACTCAGCAGCTCTGAGCTGTTTATGGGAATTATGGTGTGAACCTATAGTCCATTTTTACAGCTGCAATTTGGATAGCAGTCAGCAAACCTCTCTGCTCACCTGATGACTCAGTACTGGGGAATAGTCAACCTACAATTGACAATTATCTTTTACTATGGCAATTTTCATCAGGTGAGAATTTCTAATGTCATCAAATAATGGCAGAATTCAGTCAAATATAATCCTAAAATGACTCAGAAATGGTGTTCTCCATGGATCCCAGTGGAAGGATCTCTTGTTCTCAAACATATACTTTTATACTGTGTAATCTCTTCGCCTTATTTTGTATTAATATGGAATAAATTGCTGTTAAATATCCAGAGTGACCTAGCAGATAAACTTCAAGCATACCCTTCCCCAATTTGCATTGGCCAACTTGACTTTTAGTTCCCATAATTCCCAGATAGCATAGCCTCCTTGTTAGTTTAGATCAGTCTTGACCCTCCATCAGCACCAACTTTCCAGACAATGCTATCTTCTTTCCCCTTATCAGTTGCTAAGTAAAGAGCCATGGAAACCTCTAGTACAGGAGGCTGCTTTCTTCTAGGCAATATGCCTCTGCACTATGGCATGCTTGCCAATGTCATATACTGCTTATCTTACTTATTCTATTACCTGATATATTCACATGCTAATGAATTCAATGGCCAATATCACGTTCTCTTTTTATTGTGGAATACATGAACACAGCTCTCTAATCCATGACCTTGAGAATTTCTTCAATATATCCAGCAGGGGGAGCTTTGAGACTGCTCCTGCAGCTTAGACAGTAATTTAGCAAGCAGCAGCTGCCTTCGACTTCTGTTTCTTCTACTACTTCTTTTTTTTTTTTTAAACAAGTTTTATTAATTTTCCATTTTTACAGAACTTCAGGTATTTAAGAAAGCAACATGGTGGTTGGGTAATACATAGTCCAATAACTTGCTTATCCATGCATATATCCAGGGCTTTTTTTCTCATAGAACGCCCAGAACGGAGTTCCGGCACCTTTTTGGGATGGAACCTTGTAGGATAGGCAAGGCGGGTTGTATGATGTGTGTGAGTTCCAGCACCTTTTTTTTTACAAAAAAAGCACTGCATATATCAGTTTACATCGTCAAAAGTTTCCTCTCTGTTTCCCTTAGTTATTGTACCAAATTCAAATTAATAAATTGCTAGTTATGACTCAATCATTTAAAACATTTATAAACAACTTTTAAGTTATATGTCGCCAGCTCCTGTTTTTAATTTTTGTCTGGTTTCAATTACAATATTTCAGTTGTCTTAGTGTTGAAGTTTCAGATAACCCACGGTTCCCTAGTTAATGCAAAATAATATCATATCTAAAATACATTTATTATTTATTCCAGTAGATTCTTAATTTATTTCACAGTCATATTCTAATTCTCATTCTAATATCATCGCTTAGTCATAAAATAACCTTTATCCTCTAAATCCATCTTCCATTTATAATTCAAAACAATTATTTGAATAACTAATTTGTTTCCCTTATAGATATAAATCCTAAATGTTAAATCAAATAACAAACTTTTAAAATCTCCATATCTCATTACATAGAGTTTAAAGCTCTTCCATTAAATATCACATAAAGAAAGCCATTTTAAGTCTAACTCTGGCCTTCCTTTTGTGCCAAGCCGGCTTCCATAAAAAAGCTTTTAGATCCTCAGGTGGTTCTCCCTTCATTCCTGCATATATCATTTGAATCAGGGGAGACCATCCAATGATCAGCCTATCAAGGAAGCCAGTCCCTTCACAATCATTGAATTGTTGGCCAAATGATTTAAGTCTCCATATTTGAGTTAATGAATTTATCATACATTCAGGCTGATCTTCTTGTTCTTTTAGTTTCAGCTGATTTGAATGAAAGATCATGTTCAGTATTGTTGTTGTTTTTGGATCATATGGGTTGTCTAGAATCTCAGTATATTGTATATATAATTCCTCTGCAGATTCCATCTTAGCATTGCTTTGTTGAGTTTCTGTTGTTGTTGTAATTGTAAAGTCTTTAAGTGAAGTCAAAATTTGAGTGTCAAAATTCTGGGTAAATTGTAGCTGGCAATCTTTAAAGCTCACTTTGTTATTAGTTCCATCTTCTTCTTTTGCTTTTTGGGATGTAGATTCATCTAATTAGGTTAAAGCTGCGTTTTGTGGCTTTAAAGTGGCACGTAAATCTTTCAGTCTAGAAGTCACTAGCTCAGCGACTTCCCGGAGTTTTTCAATTATAAGTTTGACATTAAACTGTGGGTGGTATTCCTCCATTTCTGTGATGTTTACAAATGGTCTTTTAGTGGGGGCTATTTTTAATAAGAGTCAATAACTGTCCACCTCCACTATAAAGAGATATTTTCTCCACCCAGCTGTTTCAAGTTCTTATCTTTTTTTGCTGTCAAGGACAAGTTTTAGTCTCAGAAATCTCCCAGTCAGAAAAAACAATTATTATTATTATTATTTTCACTTGCTGTACCAAATTTCACCACAAGATGTCCCCAGTAGCACACAGAATAGAGCTTTTATCCGGTTCAAGAGAAGAAGAAAAGAGGAAAAAGAATATTCCCCTTTCTTTTCTTTTTTCCCCAGCTTAGCAGAAGAGTAAAACAGTAAATTTTCATAGAGGTACAGAGTTTTTAGGGAGCCCAGGTATCCAGATATTACAAGTCCAGGTATGTGGATGTTTGATCTTATTGTTCATTTTTTTTTTCTGTTTCTTGGCAAACGCCGCGAAATTAAGCTGGGGGAAAGGATATTTTAAGGATTTTTACAGGAAAGTAGTTGGGAAAGAGAGAAGGAAAGGCAGGTTCTCACCCAACTCCTCCAGTTGCTTCATCAGGCTTATTAGTGCTTTGGGCTTTCAGCTGGTGCGACTAAGTGTTAAGTCCTCCCCAACCCCTCCAGGCAACTTTCGACCCTTCCCAGGGTCTCCCGAGGAAGAAAAACCGGACGGCGGGGAGAGCGACCTCAGCGCGCGTCCGCCAGCGCCGAGACCGGCACCGGAAGCCTTCTACTACTTCTTTACCTCCCTTTGCCTTCATGTTGGTAAGTTTGGTAAATCACACGAATTAAAGGAACTAAATTTCATTGACACATTGTTTCAGAACTTCATTCATCATCACTAATTCTTCCACAACCAGGAAGAAATTATATGTTATTCCCCACTGGAACCAAAGGGTGTGTTTGCATGGGAATTTCCTACACTACCAGAATTTATGCCGAACTGAAAGTTTGAAAAATAGTGATTTTTAAAAAGGAAGAATTTTGTTATGTAAAGCAAGGAGAGGATTTGCATTCACCTATTAATTCTCTACTAGTTGCTCTGGCCTATAGTTCCTGTTCTCTAACATGGAAACTTGTTCAAAATTGTGCTGAATTCAAGAGCTGCTACTTATCACTTGTCTCTGTTTATTGGTTTGAAGCATTGACAACTCTTTCTTGACCTTTCTTGGCTGTATAAGAACTTCTGGGAACTGGATCCAAGCCTGACTTATTATCCTGATGAATATTTTACCAGTCTGAACTATGTATGTCTCTTATTTGGCATCTTACGCAGTGAGAATCTGTATGGGGGAAAAAAACAACCAGATATCATCAGATACCATCATTCTTTAAAAAACCCTCTTTCTCTTTTACTCAGTTTATATCAGAGACCTCCAACCTTTTGTGCACCAGGGACCGGTTCCACGGAGAGAGATTTTTCCGTGGACCAGAGGAGGCGTGGTTTCACGTGCTGCCTACATCCCGCAAATGGGGTTTTGCACTTGATTTTGGTCAAGCTATTCTAGAGGCCTGCGAGATGAAAGACATTCCTCAAAGGCAGTGCCAATCCAAATTCTCATTTCCAGGGTAACTTAGAATTCTAGATTCTCAATAGGTTTTCCTTGGGTCTTTTTGCTCCCTGCCTGAAGTCCCAATGTGACTATGGGTATATATCAAGGCAACAGACTGCAGATAGTAACCAAATCTCCATTTGAATTTAAGATTTCTAGAAATCATGACAAATCATGACAAAAGGTAAACCTTGACTCCTATTGGGTTCATCAACCAATTCATGCATTATTCTTAGAACAATATAGTAGTAGCTTATTTTTGTCCAGGATGTTTCTACAACTTCCCCGTGTAACCTTCGGTTTTAGAGTTTTCTGGTTGTCTCTTATGAGTAGGGAATGTGTGAATCAGTCCTGATTTGATTCGAACTGGAAATCTGAGGTTCAAAATGACATAATTTAATTTGAATTTGTGTTCAAGAGTCATGCAATTCAACACATGTCACTTCAAGAGTCAATATTTTATTTAAAAACAAAGAAGATTTGTATAGAATTTGTAAGAGGGAAATTTGAAAGTCTCTGAAGTGCTGCAATGTTTAGCATTGTGGGATGAATATACTAGAATAGTAGATAATAAATCTTGTCACATCTCACATGAATACTTTCAAGGGTTTAACCGCAATACATTTAAAAAATACTCCCCCACAATCTCTTTTAGAGAAAAGAAGGCAATCATGAGTAAAAGACAACACAAAAACTTCCAACTTGTCCAGCAAAATGCTTACAAAGAAGCTGTCTGAATCAATGCAGAAAATATCCCATTCCAATTTCAAAACATTCATTTTCAAAAATCTTTCCCCTGACTTCCCCTTATGAACTTTCTGCATCTGGTCACTGGATTTTCTGGGGTTCCTAGAAGGGTTGCCATAGCTAGTTGCTAATTGGGCTTCTTCTGGAAAAGGCTAGTATCACTAGTGGGAGGCGGGCAGGACATGTTGGCAAAACCTGGCCTATGCTGAGCAGAACTCAAAAGAATTACCTCAGATTTGCTCTCCTGGGTAACGGGTAACATTAGCTCTGCTCTCTCTGATCACGGAGATTCCCGGGAGGCGGCCACAACTTGTTGGCATGCTTAACTGCCCCCTTGGAAAGAACTCTCTCCTCAGTGGTAGGCCTCAGTTTCACATAGGTTAGGGCCTGATGCCAATATTCTATGTCATTATTTAGCAGAGAAAGCAGAAGCAGATAAGCACAGTAAGATCCAGGGGCATAGGCAAGCAGCAAAGAAGGAGTCTGGCACAGAGAAAGAGGAATTTGTAGTCTAGCTACCTCATCTTTATTTTTGGAGCACCCAAATTTTGGTCTTTTCAGTCCTGTATGTGAGAACAAGTGATTATTATCAAACAATCAGCCTAGTCTGAACTTCCAGTTGTGTTGACAGGGCCAACCCAGATGTGTAAATTGAATACTGAAACAGGGAATGAAGCGCAAAATAACATAACCCCTGGCATCCCAGAAGAGCTGTGATAATCAGGGAGTTAAATGAGGATTAAAGTTTGGCTAATCATATTAATATCCCCCATTCCACGCTTCTCCATACATGAATTGAATTTGTAATATTGTAACACCCCTAAAAGCAGCAGAAAAGTCTTTGACTCTGCAAAGCTATGAAGGCTAAGAACTGTTTTGAAGCCACTTGATTCAACTAGTCCAGGGGTAGGCAACCCAAAACACTCAAAGAGCCACTTGGACCCGTTTCCCACCAAAAACAAAACACTGGGAGCCGCAAAACTCTTTTGATATCTAAAATGAAGATAATACTGCATATATCCTTTTTTACGTTTATTATAGGTATATATATATGTGTGTGTGTGTGTGTGTGTGTATGTGTGTATATATATATATGTATGTATATATATGTGTGTGTGTATATATACATATACACACACACATATACACACACATGTATATATATACATACACATATATGCACACACACACACATATATATACACACATACACACACACACACATACATATATATAAAATAAAGGTAAAAAAAGGATATATGCAGTGTTATCTTCATTTTAGATGTCAAAAGGGTCTCTCTCTCTGTCTCTCTCCCCCCCCCTCTCCCTCTCTCCGATCTTCTGCTCACCTGGCAAGCTGGCTTCAAGCTATTCTCCAACTGGGGTAGGCAACCTCGGCTCTTTTATGACTCATGGACTTCAACTCCCAGAATTCCTGAGTCAGCATAGCTGGGCTAGCTAACTCTCTCCTGCCCTTCCTGCTTCCTGTTTCCTGCAGAGACGCAGCAAAGGGAGGAGCTCCACCCACAATGAGCTTCTCAGCTCTTCAGAACGGGGTGAGGCTAATCGCCTTTTTACACACACACACACAGAGAGAGAGAGAGAGAGGGAGAGAGAGAGAGAGAGAGAAGCAAGCTCTGTCTCTGTCTCTCTCTGCAAATGGCAGAGGAGGCTGGGAGCCGCAGGGGAAGGCTCAAAGAGCCACATGCGGCTCCGGAGCCGCAGGTTGCCGATCTGTGAACTAGTCGCTTCAAGCAAGTTTCTCTTTTGATTCGGACCTCTTCTTTTATGGGGCTATTTGAATTGAAGCTTCATCAAGCTGAAGCTCTTTCAGAGCTTTGTATAGCTGGACTAATCAAATCCAGACCTGCTTAGCTTTTTAGGGTCAACCAGGGTCGTGACATAGCTGAATAGAAGTCATGATGGGCCATGCATATTTGTATACTTTTTAAAATAAAAACTGCAAAACCTGGAGAGGAAATTGACAATACAAAGAATATTGGCTGAACTTATATATTAGCTGTCTTAGTCACTGAAATATTTTTTACTAATTACCTGCCTTTCTGTCAGTTAATTGATTGTTTAATCAATTAAATTTAAACACTTGTGCAAACCACTAAAATCTGCAAGACAATGAAATGCAAAACGCTGGCAATAAGAATGATTCTTAGACAAATTACTTATCTTAAATAGATGACTCAATTCTTTCTATTAATTTAATTTCTCATTACAAGAATATATCATAGCTAGATAGCCTAAAAATGAACTAATAACCATTTCACTTATAAAGAACTGACTTAGCCCAGAGTTCCCCAACCTTTCCGGGTCGGTGGCCTGGAGTGGAGGGAGGGGGAAAAGAGCGGATGGTTTTGTGAGAGGGGCAGGTGTGCACGATCACCTGTTGCTCACGCGAGTGAGGCCGAAAGTACCAATGACGCTTGTGCGAGTGAGGCCCCGAGTGCCCGTGACGCTCGCGCAAGTGAAGCGCAGAGCGCCTGCGATGCTCACTTGAGTGGGGCCCTGATTGCCCATGTGTCCCAGCCGGCCACTCATGCAGCCCAGTTGCGAATAGGCCACAGACTAGTAGTGGGCCAAGACCCATAGGTTGGGGACCCCTGACCTAGCCTACCAATTAAACAGAATATTTGTACAACATATTTCTGGGATGATTTCTTATTCAAGTACCTTGACTCTTGCTAGGTCAGCTACACTTTGGTTAGTACTTCCAAACTTAATGCTCATTGCTGTAAGGAAGCCCTTTTTAGAATGCTATTATATGAAAAACTGTGGGGTATTTTTCCTTAGAGCAATATTCACATGTGTTTTCCTATCAGGAAGACAAGGCTGGAAAATGAGATAATCATCTATTTTCAGCCTGTATGGTTTTAAATGAGTAAGCATACATGAACTGGTGACTACTGTTTCACTCTAAATGGTGCCAATGATTGCTAATCCTGCTACTGCATGCATGCATGAATAAATAATTAAATAAATGGGGAAAGGCAGAAAAAGATAAATGGGTGTTACTAATCCATTTGAAAAAAGCATGCAATAACAGCTGATACATACAAAGGAGCCAACTGATAATTTTAAAACGTTTAATTTTTTATCCATATTGCATTCTTCACTCACAGAGAGCCTCCAGGTCTTCTAAATAATTTTCCAACTCAAGATTGTTCTTTTTCCCTCTTGCTGTTTTTTTTATTTCTCTTATTTCCTTCGAGGCATGACCAAAATAGCAAAGATGTTAAAACATTTGACATCTGAGTAATTCCAAATATATAAGCTTCCTACCATTTCAGATTTTGAACAGAGATATCTTTGCCCTGCTCTGTGTAAACATGGAATATTTGAAATCAAAATTCTTCCAGCCCTGTTAGAAACAATGAATACATTGAAAACTTGACAGCTTAAGGGAAAGAAGCCCATTTGGAAACACGATGTGCAACTTAGGGAGAGACGAGTTCACTGTATTCTGTTAAGAGAGTTTCCAAAACAGTTTCTTGATTGTTTAGGCCAGGGAAAGCAAAATATACTCAGCTGTTCACACACAGAAATCCACACACACTGTAAATCATTAACACAAATGCAGAATTGAAGGAGCTATATTTGTCCATAAGGTTAATTACAAAAGGAAATCAGTAACCTGGTAGTTAAAAGAGTCAGAAGTCATAACAGGTGTCTTGGTTCTTTCCTACTAATCCAGTGGTGGCGAACCTATGGCACAAGTGCCAGAGGCGGCACTCAGAGCCCTCTCTGTGGGCACGTGCGCTGTCACCCCAGCCCCGTCTCGCCCTGTGGCTCCCTCCTCACCAGCAGCCCCCCTGGAGGAGAGTCACCCCCAAGTGCGGCCCGTGTGGAGGAGCGCAGCCAGGGACATGGCAGCCGGGCAGCGGGGATAGGACTCCGCCCTCGCGCTCTGTCACACGCAGTTGATGCTGTGGGGCAGGGCGGAGGGCATGGGCTCCATGGCGCTGCTGAGCCACCTGGGCGATCTGCAGCAGGCTGTGGAGGCAGTGAGTGGCCCTGCGGGTGGGTGGGGTGGGGGTGGGGCGGGGGTGGGGTGGGGGTGGAGTGGCAAGGCGGGGGCAGGGCTGGTTTTTGGACACTCGGTCTCTAAAAGGTTCGCCATCACTGTACTAATCCATAATGCCACTGCTGGTAGCATCTACAACAAACTGCAATAATATTAAAATGACAACATGCACTTGTTGATCCATTATGCAAATGCCATGATTTTGCACTTGTATCACAACAGCTAATGCAAAGACATCATGGCACTTGTGTGATGATATCATCATGCATGTATCAATACTTGTCCTTCCCTTCAGCTGGTGTTTTCCATTACTACATTAGCTATGTCTTATTTTATTGATCTTGATGCCATTTTTCTTTTATCATGTTATGCCTGTGCATTAGGCATAACACTAGGTAGGAGACCTACCTAGCCACCCTGCTAGTAAAAATATGGGAGAGAAGAATCAGGGAAAATATCCAATGTGGTCAGACTTAACTAGATACGCCATGATAGAGAAAAACCGATCTTATACTGAACCACAGCGGGTCTAGCAACTTAATTCATATTCATTCAGAAATGTTCCATTGTTGCTGATTGCCAAATGCAGAGACAGATCCATGTTCTGACAAGACTGTCACAGATCTTATGACAGAAAATTAGAAGCAAATCAACAGGCAATTTCTTAACACAAAAATGAAAAATTTAATCAAAATATTTAAAGAACTGCTGCCTCTCTAATAAATTGTTTCTTACTTCTGAGCCAGTTCTATGGCATGAAGTTTTACAACCCCTTCATTTTACTTGCTTATCCTGATATATAAGACTCTCTGAAAATTAAAGATCTAGAAAAACATGATCAGAGCTAGGTCTAAATGCCTTGCTTCTGCTACTTACATGCTTAGAGGCTACAGTCTTCCTTAATATTCACTCTCTCCACAATTGGGTCTTCAGGATGATCCTGTTTTGAAACATGTCATCTAGATAAAATAATTACTTATCACCGATGGATATCTAATAGCCACTGTGAAGCTTATCAATGGCCATTTCCCCATTAATGACTTAAAATGTCTTCATAGCATCATCCAAGCCATTGCTGAAGTGAGAAATATCCTGTCCCCATTGTGCCACAATAATGGTTGGATAATTCTAAGAGACGCTGTGTCACTAGTAGGAAACTGTACCATGACTGGAAATACTATTCTTATGATAGAATTGTTTCTTTTGTATTTTTATCTATATAATTTGCTTTATAATTTTATACATGTATCTTGTGAGTGAGCTGGGCAGTCTCTAAAATAAATAAACAAATAAACAAACAAATAATTAAATAACATCTTTTATCCTCCTTTATTTCATCTCTACTTTGATTTTTATATCTTCCTTTTTGCACTTTCCCCAGTAATTTCAATCATTTCAAATGCTGACAAGTCATAATGGCTGACTGTATGGTGACATTATTATTCCACTTTCCTTTCTTTCCTAAGAGTCCTTATTTTACTATTGTAACAATAGTTAAAATCACATAGACAAGAATCCGATCTACTAATAGTCAAGGCAAATTGGTGCTAGAAAAGAGTTGACAGAATTCAAGGGGCTGGATTTAGGTCTCTTGTGGGATCAGAATGATTCCAAACTGATGATGCTTCAGCCTGGTCATCTCCTACACATTTAGAGATAGGGACAATGCCTTGTTTATCAGGATTTGGTGACGTTTTGGTTTTTTGTTTCCTTTTACTCTCCCCTCCCCTTTTTTTTGCATTTTTCTGTAATCAATGGAAGGCATATGCTGAAAACTATCACAAATTCACTTGGCTTCTCAACTTCATGTGAGATTTACCGAGGGATCCAATGATTTAGTGACTTAAAACTCAACTTAGGAGAAGCCCAGCTTTTCATGTTCTAAGTGACAGAGTAGATCCAATTAACATGGATTCTGGGCCTATCTTATAGATCCAAAGAACAGGACAGATAGGTTAACACAAACAGAGATCCAGCCAATGAACTGTGGCTGGTATGCACTGTTGTTTGACTGTTGAAGAATCTCAGTTGCATCATATAATAAGACAGAGCTATTAGGCTGAAGGAAGTGCAGAAAAAGAGAAAATATCAATCATTAAAAAAAAAGACACAACCAACCCCAAAATAAAAAAAACCCCAAACACTACCTCTCTGGATATACATACATGTTGAGTTAAAATGTGATTAGTTTTGCTTTGTTTAATCTGTTGGATAAACCTAGTTAGTTGTGATTTCTCATAAATTTTGATATGTAATTTTTTCCAGTCTTACTGTAGGTCTATATACAGTCGTCTACAGTTGTATCTGAGTCCACAAACTATTTTAAGTAAATTCAAAAATGTTTCCACAATGCCTAGACTCTTAGTATTCAGAATTCATTCTGTGCCATGAATGTTGCACTTGCAGGTTAGAAAGTAGATGATAGATGATTTCAAATTTTAATGAATGCAAAATAAATTTACAAGTGCAACATATACAAAATGAGTGTATAAGCAGTGATTATGGAAACATCCCTCATATTTAAAGTAGCTATGGGAATAAATTGAGACATTATTATATCTAACTCAGTTTTATGGCTTCTGTTTTTTATGCAAGTCAGAGGATGAAGGTTCTGAATTAAGCACAAACTTCTAAGTCTAAGATGGAGATGGGAAAGGCGGCTATAATGCCTCAACCTAAATTCTCTCCAGAGTCATCTGAGGGAATGCTAGGAAGAGAGTGAACTGGAGGAATCTCAATACATGCCTGGAAAGTGTCCTTGTAAAAACTGGATTTTAAGGCCAACAGATGATTGCTGCTTCTGTGACATGCAAGAAATATTCAGGGCTTTCCAATGCTGAAGAACAGCTTGGCAGGCAGAAGGAATAGAGCTAATTACCTTTGTCACTATTTTCTTTTCTACCTAAAGTGAGGAGGAAGCATGTAATCTGTCCTGTCAGAGAGGAGATTGTGGAGGGTGAAGTCCCGCCCTTAGCCTTCTGCAACCCCGCATGCAGCTCCTCACAAGGCTGTCAGTGCCAAACAGTGGGGGCTGATGACAAATATTTTGCCAGGCTAGAAAAGGCAAAGTGGGAAGGGCAATGTGATTCACAGGATTCATTGGCAATTTGGAATTTAGGCCGAGAGAATAGCAAGACCCAAAATGTAACTTCAGCTTTCCGGGTCCTTAACTCCTTATCCTACCAGCAAAGGAGCTAAATTGAAGAGCGAGCATTTATTCCTCATCATCTTGAATGAAATGTTTTCCAAATAATGTTCTTTCCATTCTGTTTTAGGCTACTTTGATCCACTCAGCCTACACCTACTAACAGCACTATCAAAAGGAGTTTAATTAGCGCCATATACTTTTGCATAGTTTTTGAACCCGGAAGTCAGATAATGAGCTTCTTAGTTCCTATTAAATCCAGGCAGCAAACCTCTGTTGGAAACTTCTAAAATTCTAAGCAGGACACAGTTTGTTCAGGAGGACAAACAACCTTAAATGAAAGGAACAAAATGATCACCACACATCATTACTTCATACAGAGTGGGCAACCCAAGGTTGTCTAACTCCTTTTGGGTTCTCTAGCCTTTGGGTTCTATGGATACAGAGATTGTCTACTAGTGACCTATCTCATACTTCCTAGTGCAGCTTAAGTCCAATAAAAGGGCAGAGTTCTGTGTAAAGCCATTTTATTGCCAGAGTAACATTCTTCAATAATGTATTGCTTCCAAATTTTTCTCCAGCAGAGTGGGAGTATAATTCATGATAGCTGCATTGCTGTTCCTCGGAAATCATGCTCTAACAGGGTCTTGATTGTATAGGGGTTGCTGGGCTACTTTTTTTAAAAAGATGGTTTCCCACTCATGTTAGAGCTATCGGATCCAGGATACAAAAATCCCGATGACCATTAAAGAGCAGCAAAAATTTAGAGCTTTCTGTACCCCTTTCCAGCGTCTCATGGTTCTTTTCCTCCTTTACCTCCTTGCCGCAAATCTGTGACAATAACTCCATTTTGTTCCACTCCTCCCAAGAGCAAATACCCCTGTTCTGTAGCACCCTCATTGGTCGATGGTTTCTTTAGTTACACAGCACCCCCCTCAAATTTCCCTACTAAATTGCTTAGCGCTGGTTTCCCAAAAGAAAAAGGTTTCCAAGGAGTGGGAGAGCGCAAAAGAGTTGCTCAGCTTGTATCCACACACTTCTCTGCTCTAATTATTCACTTTCAAACTCTTCTGAGGAATTAGAGCTGTCTTTAGGCTAATTTATTAAACAGAGGTTCAGCTACGGAAACAGCTTTTGCGTTTGCAGGTCTGCTACAGCCTGGGAAGAAGGAGGCTTCCTGGGACGCACAATCCAGACTTCCTGAGTCTTGAGTTCATCTTGTAGTGTGAATGGGCAGATATAAATCCAGGGACCTGGGTTCCTGAACCTACTAGTGAAAAAAGATGTGCATGGGGCTGCTGGAATTCCACAGTTTTCAACCTTGGTAACTGTCTAGCCCCAGTCATCTTGCCTAGGGGAGTTAATGCAGTCAGCAAAAGACATTCATTACAAGGTGTGGGAAGTTGAGTAGGTGCTTCTTTAAATTATAAATTGCTAATCAGGTTCCTGGCATCTTGATTAAACTAGGGGAATAAAAATGGCTATTCATATAGCAAAAAGCCAGATTTGGTAAACAATTATTTTCCCACAACAGAAATGCCGGATGGCTCTTGCCTGTTGCTTATAATATTGCAGCAAGGCATTTCCAATGCCTTCCTCAGCTTCCAGTCTCCATGTTGCATATTCTGTTTCTCTTTGTTTGATTTTGCCATTAGGAAATCCCACTGTTTTATTTATGTATTTATTAATCAAATGCCCATGCTGCCTGACTCGCAACCAGACCTGATGAACATTATCTGCCGTAATGGAGTGCAAGTTCCCACAATTAAAGACCAATGTTCCCCCCCCCATCAATTTGTTCTATGTCTTATAACTGCTACATGCTTTAATAAAGTATTTATAATGTTCTCATATAATAAAGAAAAGAATATTAATAGTTTTATATGTATGTATAATACTATACTATTATACTAGTTTACAGTATATATAAATAGTATATATTTATATAAATATAGTACAGCCAAAGCTTGTAGCTTGCAAAAAGGCTCATGTGGGTAATTTGATGGAATACACATTCAGATGGCATATTTGCAACTCAGCCAAAGCCAATTTGGAAGCCATCCTTGGCAGATGGCCCTTGAAATATGCTTGCTGATTTGGCTATACCTATCCCACCTGCATTGGGAAGTTTGTATGAAAATCTCCCACTTGTTATGATGACTCTGAGCAGCTGTTTGTTTTTTTCTTCTCTCTTGCACCCTAGTTCTGCTTCAGGAGAGAGTCTCATTGGCTTCCAAGTTCCAACTGCTCTTTATAATGTTGAAGAATTCAGAGTTGGTCAAGACTGCTTTCCTTGCAGTCTCTTCCAAATTTATAATTCTTGACCCTGTCAAGGCAAAATCTGACAAAAGGCAGTTTTAGAGAGCAAGAAGACAGAAGTAATTATGGGCTGCTTGCTTTGCCCCTTCTAGGTAAAGGGAAAGGGTGAATGAAGTTTTAGTGGGTGCGAGAAAATGTGTACTGGAACTGGGCCTGAAAATAAGGCAGGCAATTAAACTTTCTTCTGTGCAAATGATCCCATGGCACTGTGTGTTTGTGTGTGTGTGTGTGGGGAGCGGACAACATCCCCTACAACTCTAATGGAAACAGAAATCTATGACAATAGTGCTATGAAGCTTAACACGGTCAGGCTACACAGACATATTTATTTTGCTAAACATTATATCCTAAACTGCAGATGGCATTCTTTCAAGGACATTGAATTCTGTGCAAGTACTAGCACTACAGAAACATTTTGTCATCTGAAGTTTGGCCACATATGTATAATAATATGAGTATGAAGCTGAATCCTGGCCCTGTTCAGAAATCCTTGCTGTTCAGAAATTATATGCATGAAGCATAGCCATCCCAAGTTATGCACCGGATGTTAGAATTGTCTGCATTTGCTCTGGTTAAATATTGCCTTCTTGATTTGTTGCATGTTAGCTCAGCATCTTATTATTCTTATTCTTACTGCAATTTTTTTTGTAGGTTTCAGAATGGAAGCTAAGCAGGGTCAAGCTACCAGGAAATATCTAGGCTATTTGCTAGACTGGCAATCAAAGTTACATTCTGGAAGAAGGCAGTGGCAAACTCCTTCTATAACATTGCCATGAAAACTGCACAGTCGTGTCTATGAAATCATCAGGAGTTGATCCCAGCTCACGAGAATTTTTACCTATAGTGCTCTATTTATTTATAAAGCAAATGAGATAAATCAGTCCATTAGTAAAATAAAAGAAGATAACATGCTGAGTGCTGAGGCAAGGTGTAGCTTTTAATTCACCCTGAAGCAATGGTCAACCAGATGGAAATGATTAAAGCCTCCTCCACTCTCTGACCAGGCAGTTCAGAAGCTGTGACCTGAATGTACAAACAAGCGCTTCGAGATGTGATACTGCAGATGTCCCTTCCAGTCATCATGGGCATTTGTCAAGAGTCTACATAGGTCAGCATCATGAAAGTCAATGTTGTGAAAAAGCTGACAGTGGCAAGAAGAGCATATGGAGCTCTGCTGAGCTTCTTTACTGTATTTCACCATCCAGGTGGCTCTGCAGGAGCGTCATGAGAGTTTGCAAAGAATAAATCCAAATGTCACGTCTCACTTTAGGGCTGATCCTTGGCCACATTGTAGGACGGGTGTTTCCGGATCAATGAGCAGCTGGTAGCCCTGAAAGCTAAGGCCAGTTGTTAGACGACTTGTTACGCAGACCTAAGCTTCTGCCATATAGTAAAACAGTACAAGTCAGTAGCAAGTTTGGACTTGTAGTGGCAGGTTCAGTTTTGAGGCAAGCAATACATTTTAACAAAATCTAAAACAAAAAAAATGAGGGAGTTCTCATTCCCTAATGTGTTTCCATTTAAATCTTTTGTTTTAAAGTAGCCTCGGATTAAACATCTGCAGCAAGTGTCATGGTTCCGATAGATGAAACCCATCAAAAGAACTTCCAGGCAAAATCTTCCTTAAAAACATTTTATTCGGGAAACAATGTTAGCAACGTTGACAGCAAGATTTTGAAACCAAAAGTATGCTGGGAAGATTGGTTTACCAGATGTGAAGCCAGATTAGTTTTCCCACTTTGTGAACAGCAATTCCCATTTCAAACAGCCTCTCCTCTCTTAAAACATCATTGCCCATTGCCATCTTATCTGGAAATTTTGAAAAGAAAGAACAAGGAAAGCAGTTATGAGAATAGGGTGTTTATAATACAAAAAGAGACTAGATACAGAAATAAATTAAGAGGTGACAAAAAGGACATTTCCAAGGTTGGGGAGGGCAAATAAAAACATGTGACAACCATGTGATGAGGTCATTTTGCAAATGTTCATTTACTTCTTTTTACATTTATATCCTGCCTTTATTTTGTCTAACAGGCAACATGTATGATACAGCCACCTCCTATTTTCCTGCAGCAACAACCCTGTGAGAGGGGTAAATCTGAGAAAGAATGATTGTCCTAAATTTACCAGCTGACTTCTGTGTCCAAGGTGGAACTAGAAATCATGGCTTCCTTTTCTAGCCCAGTACCTTAATCACAAATGTAATGCATTGGCTTGCATCGAATATCATGATGCAGGTACCTAATTGTAGTCTTTGTATGATGCCATTCACACATAAGTCATCGATTTGATGCCCTCCTTTTTAGTTACCCGATCAAGACAAACTTTTAAATATTACTGAGGGTAGAAATCAGATGTTTCTTTAATAAAAATAATGTTTGAAATATATAAACAGCAGTCAGATCAGTGGTTATTATTACTATGAAAACAGAGTTTAACTGTTTCTGAACTTCAGTTTGTGCTCTTTTGAACCCACATTTTCTGTTGCACAATTTCAAAAAGACAAACTAAACAGACTTAAAAGAGTGCAAAAAAACAGGTTAAAACACCAGAAACAATGGGAAAATTGGGGGAAAGAGTGAAATATTTGGAAATATTGGAATACCCAATACATAAATCATAATATTGGCTATTAAATTATACTCCCCAAAGCAGGAAAAAATAAAAGGGTTGAGGGGGGAGGGAAAATTTGGGTTTCAAGAAATCTCTCTTTTCCCCTGGCTAGGCCAACTATTTTTTCAAAGAAAAGAAAAAGTAATTGTAATCTGCACTTAATTCTATAGAATAAGTAGCATATGTAAGCAACCCTCTTTTTAAGGGCTGATTCAGGAAGCAAATGTTTTTTCCATCTCACATCACTTTTAATGATTGTCCTTGTAACACTCCCTTGTTATTTCAGCAGACGCTCCACCCCCAAGTCCTCTGCTTCCCTTTCTCTTTCTGACTTTCCTTCCTCCCTCACTTTTGTCCATGCTCAGTCCTCATTATGGTGCCAAACCGATGGCACTGCTGCCTAGAAAGGGATGATCCTACCGATTATTACCTTCTTGTTGGTTCAGCGGAAAGAATGAATGAAGAGGAGCTACTGTGGTAGTCAGTCCCCTGGTGCCACCATCCTCCCCTTGGACAAAGGGAGATTGGCAACAGTCAAATGTGCAGATAGTCCATTGGTAACAGCTATTCTGTTGTCAATGATGGTTGTAGCTGACAATTTCAACAGTTCACTGCATTTGCCTGCTGTGTTTGAATCTAAAACCTCCTAGAGACTGAGCTCTAAAGCTTTTCCTCACGTTAAAGGACATGTCTAGGAACTGAGAGTTTTAACTTGGGGGAAATTCCACTGACTGTCTGAAGTGGAAGAAGAACATTTTTTGTTGTAATGGCTGAAACTGGGAAGGAAGGAGCAGACAATCTCAGATGATGGAAAGGCCCTTTACTTTGTTCATATCCATGAAAAGATGGGAGAAAAACTGTCCGTGGGAACTGGTGCACACAGGGTTCCTATGCTTTGTGGTAATTGTGTAGTATTGTGTAACATTCTGTAGTATCTGTGTAGATACTAACCTGTTCTGATCTGCACTAACTTTTTATCTACTATGCTGGATTCTGAAAAGTTCCACTGCTCTTTGTTTCATGGAGATTTTGCTCTTAATTAGTTACTGAGTGTTAAAGTAGAGTATCTAAAGATACTGTACTAGGAAGATACTAGTTTCCTAGAAACACTTGGAAGTTTGGCATTCAGACAAATCAGCCACCAATAGACACACGGAAATGAACCATATTTATACACCATTTAAAGGAGACAAAAAGCTAAGAAAGGAAGAAAAAGATAAGAATACATCCTGTCCAGCAGCCAAACACTTAGATAAGCAGGGGTTAACATCAGGCAAACAATCGGAAAACAATTCCCTAATCAAGAAACTACCAAGGAGAAAACCATACTTGCAGTAAAACTGGCAGGTCAAGCTATTGTATATAAACAGGGAGCAAACTCTCATATTGTTGATGTTACCTAGTTCACTAATGAAATGTTTACAAGCAAACAACCAAGCTCTGAGAGGACCAAGCACACCATGGTATCTGAAGAGTGTGAACTGAGACATGCCGTTATTGAAGTCAGACATTTGGAAGCATCTTCATTTTGTCTGTTTCATAAGGTGAATGAGAATGTTGTCTGAATGATCTCCTTGTAGAAACAGCTGTGTGGGAGTTCAGTGAGGGTACAACACAACACACACCTTTTTTTTTAAAGCCTGAGCCGCATTATTCTCTTCCTCTTCCCCATTTTGTACCCTTATTAATTGAGGGAATCTCCAGTAGATTATTTGTCTTTTCTGGGTCTTTTTGGGTCGCTCTATTTTCCTACAACTGCCTTTTTTTAGTATTAAATTTTTTAAACTATGTTGAAGATACCTTGAACATTATCAAACCGGGATGGTCGTCTTAAATATTAATAGTCAAATCACTCACTTCTTGCCATTTTATTTCAACACATAAACTGATCCTCCTTACTCTCCTTCACTTAGTTCTGGATCTGAAGATAGCATCTGTGGAATTACATCACCACAAAGCTTAGATATGATGATACGATTTCCCCCAAAGCCACCCAATGTTTACAGAGACATTTGTGGTTCAGGTACAGGCTCTATTCTATCCACAGTGATATTGTGGCATCCTCAGGATGATCAGACCATTCTTCCATTAGAAGCATGTTCTTCTGCCAATGCTCCAGAGGAGAGAGCAAAAACCAACCCTCCTTTTCTCACCTGGGGTATCCAATTCTTTCCTGCACCACCAATAACAAGATGCTAAATCTGTCACTGAGTTTTGTGGGGTGGGTGGATTTGCGTCAGTGGGTGACTTTTATAGCTAAGAGAGTAGAAATTGGGGGGAGAGAGGGACTTCTGGAATGTGAAACAGCTGGTGTCTGAGTCATGGATCCAAAAGGCCTTCTTACTGGAAGGTTGAAGATGGGGAGGGATGGCATTTATTACTGTCAATTTGGCTCTGTCATGAAGGAAAGGGTGGGAGGATCTGTCACCTTCTGGATATGGGCAAAAAGTCTTTCCTGGATTTCACCTTGGTATGTTTTCTACAGTAGTTACATAGGAGCTGGAGACTCATGATAGGTCTGGCAGGATGAGATTGAAAATATGTGAATCAGAGCTTCTCCTCCAATTCTCTCATCTTCTACAGGTTGGGGAGATGCTTTACCCATGAAAATTATTTTCTGATTAGCATTTCCCAGCCATACATTTTGCACAGCACTCAACTACAATAACTGATTTCTCTCTATGGTGCCTCCTTTATATAGAAAATCTGTTAGAGATAAATTGTGCAAAATTCTGCTTTGATCAAGGGTGCCCTTTTATTCAGTCTAGACTTTATCTTGAGGTCAATAGATGTCTTTGACTTCAGTTTAAAATGTCATATCTTTCATTTTAATGAATGGGCAGAAACTCTTTCTCTTTCACAGTTAGAACTTAAAGTAGCATTTCCTAATCTTGGCAATTTTCAGGTACATAGACTTCCCCTCCTAGAATTCTTAATAATTGCTATTTTGGCTGGGGAATTCAGGCAGGTAGTCCCTCCTGAAGTTGGGGAACATTGGGCTATATATTTTGTGTCCATGGTTGTGTGGTCTATGAGGTGTTCAACATAAAAATAGGTCCCTTATCAAATTTATAGCAGAAATGTATATACAAAAATATAATAGCGATTTTCTGGAAGCAAAAAGAATCTAAATAGGATATTAAGGGATTGAATTTTTAGCAATTGGTAAAATCTTGAAATAAACATTTTGTTTTATAGAAATCCCTTGTTCTTCTCCTATGTTGATAATTTTCAACATAAATGCGCTTGCAGTTCCCTATTCCCAATCTCTGTTTCCTCTACCAAATGCAACATATTTCTGAGTTTTATCTTTCAAAGGCCTGTACTGAAACTCATAATGCTATAATCAACGGAATGTCTATGTTTTTGCAAGACTAAAACCTGCAGGGAACATTGACTGATTAGCTTACTCTTTTTTCCTCCAGGCTTGCACAGTAACTGAGATCTGTCCTTTGATCTGTAGGTTCTGCCCAATATGTAGAGATGTGAATTGACAAAAATAATCCTTCGTCTTCATTTCATAAAAATAAAATCATTATCTCATCTCATCTCATCTGTCTAGATATGTTTCTTAGAAAAGTTGCAAAAAAATAATTCAAAGGGACTGAGAGATGGAAGAGGACCCCAATTTCTGTGAGGGAAAGAAGAATGATTACAGATGCCGTATCTGCCCTGGTTTCAGAAGGTGCTAAAATGAAAGAGGAGCAAGAAATCAGAGAGGATGTGGTATAAAATCAGGCCATCTCTGTGAGCTACAGAAACACTGAGGAGTTTCCCATAAGATGAATGCCAGGAACTCCATGTATTTCAAAGGAAGCATTTTAAACCAGTAAGAAATATGGGAAGAATGAATAAATATGTTAGAAACAAGACTGCACTGATTTCATGAAATTAGACATTAGACAAGAATTTTACCGGAAGACTGCCAATTAAGATTCTTTTAAGGAAAAGAATGCCTGTAAGGTCCAAGAACTTACTTTTAATTCCTTGTGTGGAAAGATATACAGAGTCTTCATTTAAGTGTCTACAGACCACTTCTTGTTTCTAAATAACTTTAAGAAATAAAACTGATTGTGCTTACTAGAGAATTCTGCTTATTTCCCCCCCTAGGCTCATCTGGAGTCTTTAGGCCTATCCTGTCCTTCTTCTGCAGCTGGCACATCCTTATATAGCTCATTAATTTTTAGTGGACGTGGTCTTACTTTGGTATGGTAGCAAAACCAGAGTATTCATCCAGAACAGAACACTGGCAAGAGTAGGAAAGAGTCTCTCTTTCTCAACTTCTACTAACATCAAGTTATTATTTTTTTCTTCCTCTAGCATGTATCTTCTCGAGTTTTTGCTCGGCTTAATAATGAACTTAATAAGGAAGAAAGAAGTGTTTTTTAAACCAGACAATTTCGGTAGTCAATCATATTTTTGGCATGGGACCTATTCTGTATTTTGCAAATGGGAGAGGGCTGAAGGCTTGTGGTACAAGTGGGACATGAGAAAGAAGCAGGTTTAGCAGAAGGCAAGTTGTCTGAAATGAAGATTTCTTGTCTTCTAAGCAATCAGGATGACAATATGAATAGATACTCTGGTTTTCTTGAGATATTTTGGACTCAACTTGCATCAGCCCCAACTAGAAATGAGAATAGAAAGGAATGATAGAAGCAGCAATCAAAATATCTGCAGGCACTAGCATGGGGTTACTCAGCTCTGAAAACAATCCCCTTTTCAAGTAATTTTAACCAGAAGAGATATAGAAATACAGGAGGCAGAGAGATGATGAAGTGGACTAAGTTACCATATCAGACTAATTAATATAAAGCACCATAAATCCAAATATCTCCATAATAATCCTTCTTGAGTAGCAAAGCCTTGCCCTGAAGCAAGAACAGAAACAATCCTAATTAAGCTGCACAATACTGACAGAATCAGGAAGTGCTTTAGATTGTGACTCCAATTGTGTGCCCCTATCTCTCATTTTTACCTCAGCTTTTTAATTTATTCTGTTCGTCTTCTTTTTTTTGCCACATATCCAAATAGGATATTGAGGGTGAATGAACAAAGAGAGTCTGCAATCCACAATATATAAGAGGCACAAGACAAAGCAGATCAGCCTGTCTTAAAGTCCCCTGAAAGCATCAGAGACAGTGGTGGGATTCAGCTGGTTCGCACCACTTCAGCAGAACCAATAGCTAATTTTTTGTTGCCCAGGCCCAGAATGGACTTCTGGAAACGGCATCCACACAGAGAACTGGTTGTTCACATATTTGAATCCCACCACTGATCAGAGAGCAAGGCATGATTCAAAGGGGATTGATGGCGGAATGCAGATAGAAAGGTAAATACTTCAAGAAACTAAATCCATGGTGACTATTCAATTTCCTTTGGTTCAGAACTCCATGTACTGAAAGAGCCTTTCCACATAGAATCAGGACTCAGAATACTGTAGTCCTCTTCCTGAGCGACTCCATTCTCCTCCCTGCATGATAAAGCTCAAAGCAGAAAGTTGTTAAAAGGAGTCATGGTCACATCGTTCATGAGCAGCCTGCAGCCATCTGGACCTTCTGTGTGGTGGAGACAATCTGTGTAGGAAAGAAATTGGAAGGATGTGCCGGAACTCCTTTAAAAGGGCAACCAATTTCATCTAATGGAGTTGTTACATGAGCACAGGAGGTGATTATACCATACAGGATAGCCACTGAAATGTTCTAGTATTAGGAGTGTTTAAGAAAGAAATGGAAGGAAAAATGATTTATATTGGCTAGTAACTACCAGAGTAAATAATTCCAGCTCGGAGATTTAATTTTGTTATTGCTGTTCTTTTTTTTTTCATTTTGTAACATGACAGTCTTTGACTGTTCAGATAAAGATTGTCCATATTTTGAATATGTGTATGAATATGTCGGTATAGTTACAAAAGCTTTGAGGGTGAAAAACTCCCAAATGGCTCTATTTTATAAGACAAGAGGTAGTTCAAGGGGATGGGGCATTGAGAGGGAAGTGGATAAAGTATTAGGGAATATCATAATTCAGTGTTGGAAGTGAAGGCAATTAGTTTTAGTTCAAAATAAACTGGAATTCTCTGTGTCAAAATGAACTTTCCTGAATCAGTAATATCATCCAAAGCACTGGAAGTAAGTGAGTAACATGCTCTTCCAGCTGTAGGTACAAAAACAAAGTCCTAAAGCCCTCTACACCCAGGTGGTTATAATATAGATATAAAGAGGTGGGGGTACATTAATTTCCCCTCAACTTTAATTGTGACCTTGTCTTTTTTCTTTACCTTAGAAAAAAAAACTTGTAAAAAACTAGAAAAATTTGGGTTCAAATACACAGTGAAGCAATGAATTTTAAAGATTAATATTCAACAGAAAACAGAACTTTTCTTATTGGGACTAATGGACAGACAATTAGAAAAGATTTATGGTAGATAGTTTCTTGTAGTGAGATTATCATATGCACAAAGATGGAAAAACTCTGAAATAACCACAGTGGAAGAATGATTAGTGAAGATGATAGCATTTGCAGATATGGCAAAATGGACTTGTTTGATTAGGGAAAAGACAATCATACATTTGTTGGAGACTGGAAATCTTTATGGACATTTGCTGATAACAGGAAAAAAATGAACCTGTGATTTATAGGTTTGATGATTTATAAGGGTAGAATTTGGAAAGAAGAGGGCCATGATGTTATCTTAGAGAGAGAGGCTATAAATGCATTTATAACTGTGGTAAAGACAATTGGAAGCTAATTCTTTTTATCTTTATCTTTCTTTTTCTTTTTTTTCTAAGCTTCCCAGCCTCTTTTGCCACTGCCTGATTGACTGAGATATTGGGTTTCTGCATTGCTGGCCCACAAGGATAAAGCATGTCTCCCTTCAGGAAGTGATACTTGGATCAGTGATATTGTAGGAACCCACCCTGCATCTTTCCTGGGCAGGGCTAAGAGATTTAAAGGAGCAAAAGGAGAAACTTTCTGAAGTCATGATTCACCTATCAGATTTTATGCAGAAGTTGAATCAAGTCTGCTCTCAGTGTTCTGTGATAAACTGGAATATGGAATGAGCCTTGAATCCAAAATGCACATGGTTAGATATGCACCATTTCAACATCCCCAGTTTGAGATGTGTTCATTACCATTACTTTTTTTTAACCTAGTAGGCCAGTTTTCAGGAAGCTAGATAGTTGAATGTCTGTTGGGATATGCATCCATTTTTTTTAAGTGCCCAAATTATTTTGTCTATTAGAAGATAATGCGGAAGAAGAGCTGTGTTAATCTATGATTGCCCCAAATCCAAAGGAGTCTGATGGACCTTTTCATAATCTTCACATAAGCTTTCATGAGCCATAGCTCACTTCATCAAATGCAATCATGAAATGAGCTGTAGCTCACAAAAGTGTATGTCTTTTAATAAAACATAACAGTCTGAAAAAGTGCCACCAGCGTTCTGATTTTTTTTATTACTCCAGAAACATACTTGCAATCAAGTCAGAAGTAACTGTGGTCCCAGATCAATGCAATTGGATAGCAATGAAATGTGGTCCTCCTTTGTATTATGGTTTATCATGATTAAGCTCAGAATCTAATTCATGAAAATGAGTCAAATACAGGCCTACACAATTCATTCAGAATAACAGCATAACAGAATAACAAGTTGAAAGGGAACTTGGAGGTTTTCCAGTTCAATTCCCTGCTCAATATAACCCAGTAATATTTCAGATAAATGATTGCCCAATCTCTTCTTAAAAACCTCCAGTGTTGGAATTGTTCCTCATTCAGAGGAACGGGGCACATTGATAAATTAAAAATAAAGGAATTCCTGCCATGGCAACCAGCTATTTGGTGAGTAGTGGCGCAGGGACTGCAATGAGCTGTCAATGTGGCCTGGAAGAATTGGAGATGCTTGACAGCCTGTTTATTGGGATAGTGACAGCAATGGCATATCCTTTCTGGAGGTGACAATGTTTGGTGGCAATGGATTTACTGAGTTTTGTTTTTTTAAAGCACTAGTGGGCCACACAAGTCTGCTTGGCAGACTCCATCTTGTGCAGGCTTGGTCTAGATACAGAAGCTCTGCAAGATAAAATATGGGAGAAAGACAGTTTACAAAAGAGTTTCTATTGGTGGTAAAGATTTTCTAAACCTATGTAAAACTTTAGAAAACTCAACTTTGGTTCTTCCCATATTTGACCCCATCATGAACACCAAGCATGTCAATGCTCAGCCACAGAAGGAGTCCTAAAAACTTTGTAGAGTGACTGTGCTTTGCTTCAGAGTAAGGCTTTGAGGCTTTGCTTCAGAGTAAGGCTTCTCCTTGACATGTTGATTCTGAGTTCAGATTCTTTCTCTCGCTATTCATTTCAGGATGGAAAAGGAAGCCGAAGCCATTCTATCTTTTTTCCCAGGGAAAAAAAGTGAGGCAGAAATCTATTTTCCCTTATTAAGTGAATCCACCAACTAGGATTTCTCTGTTGTTAATGATAGGTCTATATGGGGTCATTGTGCTGCCAAGGAAGGAACATATACCTAATTTTGGAATACTTGTTGATTCATCTTTCAGTTGTTGACTGTAATAGGTTTGGCGGCTTCTGGTGGTTTCAACATTTTCAGCTGGTCTATCAGTTTCTACAGATCCATGGATAGGCCCAGCCAGAAGACTTTAGATTATGGTAACTTTCTACCTCTCAACATTAAGAAAACCAAGATCATGGCATCCAGCCCTCTCAATTCCTGGCAAATAGATGGGGAAGAAATGGAGGTAGTGACAGATTTTATCTTCCTGGGCTCCAATATCACCACAGCTGGGGACTGCAGCCAAGAAATTAAAAGACGCTTGCTCCTGGGGAGGAAAGCTATGGCAAATCTGGACTCCAGAACATGGTAGAGGACAGGAAGGCCTGGAGGAACGTCCATGGGGTCATGATGGGTCAGACACGACTTCGCAACTAACAACAACAACAACTTTCTACCTAGAGTTGGAGCAGGAAACCAGTGTTACAATGAACCAGCTTGTTGAATCATAAAACCAGTATTGTTGATAATAACTGCTGGCAGCTGTCTGAAGGTTGGAGCAGGTGTTTTTTTCAGACTTAATTGGATAAATTGAACCCTCTGCATGCAGAAAAGGCATTGTATTACTGTATTACAGCCTGTCCATTATTGCAATAAGCTATACTTAGGGCTGTCTTTCTTTTTATTATGAAATAGGCAAGTAGAACAAACTGTGGCAGATGTTTGCTGCCAGGTATAACTGGGAGAAATCAGATGTAAGTTGTATTTTGAAATATATGCATTGGTTGCCTATGGACTTTGTACTAAGATCAAGAAGGAATGTTTAAAGTATTAAATGGCTTGGACAGGGGTGACATGATAGCAGTGTTCCAATATCTCAGGGGCTGCCACAAAGAAGAGGGAGTCAAGCTATTCTCCAAAGCGCCTGAAGGCAGGACAAGAAGCAATGGATGGAAACTAATCAAGGAGAGAAGCAACTAAGGAGAAACTTCCTGACAGTTAGAACAATTAATCAGTGGAACAACTTGCCTCCAGAAGCGGTAAATGCTCCAACACTGGAAGTTTTTAAGAAGAGACTGGACAGCCATTTGTCTGAAATGGCATAGGGTTTCCTGCCTGAGCAGGGGGTTGGACTAGATGACCTCCAAGGCCCCTTCCAACTTTATTATTATTATTATTATCTCAGTACTGAGTGCCTCTACTTGTATGTACCTTCCAAGTATTAAAGTCTATAGAGGGTTCTCTTTTGTATCTTACAGGTGGAATTACACTTTTTGAAGCAGAGATTTTTCTTGACTTTGGTGTTTGACCAAAGATAATTTTGATTTAAATTCAGTGTCATGTTAAAATATTATAATTTATGCAAGAATCTGAGCAGGCTGAATACAAAAGCGTGTTTCATCTTGCTTATCAATACCAATGATGTTGATGGGAATTGAACTGTATCCTTTGGGTATTATTCAGATGTTCTTTTATATCACACTTTGTGCTTCTGTGTAAATTGGGAATATTTTAACAAAATATGTAAATAAAACTGGAGGACTAGTTTGGTGAACAGGGCTCATTTTTATTGTCTCATTTTCTTCCCATGCATTCTTTGAATGTAGATTGATACACAGAAGACACATTGTGATAATCTGTTCATCTGAATTGCTGAAAGAACCTTTTTGCTCAACCATTCCTACTCTAAGTATTATCCTTTCTTACTAAACAAAAGCATCAGTTGTTCCTAATATGTTCAGGTTTGTTCTACCTATGATTTTATTTTGGAATCACTGGAATAAAGATATTAAGAAAATACAGATAGAGAGACCCTGGGCCTCTACTGTAATTATTAGAGGCTGGAAGGGAACATAAGTGAAAGCATTCTAGAACAACTCATCAAACAGTTGTTGCCACAAAACAAGAGATATTCGTGATACATTTGAGCAACATGGACATCTGTTGAGTTACAGGCTTAGCCAATCATATGTCACAGACAGTCAGCTTTTACAAAGAAAGAAGGCTTAATGAGCTGGAAAGGGAGCTCAAAAAGACCATAAACTTGAGTGGTAGAATGAGATGGAAGAAAAGCTGGATACTAAAATGACAATATACATCAAAAACAATAAGAAAAAGGGGGAGGGAAAGAGTAAATTATACTATGTTGTAAAAAGAAAAAGAAAAAGAAAAGAAACATGCTTACCAGAAAATATATTGGAGGAATGTTTTTTTTCTGTCCTTCAGATTAAACCCTATTTCAAGTTTATACAAGTTGGGAGATTTTACTTTTCCTTGCATACAGTATCAGTTTATACACAGAATGTAAATGTAGAATTCTGCATTAAGTACAAAGGTATATGCAGAGATCTGTCATAGATGTAACCAAATCAAAATCATTAATATTTTTCTGTACGACAAGGAACTTTGGAATCCATCAAGGCATGGGGAACTAAGGGCTACATGTGGTTCCTGGCCCCACTTTTTGCTTTTCCACTCTGAGTTTTAAAGTATAAATATAGCTATAGCTCACTGACTCAATGTATCATATATGGCACATACTGATGGATCAGCCCCAAAACCTGGCTAGTGGGTAGTTAGCAGTAATTACCTAGCTCCTGATGAATAGTCCACAAAGAGAGCCTAGATACAGCCCCCCCCACACACATACAACTCATACTCATGTTCCTCAGTAACTGATGTTCAAGTCATACTGCTGCTTATACTGGAGGTAATACATAGCCTGTAAGAGAAGGAATGGCAAAACCTGAGAGTGGACTTAAAAGAGCCTAGGATCCTTTAGCTAAGTCCAATCCCTTTGAATTTTATGGATCTTTATCTAACTTCAAGCAGATGCTAACCGTTAGTTGAGAACTTTCCTGTGTGTAGGCTGTTTGGCAATAAATCACATGTGGACCTGGTCTTTCGAGCCTGACATAGCCATTATAATTATCAGCTATCAATCCTCCACAAATTTTCCTTAATCCCTTCTTGCAATCACCAACCAAGCACTCAAGCAAATTCCATAATTAATCAATGTGAAAAATTGCTGCCTTTTATCTGTCCTGTACTTCCCACTGCTTGGCTTCTTTGGCAAACATCAAGTTCTAGAATTATAAAGGAGTGAGTAGCCCGTGTGGGAGAAAACGACCAGGATGCCTGTATGTGAGGATTCAGTTATATTGTATTATATTAATTACAACAGTATTAATGCTATTATAATAAATACTATTATAATACTATGATACTATTATAGTAAATACTTCATGTTTGAATTGTGAAAATATTTGGTAATCTGTCCCCTGGGAGGGTTGGAAGAACTTGAATCTAAGACCGAAGCAACACCTTACACCTGAGTGGTACTTTGAAGCTGAAGTATTCTGAAGCGGATCGGAGGAGGATGAAAAAAGGTAGAGTGAATTCAAATGGCCTGGCTCTTTCATAACATGACCATCTAGGGGCTAAAATAATAGGCTCCTGACAACTGCTCAGAACTATAATGTAAGATCAATATCAGGATGTCAGAAAGAATTGTGCATTAACACAACCAATGCTATAACAAATAATTATGTCACACATAAAAACAGCATCCATGTTGGCCTATCTTTCCTCCTCCTTATAGGTAATAAGGCAATAATGGTGATGTTCAGAATTCTTGATCAAGACATCCATTAAAGCAATCTTCCCCAAATTGGCACCCTCCAGATATGTTCGGAGTATAGGTTCCATCATCAAGTAGTAACTCATCTCTTCTAGAGACAGTCAGGTTGGGCAAGGCTGTCTTAAAATAATATTTGCAGTCAGAGTGAGTTGGAGTTGTTGATATAATTTGTCAAGATAAGGGTATTTGTATTTAGCAATGGTTTAATCACTTAGCTGATGGTAAGTGGCTTTTATGCTTTGTATACAGATTATTCACTGCGTTTAAATGTCCTGTTATGCACAGAAAGATAGTTTATAAATCTTGTAATCAATATATACATAATTTTGAATAAGAACAATAGCACTGGTTCTGCTGAAATTGCTACTAAAAATACTATTACACTGTGCAGCAACTTGTAATATCAAGACTGTAAAAACCACAAGTAGATTATGCTGCATATTTTCAAAAAAAGAGAAATAACATTCCTTCTAAATGGTTCAAAATATGGAAACTCTTCAAAGAAAATAGTTCCATTTTAACTGAACATGTATTTTCATAATATTTTTAAAAGCAGCTGATATGAAATAGGAAAAGAAAATCAATTGATCATTAAAGTTTGCATTGAAGAGGTCAAAACATATTGAAATAAAGTCAGCTGCAATATAAAGGCTTGGATTCATGTCTAAAAACTATTAGAACTGGTTTTAAAGTTGCATCAATATCAACAAAACATTAAAGAGAAGAAGGGAGGGAGATACTTAGTAAGAATGGAAAGGAGATGTGGATATGGCAAGGTTATTTAGTGCATTCTTCAGAGTTATTCCTAAAAATATTAACAGTGATTCTAGTGAAGGAATTATTGATGCAAATAGAAAGGGATAGCATAAAAAGAAAAGATATTGAATTTAATGTGACTATGGTTGGAACAAAATCTCAGGATTTTAAGAAGAGTCATGTGAAAATTGGTTCGTATCTGACATTATTCATCTGACATCATATCCATCAAATTACTTATATCATGTTATATCTTATATCATATATATCATTTTATATTTTATGTCATTTAACATCGCATTCAAAGACTAGCCAATCCAACTTTATGGGAGGCTCATGGGGCATGAGAGCAACAGTTAGCAAAATTGACCTGAAATTCTAATTGAGCTCAATGAGATTTACTCCCAAGTAATGTGGATAGGGTGATAGCCTTTATTAGTGTGTATCTTGAAAATGAGATTCTCTCCATGTGAAAACATCAAATTTTATATAATAGACCAGGACCACTTGTGATATATCTAATAAAATCTGTTTTCCCTATGAGGTAGCTGGACAAGAAATGGGATAACTAGAATCACTTCAGAAACCCCAAAGTAGAAGGAATGGAATGGAATGGAATGGAATGGAATGGAATAGAATAGAATAGAATAGAATAGAATAGAATAGAATAGAATAGAATAGAATAGAATAGAATAGAATAGAATAGAATAGAATAGAATAGAATAGAATAGAATACTATATTGGACACATGTGATTGGACACACAAGGAATTTGTCTCCAGTGCATAAGCTCTCAGTGTACATACAAACCACAAGGTTATATAATTAGTGTACATAAAAACATACAAACAACAAGTGTACATACAAACAATGAGGTAATATAATCATAAGATAACAATAGGAGAAGGTAGTAGAAAAGATGAGATAACAATGATACAGCCACACTACAGGGGTAAATATCCTTAGACATAAGACAGTACTGTGGTAATTAGATCTTCAGCAGAATGATGAGGGGAAACCCTAAAGTATGGTAAATATCTACCATGCATGTTAAAAAAAATAAATTTATTACAGAAAATAAAAATATAAATTATTATATAAAGAGGGCAAGTTGGACATTATGCATAGCCTGAAAAAGGAGGGTAAGGAAGTGGTTAAATGGAAGCAGAAACTTTTATATTTAAAGATAAATTCACACATTTTGCAGTGAAGAAAAAAGCAGAATTTCTCATTAGGTTTTGCTACTGATTATCCTACTCAGAGAACAGCATTAATTTCAACACCTCAGTGTGAGTTGATCATCAGAAAAAGGAATACAGCTGAAGATGGAAGCACATTTAGGGAGAAGAAGGCAGGTAAAATCATCTGCTTCTTATGAGAGAAGATTGAAGTAAGGTAGCCTGCTTTCTGCCCCAGTAAACAAACTGAGAAAAATATATTCTCTATTCTATATTGAAAGTCCAGTATATAAAATACCTTGGAATTATTTCAGCAGAAAAAAGAGAATAACCATATCAAATGAAATTCTGTGAGCAATAATTGTAATAAGTTAACCTGACGAGTAGAGCCCTCAGAATGAGGAAATGGGAAGCAATAAACAGCCTATGATAGTGTAACAATATTGGTTTGATGAAGAGATTACTATTTGGGGCTCTATGTCCTATAATAGATTGTTAAGGTGCTGGTCTACAAACCAGGAGACTGTGAGTTCTAATTCTGCCTTAGGTATGAAAACCAGCTGGGTGACTTTGGACCAATCACTTTCTCTCAGTCCAACCCAACTCACAAGTTTGTAATTGTGGGGAAGATAGAATGAAGGAGGAATATTGATACGTTTTCTATCTTGAGTTGTATATGAAAAAAAAGAATTAAAAAATGGCATCCTGCTTTCTTCAAAAGAGAAAACAATTGAAAACCTTCAAGCAACTTTTGTGGGGTTTGATTGGAGATACACCCTAAACACAATCATACTTTCTCTTTCTGGAGATAAGTGGAGGATATCACTTAGTATTGACAAAAAACTGTTATAGAACTGAGATGTTATAATTCTTGTTAAGATGCTTTCTGAAGAACAATTCCAGTAGTGCCTTTTCTTCCAGAATGAAAGGGCAAGGAATATGGAAACTGGTCACCAGGGCATGTGAACAGGTAATAATACCAAATAGGAAGAATCACAGAGACAGGCAAAGTTGGCGATGGCTATGCAGATGGAGAATGATTCTCAGCAGGTGCATAGTTATTCCAAGCCTTGGCACTGGAATAATATTTCAGAATTAAGCAGGCAGGGATTGAAGAAGATTCAACTAGATTGGTACCATTGCTTTCCTTTATGCCTAGTTCTAGACTATGTTTAATGAGGACTGTTGGTGCAACATTCAAGGTGAAATATAAGACAAGGTTTCCCCAAGTCAGCCTTGACTCCTGGTGAATACAGGGGAATATTCATCTTGGCAAAAATAAGGGGACTGTCAATACATTTTTCCAGGATTTGTGTTACTTCTCAGTTTACTCTAGTTAATTTCCCATCAATAACTAAATCAGTTATTGATAACTGATTAACATGTGATCAGCCTATGTTAGCTATGTTTTGTCATCTGTTGCAACAAACTTCACTGTAGATTCTCAACGTTATTTCCTCTTTATATATATCTCCCCTGCAGATCCTTCTTCAATGACTATTGTATCTACTGCAAATTATTCAGCCACTTGACAAATTACTGTAACCGTATATATTTCCAGGGGTTGCCACAAAGTAGAGGGGGTCAAGCTATTCTCCAAAGCACCTGAAGGCAGGACACGAAGCAATGGATGGAAACTAATCAAGGAGAGAAGTGACCTAGAACTAAGGAGAAATTTCCTGACAGCTGGAACAATTAATCAGTGGAACTACTTGTCTCCAGAAGTTGTGAATGGTCCAACACTGGAAGTTTTAAAGAAGAGACTGGACAACCATTTGTCTGAAATGGTATAGGGTTTCCTGCCTGAGCAGGGGGTTGGACTAGAAGACCTCCAAGGTCCCTTCCAACATTGTTATTATTATTGCTCATCGCACACTCAGCCAGATGTTCAGACTGGATTTGGCATTTTTGTCTACCTATCGAGTCCTTACCAAGGACCTGGGATAGGCAGATGTGGATGTTTGATGGTTGATTAGGTATTCTTTGGTCTTCTTATTCTTCAGCTTCTTTTCTTTCATCTGTTCTAGCTTGCTTGCAAGTGATCTTAACTTGCTGATCTTATTTTCTTGTCTAACCTTCCATTTTTGTGGTGCACTGTTTGTTTGTCTTCTTTGTTGATTTTCCATCCCAGGTATTCAGTTATAACTGCAGCTGTGCTGTACATTAGTTGGTTTGTTTCTTGCAGTGAATTGGTGCTTATACTTGATATTGCAGTATTTGCATCTTTTAATGCTTGTGTAGTTGTTTCTTTGGAACCAGCTTCAATGCAGGCAGCCTTATTCTGTTGTTTTTGTGCTGTTCTAGATGCTCAGTTATTTTTTGTTTCAATTCTTTTATTTGTTCTTCCTGAGGAAGAGGTGCTTGGTTTCCAAATGAGAACAGTTGTATATCTCTGCTGGATTCCTTCACTGCCAACTCCCCCTGGTTTGCCTCTACATTCTGAATTACTTCTAGCAAGGCTTTGATTTCTTTGCCCTGGGTAAACCTTTGCAGTTCGTCCAATTCTGTTTCTGTGAATACTTTATTTCGTATTATAAATCGGCGTTGATCTGTTATTTTTGATTGTGGATGTTGTTCTTTCCAGAACTGGTGCATTCGTTTTAGATATCCTCTTCTTGTTGGACTTGATCTGTAATAACAGATCATTATTTCTTTGTTTTCAATCACTGTGTATTTGTGACGGGTAAACACTTTTTCTTCCAGTAGTTCTGCAGCTGCTGGCCCTGGTTTTTCAGCCAACAGTCCTGAGTCCTGTAACCCATTTTTCACCAGATATCCAGGAACTCCAACATCTAGTGTGGACCTTGTTAACCTGGGCAACATCCAAGCCGGTATGGCATTCTGAAATTTACGTCTCACCATATTTTTTTATGGGAGAGACACTCTTTGTCTGACTCCTCTGATGAGACCTGTCCAGTACGGTTGAACCTCTGGCATAGCTCTCATCTTCCTCAGAGTACACAAGCCCCACAACCATGTCAAGGTAGTGCCTCACGGGGGTTATTATTATTATTATTGTTGTTGTTTTCTATGTGAGCATTAGTGGCCGGTGCCCCCAAGCAAACAATATCATATTGCCTCTGAGAACAAAACCTCGCAACGTTTGCCATACAAACTGAATATTGGCATTCTGAATGGTAGCACTTATGAAGCAAAGTGCCAAGTATTAATAAAAATAGCCATTTGATATCTGAAAAATGAAATACATCTTGGAAATGAATAATCAATAATGGTGGTTCCTTTAGCTAGATATTCCACCATTATGGTTTGCTGATAGTCTTTCTTTGTTACCATACCTCAAACCACCTTTTCATTGAAATTTAAAATAACTGTACCTATTTTCATTACCTTCTGTTGAAAGGCATTTTCTCACATCTCCTAGAGAATAGAAACTGTCATGATGTTTTTAGATGTGTTAATTCATTTAACTTTGTAAATTTACGTTCATTCTTAGGCACTGAGGTTGACCTAAAAAGTAATCTGAAGTGAGGGGAAATGTAAACATTGACTAATTAGCAGTCTTTCTGCAGCTTCCTCCCCAGCTCTTATTTTCTCTCATAAAACTTGATATTTTTACCACTTTGGCCTCTTGTTTGATTGCATTCAGTATTTTTCCTGTTCTTCATATCCCACTGTCCAGTAAAAGCACTTTTCTTCCTTTTCACCAAGGCCAGCTATTTTTCTGGCTTTATAGATCTCTCATTGTCCCAGTACAATGATGAATAGTTTCTCCATCAGATTTCTCCTTTTTGAGCATCATACATACAAACACACACACATACAACTGCCTCCCACTAGTCTTCACTGGTTTGTTCCTGGATGTAAATTCTTTGTTTCCTCTCACGGTACAGGTGTCATTTTACTCAGCAACACTGAGACATGGTGTTATCACCTCTTTCAGTTCCTGCAAAGGGTCACTTTGCATACATTTAAGCTATCAGAACTGCCACAGGCTGTAATTTATGTTAACATTTAGCTCCTGATTTTATATTTCCTCTGTTTATACCACGTGAATGCATGCGACTGAGGAGGTTGGTTCTTGCTCACAAGAGCAGGTCAGTGAGTCCTTGGCTGCTACAAAGACATACACTAAACTTCTTATTTCTCTGACTAGGAAATCATGCCTATCAATGAAGGCGCACAGGTTAAAAAAAATGCTCAGTGGATTTCAGTGCTGCACCCACACAGATTTTCAAATCCCTTGCTGCAGATGCACCTGACTTGAGAATTAAACCTGAAATTAACAAAATGGTTTATCACCTTTGAAATGGAGTCCAAACCGTTAACATCTATGAACCTCTTCCCAAGCTTGGAGAAAAGAAGAGTGAGGAGGAGACATAGCTGTACATAAAGCAAACTACAGGGAAGATAATCAAGAACCCTCTTCTATGTCCAACAAAAGCTAGGACTAGAGATAATAGGAACAAGTTGCAGGAATCTAGAATATTTTTAAATATAAGGAAGTATTAACTGAAAGTAAGACCTGTATAAAAGTGGAATATTCTGCTTATGGTAGTTTTAAGGAAGAGGCTGGATAGGTACTTTCTGAGATAGCCACTTCTTGAGAATGAATTAATTCATTTCCCACACATTACAGAGCATTGGTCTAGATCAGCTCCCAGAATCCCCCAACTAGCATGCTGGGAGATGAAGTCTACACACCATAAAGTTATTGAGGTTGAGAAGCAATGAACTACTAGATGACCCTTGTGCTCCCTTCCAGCTCTCCAGTTTTCACATAACATAACCAGCTTCTTTGATGCAGCAATGTGATCGGTATTACATTTGCCTGTTAGGAAGACTAAAAGAGATAAAAGAAAGGGGCAAAGGAGATGGGATCAGAAGGAGCCTGATTTCGGTATCAATTTATTAATCAGAGAAATGCTAAGAAGGGTTTCCATCTTGATTCAGAAATGTATAAAACTACTCATTTTTAATACATCAAAATACGTCTGTCAAAATCATACCACTGCTAGATGTGAAACTGTCCCTCCAGGGGATGATGGGTAGGTAGTAATAGCTTTAATGAGATGCGGTGATGGAAACTGTTCTTTTATGGGCTGTTGCTTATGGGAAGATTGCCTAAACTAAGCAGCACAATGTATCCATTCTATGACATGCCTTCTTCTCTGTTCATTTTGCTTCCATTTACCTAAACTGGGAAATATTTCAAGGCATTTCATTCAAAGCAGGGATCGTCAATCCCTTCAGGGTTTATTCATGACATGGGGTGTTTGGCTCAAAGATAGAAGGGACAGAGCAAACAAGGTCCCAGAGATGGTTTGCGATTGTTTGCGATTCTTCATAGTAATGAATTTGAAAGCAAAATAGATTGGGAACTTGTTTTGGATCCACATTTTTTTTTTTACATTTAATCTGATTTTGAGAGCCAGAACTGAACTTGAACTGAACTCATTTGGCATGCAGTTCCCTGTGTTTTTGCTATCCAAGTATATCTGCCACAATGCCTTTGGCATGGCATGTGAGATAAGCTCTTCTTTCTAGATTTCAGGGATTTGTCTGTAACCCCAAAGGATCCTTGCTTAACCTGGGTGCCCTAGGAATGGGAAGTTCAGAAGACAACATAATAAACATGAAGACACAGAATGGCAGAAGCTGAAGAGCAGAAGAGCTATGAAAAAGCAGGAGCTCTGCAGAGAAACAGGAGGGGAAAGAGGAGGCTAGGAGCTCTTTTTCACTAGCTGTGTGAAGCTGACAAAGACTCCCTCCCACAGAAAGCTGGTAGCAAAGTACAAATGAGAAGAATACCTGGATGGAGAATTCTCTCCCACTTCTCTCCTATTTACGCTCTGGATAATGCTAACTATAAATTAGAAACTGGGAGATGTTTCCAAAATATCTCATGTTGAAAGAAGAACTTTCATGAACAGATAGGAACCCAGCCATGATGAACACTAATTTTTGCATTTGGCCAGCAAGAATGCAACAAGATGAAGCTGAGAATAAAAGGGAATGGAGTGGATTCTAATTGTACTTCTATTATTCTGTCATATTCTTGAACAATGGTTTTTCTATACATTTATGTAGCTCTGGCTCAAACAAGGAGCCAGTCCTGAGCTTGAAAGCTTCTTTCTCAGACATTTCTTATGCAGAATCACTTTACCCTCTAATGGAATTAAGGCTCATCAAAGCCTAGTGCCAAATGTCTATGGACATTCTCAGTCATCCAGGTCATAGTTGTCTCAAAGGAGGGTTTTTTGTTTTTTTTTACAAAGGCAACTGGACTGTTCTGCCTCAAGGAAAAAACTGTCCAGTTGCCTTTTGAGAAAAAAAAAAGCAGCACCTTTGAGACCTGCTGCCAAATATTCCACCAACAGGAGGAGTAATAAGGGAATTTCCCTCCCTTCTGGGCATCCAATAGAAAAAAGAATATCCCACCTCTAATTGTGAATTTCTGTAATTTTTCCTTATTATTAAAAAAACAGCATACAAACATATGAAAAGTATAATATACGGGTAAATGGAGACTTTAAACAACACTAAGGTATTGAGAGACAATACTTTTATGGAGCTCGTACATACAATGAACTCTTACAAGTAACCACATTCTAGTTAGGTTTGGTGAAAGTCTCATGAAACTGTCTAGTTGCACCTGCCTTGATGGGTCATGATGTCTTCAGTTTATTTTTCTCCCCTTCCATCCATTCCTGCGGTCCAGAATTGGAGTCCCTTGTGTGATCAACTTGCTGGTGAAACCTGACTGTCTCTATGCACTCCATATTAACTGAGCTGTGACGTGATGCTCTGGAATTCATCACAAATTTCTTCTTTCTGTCTTTCCCTCTTCTGCTTCACCGAATCCAACATTGGGGTCCTATATATGCTTCTAAGCTCTCTGCATCCTAACCACAGGTAACTCTCAGACCTACAGGTCAAATAGTTGGAGGAGGGAATTTTATTATTAAATTATAATCTGGAGCCAGCAGCCCTAGCAAGAGTTAGCATAACTCTTTCTAAAAATCTGGTCTTCTATTTACCTAATATCTCTATTGCCTGCATCCTGCTGTTCAGTTTAACAAGCTCAATCTTTCTTTTGTTTTTTGCTTTACTGCCACCACTTACAATCTCAATGGAAATGGAAATGTAACACTGAATCCTCCAACTCAAAAACACTTCCAGTGCTCCAAAAAGGTGAATTGTGTGTTCTCATTTCAAGTATTGGGAAATGAAAAATCCTGTACCGAAAGATTTCATATTCTGTGTGAATTGCCTCCCCTGATAAAAACAGATTGTGGGTACTTGTATATGATAACCTAGACTCTGCCTAAAAGCTAGAAGACCACTGTATCCCATCCTCTGTTATGAAAACCCTGATTTGTGTTTGGAAGCCCATTAAGAGCTTTTGGAAAGCTTATCAGTCAGAGACACCTGATCCATTTGTCTTTCTTTGCCTGTTGCTTCTTTTCAGGAATCAGTTTTTCTGCAACGTGATTTAACAACAACGCTAATACTGAAGAGGAGGAAGTAAACCCTAAAGGAAAGGATGAAATGAAATCTAAGACAGGGTCCATGGGAATGAATGGAAAAACCTCTCATTGATTTTGATGAGTTTCAATGCAGCTTCCTAAAAGGACAGAAGTGCAGGAGGCTGTCACAAAGGCCACAGGCAACCATTGAAACAATATCACTTGGGATACCAGGAGATGATCTAAAGGCAAAGAGATTGGAGGCAGTGCTCTTTCATTCTCCCCTCACTAGCGTGCTATGCTAATATTCTCTTTTTATCTTGCCCCTTTGTCTTCAATTAAATATTATTTTCCCAGAAGGTATTGTCACTAGCATTTTTGGCACCACCTGGCTGATTATGAGGCAGGTATGGGGATGGCAGTGTGGGGAGGAAACCTTTATCCCTGTCCCCTTAAAATCCATTGGGTCTATAAGTGATCCCCAGTGGAGAGTCAACCCAGCCTTTCTCCCTCTCTCTGTGTGGCCCTTACCTGCTGCAGTTTGAAGTCAGGGTCATGGCGGGGAGGGAGCAAATTCCACATGAAAAACAGAGGTTTGGGAACTGTGAGCAATCAGATTTTCTTCTCCCACAAGAGATGTGGTGATGGGAATATGTTTCCAATATTTGCTAAGCTGCACCCTTTTCACCTACTCCCAAATACTCTACCATCATCATCCAGACCATAATGAGAGTATAAGCAAGAATGTTGCAAAAGGCAGATATAGGACAGGATTTTAGGTACTAAGCACACCCACACCCACAAGACGTTGTGCAGCATATGTTGATGTGGAATAGGCAGACCCTCTCTTCTTAGGTATCTACCAGTCCCAAAAGGACAACCACTCAGATTTCACACACTGTGATGTATGTGAGCTATGTCACACATGCTGGATAGGAGTTTGACCCTTTTATAAACTTTTTATCAATCTAAGAATGCATTGAGATTTTTCATATTCTGTGTGTGGGTTTTTTTTTAACCCTTAGTAGAAAATACTATTATTGGGAGAAGCATTTCTTGAAACAAAACCTACTCTTCCCCATTTCTTGTGTGGAATTATTTTATTTATTTCTTATATTTGTATCCTGTCTTTCCTTCGGAAGCTGACTGTGGTACATAATGCTTCCTCCTTCAATTTTATCCCCAAAACAAATTTATAAGAGGATTTAGAATGGGAGTTGGGCCTTATCCAACTGAATTTCCATAGCTGAAAACAGACCTGGATCTCCCAATTGTACGGGAACCACTACAACATATTGGCCATCCATTAAACTTCTTTTAAACCATGGACATACTACTCTATCCAGCATAATGTCTAAACTCTAGCTGAGCTAGCAGTTTAACCAAAGTAACTTTTCTTACAGTATATTGCTATGTCTTGATCTTGCCAAGTGCAGACATCTTCCATCAGACACACTTATGCTCTGACTACCATTTCTTCCTTCTGGCAGGGCTCATGTTCTCAGCTTCAGAAGTCTAAGAGAGGAATTTTCCTCCCTCTGAGAAAGCAGAGATCAGGGATGTGATTGGTAGAGTAAAATCACCAATCCATTATCAGCATCTGGGGTGTGTCCCAGTCTTACTCATCACTGTTAATAACAGGATTCTAAATCTGTCTCTTGGGGGTTTTTGAGGAGGGGTAGGTGGGAGGATTTGCTTCAGAGGTTGACTTTTATAGCTGAAAGAGAAGGATAGCAGTCAGTGGGGGAAGACTCATGACATGGGAAACAGCTGCTGTTTGAGTCACAGAGAGAGAAGGTTTCCTTTCTGACAGGCAGTCAGTAGTAGGTAGGCCTATCACATTTGGGCTGCAAAAATCTAGATGACTATTACATGACAGCCGAGAGACACAGAAACATCAAATACTTTGCTACTGTCCAATGGTTCTCTATATTTTTGCACTACCAATAAAGTAAAGTAGTTTAGCTGCTGTTAATTTATATTCTACATTTAAATTGTACACCTCAAGATATACATAAGGCTCCGACAACTATGCGCGATGGGGAGGACCAAGAGACAATGACTGGGCCCAAACCACCCATTTGCTTCATGCCAAAGGAAGGACAAGAACTTATGTTTCCCTACTCTTAGCCCAATAACTAACCTTTAGACCAAATTGTCTTTTATATCAATACCCAAATCTATATTCTGGGATATCCTGTTCCCTACTAGGACATCCCACTTTTGCGGCTTCCTCTAGCATATAGGTTCTTCAGGATTCAACAGAAGAAGTCTTGGCAGACCCATTGTTCTGAGAAAGAACAAGACTGTTGATAATCTACCTATGGAGAAGATCAGAACTCTTCATTGCAGTCATGAGTGTTCACCTATGCACAATATAGGGCGAACAATATTTAAGCACTCAAGTCATAAACCCCTTCAATTGTCCCAGCAACTTTAAATGATGTGCAAATATTAAGCCAATAGAAACAATTACAAAAGAGTAACAAAAAGCTGATTGTAGTGTGTGCCTATGCATCTCCAGGAAGGAAACACCAAGCATGAAGGAATAAAATCCCAGTATCAGTGTGGGGTCAAAATCACCTTGCCCAGGGCCTGCTGAAACATTTTAAAGGTTTTCCTAAGTGACACAACAATTGAAGCTGTGTGGACTTTTCAGGAGAAATCATCCCACATGTTGAGGTGGCCGCATAATGTGGAGGATCCCAGTGGATGAGGTCTTCAAATGATCCTTATTTTAAACCATCAGTTATGAATGACCCATTGCATGACAAAAAAATCTGAATTATTTTTCCCCAATGGCAGAGTCTTTCTAGAATCTCTTCATGAAAGTTCCCTCTTACAGCTCCCATGCCCAAGGAAAGCTCATTGTCTGTGGAGCATCTCTCTGGAGAATGGCAAATTAAATCATAGCTGGATAATTACACTGCATGTTTTACAAAATAGCAGGGAAAACAAGTTTGCTTTGCTTTATGATTGCTTGGTTGACGGAATGATTTTTCAGTCAGAAATTACTAACAGGCCTCAGTACTTTTAAGTCCTATTGCCAATGCTAACTGGCATGGTAGTTTTTGAATCTGATTTTGATGGAATAAGAAATATGGATTACAGAAAAAATATACAAGAGGTATACATTTGGTTTTGTTCCATTAACTGCTTCAGGCTTCTAATCCACTGAGATGTCTCCCCTGGACCCTTCCCCAGATACCTCTTCAGATGTCAGCTCAGAGGAAGATGAACCAGGCACGTCAGGAGGGGAGTTGGTTAGTGGCTCCAAGCAGCCATCTGAGAATGATTTGGCTGAAGCACAGCTGCACAGGACAGCCCTGAGGCTTCAGATGGGGAAAGCATGTGGCTGCAGCCAGTCAGCAATGAGGAAGAGGAACTGCTTTCTGCACCTGATCCAAGAACACGTAGGGCAGAGAAAAGGCAGGAGCAGTGAAGGTCAGCCAGATTACTTATGAGGAGGCAGCCATGCCCCTCTTGATGAGCTCCACCAGAAGTTGGGTATTTAGTACAGCAGACAGATGGAGGCAATGCTGGGAACAACATGTTTGTTTTCTTGCTGTGTGTTCTTGCCTTGAACTTTGGATCGTGTCTCTTCAGCTGTCTCCTTTGCCCTGCCTTGCCTTTGCCTATGGATTTGCCTTTGTCTTGGAACTTGCTTTAGTCTAGCAGACAGGACTTGCCTTTTCCTTGAGGATTAGTGTTGATTTCATTTGAGTAGCCTGTGGAACTCATTGATGTTGAGCTGGCACAGGAAGTTGCCTGGGAATACTAATTTGGGCTTGGAAGCCTTAATAAAGAGTCTTTACACCCGTGCTGTATGTGTGTGAGAGAGTGGAACAGCACATCCATATATAAAGTTTTACTAGATGCAGTTCTAACTTCTACCATTTAGAACATAAGAGATTATTTGGTTGGTAATGTATGATCTCTCTCTCTCTCTCTCTCTCTCTCTCTCTCTCTCTCTCTGAGACATGGTGACTTGGTTCAACCAATTAGAGGATTTATTTACCTGTAGTTTATTTAATCAACCAAATCAAAACAAGGATCTAGATGATGGTTTAACAGAGTGTGCAACCCACCACATGTACAAAGGGTGTATACAGTATATGCACTTCTTCTACATCTCTGATCTGTGAGAAAACAGAGAAGGGTATGTGAGAAGATACATTTCATCAGATCTCTTACTTGCAGATGAAGCTCACTCTTCTGTTTATTTATTTCCATTTGTTGTCTCATCTTTTCTATCATCTCTAAGAGTATCTCTAAAAGTTGATTTGCACTTGTAGTTACTCCTCTGAAAATCGTTTCCTGTCTCTTGCAGGCTTCAAATATAGGCAGATTTCAAATATGCCAATAATTACATTCTTAATCTTGTGGTCAACAAATGAAGGCTTTGCCTCACAGATGTGTGTAAAGCCTCTACCCACACAATAGTCACTTTGATTATCTCCAAATTACTTGAAGAACATTGCCCTTTCAATGATCTAAAGCATTATCCTGGCATCACCCAGCCATCATTAAGTGATATAGAGCCTGTCTTCATGACTGTTAGTTTGGCACAACAAGGCTTGGATGTCTCTAGAAGACTCTATAAGTTGCTGCTAAGGAAATGAACTAAGACAAAATTGCTGTTCCAGATAGTTAAGCAGATGATTAAGGTTCATGCAGAGATTTTAGGTACATACGGGAAAGATCTATTTTTGCCCTCAGACATTTTACAAAGACTTCCTTCCTATCCAACTTACACAATGATCTAGGAAGGGTGAAGTGAGCTCAGAGGTTGAAACCCCTTGAGAAAAAGTATCTAATTATAATCCTAAACAACAACCCTGGTTGCTGGGGGGGAGGGGGGCTGTCATCTTGCATTCTCTCAAAAGATTAGAAGACCAGGAAACAAATGGGCAGCCAGAGGTGCAGGTGACTGCAGACACTGCAGTGGGGAAAGCATGGAGGCTTTGAAGATAAGTAGTCCTTTGGGAGAGACTGATTGCCTGGGAGATGGCTTATTTCATTTTTTAATGTAAAATATTTATAGCCTCCCCACTATCCAGAAGTTCTTGTGGTGGGTAATAACCATTAAAAAAACACTGCAATAAGCTTCCCAGGGCTTCACTCTCTCTTTGTTTTTCTTCCCTCCCCCTGGACTCATCTTCATTCAGTTTCCTTCTCTGTGCAACTGCTCCTTCCCCTCACCCCAACTCCATTTGGTTTGGGTTCCTCCCCCCCCCCACCACCCTTTCTTCTTTTCTACAGATTCTGCTAGAAGAAGTGAGGGAAACCTATGTAATTGGTTCTGCTATGTCTCTCGGTTTGAGAGTGTTTTGTGTGCAAGAGGAGAAATGGTTGGTGTATGCAAATGGGGATCAACATTATCAGTGGGGTCTCATTTTACAGACAATTGATTTTAATTGGTAGTTATAAATCAGTTCATTTCTTTCCCTCCTGAATTTGCTCTTGTTTTTCATTGTGTTACAAGAGCCAGTTTGATGTAGTGGTTAAGGTGCTGGCTTAGGAACCAGGAGACTGTGAGTTCTAGTCCCACCCTAGCCATGAAAGACAGCTGGGTGACTCTGAGCCAGTCACTGTCTCTCAGCCCAACCTACCTCACAGGGTTTTTGTTGTGGGGAAAAAGAGGAAGAGGAAGGAGCATTATGTATGTTTGCCACCGTGAATTATTTATAAAGTAATCAAGGCAGTATAAAAATCTAATAAAAAATAAACAAACCTACAATTGACAAGGTAGGGTAGATTATTTTGAATATAGAGGGTCATCATGTTCCTTTCAGGCAAATCCAGTTATAATAAGGCAATTCTTAATTTACAGCACTGCTGTTTTGGGGTCTCCTTGCTCTGACAGAAGTGTTTCATGTGGCTGAATATCATTTTTACCTTTTCCTTGATAAGCTTATGTTTCAAAAAAAAAAAAAAACAACGACTGATCAAAGCTCAGAAAGCCTTTGGTGCAAACTGAGCCTCTGGCTCGGTGTTGAAGCGTCTTGTTAGCCAGAGGGCTCCCGACAACCTGTTTGCACGTGTGTGGCCTGAGACGGACTTGCAGATCCATTTGGCCTGGCAATCAGCAGCTTTTGAGTAAGAATGGATTATTAAAATTCCCAGAAGTGTCTGTTTCCCATTATTGCTCAACTGCAGAGTCATTACCATTTAATAAGCACTAATCTCCCCGTGACCAGCTCTCCCTGCTCAGTAGGCAGTCAGCCATCCCTAAAGTTATGCCCTTTTCTTTGTGTCCCTCCCAAACCTTTTGGGAACAAACCCAACACATTGCTTTGGCTCAGGGCCAGAGCAAAAATAAGCAATCCTATCTCATCTCAGGAGAGAATCTGCAGGCTGCTCTAGCAGTCTTTGGTCTCCTTCTGCTGGGAAGCATATGTGCTGCATACCAGGTTGGAAGAGCAGACTCTGAAGATCATATTGCTCCTCCATAGGAAAACAATTTCATTCAGTTGCTAGAGGCGACTGCAATTTTTAAGAAACAGAAGGGAAAAATATTCAATACAGGAGGAGTCATCATATCAACTGCACTTAATATACTCTACGTTTATAGGACATTTAATAAATTTGTAGTAAATCAAATTTGCCTTCCTTGGTCCAGCTGGTGGAACATGGCTCCCTGGTACACCATTCAAAGATCAAAGTCTGTGGGTGATAAAATATGCTACCAGTCAGCATCTATCATTCTTTTAAAGATAAAATAGCGCAGATTTGGAAGCACTGAATGTACATAGTTCCTATAGGACTCTCGCTGTACAACTGTGGTGTAGCATATTAGCATCCCAGCATGGGTAATGGCCACAGCTCTGTTCTCTCTTTCCTGTGTTTGCTATATTTGGAAGGGAAAGATTTAAATAAATCTTAGGGCAAGTCTGTATAACTGATGGCTCCCTAAATTCAGCACAGTTCACTAGCTACATCAGAGCTTACAGAGCTTCTGGTTTTGGCTGCCTGGTTTTGACTGCAGAAGCAGGAGGAGGATATTGGCAAGCACCTGGTGGCACTCTATACCCATGGGCTAGAAGGATCCAGTTCTACCATTTGCTCGAAACGAGGGGGGGGACATTGCATTGGAAGTTGCCCAAGTTACTAATGTTTCTCATGCTTCACTTGGGCCAGGATTCTGGGAATTCAGGAATAACACATCAGGTGGGGATGAAGGGATCTGGATTTGAAAAAGCTAAACCTGAGCTTTCATTCAATCCACATAAATTGTCTGCACTGCATTCTTTTCACGGGTGAATCAATGTTTACTTTAAGCAGAGCATTAGTAGACTTTGACACTATCTTTTTTGCCTTTCAAACATAATAAAATCATGGTCATGTTCATTGGCTCGCTTGTCTTGAACATTTGCATTATGGATTATGTTGGTCCTGGGGACAGCTACTTTTGCTCCTGTCAATTGGTTTGACTAATTTCTCTTATACTTCTTGGTGCACTTCCCTTCTTTCTCTTCTTGTATTTTGTGCCTTTCTCCACAGTCCCATGACTTACTAGAGATAAATATTTTTTATTTGTAAAGCACTCTGCCTAAAATAAGGCTATTGGATATATTCCAGAGTGGCTGTCAGATTTACATCAAACTCAATGTTGCCATTATTCCATTCAGTGACTGCTTTTTAAAAAGACCTGGCTTCTGTGAAATCAAAACACAGAACCCAAAGCAAATAAACAAGGCTCACTGCAGTATTTATTGTCAACAGTGCACCCTGGAGGATTTCCTCCAGAGAATAGTGGGAGGCAGAATGGGATAAATTGGTACGGCCAACTCACCGCAACCAACTCACCATGGACAACTCACCACAGACAACTTGGCACAGCCAACTCACCATGACCAAATTGTGGTGGGACAACTCGCTGTGGCCAACTCACCACGGGACAATTCGCTGCGGGACAATTCAACAATTCAATTTCAGAATTATTTTAATTTTTGTCATTTACATTTTATTTTGTCCCTACTTTTGCATCCTTTCTTTAATGATTCTATTCCACCATTTCTTCGATATTAGTGTAACTCTTGTTCTGCGGCAAATTGTCCTGCAGCAAATTGCTCCATGACAAGTTACCTACTTGTTGGCCATGGCAAGTTAGCTGTGACAAGTTGGCCATAATGAGTAGGCTACACCGAGTTGTCCTAGTCCCAGTGGGAGGACTCCTACAGACAAAAGGATGCACTCATATTTATACTTTTCAGAAAGGAGCAGATGATGATAAATAAAGGCATACAAATGCATAAGTAATAAATGATGCAAGCATATATATGAACAAATCTCAAGTGACTTCCCCATCCTTCTACCATTAATAGCTTCAAGAATGAATTGTTATCAATAAAAGAAACATCAGTTAGTTGTCATGGACATTTTGGTAAGACTTACTGAAAACCAGACACTTCAACTTTGCCTTTTCTATGTGCCAATTACCACACATTCCTTTTATGTTTCTATTTTGCTAACATGCTCCTATCCCTTTAAAAATTTACTTTTCTTACATTTCCTACATTCAGGCATAGAAGAAAGATATTCAGGACTGATTATAATACAGGAAGACCAATGATGCCTTTTAAAGCTACCGGTAGTCCTCACAATGAAAAGTAGGTGAAAAGCCTACTATTCATTGAACAGGCATGCCATTTGTTTTGACTATTGGTCAATTTTCTTGCCCGTCACTTTCCAAGAACTTAAGGCAGGCAAGGGATCTGCAAATAACCCTCCCCAAACAAGCAAGAGGCAATCTAGGAAAGGTACATAGTACCTTATCCCATTCAGAGAGTAAGGCTGGTTACTATCTCCATACCTGATGGAATAAAGAATTCCTGTGATATCTGGTATCTAAAGACCCAAAGCTAAGTGACAGATGAGGCTGGACTCTGAAACTGGTCTGGTTATTTATGTGGTTAGCAGCTGACTTGACTTCTCCATTGCTGTAAGTCTTAGAATCTAAATCGTGATTCTTTAGTCATAGTTCACAAATAAGCCTGAGCCAGAAACCCTGTTTGTGCATCATAATGGGTTTATATACACTGCATTAAATCAAAATTAGTCAAACCATATTATGGTTTAGCATGATGTGTGCACCTTAGAGTTGCTCAGAATTTGGGGGTGCCTCCCAATTAACCTATATCACGGTCTTCGTTTCCATAGGAAGGCTCTGTCAGCATGATCTACTAAGAAACAAATGCAAGGAAATACAGAAAACTGCTATATCTTTTATTTAGGATAGTTAATATTGCCTGGCAGAGATGTTTCAAGACCTTAAGTAAGGGTTTTTTTTATCCTCACCAGGAGAGACTAAGTATTGAAACTGGTACCCTCTATTTGCAAAGGTGTGCTTGGCCATTGTCCTACTCCTTCTTCTATTCAGTTAAACCTACTACCGTAACATCGATTATACTGCTACTAACAGAGAGCATTCAGTGTGTGAGGGAACCACAGTATTCACTTGAAGGCAAAGGCTTAGTCTACAGTACGTTGGCTTTGAAGTGACTTGGAAGTTACAAGTTCGTTCTTTGTAGGCCTCTTGCCATCACATTGTAGCCTGGTCAGTTGTAATTCTTATGAGATGCTGGGACAGGGTGACACAACCAAAAGTGCTATCTGCTGAAAGCAAGCGGAAACCTTGCAACTGATCTTTGTATTTGTTTGGTGGTTTCTTTGCAATGGCCCATTCCCAAGGCATTTTTATAATAAGGGATTTTTCCGTGGTATTTTTATAATGAAGAAAAAACAAGTCTAAGGTGCAGCTAGGCAAGTATCAACAAATACTGGGTTCTAATGGATTTCCAAGAAGTGGCCCTGTCAGTCTGCCACAGCAACGTACAATGTAAGGAGGTCTAACGCAGTGTGTGAAGAAAATCTCCTCCTTTTCTTTTGGCAGAAGGCAGCAGCAAGGTGGGATTAGAACTCAGTTTTCTAGTTTCTAGTCTGATGTTTTAACTGGTACACCAAACTTGATTCATTTCCATCTCTTAACTAAGGAGATTCACTTCCAGGAAACTGTAATCCTTATCCTGGAGAATTAATGTTTGCATTCTTCCTAAAGCTTGACAATAGCGTGCTAGAGATGACAGTCCTATTAAGCGACTTGTGTTTGTGTGTGTGTATCTGTGTTCCTTATGGGTACATTACTAAATGTGTCATTTTTATTTCCTGTGCTTGACTTTAAGATACAACAAGAACAACCAATTCATCACTGTACCTTCTAAAGGTCACTTTTTACAAGTAATACCCCATATGTGAATCCATTATTTTTAAACTTTGCTTTTGAATTTTGTAGCATTTGCATAGTCAGCTCCTCAACGCTGTGGCCATTTCAACACCTTGAAAGTAATCATCAGGATTTTGCCAACATTTATGTATTTGGTCATATGAAAGGTTGTGTGGAGACATGCTTCTGTCAGAAAATGGGATTTTTATCAGTCTGGTTCTGTTGTTGGGGAAAAAAGCTGTCTGACTGTGGATGATGGGTCTTATAATACATAGGAGTAGCCAAGTCAGTTGTGTCAAGGGGAGAGACAATGATGGTTGGGAGAGATTTGAATATGGAGTATTAAGTTCATATAAAAAGTGCATATAGATAAACAGTTTCTGGGAAAAATGATGACAGAAAGATACTGTAAGAGATGACCAGCTGGAGCCTGAAGGCAGGGTCAAATGCATGATCAGTTTAGAGTCGCTATGCTCCAGCCCCCCCCCCCCCGTGAATTCTGTTGACTCTTATCTAGCACCAATTTGTCCTGACAATTAGTAGATCAGATTCTTGTGTATAAGTAGCATGTAATTGACTTGAAGTGCTTTTAGAACTCAATTCCTATTCCTGGTTACTTGCACCTGACAGATACTGTATAATGTGCATAGAGAGGAAAAGTTACAGCAGTTACAAATAATGTAGTCAAATAGATCGAGGGATAGTTAAGATTAAAATATGGAGAGAAAATGCAGAACGATTTTGATGGAAATTTATAAAAAGCAAAATATTTTGGAAGTGGGAGAACAGGTTTAAACAAGGAACATCCCACGTAATGAAGGAAGTTAAAAATATAAGTGACAAATTTATTTGGGGCACAATTGAAGGGAGGGAATGTCAGAAGGAATATGTTAGAGATATGTTTAGAAAGGATAGCACTATGTCAACGAGTGGAATTAGAAGAAATGCTATTAATGTTAATGTCCAAGAAAAAACAACTGATGAAAAGAAAATTATAAATGCTATGACACTATTGATAAATGGTATAGATGAAAGTGTAGAGGGTAGAACTAGAGAAAAGTTAAAATGTGAAGGTGCATTGCTTATATGACTTATTTCATGTTTGTGCAAAGACTGCATCTGTGCCTGATGATTGGCAGAATGCCAGTATTATTTTCTTAAATATAAGGAAAAGTAGCAATGTGAATGTACCAAGTGCAGGGGGGTTAATCTGATCAACATGCATGGAAAAGTATTTGGTAGAACTCTGACTGAAAGGTTATAAGAGGTTAAAATGAGTAAAATCTGGGAGGAATAGAGAAGCTTTATGCTAATGTATGTGTGCATAGACCAGATTCTTTCTCTTCTGCAAATCATTTAAAAAATGTACGTGAATGTGAGAATGAAAGGCATATTTGTTGATTGAAGGGTATGCTAGAATAAATGGACTTGAATTATGGAATATATTGCTCAGAAATAAAGTTGTAGCTTAGTTACTGAATGTGATAAGAACAGTATATGATGAAAGCAAAGCATGCATGAAAATTAATGAAGAGCTCAGCAAGTGATCCAACATTGCACAGTGATTAAGCCAAACAGTGGGACGTATCCTTGGTTGTTAAATATAATAGGTACAGTATATCACAATCTATTTATAGAGAAATGTATAGAGAATGCTTGACATTAGAGATGGTTGGTGTATATAAATATGTATGTACTTTTGTGTACAGATGAGTAATGTTCTTAGCTAAGAACATGACTGATTTACAGCACAAGTAAGATAGTATGATACAAGGAATTAGGGATTTGAAAATTAATGTATCAAATATCAAAAAAGTTGTTTGACAAGGAAAATGGAATGAACAATTTCAAGTTATACATAAATAGCAAAAAGTAGTTCAAATAAATAAATATGTTTGTCTACATGGAGAATGGATAGAGAAATATTAAGATGTGCTAATCCTGGTGGAAAAGTAGAAGGGAGCATGTGATCTTTTGCAAGAAATTAATGATGAAAGAAGGAAAACCTCCTGAGTATAATAGTGTGCCAGGTTTGCCCCCCTTAGTTTTGGGAGGTTAGAGTTGGTTATATCAGGAGAAACAGAAGTAATTTGAATGTAGTGGAAATGGGGTAGGTGAGAAGTATGTTTCATAAAACAAGAAGGAAGAGGGTAAAGAATGAATGCGTGCTGAATGAATGCGGATGTAATGCAGTAAAAGGATGTTGAGGTAATTTGGTAATGTAGGAAAGAGATTAACTCAAAAAACAAACATATGAATTAAAAGTCAATGGGTTGAGGGGAAGGGGAAGACTGAGAAGGGAATGGTTGACTGAAGCTGATGAGTTCCTCAAGAAGAGAAAAGTAAGAAGTTTAAAAAGCAAAAGACAATTTGTGAAGCAGCCAATGAATGTGGTAGAAGCAAGGATGATCTGCACAGAATCACACTCTATCCCACCCCACCCCACCCTCACTTTTTAAATTCTTATGCCTTTATTTCTGCACTTCAGGTAAATTGCTTACTCAAAAAGGGCATGGCATAATAATTGTTACACATCTAAACATGTACGTTGGAAGTGGAATGCTGAAGTCACACTACAGAACATCCAAAACTGATTCCTCTATTAACCTGTGACAGTATTTTCCACTCCAGTCATAATCTGCTGATACCACAATCTCTGCAACTGGTGACTCTCCTTCAGAGTTCCATGCAGAACACCAAATTCACTCTTCATTTGGTGTCTAATGATCTTCTAAATCTTTTATTCCATTTGTTTCTACAATGGCTGCATTTGGCTCCCTGGAGAATTTTCTGCCCTGCTCTTAGTTATTCTGTACCTATAGATTATTTTGTGGTGCAGCCCGTCTCAGGAATTTAGCCCACTCACTAACGCAAGTATAGAACACTTATCACATTTTGGCCAATCCATATCCACAAATATCGCCCCCGGTATGTGAGTGCACACAGTAGTTGCTATACCCTCACCAATGAAGCCATCAAAATGATAGCAATGTTATTCATATACAGATTTTCCTCTTTACATAAAGTTTAGCTAGCACAATCACCCACAAGGCTAACTTAATATGTTTATCCCATGCTACAGATGACAGGATTAAATGTAGTCATATCTTATGAGCAGTAACAGCATTGTCCCATATACATGCCTACTCACAAGTAAGCCACATTTAGTCCAGTGAAGGTTGTAGCTTAAGTGAATTTTGCAAGTGAGGTGTGTAGTGGTTAAGATGTTGGACTAGGGTCAATGAGACCTGGGTTACAAGTTTACCCTCAATCACAGAAGATCATTAGATGACTCGGGGCCATTCATTTCTTCCCAGCCCAAGTTAGCTCTGAGAGAGGTTATTGGGAGGAAGAAATAGGAGGAGAGAAGGCTGGAGCTTCTGGAGAAAGACAGGATATAAACCAAACAAACATATAAATATGTACTGCTACATAAGAAGTAGGAATTTCTTCATCTCTGCAATTGAGAACTTGGTTCACAGATGGTTCTTCCCTGTGTTCCTAGTGCTATTCATTCAAAAAAGTGAATCAACTTTACAAAATTTATATTTTTACATATAAACATACTGTATAACAGAACAATTGGGAAGTGTCTGAGGAGTGTATTGTCAGTAGAATAGGTCTTACTGGCTCAGTAGTTGAAAGGGGTGGCAGTAGGTACTTTGACCAATGATTTATTGACAAACTATTTGAAGAATAAAGTTTTTCCATCTTTCTAGCAGAGATGGTGCTGAGAGAGGGGGACTGGAAATAGCATCAGCATTGGTAACATGTGTGCCAGACCATCTGGGATCCACACTTTCTGCCGAGCCTGTACATGCCATTCATTCATGGCTTCCTGGGTGCAGGAATAGATAACATCCTCTTCTTCCCATTCCTAGCCTATTGCAAATGCATCCCTCCTGTGTTTTCCATCTTTGACAAAATAAATGTTTTCTAACCAAAACCGTCTGAAGCCCTTCAGAGTGGATGGTCTCCTGCATCTTTGTTCTGTTCTAACATTATCCACAGCTCTAAGTGAGCGCAGTGCCTGGCATATCCCTTCCCATCTAACAGCTGGACAATCTCTTGGACAGCAATTTCCTTCTGAGTTGCTGGGCTACTCTGTTCTCTGCTGATTGACACTTGCTGGGTTTTGTTTTTAAATAATCCTGCAATTGATCCAAATGAAGGACTGTTAAGCCAATCCTCAATTTTAGAAGCTTATGCTCCCTTCAGCTCCTGCATTTCCCAGTAGGCATCTTTTGGTTTCTGTCCAGGCTGGATAATTCCAGAAGGCTATTCCACTCCCTGCCCCAGAGTACTGTAAAGCTTCTTTTCTTTTTTCTTTATTTTTTTTAAATAGGGACAACAACAACAACCACAGCAACAACACTTTTATTAGATTTAGAGGCTTACTAATTTGTTTCCATGAAGCCAGGGGCCTATAGAGGAAAGTGTGAACAAAAGAACAACTTGTTCCCTATTGTTTTATTGTAGCATCAGAGTCAGAATGGTACATTAAGGGGGGAAAAGACAAAGAAAAGGTCTTCATTAGTGTCAAGAGAGACAATATGGTAAGGAGATAAGAAGACAGCCATGTGTGCAAACTTCTAGGAAAATAAAGAAAAAGACCAGGGATTAATGAGAAGAGAAAATTTCTAAAAGGAGAAGGCAGGCACTGGTACACTGGTACATTCAGGAGCCAGCCAGCAAGACCTGTTCTCCTTCCATGGATGAGAAGTGCAAAAAATACGACTACTAGAGGACCTGATGGGAATAAGGTCCTGTAGTAACCATAGTCTGGAATGAGCGCCAGTTCAGTCTGATTGTCAACACACTACAATTTGGATAGGAATGTCTGAAGTGGGCTTAAATAGCTGAGAACAGCCTGGGAAAGAAGCTACTCAGGATGCAGAGCAGAATTGGGTGGACTGTCTTGCAGCAGAGCTAAGTAACAGTGAAGAGGGATTGTGGAGCACCTGAGTTCTGATGCCAGTGGGGTCTCACTCTAATAAAACAACTCTCAAGAAAAAGTTGGCATCCTTATATTTTCAATCTGCACATTATTCCCAAGGTGGAACATTGTCGTTCAAGGATAGAATAAAACCGGTTTGAATTAAGATGTTCTCCAGATATGAAATGGGAAAGCGTAGTCTTAGCTGAAACGAGAGCGCAGGGGTGTGTGGGTGTAACCTAATTTAAGATTTTTTATGGCTTTTTTATTGCTTTAATGACTGATGGAGATCCTTTGGATTTTATTTGGAAGTTTGCTTTATGAAATAGTGAGAGGAAGTATTTTATTCACGAAGATGCAGCATGATAACTTTCCAGATTGTTGGCCTACATAGGGATGATTGTGAATATGTGAGTGAGATGGCTGTAGTTAATCAAGTTGATAGGGATACTGTATATCACAATGAAAGTGAGCACAACATAATCCTGGTTGTGACAGGTCAGAAACTTGGTGGAAAATGTCAGGCTCGCCATTTTGAGGCACTTGGGTGGCAATCTCTACTTCTAGTCTGATGATCCCAGTCCTAGTCATGGTGGCCAGGTTGGTAGTGATCTTGGCCTCAAGTTGCTGATGGTAAATGCAAAATCTATCTGTAATAAGGCTTTGCTCATATACAATCTGATTGAGGATAAGCAGGAACACCATTATCAAATCCTGGTTGGGTAAAGATGACAATGTTTTCAGGACTATCTGCCCATTCAAATTACCATTCTTTTACTAACCTTAATTCCAGAGGTGGAAAGAAGTGGTGTTGCTAATCTTTGGGGACCTTCTGTGACCAGTTCTTCCATTTCTGAGGTGACCAGGTAAGAGTGCCTGTACATTAAGAAGGGACAAGTTGGGTATACTTTGTAACCTACGCCCAGCATAATCCCATCCCAAGCTCCTAGATCTAATATTTAGATAGGTGATGGAGTATCTTTGCTTATTGGTATTCAGTAATTTTAATTTCCATTTGTTGGGGGTTCGATCTGAGAGGGCTTGAGAGTTCATGGCCATCATGCTGGCCATGGCTTTGTTACAGGTAATCTTAGGCATCCCACACAGCTGGTCTTAAATTAGAACTCATGTTTGCCTCTGAACAGTTATTTAGTGATCTATATATGGAGGGCATAACATGTAGCCTATTATCATGGTCAGACCACTTTCTGGTCCAAATGAGATTGGCTGTTACCTATCACTTCATAGGAGGATTGGGCAAATTTGTATGATCATTCCTAGGTGCCTTATGAATGTAATTAGATTTGGGGCTGCTTTCTTCGGCTAGAATCAATCCATCCTTAAATGAAGCTCTTAGGGAAACAATTATTGTAATCCCTCATTAAATGTATTTATGGGGAACAAGCCCAGGAACAGTACTTTCTGTGACAGCCTTCAGGTTAGAGAATGGCTTTCTTAAGGAAATTAGACTTCCCCGGACCTTGTTTTATAGATGCAAATTAAAATGGAGCCCTTTTGGGGAGCTTTTAATTAGTTGAAAAACACAATTGATATTCTGTATAATGAGATATCCTCTATTTTAATTTAACTGTAATTATTTCATTTTATGTATCTTTCATTGTGGATGTTTTATGCATACATGACTGAGAGTACAGATAAATGAGTATGATAGATAGATGATAAACAGACAGACAGACAGCTATGGAATTTGAGATGATTTCAGCCACAGCTGCCCTTGAACTATACATCCCCTTATGGCCTTTCAGATCCAAAGGAACACTAAATGGCAAACCCATAATTCCTGCCATTTTTGGCTTTTTTTTACAGCCATAATAAAAAGTGAATTTTATATTTATATATCACAGAGTTTGTTGTATTGTAGCATTCGCTGTGCCAAAGTGTGCATCTGAAGTGTGCATCTGAAGCAAAGAAACTACTGTAAGGATGTCTATGAAGGAGATGCATTAAGAAGAGGACTGCTGCATAAAGGTTATCTGTTGAAATTGGCTCCTGCCACAATACATGTAATTAAAACTTGGGGATCAGACTGTGTAAGAAAGAGACAGGCAACTGATGACTGGACCAGAATGCCCAGGTTTTTACTGCTAGATTCAGGTCCGTTCCTAAAGTTTGCTCCTTGGAGAAATCGTCCTGATCCTAACTTTCATAGACTTGACTTGCACTTGCCATCAGAATGTCTGCATGAGTTCAAAGGCTATTAGTCATGAGGGTTATATATTACTTCGACTCATGGAGGTGTTGACATCTTAATACCAGATGCTGAAGGACTCAGTAGGAATGTACTTTTATCTTGTTGTCCTGCCTAAGAATTTCTGACTAATATTTGGCTGACAGTTATTGAAAGATCTTTAGTCAACAGTCAACAGTGAATCAACACTCTTATTCTATATTCACCAGCCTAGAGTAATTAAGTTCTCATTCTGACTTCCACACATATGGATTAAGTACACAGAGCTTATGCTTTTAGAACCTCAATTTGTGTGCAATTAACATCACTCTATGAGATCCTGCAAAAAAAATGGGAGTGGGACAAGGATCAGATGTTATATAGACAATTGACACTGATACTTTTTTTTTTTAATACGGATTCATATTTTGAGAACATATACGCACAGGAGCTAGGACCAGACCAGAGTACAATCACACCTCATTTATCTTCTTAAATAGCATGGACTAAAAATATGTCACCTGTTCTGGGTTTCTTCTTCTGGCTAATTTAAATGAAGAAAGATCTGTGTGTTACATGGTAAAGTCCTATGTGGATTCTCTGCAAAAAGCAGTACAAGCTGTTCTAATCAGACAGTTAATCAGACAGTAATTCTTAGGATAACAACAGCTCCTTGTAGTCCCAGCTGAGACCAGTTCCTCAATCTGCTACATTCTGTGCAAACATGAACGGACAGTTTCAGCCCTCAAATAAACCTACAGTGTTTGGACTATTCTATGCTTATGTCATCAACAAGATCAGTTACCTTACTATTTGGTGAACTTTACTTGGCATATTTCATTTTTAAAATCTTTTCCTTCTACTTGGCCAATTGTTGATTTAAGTTCAAAACAAAGCAATAATTATTTGGAAAAAAGGAAGGTTCATTTGGAAAAAGCAAAGCCTTAGAGGCAAAAGTGATCCAACCACAGATGCTTATTTTAAAAAAAATTTTTTAAATGACCTCTATTCTATTATTAAATAAAATGGCACTGTCCAAGTATCCAGTGTCTAGATCGGATCTGTTTTTTGGGATAATGCTCTGAGAAACTGTATTAAGGATTGTGAGTTATAATCACAAAGATACTTTGGTCCTAGTTATACCTGCTGTGATTCATTTTCTGAGGTGAATGACAGCTGATGTTGGGGTTAAGGAAGGGACAATTTGCCCATTAGCAGGAAATTAAAAGACTTTTAATTCATTTCTTTTATAGGACAGAGCTTTTTAGGCAAACAGAGAGATTAATATGGGATTGCAAGAGTTGCAATTACAGTTCCCAGCTCTCTTCTATATTGACATATTAATTGTAACTGTTGGAGTTGACCTTAGAATGAAGCAATGGAAAAATATAGACCATAAGCCCTGCTGGGTCTCTTGTAATATTGTTTGAGCAAGAAGAGAGTTTGTTCTTTTGTTTGGAACAGCCTCTCTTAAAGAGGGAGCAAATTCAGGGGGAAAGCGTTGGTGTGTATGGGTGTGGGTGTGTGTACATGAAAAGGCACATTTTAAAATAGCTTTAGAAGGCTTACTGCTTCATTGTATTTTGAGAAACTGATTTCTGTTTGTTGTTAGTTGAAAGGTCTTTGAAAGACATTAGGCCTATTTAAACAAACATACTAATAACTGGGATAGAACTCACTTGTCAGAAATACAATTAACTCTCTCAATGCCCATATCCTCGTTTTTCTCTATGGCCAAAGGAAGAGCAGTCACAAACCTCCATGGTAACATATTTTATGCCTACCTTTTTGCAAGGGTTATTCAGTTTTGTTGTATTGAAGACAGCTATTCTAGTTTTCTTGTTTTAGGCTGAGTTCTGATCCAATTAAAATTGTTTCTCTGAATTGATTCAGATTGTTGAATCAAACTGGATTAATTTTCCAAATTAAACTGGATCAGGGTTGATTTACTCAACTTTTACTATTCACATCAGCACATGAACATACGATTTAAGCAAACATAAGCTAATCAGCATCTAAATAAAACTCTCTTTTTATGACCCTCCAATCCCTATTTGAGGTAGAGTGAGGATGACTGGATGGAACTGAGCATTTACTAGCCAGATGCCTTTCCTAACAACCTATGCAGCAGATATTTTTTCTTTGTGCCCTAGGAGAGAAACATCTGCCATTACCTAAGATTGAACTCTCAGCCTTCCGAGTGGGAGGCAAGCCTCTTCATCACAAAGCCACCATGGCCCTTTAATCAGCACCTAGATATTTTTGCCTAATTCATTGTTAAGAAAAAGGTATATTTAGGACAAGCAAAAATGAAACAGTCTTTCCCCCTATTATGATGGGAGCAAGAGCCCTCTTTGAATAACTGTTTTCAGTAACAAGGAACACCTTTGATTAATGTTTCTAGTTTCTTTGAAGTAAACAAGCAAGAATGTGAAATTCGGATAAAACCCTGCTCAAACAGGCTAGAGACAAAACTTGTACAGAAAGTTGAACTGTAATAACCTGAAAACTCATTATAATGTCCAAAACACATCTTCTGAATATTAATTTGGTCATTAACAAGATCGTGCTAAGAATACTATGAGATGATATGAACTAGTATATATGAGGCTAATGAGCATGCTTGGTGACTCAAATTATGCTAGCCAATGAGAGAATACCTCTTTGAGCTGTTTATCAGAGATTTTTAACTTTTTAAGGATCATCTCACCTTGCATTTGTAAGAGACTTAACTTTTATTTATGCATAAACTAAAAGATGTCAATCTATTTTTCCAGGTTGATCCTATTTTGGCAAAGGGCACTCTGCACTTAAATTACAGAAATTTTGGATTCTGATATGAAATTCCCAGAGTTATATAAATGGGGTAGGAGATGATTTCCCTTTGGGAAATCTTTCAACTCAGTGGTGCTCTTTCCAATCTCCTACAAATCCCTTCGTTGAAACATCTGGTTTAATTTGAAAATCAACTTATAAAAGTGTTTATCTTGATTGCAGATAGTTTTCTTGCATTTATCCCATATCTTGCCTGAAGAAGAGTTCTAGATAACATAAAAGTCTGCCAATTCTTAGGCATTTTGGTTGCTCCTAATACTTAGGTTCAAGTATTAAATAAGTCTTAGTAAAACAAATGATTCAATTACTGTATTTGAATTTCTCCCTGGAACAATATGCTTGTTATAGGAAGGAGACTTTGCTAGAGAAGAGGAAGTCTTCAACCATTTCTCTCCTGCAAACTGGCTTGAATTCAAAGTAGGAAGACAGTCCAAAGTTTAGAATCACACAAAGATTTTAGGGAACCAGCATTTTCAAGGACAATCCAATGAAACATTAACATAGACATCAACACAGAAACCTATTAAGTGCAACAAAGATGCTGATGGTAAAAGTGTAATGAACCTTTCCTTTCTTCAGGGAAGAAACAGATAGCTAAAATCGTCAAAAAGTCAAAGCTCCTAGAAGAACATGTTTAATTAGGATGTGGCAAATGTTTCCCTTTATGAAAAGAGGCTACAATTTAGAAATGAATTTGCATGTGCTTTTCTCTATTGCAAACAAATTTCTATACTGTATTGTGATAAAAAATTGTGGGGGGAAATGCATTTTTCATGTTTTTAATAAAAAAATTTTTAAAGGAAATAACAGTTATGAGAATAAGAAACTGAGTTCTGACTTCATTTTTAGATTAATGAATCTCTCAATTTCTGAGTTACTTACTATCTTTCGAAATCAAATTCCATCAGTATCAAAGGATGCCATACACAGTATGTTTAATTCACAGTGGGCTTCCTGCCAGCTTTACATATCTGAGCTCCACATTATCACTTATTATTTTATTAAAGTGATCTATAGATTACCTCTCAAAAAAGAGAAGGCAGTTTATAAAATAAAATGGTATTTGTAACCTTGGCCACTGTAACATGTAACTGCTGAAATAAATAAACAATTAAAATATGATTATAGATGAAAAAACGCCAATAATTATTGCTAACTACATTTGGGGGAGGACGTTCCAAACCAAGTAAGCATTTTTGCAAGTCTTTGGTGAATTCTTGCTTTTTAGCTGCCTGAAAAAAAAAATCAATTGAGCTCTTTTATGCAGCTAAAGTGCACCCTTTCCTTTATTTTATGCAAAACAAAAAAAGTACCTGGAAATTTCTAAGGAGGAAGCTATGCTTAATAGCAACTTCTTGTTCCCTAATAGCTGTTCCAATCTTACCTTTAACCTTTTGGGGGAAAGAATTGTCTGATTCAAAGAGGAATTGCTGCCTTTTACAAATCTCAGAGTACGCAGGATTAAGAATTGCCATTTTTGTCTGGGGTAGGGAGAGAGAGAAAGGGAGAGAGATGGCATGAAATCTATTTGTGGACTTTTCCCCACCCACCTGCCCCTGTGAGAAAGCATTGTACCTACTGTGGTCCTTTTGCAGTGCTATGAAAATGAGGTTAGCAAAATTGGTGCCTTTGCCCAAGGATGGAGTCAGCCATTTCTGCAGTTGTGTGCTTGTTGTTTCTCCTTCCCTGCAAGGAAAAAAAGAAGGGAACATTTCTTCCTGCTGCTCTCCCCATACTTTCCAAGTATGGATCCCACCAGGAATACCTGCCCTTACCTCTACATTTTCTGTTGGGGCGGCAAGGTATAGACCAGTGATGGCGAACCTTTTAGAGACTGAGTGCACAAACTGCAACCCCAAACCCACTTATGCATTGTCGGGTGCCGGGTGGGTGTGGCCCATTGGGTGGGTGTGGCCCATTGGGTGGGCATGGCTGCGGTGGTAACAGCAGAGTGGGTGGGACTAAAAAGTTCAATCAATTCCAACTTTGCGAGATCTTTTTTTTTCCTGCGAGAAGTTGAAATTGACTGATTGATTGAACCTTTTTTTTCTTTTGCACACGGCGGCGGAGGCCTAAAGTGAAAATGTTTTATAAAACCCAGCTGAAGGCCTAGGACTGGGGTGATGGCGCGCGTGCCCACAGAGAGGGCTCTGAGTGCCGCCTCTGGCACTCGTGCCATAGGTTCGCCACCACTGGTATAGACAATTCTTCCCCTTCTCTGCTCTCTCCCCCTTTGCCCCCCCCCCAAGGTGATTCCTTTGCCACCCCTTGTGTGGCAAACCCTGCCCTTGCTTTGGTTTCCTCTCTATTAGTGGAAGAGTAAACGCAGGCATTGGCTTTCTGAACTTTATATCCCTATTGAGCATTAGGGTCAATAAATGAAATGTAATGATGGCTGACAGAACGATTCTGGTTTTGCTTCCTTTCATCGCATAGGAACGCTTCCTTTTCTCATTGTAGCCTGACTTTGGTTTCTCTCTTCACAGTCCTCTTTGCCATGTATCTAGTGATGGACAAAACACCCTGCCAATGCTAAGGTACAGGTAGTCCTCATGTAATGACTACAACTAGAACTGGCAACTCGGTCATTAAGCAAACTTGGAGTTGCCAGTTCCAGTTATGACTGTGCTTACGATCTTATTTCAGCTTTCCTTTTCTTTAAAGACCCGTGAAGATCAGAAATGCAAGGATTGGTCACAAAGTTACTTTTTCATCACCATCATAACCGCAAAAGGTCGCTAAATTAGGCAGTTGCTAAACGAGGACTATCTCTATAGGTAAACTGGTAACTTAGGCTTTCCTATCATAATGTTTTTTTTTATATAAATAAAGATTATCTATATAGTATTTTCTTTGATGCAACCTCTGAATCTACTGGATTTTTTTTTAAGCATAATTCTAATTTTGTTTTTTTCTCTATCCTTTTTTTAATCACTGTATAAAGCTATCTGTGAATGTTAAATTATGTACCCAGGACAGAAGAAGAATTAAGATTAGAAAGAAATAGAAAAATATTTTTTTTCCCTAAGAGAATGAATGCTTGTGAGTTTGCAAAGCAGGCAGTTTAAGTAAGACAGAATGGCAACATGTATTCAGCAAGGAGAGCTGACTCAATCAAACTGGTGTACAATAAAAACTACAGAAGATCCTTGGGCTACCTCATGTTCTGGAAGAACAAAGAACAATAGAGATTGAAAAGAAACAAGAAGAGTTCCACAAATAGAAAAGCCATGGGCACATATATCTCTAACTATAGATGATAATGTACTTGTACATATAGAGGATAAGCAATCTGCAAAATAAATGAAGAATACAAGAATGATTTGCAATGATTTCAGTGAAACAGTATAATTTCAGAAGTTCCTTTAATGCTCCAATTACGTGGCAGGAAAAAAAGACTTAAACATGGAGTCAATTTTTCAGCACACATGAACTTTCTCTTGGAAATTTTAAAGGTGTTGGGGACTTCTGGAGAAGAATAGCAGACTGCTATTGAGCCACGTACCACCTATTCTGTACTTGTGCATTTGGTTTTTCTTGCCCAAGTATAAAACCTTACTTTTCTGAGCACTTAATTTCATTTTGTTAGATATGGCCCAGTATTCTAGTCTGCTGAGATCCTTCTCGATCTTGAGCCCATCTTCTGGGATGTTGGCTATTCCCACCAGCTTGGTGCTGTCTCCAAATTTGATAAGTTCCCTTTATATCCCTCATCTAAATTGTTTATGAAGACATTGAAGAGTACTGGACCTAAGACAGAACCTTGGGGTACCCCACTGCATACTTCCCTACATGTTGATGTAATTCCATTGAGGACTACACGTTGAATGCAGTTTGTCAGGCAGTTACGAATCCATGTGGGATGCTGTCTATCCCACATTTTTCTATCTTACCAAGAAATGGGTTGTGGTCTACTTTGTCAAATGCCTTACTGAAGTCCAAGTATACTATGTCCACAGCATTACATGTCTAGGTCAGTTGCCAAAGAATACTTTGAAAATTGTGGGAATAGAATAGAATAGAATAGAATAGAATAGAATAGAATAGAATAGAATAGAATAGAATAGAATAGAATAGAATAGAATAGAATAGAATAGAATAGAATAGAATAGAATAACAGAGTTGGAAGGTCATCTAGTCCAACCCCCTGCCCAGGCAGGAAACCCTATACCATTTCAGACAAATGGCTGTCCAATCTCTTCTTAAAAACTTCCAGTGTTGGAGCATTCACAACCTCTGGAGGCAGGTTGTTCCACTGATTAATTGTTCTGTCAGGAAATTTCTTCTTAGTTCTAGGTTGCTTTTAATGAGACATTTGCACCAGTAGTCAAGCACATTTCAGTTAGGACACTTCTGAGCTCTACAGCCTCAAGAAGAATGCATGTTTAATTTCTGGCAATAAAGACAAGGGTTTTTTTTGTATGTAGCCATCAAAAAGATATATAAATGCAACAGTGACCAAAATTCAAAGAACTTGGAATGTTCAAGTTATAAAATATAATCTGTGGGCTCACACAAGCAGTAAAGACAGAAATGGAAAGCTAGTGCTATTTAAGTAGGGATTCACATAACCACAAGAACAAAAGTCAAATGACATAATAATAAACTGATTCTATGATCTGAAGGTGAAAGCGGTACCAATAGGTTATAGATTATGTGAAGAAATAAAATGACCGATAGAGATCTTCCATTATTATTCTGATTGAAAGGGAGAAATAATGGAAGATTCTTTTGTAACCAGAAACAGAAAATCCTGAACAATATGGTTTATAGGATTGTCTGATTCTAATAAGGAGAAATGTAGCACCACATAACTCTGCCAATTAGAAAAGTTTCTTTAAAGACAAGGAAATAAACATAAGATAACAGTCAATGCACGGTAGCAATTGGTAAGTTCCTGGTTATGTAAATGGTGCCAAAGTCAGATTTTGTATCAACAATAGACATACTGAGCAGGAAGATGACTACACCAACAACACAAGATTGGACTGTTGTCAAGAGGATAAGAAGATATTTAAAGGGAACTGCATGAATGATAAGCTATAAAGATGAAAATTGGGCTGAAGACGGATCCACTGCTCTAATTTTTTAAATGTTATTAGATTTGTTAAGGGCACTCAACCCCCCAAAATTATCAGATTAATTAGAAAGCAGCTTAAGTTTGTGAAGAGCTAATCTAGCAACATCACTACGATTGGACTTTGAGACTAATAAACCAAACCTGCATTCTTCTTCCAAATTAGAGAACATTACATTGTATACAAAGCACTCTGATGCCAAATATCACTAAATGTGAGCTGTGCAGGAAAAGAACCTTGTTAAACTGAAATAATATTTCCTCCTCTCCCCCCCCCCCCCCCTCACCCCACTGGAAAGAAATTGTAGCAGATGCACTATAAAAGCCATTGCCAAGAGACCAGTTTCAGGATCTTCATGAAGCAGTGGGAGTTGTAAAGTGGTGCAGAAACCACTGAGAAGGGGAATATTGGAAGATTCAACATTTAATGCCTAGGCTTTTAGCACCTTAAAAATTTTGAGAAGGTGTGAACTGAAAATTGAGCTCAGCGCCTGTCTAGACCGTCCTTTCAAACCTGATTTGGCCATTTGCTGTCTTTCACTCTGGGGCAGGAAATCTTTGACCTTCCATGAATTATTGAGCTCCAGTACTGATTACCAGCATAAGCAATATGAAAGCAGAGGTGTATGTGTGTGTGTGTGTGTGTGTGTGTAGGGCACACACAAAGGCACAACTTTCCACTCCTATATCAGTCTTTACTTTTAAAAAATCTCCATCTGTTCATATCTCTCTAATCTCATTTAGTACTTAGCCATAACTTTTATGTTTGCTATCCATCCTATCATTATTCTTAATAACACATCCAGGTTGACTCAGCCTTCCATCCTTCTGAAGTTGGTAAAATGAGGACCCAGATTATTGGGGGCAATATGCTGAGTCTGTAAACCGCTTAGAAAGGGCTGTAAAGCACTATGAAGCAGTATATAAGTCTAAGTGCTATTGCTATCTCTCCCACTTGTGGACATTTTTTCTTTTAATTTTCCAATACAAGCACTAATCCTGCATTTGTTCTGCCAAAATTGGCTCTCTTTCCCTCCTGAAAGGAACCAGAGAAGCAAAACACACATGGCCTGTGAACGTTTGATGAAGCTAGTACCATTCGGAAGTCTTCCTCCTCCTATATATCCACAGTAATCCATGTGTTATAAACAGGAATTAGAAAGGAAAAACAAAGAGGTGATGTTTCAGAACTAGCTCTTGGGTCAAAAACAAATCTGACAACAAAGTTAATAACAATAACAACAACAATAACAACAACAACAATAATGTTGGAAGGGACCTTGGAGGTCTTCTAGTCCAACCCCCTGCTCAGGCAGGAAACCTATACCATTTCAGACAAATGGTTGTCTAGTATCTTCTTAAAAACTTCCAGTGTTGGAGCATTCACAGCTTCTGGAAACAGGTTGTTCCACTGGTTAATTGTTCTAACTGTCAGGAAGTTTCTCCTTAGTTCTAGGTTGCTTCTCTCCTTGATTAGTTTCCATCAGTTGCTTCTTGTCCTGCCTTCAGGCACTTTGGAGAATAGCTTGACTCCCTCTTCTTTGTGGCAGCCCCTGAGATATTGGAACACTGCTTTCATGTCACCCCTCATCTTTCTCTTCATTAAACTAGACATACCCAATTCCAGCAACCGTTCCTTATATGTTTTAGCCTCCAGTCCTCTAATCATCTTTGTTGCTCTTCTCTGTACTCTTTCTAGAGTCTCAACATCTTTTTTACATCGTGGTGACCAAAACTGGATGCAGTATTCCAAGTGTGGCCTTACCAAGGCATTGTGATCTTGATTCTATCCCTCTGTTAATGCAGCCTAGCATTGTGTTGGCTTTTTTGGCAGCTGCAGCACACTACTGGCTCATATTTAAGTGATTGTCCACTAGGACTCCAAGATCCCTCTCACAATTGCTACTATTGAGCAAGGTACCACCTATACTATACCTGTGCATTTGGTTTTTATTGAAGAATCAGTCATTCATATGATATTTTTGGATTCCAGTTATTCATAAGAAAAATTTTAACAGAATGAGGCCATGAGGTACAGACAGGTTTATTATTTATTTATTTAAAACATTTATATAGCTGCCTATCTTATAACCAACTCTGGATGGCACCCTATCAAAAGTTAAAACAGCATAAAAGCTATATTAAAACTACAGTATAAAAGCTAAATATATTAAAAAACAAAACAAAATAAAACAAAAATACCTCTGGTACCAAGTTAAACTTCTGATGTGCCATCACCTCATTTTATTCCAGCAGCTGGGGGAAAAGTCAGGTCTTCAAAACTTTGCCAAAGACTAAAAGGGTGGAGGCCTGCCAAACTTCAGGGTGCAGAGTCTTCCATAGGGCAGGGGCTGCCACAGGCAAGGCATGCTTCTTAGTTCCCATCAGAAGGCAATGTTTAGGGGGAGGGACTAGGAATGTGCCAACCCTATCTGACATAGTAGGATGGGTGGGTATCCTGGTCTTATGTCATATTGGGTAGGGTTAACTTGGTCTTATGCCATATAGGGCTTTAAAGATGACCAGAACCTTGAATAGCATCCTGAAAGAAACTGGAAGCCAGTGCAGTTCGTGCAACAGAGATGCTATATGGGCAAACCAAGGGGCCTCCATTACTGTGTGTGCTGCTGCATTCTGAACCAGCTGAACTTTCCAGGTGGTCTTTAAGGGCAGCCCCTGTAGAGTCAACTACATTGCAGTAATCCAAGTGGGAGGTGAAGAAGACATAGGCAGAGAACTCTAGATCACCACTAGATGGCAGCAATGAGTTGAAATTTTCTGTACTGGACTGCCATTCTGTGGTTACTTGGATTGTTTCAGCCTGCATCTTATTTTCTGCTGATGTAGCAATGTATTTGTAGAAGCCTGCTTCATCAAGCTCCTTCTATCCCCCAAAACCATACAGTCATGATTAAGGAAATAACCTTTTTAAGATTAGAAGCAAAAACTGTTTCAAACTGATGTATAAACTCTCTTTCAATGTGACAAAAGAAGAGTGCACGGTTGGTAGATTCAAAAACAGTCATCTTGAAAGTAATTCTTCCAAATTTGTAATACTCTTATCCTGCTGAATCAATAAATTTACATTTCCTAAAACAAACTCTTAATTTAAAAAAAAAAGGTCTTTAAAGGGGTTAAGGAACAGTGGGAAGACAGTCGGAAGAAGATAGCAATTAGATAATTATGATTTGAAGAAAAGAAAAAACATAGAAAATGATGTATTAGGAGGCAGAATTTATTGAGCTGACAAGTTTCATTGCATATGAACCGAGGATCATTCTTCTTTGAATGATTAGACAATGAAAGCTGCTGTTTTGTTCTTGTTCCCAAGTAAACACCTAAAGCTGTGTCCATTAAAGAAGTGCAACATAGCAAAGTTGACTTTACCGCACCTTTCATGTTATCCTTTGCTTCAGTGGCCATTGTTCCAACTCCAAGCATAACAACATCTCATCTGATGCCCTAACACAGAACACAGAGAAACTTAATGGTCCTTGGTGGATGTTAATCCTGTTGTTCCCAATGAAACTAATTAATAAACGATTTAAAACAGAGATGAGAAAATATTTCTTCATGCACCATATAATCAATCTGTAGAACATGCAGCCATAAGATGTTATGTTGGCTATTAGACCACATACCCTCCAAGAGTTCCTGGGCTAGAGGACAGCCCTATCAATTACTATGAGCTTGGCTGACTGAGTACTTCCTCCAAGGATAGAGTCCTGTCTGCCTCTACATATAGATGCACAAGAGCAATAATAGGAACAGAGAGTTGCCTTGATTTCCTGTTTGTAAGACAGAAGGCTAAGTGAGCCAAAGCTTGATCCAGTTGGGCTATTGTCATGGTCTCATGTCCTCATGCCCCTGCCAAAGGGGGGGAAAAAAAGCTCCCCATTTGTTCTTTCCATTTTGGCAAAGTAGATTCAGTCCCATTACACTTTTTTCCAGTGAATATTCCATACCACCTCATTGTCATACATTTTTTCAAACACAACTTTGATATCTGCATTAACATTCGACGCCTTTATGTCTCTGTACGGAACCACCAAGATGATCCTGGAGAAGGTATGCAGAGGCTGTAAGCAAAACATAAATGAAGCTCTGGAAGGGAAGACGACAATAGAAAGAAATGAAAAGTGATCCTGCCTTGACTGTCTTTGATGTAAGAGGGAGGGAAGGGAAAATGTTATCAGGCCTCCAAGAACCTGTTACTATAGCTTGTATCAATAAAGTAGAATTCCAGTATGTTTTGGATATTCTGTTTCTTGATCTGGCCTACCTTCAAGGGCTAATGTCCTCTCCTTCTTCTGCTTTACTATTCCTAAACACAGCAGGTTTTGTCAGCTTAGCTGCAACTTTGGTGCATCTGAGCCCACTCTTCTTAAAAATAAGAATTCTCAGATTTTGGAATACTTCAGGTTCACTATTTTGAAAGTGTGCCTGTTTTCTGCCTATTTTACTCGTCAGAATAAAATGAATATTTTGCATATCTGCATAAAATAATATGCGAGAAGTTGTGTAGCTACCTACAAACCACTGTCTATTCAAAACAAATGACTTCTTGTCATGAAATTCTGCAAGATACCAATATTTGGCTTTTCATATTCAGCAAAACACAAAACTTGTGCTTCGTACCTCCTGCTGAAATTATGAGTAGACATATTGCTTGCTTTCTTCACATTAGCATTGCTAGGGACAATTCCTATAACCGCTCATCTGCTTTAGCTGACGTAATAAAATCTGCTATTAATGATTTACTATTGATACAAAACTCAGAAATACCAATATTGTAATAGTAGGACTGAGCAAGACGTGCTAAACATCTGCAGTATTTTAAAATTTGGTTTTTTTAAAAAAAAGGTATTTATGCAGGCAAAAGGTATATTTGCATGCACACTACAACCAGGGTGCATCTGGAGAAGGAAAGAAGAGCAGAGAGAAAGGGTAGGCTTTCCATATTTGCATGACAAAAATCTGGAGTAGTAGTAGATGATAAACAAGTGATATAATAATCTATCTTTGCTGCTATCTATCTATCTATCTATCTATCTATCTATCTATCTATCTATCTATCTATCTATCTATCTATCTATCATCTATCTATCTATCTATCTATCTATCTATCTATCTATCTATCTATCTATCTATCTATCTATCTATCTATCTATCTATCTATCTATCTATCTATCTATCTATCTATCTATCTATCTATCTATCTATCTATCTATCATAAGCATTTGTAGGCCTGGTACTCCTTCAACACCAGGCAGCTTACAGTCATATAAATAGCAAATAGGTAAAACCCATAAAAAACCCACAACCCTTCACTAAATAAGGTTTATTGGTTGGTTGGTTGATTATCAAATTTGCACAGTCACCCATCTCACACAAAAAATGATCCTGGGATGTAACCCAGAACAACCAACAAATATAAAAATTACATTAAAATGCTATAAAAATAAGCAATGAGAGGATAAAGATAGTCACCTCAGCAATGGAAGCATCTAAGTATGTCTCCAGATCCCTGAGAGCCCCAGGCCTGATAACAATCTTCAGTGGTTCTTCTTGCTGAAAGCTTTAGGGAAGAAAACAGCTTAACTTGCCTTCCTGAATGTCATCAGGTTGGAAGCCAACCTGACCTGTATGAACAAGCTATTACACAGTTTGGGTGCTGAATCAAGAAGGCTATCCTTGAAAACCCCCACCACCACCACCACCACCTCCTCCTGTCCTTTGGTAGATTTAATCAGCCTTCTCTGAGCACTGACCCTGGAAAAGAACAAAGGTGTCATCTTGCTGTCAACAAGTATGTCAACAAGATATTTGCTCCTTGGCTGAAAATCCCAGGCAGAGTATAGTATTCAAAGAACAGACACTGCTTCAAGACATATTTACCAATTTAGAATATAATTGTGCAAACTAAGATCAAAGAATACAGGAGGGTCCTTTCCTTTTCCTTTTCCTTTCCTTCTTTCCTTTCCTTTCCCTTTCCCTTTCCCTTTCCCTCTCTTTTGCTAATAAGTAAAAACAAAACTGAGCAAAACTGATGTCTTAAGCCATAGATATGAGTGTTTGCTCTGAGGACCGGCCTGCTCTTGAGTAATGTGCCAGAACATGCTATTCCGACATGTAGTTGAAGCCCTGAAAAAAATGTGGATAGGTCCGTGGAATCTGACTTAAGTGTCATTGTAGTTGTAGTTGTAATTGAATGAAGTATAGTTAATATAACAGCTCAACTTGCATTTAATAATTTTATCCATCTTTCACGTTAAACATTACAATCTACTGGAAACTTTAAGAGGGAATTCTGGAAGCCATAGCCAAAGCTTTGAAAAACCTCTGTTTGAAAGTCTCTAAGCTTGTTTTGGCTGTGGTTGTGGTTTTTGCTCCTTTTTTTCCCTTCAGTTTAGGACAGATGAGCCAGTGAGATTCATATGGAAAAAAAAATTACATTTGGGAGAACAATGCATGGCTATCAGATTCCTATGAAATTACTCCCAAGAAAATCAGACTGGTTTATAATAAGTAGCACAACACACTGATGCTTTATCTGTATAAGTTCTTCCCTTCTAAGAAAAACTATGGACCATTCAATTGAATGGAAATTCCATTGTATAATACATTTCAAAGCAAAATGATGTTCATCACCGCTGACTATCTTGGCTGAGACTGGATGTTTGGCAACATCTAGGAATCCATAGATTCCTCACAGTTGTTCTATTCCACTATGTATCTATGAATTTTTGATAATCAGGATAGCTGGCTGCTTATCTTCAGCTATTCATGAGCCATTTGATTACAGTTATGTAGAAAGTTTATGGGTTCTTTCATATGCTACCCACAAGCATATCACATGAACAGAAGCTTACACTCACCCACATATACAGTATGCCAAATGCATAAACATATACAGTGTAAATGAAGCATTCTTTCAGATGGACACATTAATATATTTACAGAGTAGGCAGAAGGAGAATGTAGTCCTTAAAATGAACACAGAAAGATTCAGGCATATTGGAAAAAAAAGAGTTGAAAACTGAACCCAGATTTGATTACTAAGCTGACAAAACATTGCATCAGCTAGGTATTAACCCATCCGGAGAAGCTGATATATTACTGAAAACCAAAGATAAAACCAAGACTGCCTCCACTAAAAACAATTCGACATGGAAGGGATTATCCATAAATAAATAAATAAACAAACAAACAAACAAACGAACAAACAAATAAATAAATAAATAAGAAGAGAAACTCTAGTCATAGTCATAAAGGTATGGCTGCTATTGTTAAATAAATAAAGATGTAGGTCTTATATGTTTGCTCCACTGTAAAAAGGACCTGTGGTAAATTTTCCAGAAGAGGAAAAGAAAAAATAATTTAAACAAAATTGCAGGGGAGACTAAAAGTAGGTTTGATATGAAGTAATAAAAACTATTCCATGAACCTTTCGGTTCATTCCTATTGCAGTTCTGGTCCTTCTCTGCTTCATATCTGGTACCTCCAAGAGCTCCTTTCCCTCTGTTAAGCCAAGCTTCATGTCTAGACAGTATCTATTTTTCTATGCAGATATGGGAGAGATTGTCTCTGTCCTCCAACTGTCCTTTTCAATTATCAAGTAGAGATTTTCCTCTCAAGTTTACTGCTTAAAAAGAAACTTATCCATAAATTTTACTGTTGGAACTATTAAAGGTGAAACCCAGTTTCCCAGATATGTAAATATTACTTTATGAGAACATCCTTGATCCAAAGTGTATAGGCTATGCTCATGAAAGCTCCACTGGAACCAGAACATTCATGAGCAAACTATAATTAGTAGTGGTGAGCTGTTCGTGAACATCATCCAAGCAGAGAAAAGTCTTAAGTGTCGAAGTGCCAAGAGGGAAAGCCTGAACATCTTTTCATCTCTGCTGGTTCGGTGACTTCTTTTCTGATAGTGATACATCTATCTAATTCCAAGATATACTTTGAGTCTACTAAGGCAGAAGTAGGAAAATTGTGAACACCATCAAGAAAAGGAAAGTGGATGATTTATAGCACATGACATAGCTTGAGAAATTTCAACAATTTCAAAGAAGAATTCAAGAGAAATCCAGTGCTGGAAGATGACACACATCACCTCCCATTTTCTGTTTTTGTCTTTCACTTTCTCTTCCTCTTCTTGCTTGCATAGACATATTGCGGTCTATCTCATAAACATCTTATAACACATAGTGATAATGTGGAAATTACAGGCAGAACTAGCCAATATGTATTTAGTAAGTACTTGGTCAGAGACAGTGTTATCTATGGAGAAAAACCATGAGCTGTTAAAAGGCAAGCAGATTCTGAAAACTGAAAAATCAAACCACAGTTAGGAAGAAAAAGGAGAACACAAAACAGCATTCATATAAAGCACACACATAGAGAGATTGTGTATCTTAAGGTGTAAAAAGCTGACTCTAATGTGAGCTTTTGTCCAAATGAACAGGTGGAAGAAATAAAATGTCTATTTTATTAGGTTGCTTTAGAGACCTTGGTCTTTATATCGCTTCCATCTTTTCCTCATATCTGATTCCAAAGATGTTATTTTAAAGCTATTGAATACTCACATCCATTTTGTGCAAAACTTCAATGATGTAGAAAAGAAATGATGGACCCAATAAGTCCTGAATTTATTACTCTGATTGAAGAAATTAATTACAGATGCAAGGGGAAAGAGGGACAGCTCCTCAGTTATTATCAATTATACTCATAAACTGTATACATTAAATCCCAGTTGTATACACTAAATGTGAGCTGTAGAAGACACAAATAAAGTTGCAATCTAATATACACTTACATGAAATAACTGCCCACAAAGGCAGTGAGATTTGTTTCCAGTGGACCATGAGTTCTATCTTTGGGTCCCCATATGACTTTCCAGGAACCGTAGAAGATGGGGATATGACAGCAGCATAACCAGCTCAAGAAAAGTATCCTGACTCATATGAGGAAGTGGAGATCTATCAAACCAATGCTTTGGACCATATTCTCCTTTTGAAGTACATTTTATAGACAAACAATGGCTGGCTACTGACACTTATTTTGTCATTATCACCTTCATACAAGAAAAAGAAGAACAAAACTATTTTGAGATAAATATATTAGGCTCAAAGCAAGTTGCTGGGGGGAGGCAGTTAGCTGATATTAACCTCATCTAGTACCTCCCTCCTCATACTTAGACCCCTCCTCATGGTTAGACTTCCATCAAATGAATCAGCAGGGCAGTTGCTCATTGTGTATTTCAAAAATCAGATTGTTTAGTTCTTAGTTACAGAAGGAAAATCATTTCCAAGATTAATGAAAGATGTTACTCTTTATTCTTTAGATTAATTGGCAACAGAAACAAGCACTGCATGGGATGTTTCCCCGGTGGGTGGGTGGGATTGTTCCAGTCAGCAGTTTAAGCCTATGCCTTTCTGAAATATATGACGGTATGGATGGATGGATGGATGGATGGATGAATGAATAAATGAATGAATGTTAGCTCTCTTATGGAGCATCTGAAGTCTTTTGCACAGAAGGAAATGCTGCTTAAATATTACAATATTGACTGATATTCTGCCACCTCACCCTAAAGCTGCATTACCGTATTAATGAGCAAACTGCACACAAGATAATTAGAGCTTATTTTTTGTGCTCATTCCCAGTCGGTCTCCCAAGCTGAAGCCAATGACTTTGCTTTCCAGTGTGAGCCCTCACTAAGCTTGCCAGCTGGCCCTGGTGAGCCTGGTAGGTCATTATCTTTTGTCTTAACTTTAAATTTATATCAGATACCAAGGAACACTGTATATTCATGCAGGAAATTATTCACTGAGAATGAGACTAGGAAATTATGTTATTATACCTCTTGTTTTCCTTCCCACTAATATTATGGGTCTATATCAGCTTTGCCCAACTTGCTGCCCTCCAGATATTTTGAACCTCATATCCCATAACCCCCAGTCAGCATAACCTTTGCTATTTAGGAATTATGGCCAATATATTCATACTGACATGGAGAGATTCATAATATTAGTATATGAACATCTAAACCACGAAGGCTGTTGGTGCTAAAATATAACATAGGAATATAAAAATCTGACCTAGAACTAAAAGAAGACTGGAATGTCAAGAGTCTTATTCCAATTTTTAAATATATCATAAAATTTATCCTCATGGTCTACCATGCTTCTTTAATAAAATACTAAATTCTCTGCTACCATTCCTTTTGCCAGTATTTTTTAACTCAAGCATATTTTGAAGGATCAATATAGGTGAGACATTTTCGTTGCTTCAGAAGTACTTGAGACACTTTCATATTTGATGGAATACACGACAGAAATAAAATCCATAACATATCACTATCAAAAGTTCCATAATATTTTTAAAGCAGAATTGTGGACTATTCTAAACACAGACTAAAGAACTGCAATCTCCAATATTTGCCCATTATGGGTTTCATATCCTTAAAAATGTTTAAATGGTATCAACGGATTTGGGAATAATATTGACTTATCAAATATTGTATTTAGAGTATATTGGATTCCCCAAAAGATTTACTTGAAAGGATAGATATCAGATTTCTGGGTGTTTATTTTTATTTTTAAGAATAGTTTGTTTAGGGTTTTTTTTTTTTTACTGTACATTGGTGTATTTTTCTAAAAATAAATAAATAAATAAAACATTTGCAACTATTGCTTCTCATATCAGCCAAATCATATCCTGCCCTGAACTCAGCCAGCAAAAATGGCCATCGCAAAAGATAACAAAGGGCTGGATTGTTCCCCTTTGTCCCCATGCACAGACCAGTAATATAAGCACAGATCTCAACCAAAGGTATGAAAATGTGGTCAGAGCTCGGATGGATTGAAGATGGCATTTTCCTGTGTCAATACCATTACTCCGTCCTCAGGTGAGTTCGCATGCTTTGCTATTTGCAGAAACAGTTTACAAAAGCAGGATATTATTAACCTCTTTCATGAAAGCTGGCATCAATTTTGTACACACACACACACACACACACACACACGTAACTTTATCATGAGGAAGAAACATCCGTCCTATCCTTTAAGCTGTTGCAGTTTAGAGCATATTATTTATTGTGGCGTGTCTCCATCAACTCCATAAACCAAGAAGGCAATGGGATACAAATCAGATATTTAAAATAGTTTATTTATTTAGCATATGGCATATCATGCATGGACTAGCAAAATGTATTAACATCTCAACTAGCTTAATAGAACCCAGTAAAACGTAAATGTTAAAAAGATCTATGTTCAAATATCAATGTCTAGGTCCATCTAACCATTGAAGCACAGCATCGTTTTAGCACGACAGCATGAACCAAACAAACTAGAAACTGCTGACAGCCAGACTACTTTATAGACTTTCCTGGCTTTCAAAATATATGGCAATGAAAATAAATAAATAAAAAAATAGGCCCAAATGACAAGAGAGATCAGGAATATTATTCAAATTTGCCAAATCAAGGACTCAGCAGATCCAAGAGCCAATATGTTTCCAAACTTTTATTTAAAATAGTATCATTAACACACGCCAGAGATGGAAGTCAATGAGAAAATGTCTGAGTCTTCAAGAATATTTTATAGCATACTCTAAAAAGGTATCATATCATACTATTACAATAAACTATTTCTAAGTGTGGATCCTCTAGTAATTGCAATGCCAGGGTTTATTAAGAAATGTACTATTTTTTTACAACAATAATAAATCCTCCTTAAGTGCTGCAATATATTCTTTTTTATTTTTCTTAGCTGCTGTAGGGTCCTTTCCAGAAAAGAACATATAGCCATCAGTGGAGGGAGATGATTTCTGTTCTGTTCTCAACACAGGCATGGAGACGAGGCAGTTTATGCAAAAAGATGTTCTTTATTTGGTATTTGCACTGAACAGAAGCAAAGGAGAAAATGGCAACATGCCCTTTTATACTTCCCCTGCAAGGGGAGGCTCAACCAATGAATGCAGGCCATTCTCCCGCCTCGCGCATGTGCACGAGGCTGGAGACAGCCTGTCTGGGTCCCGGGCAACTTATGGGCTCCCCGGGTCTATACAACCGGTCCCGGGCAAACACGTGGTCTGCCCGGGCCTCTGCAGTTATCCTGCAGGTTGTCTGTGCCTTGCTGATTGACTCAGCAAGGCTCAGGACACAACACCCCTCCCCCCTAAGCTGGGACAACACTGACGCAGCTACACCAGTACCATGTAATATTCGGCACATGCAGCTATATCAGTACCATGTAACATTCAGCAAATGTCACCCTGGCTGTACCCTCGGGTAACCTGGTCCCCCATGGATTCAAATCAACCCACGGTCTTTTAGTTTTTGGTAACAAGTTCCCTCTAGGGACCGCACATACTCTTGCAAGTATTTAGGCGGGGCCTTAATCCGCCCCGATCTTCACAGATCAAAGTTAGGGCCAGAGGTGATGACATGTGGGGGAGTTATTTTTGATGTCTGGTGTGCTGACTCTCGGTCTGCGTACAACAAACCAGGACTTTGTTGCCCAGAAGACTCAGGGATTCCCCCTAACTGCTGACTGGCTGGGTCCACTAAACCCAAACCAGATTTCCTTGGGGGGGTCGAGTTCCCCGAGTTCCTTGGTGGGGTGGAGTTCCCCGAAAACCCTTGGAACTCCCCTTGGGAGCAATGTCCGTCAGGCCCAAGGCCAGCAGTAGGGGTGCCCTGAGTAGCCGATTTACGGCCATTTGCCCTCAACCAGGGACCTCTGCCAGAGTCAGGAGCCGCCTCCATGGCAGAACTCCATGTTTCTATACCAGAGTCAGGATCTGCCTGCATGGCCAGACCCTCATCTGGGACATTTGGAGACCCCTCTGCTTGTAGAGACTGTGATCCACAATCGTAATTGGGGTCCCCCTCCCCCCTGAGAGCGGAGTCAGGGGAGTGATACCGGCCCGGCAGCCGCCAACGCAGCTGGTCAATGTGGCGCCGGAGGACACGCCCATCATCCAAAACCACTTCATAGGACAACGGCCCCGAAACCTTAGAAATGACAGCAGGTACCCAGAGATGCCCCTGTCCATAGTTCCTTGTCCAGACCGGGTCACCCAGTTGAAGTCTCCTCGGTGCCCGCGGCTGCGACACCTGTGAAGCCACCCGGTCTGGGTGAAGCCTGTCCAGCTTTGTGATGAGTCTGCGACCCAAGCGGAGTTCAGCTGGGCTCTTTCCAGTGGTTGTGCATGGTGTGGTGCGATGTGTGAGAAGAAAATCAGCTAACCTGTGATGCCAGGGTCCTAGAGTGATTCTCTTTAAAGCATCTTTAGTGGTGCGCACCATGCGTTCAGCCTGACCGTTGGTGGCAGGATGGAAAGGAGCAGATGTGGCGTGCCGGATCATGTTGGCTTGTAGAAATGCCTGAAACTCAGAAGAGGTAAATTGTGGACCATTGTCTGACACTAAAACATCAGGAAGTCCATGGGCAGCGAAGATTCCTCTGAGCACCTGGATGGTCCTGGCAGTAGTAGTAGAGGACACAGGAATGACCTCTAGCCATTTGGAATGGCTATCCACGAGGAGGAGGAAGAATTGCCCCTGAAAGGGCCCAGCATAATCAATATGAACGCGTGACCAAGGAGTGAGTGTCTCCTCCCACCTATGTACAGGGGCCTGGGGCATTACTGGCCGTGATTGCTGGCACACTTGACATCCCTGAACCTGGCCTCGATGTCCTTATCGAGACCAGGCCACCATAGATGGCTGCGCGCAAGCGCCTTCATCCTCACTATTCCCGGATGTCCCTCATGAAGAGAGAGCAAGACTCTAGTCCTCAATGAGGCCGGAATGAGTACTCTGTTGCCCCACAGAGTATGTGGACAATTCGTGCTTCCTGCGCCAGAAGCTCTGGAATTCAGCACCAGGACATGTGTCAGGCCATCCTGACAACACACATGTCAGCACGCATGCAAGCGTGTGATCAGTGGCAGTTTCTGCAGCCACATCCCTAACATTGAGGGGAGATTCTGGTAAGTCCTGAATGGACAGAATATGTACAGCTGGAGCAGGGTCTGCCTCTATTTGCTTAAGAGGTAACCTGCTTAGGCCATCTGCGTGGCCCATCTCAGTACCTGGTTTGTGAACCAGTGTGTAATCATATGCTGCTAAGAATATGGACCACCTCAGCATCCTAGGAGATATTATCTGGGGAGTTTGTTTGTTGGTTGTGAACAACCCTAGCAAAGGCTTGTGGTCTGTATAGACTGTAAATTTGCGCCCATATAAGAAATCATGGAATTTCTTAATGCCTGAAATTATTGCCAAGGCCTCCCTGTCAATCTGGGCATAATTTCGCTCTGCAGATGAGAGGGTCCTGGAATAATAGGCCACAGGGACCTGTGTTCCATCTTCCTTGAGATGGCTTAGTACTGCTCCTACTCCATAAGGGGAAGCATCACATGGAATGCACACTGGCAATTGCTCATTGAAATGAGCCAGTACAGCATTTGAAGATAATAAGGCTTTGACCTTTGAGAAGGCTTCCTCATGGACCCTTGTCCATGTCCACGGAGCCTGTTTGTCTAGGAGCCTGTGAAGCGGCTTGGCCACAGCAGCTTTGTTTGGAAGAAAGGAATGGTAAAAGTTCAAGAGGCCCAAAAAAGCCTGAAGCTCAGTTTTTGACTGGGGACTAGGGGCCATTTGGATGGCCTTGAATTTGGATTCTGTGGGGTGGATGCCATCTGCATCGATGCGGAACCCCAAGAACTCGGTGGATGGCACACCGATCTGACACTTGTCCTGCTGAAGCTTCAGCCCAGCTTGGTGGAACCTCAACAAGACAGCCCTCAGCCTTTCGGCTAAGTTTCCTGATGATTCTCCTGCAATGAGGATGTCATCAAAATAGGGGCAGACCCCAGGAATCCCTCGGAGCGTTCGCTCCATCACCCCCTGGAATATGCCAGGGGCTACATTTACCCCAAACTGCAGCCTCTTTACTTTGAACGCACCTCTGTGCATGACTATGGTCTGGGCTTCAGCAGTCGCCTCGTCAACCGGCAATTGTTGGTATGCTTGAGCCAAATCAAGCTTAGAGAAGTACTTCCCTCCCTTCAGTGAGGCCAGAATGTGGCTCACCACGGGCACAGGATAAGCATGCTGTTGTAAGGCCTTATTCAGCATGCACTTGTAGTCCGCGCAGATACGGACTTCCCCATTGGATTTTAAGGGAGTTACTATGGGGTTTTCCCATGGACTAGAGTCCACAGGTTCCAGGATGCCCTGTTGGAGCAGTTTGTCCAACTCGGCATCAATCTTACTTTTTAATGCAAAAGGCACCCTCCTAGGCTTGACCCTTATGGGTGTAATGCCTGCATCCAATTTTAATGTAATGGGAGGCCCCTTGTACGATCCAAGTTCCGAGCTGAACACATCTGCAAACTCCTTGCAGACGCCCGCAAGACTAGCCGTTTGCAGCTGGTTCAGACTGGATTCCAAGTGCCTCGAACCAGTCGAGTCCGATAAGACTCGTTCTGTCCCCCTCGACAACGACCACACCCAATGCACCTGTGAAACCCTTTCGCTGTACTCTGACCGTTGCTTCCCCTTTTACTCTTACTCTCATGTTTTGAAAATCAGTAAGGACAAGGTTGGAAGGCCTGAGCTTTACTCGCGAGCCACTCCGGAAGCAAATCTTATTGAATGTGTCCATTGAAATAATAGACAACGCGGAGCCTGTATCCAGCTCCATAGCCAGGGGAACTCCCTGCAACTTCACATCAAGACGGAGCTTCTTCCTGAGGGGCCTATGCATTCCTGTCTTGAACACCCCACTCCTAGATGTGCAAAAACCCACCCTGTTTTGGCTGGGGACCTTGGTACCTTTCAGAGGCAATTCTGGGGACCTGTTCTTTGGGCGGCCCATGCAGGCCGATGCAATGTGGCCTTGCCTTCCGCATGCTCGACAGACGGCGGATCGAAACCGGCAGTCGACCCTCCTGTGGCGTCCTCCACAGCCGAAACATCGAGGGGATGCAGGCGGTGGCCCCCTCCGCTCCGGTCACCGTCTCTCCGTCGCTGGCTGGATCTTGTCCACCTCGTCCTCCTCAGACTCTTCCCCCGAAGCCTCACGGGCAGCCTCCTGGTGGATCGGGATGGTCACTGGATGACTCTTCGACGACCGCAAGGCATTCACGGCGCCTCCGGCTACTTCTTTTGCTGCGATCTCTCTGAGAGCGTCTTGGAAAGTGACGTCCGTCCTCGCAAACAGTTTCTGCTGTACTTCGCAGCTTCGCAACCCGCACACCAGTCTGTCTCGGAGCCTTTCCTCCAAGTCTTGAAATGCGCAAGGGCGTGCGGCCTGTCTCAGTGCCATGATGAAATCTGCAGCCGATTCGCCTGGCCATTGGTCCCTCTGTTCGAATTGATGCCTCCACGCAATGATCGAGAGCTTGGGCTTGAAATGCTCTCGCAGCATCTTTTTTAAATCGGCATATGCGATTGAATCTAAGGCTGCTGGTGCGACAAGATTCTCCACTATTTCAAATGTCTCTTGTCCGCACACACAAAACAAGGTAGCCGCTTTTAGGCCGTCTTCCTGGATCTTGTTTACTCGACAGTAATTTTCAATGCGAGCTGCATACGAGCTCCAGCATTCAGGATGCGCGATGTCAAATTTGCCCAGACGGCCCAGCTTGGACATCTTCAACTCGATGGCCTCGTCCACGCCTCTCGCCATCAGGAATCAAAAAGGGGTCCGACGAAGCCAAGCCCGCCTCCAGCGTATGTATGCTGGCAGGCAGCTGCTCCTCCTGGACGCCGCGCTTCTTCCTGGCCTGGGTGAGTAGGCCTACTTCAGTTCTTCGGGATTCCCCACGACGAATCCCACCTTCGTCGCCAATGTTCTGTTCTCGACACAGGCATGGAGACGAGGCAGTTTATGCAAAAAGATGTTCTTTATTTGGTATTTGCACTGAACAGAAGCAAAGGAGAAAATGGCAACATGCCCTTTTATACTTCCCCTGCAAGGGGAGGCTCAACCAATGAATGCAGGCCATTCTCCCGCCTCGCGCATGCGCACGAGGCTGGAGACAGCCTGTCTGGGTCCCAGGCAACTTATAGGCTCCCCGGGTCTATACAACTGGTCCCGGGCAAACACGTGGTCTGCCCGGGCCTCTGCAGTTATCCTGCAGGTTGTCTATGCCTTGCTGATTGACTCAGCAAGGCTCAGGACACAACAATTTCCTTCCTTCCTTCCTTCCTTCCTTCCTTCCTTCCTTCCTTCCTTCCTTCCTTCCTTCCTTCCTTCCTTCCTTCCTTCCTTTCTTCCTTCCTTCCTTCCTTCCTTCTCTACCTCCCTCCCTCCCTTCCCCCCCCAATGCCAATCAGTCTTAATACATAAGCTTGGATCATCCTATAGCTGGGGTAGGGCAGGACCAGTGGGTGGATTGAAAAACCAGAGTCATGGGCTAGGTCACTGTGCTCCATTTACACTTGCACACTTCATCTATTGAAGCCACATGGTGTCTCTCCAGCTGATAACACCTAACACCATTATTTCATGCTGCATACAAAAGGCTACTTCGGGCGGGGGGAGAAGCCACAAGTTCCTTGGTTGACATGAACCATATCAAATTGCTTATCTAAAAGTTTGATATGGTTTGCGTCAACAAGCATTTATGTTTTTTTCTGAAATTGAAAAAGCTGTGCCTTTCCTCGTTTTGCACCCTTGGGGTTCCTGTCACATAAGCAAGGTCACTGGAGGGGACCCAGGAACTGTGTTTTCTCTGTTGCCATCCTTCCCTTTTGGAATACCATCCTCTCTACTGGCCTTGACCTTGTCTGCATTTTGCAAGGCATTGAAGTTCTTTCTCCAGGCACTGAATTGGGGAGTGACATTATCCCACTGGATGATTTTATGTATTCTTTTTATGTGCTTTTGTTTTGCATTAATTATTTGCTACATTATTTTTATATGGACGCAGTGGTTGTACTGATTATGTACATCACCCTGAGTCATGTGCTGAATGGGTGGCTATAAAAATTGAGCAAATGAATAACAATAAAAATTGAGTAAACAAGTAACAATAAATAAAGTGATAAATATATAAGTAAATTGCTCTAGAACTTTGCACCGAGGGCCTGAAAAGGAGGTTTGAGATTTAAAGTGGGTATGACAAGGCTTTTTTGAGAAAGAGCTCATAGATAGCTTGCAAAACAGTCAAAGCAGAAGAAGTGTGCTGGTGCAGGTGAGGATGGAGTGACAGAGTTGTTCTTCACTCCATGGCCTAATGATTGTCCCTTCTTTCCTTTGTGAGCTGAAGAGGAGCCCAGGACCAGCCCATCAAGACTGCCCACATTATCACTCTTGGGAATGCTCCATCTGGCAGGAGCTAGTTAGCTAAGCAACAACATTTCCTTCCTCTTCCAGCTGGAAGAGCTTGCACCAGCTGCATGGATGTCTTTGACCTGAGCCTGCAGGATACTCTCCCATGTTTTCATGCTGTGGAGCACCAGAGAATTGGTGCAAGCTTGACCCATCAGCTAAAATTGCTACCGTTAATGGTGGTAGGAGACCACATCAGGATATAGGGTGTCAAAACATACGAAGGACTTGGGTTTGGCTAGCCTAAAGAAAAGAAGAAATAGGGGTGACATGATAGCAGTATTGCAGTATTTGAGGGGCTGCACCAAGGCAGAGGGGACCAGGTTGTTCACCAAAGCACCAGAGGGAAGGATGAGAAACAATGGTGGGAAACTGACCAAAGAGAGAAGCAACCTGGAATTAAGGAGAAACTTCCTCACAGTGAGGACAATTAACCAGTGGAACAACTTGCTTTCAGAAATCGTGGGCGCTCCATCACTGGAGATTTTTAAGAAGAGACAGGACAGCCACTTGTCTGAAATGGTATAGATTCTCCTGCTTGAGCAGGGGGCTGGACTAGAAGACCTCCATGGTCCCTTCCAGCTCTATTCTATTCTAAGCAGGTAATGGGGAATGCTAGAGATGAACCCATTCTCTCATCTTGTCATGATAAACTATTATTAGAACTGGTTGCTCACTAATTTAGATACCCTTGAACAGGAGCTTCCCACCAAGTTAGGTTGCTTTTTTTTAAGGTAATGAACTAGAGGAAACTTTGTATTTGTGTGTGTGTGTGTGTGTGTGTGTGTTTGCTTTACTACAGAGAATAGGAAGTAGCCAAATCGAAAGAGTAGATCAGTAAATAAGGCTTTTATGTTCTGTCTTAGCTAAAACAAAGAAGCAGAAAGGAACAATATTAAAAGAGGTTGAGAAGGAAATAATATTACATAATAATACACTTTCTACAAGGGAGGCATGGCATTTTCGTTACTTAGAAACAGGATCAGGTAGCCTTGGAAGAGATTTTAGTTCAAAGCCTCTTTATTTTATCTTTGTGGAGGGATTTTCTACTTTCCTCCTACTTGCTTCTGCCTGGAGCATTCCATATCTCCACCTTTACTTGTCAGTTCATGTAAAAATTAAAGTATCTACTGTAGTGATAATATTCTTAATTGCTAAGCCATCTTTCTCAAATACATGCCATGATTTCTCCCTCATAACATATATGCTCAGAGTAGTAACTTTTGTCCTATAATGTCCTTTAATTCAAAAACTGCATATTTCCATACACTGCAACATTCTCAAAGATGCTGATAACTCTCCCTATTGAAAGTGGTATGTAGGATTAAACTGTTACAATAACTGTCAACCTTATTGGCATTTACACTTCCCAAAGGGTAGGTAACTTGCATTATAAAGTGTGCATTTTCTGGACACAGGGATGCCCAAGTTCCTCTGAACTCCCTATAACTTATTGGTTGTAAGACAGTTCATTGTCAGTGGTCATATGTGCATGTGCGTTTGGGTGTGTGTCTATGTATATTCATCTTCAGTCTCTGAAATCTTATATAAGAACTCTGTGAATCAGTCTCTAGCATTCTTTAGTTTTAACAGCAGGAGACCAGTGACTCCCTATAACTTGCTAGCTTTAATACAAAGATTCTTGGATCCTGATTATTCACAAATTCTGAGTTTTTCCACCACATCTTGTTACCTTGTAATGGCCTAAAGCCTTGTGTTCTACCAGGACTAAGAAGTACTCCATTTTTGTTTCTGTCAATAGAAAACGTATCAAGTTTTATTTCAGTGCATTCTTTTCCCCCTTCACAAATATGAAAACAATAAATTTGTGTGCGGGCAAACATGATTAGAACAGGAAAAGAGAAGTTTTTGGCGTTTTTCTCAAGGAAGCCTCCATTTTCTAGATATAACAGGCTCAGAGATGCTCTATTAGTTGGTTCCCCCATTTAGTCAAGTGAAAGTGAAACATTAAAGCACTAGAAAAGTCTCAGGGGAATCTGTGAGGGTTCATTCATTTGTCAGTCTTTGGTTCATAGAAAATCATGTTTTCTCCTCATCCAGGCAGCCAGCACTTTTAAATGAGCAAAAGAAGCCCAGTCAGGAAAACGGAGAACTAATTTACCATACAAGTAACAGACACATCATAAAAAGGAATTATGAAACAAGATACACAAGTAGTCCTTGACTTATGACCACAATTAAGCCCAAACTTTCTGTGAATCATGTGGTTGTTAAGCAAATCTGGTTTCCCCCATTGACTTTGCTTGTCAGAAGCTCCCTAGGAAGGTTGCAAATGACAATCTCAGGACCCTGGGACCCTGCAACCTTTGTAAATACATGCTATTTGCCAAGTGCCCAAGTTTTGATCATGTGACTATGGGAATGCTGCAATGGTCATAAGTGTCAGAACTGGTCATAAGTCACTTTTTTTCAGTGCTGTTATAACTTTGAACTGTCACTAAGCAAATGATTGTAAGTTGAGGATGACCCATATTTCTCTACAAAGTGATACTTGCCAATCTACCATACAGCTGTATATGAGGGTCAGTTCGAATCTGTAAATCCTAACACTAAGACAAGACTTTCATTTTCACTGTTGTTCCATATGATTTTCCCATGAGAAAACCATGCTTGTAATCAAAGCTATACTCCATATATATATTCTTATTTTTGTTTTATCTTTTGTGGTTGTGTTATTTATATGCCTTTACTAGTACTAACTCCTTCATGGATTACTGCCTTGTCGTGGTGAAGGGGCTTGCGTAACTCAATGAAGCTATGAGTTATGCCGTGCAGGGCCACCCAAGACAGACAGGTCATAGCAGAGAGTTCTGACAAAATGTGATCCACTGGAGAAGGAAATGGCAACCCCACTCCAGTATCTTTGCCATGAAAACCCCATGGACAGTACCAAAAGGCAAAAAGATATAACGCTGGAAGATGAGCCCCTCAGGTCGGAAGGTGTCCAATATGCTACTGGGGAAGACAGAGAATGAGGTGGCTGGATGGAGCTTAAATGGACTCCAGAAGATGGTAGAGGACAGAAAGGCCTGGAGGAATGTTGTCCATGGGGTTGCGATGGGTCGGACACGACTTCGCAACTAACAACAAAAAAACTAGTACTAAAGCTATAGCACTCAAGTAGGTGATTAATTTACCAACTGAGGGATTTTATACTTATCCATATATAACTATTCTGAGAACTTTTATTCTACACTTTTCAGCCAATGGAAAATTATTCCAGGAAACCAAAAAATTGTAGACTCTAGACTCCAAGTAGACTGTGTGAAGAACCACTGAATTCCAAGATATGTTATCAAACAGCTGAAAATGGTTCACAGCAAAAACTGAATAGAAAATTGCAACATTTAAGGAAATAATGGAACAGTGGAAGAGATTACTAGAAGACTCAGAACATGTACAGAGGCGATAAAATAAATTTCTGAAAACAAACAAAGATCTAAATTCACAATTGGTATTAGTAAGCCAGTGATATCAAACACTCTGGATTGGGATAAGAAAAGTCCCATTATGGAGAATTAGGTTACAGTCCCAGGAAGAACTTTTGATATGGCACTTGAATGTCAGGAAAAAAAAATGTCTGTGCTCTCGTATCAATGTTAGTATGAGGAGGTGAATATGCATAAATGTAACCTTCATAAGCTTGATTTATAAATATTAACTAAAGCAGAAGTTAGGTTAGAAGAAAAGAATGTTGTCTTGAGAGAAATAGAAAAATGGAAAGTTCTTTAATAGTGAGTAAAGAAAGCAAATCTGACTAAAATTTAAATAGACTGGCATATTTCTAAGCAACCTAGCTATTCCATCTACAATATTATAACGGTTAAGAAAGTATATAAAACCATCACCTGATCATCCCTGTATATTTCTGCCCACGTTTATTATCCATGTTTAACAGTGGCAATATAGTAACTTTTGAATTTTGTCCTCCTCTTTTTAATAGAAATTTTATTAAAAATTACAATTACAAAGATACAATCTAATATAAAATAAAAGAATAAAAATAAAAAGAGAAAGTGCAGAAAAATAGAAAGAAAAATAAAAAACAAAGAAAAAATAAGAATATAATAAAGAAAAAAATTAATGACTTCTTCCTTCATCACAAATATAAACAATCTTACTAACATCACTTCTCTTAAAATACAACAAATAATCTCTTCTTTTTTTCCCCCTATAAACTAAGAAACATTTATCTATAAACAAATCCTTAAAGCCTTCTTGATCAACAAAAGTCCATTAAGAATTACCCGAGATAACAACATATTTATTTTAACTTTGATGAAATATATCAACTTTATATTCTTTTCTTTTACTTTTAACATTCTTGATATTTAGTCACCTCAAACAATATCCTAGAACTTTATTTCTTTTCATGTTATCTTTGTTCCCTCTCATACAATTCTTTAAAACTTTAACAAGACTCTTTTGTAAATCCAGTATAGCAAAATTATCCAGGTCACTCTCTTGGTTTGTTATTTATATATTCTTTTTAATTATTAAGACATCTCCTGGCTTCTTTTATTTGTCCAGTGAAGCATCTTTTTCCATATTATTTTTGTGGTCTGTCATGAGCCGTGGTGACGCAGTGATTAGAATGTAGCATTGCAGGCTAATTCTGCTGACTGTTGGCTGCCTGCAGTTTGGCAGTTCAATTCCCACCGGCTCAAGCCTTCCACCCTTCTGAGGTCAGTAAAATGAGGACCCAGATGGTTGGGGGCAATACGCTGACTCTGTGAACTGCTTAGAGAGGGCTGTAAAGCACTGTGAAGCAGTATATAAGTCTAAGTGCTTATTGCTATTGATATTTTTAAAGCCACTTTCAATCTGAGGGTCCAATCTCACCATTTACAGGTAATCCACCATTGGGACCAAAACTGCCATCACTAAGCAATGTGATAGTTAAGTGAGTCACACCTGGTTTTACAACCTTTCTTCTGTGGCAGTTAAATGCATTTAGCTTTCTCTTTTGATAGTTGCTTTGCTGGGACACCTTTGGGAAGGTCACAAATGGTGATTACATGATCCTGGAATACTGGAACTGTCATAAATGCCTTCCGGTTGCCAAGTGATCAAATTCTGATCACAAAACTGCAGGGACATTGCAATCGTTGTAACTATGAGGACTGATTGTAAGTCTTTTTGTTTTTTCCAGCACTATTGTAACTTTGAATGGTTGTTAAATAAATGGCCATAAGTTGAGGACTACCTGTACTGATAGAGGCAAACACTCTTAAAATTAACTTTCGGGTGCATTTTTTGAAAATATCCTTCAACATTAAAATATTTTGCTTCATTCTATATTAATTGTAAAGTTTGGTTCCTTCTGGTTCTCTCTAGTATCCCACCTTCAAAGTCACAATCTATCATTCTTAACGAGAATTCAAAACAAGAGTATTTTCCCATGGGAACGATTCTTATAATTAATTCCAAAATCTTACTGTAACTTTCCAAAATCAAAGTTCTAATCTTTCACTGTTTATTCCAAAAGAATTTTTTAATTGCTTAGAATTGTATGCAGAATTTCTTTCACTAAGAATTAAAGGCAATTCACTTGGTTCTCTAAATTTTTTTGATGCAAAGGTTCAAAATAGCTGAAAAGCAGCTACCAAGAAGTTTCTGAAAGTGATTTAAAAAAGAAAAAAAAAGAATGCAAACCCAGTGTCCTTTTGAAGCAAGATTCCCTTATCTTGCAGGGCTCTAAACCTGCCATAGACTGCAACTGTATGGAGCACCTATGGATTGTCTCAAATCCTCTCCTTATCCTGAGAGGAGTTATAAAGATCCAGTATTTAGTTGAGCCATATTCAGTTTGCAATTTCTTGTCTGGATGTTACCTTGAATTCTGTCCCTAATGATCCTGCCTTTAATCCATTTTGCAGAATACAGCTCTCAATATTCTTCAATTGACAGATATAAAGAGAGAAACGTACAAGGAGAAACATCCTAAAGCATTGCATTTATCAAAACTCCATGTCTAGTCCAAAAATTAGCAACATTGTTGTAGTATGAGCAGAAAATCTCATGAAAAATGACACTGAAGATTGTAGTGAATATGGCGATAATGTAGTAGCATCACCGGAGATGGCAAGCGTATTGTGGGTCATTTTTTAAATTGATTTGGTGGCTGACCATATATAGTCTCTGTTGTCTGAGGCAAGATCCCAAGTACATTTGGCAAAGCAACAACTGGTGATGGACTGGAAAATGATTGTCATATATTTTACTTGCTATTCCAGCTTATAGAACAGTTGGCTCAATAACAAGGGCAATGTCCAATAATATAAATTTAGTGATGGTAATAAAATTGATTAATATAGTGCCACAAAGACAGCAAATCCTAAATACAATGGTCATGATGACAGCAAATTCTAAGTAAAATGAAACACAAGGGAGAAAATGGCTAAGGTGGGATTCAAATGCAAACAGTCCTGATAAATGTAGAAACAAGGAATGAGATCACTTAGATCAGATTCAAGGCTACTTGATTTATGTGGAAAAAAATAACTATAAGCATCTACATGAAGTAGGATGAATTTATGAGGCAGGCATCCAGGCTGCAAAGAAGGGACTGAGTGACAAATTTATGCACTTGCAAAAATTGCCAACTGTATTGGGCTGCATTTATGGGAAAGTCATGTGTACAGCTAGATTTTTTTTCACTCTGAAGAAGACCCATAGTCTGGCACTAGTCTCCCTCTTTTTAGTAGCACAGTTAAATGTGATGGACTGGCAAATCATCAAAAGTGATAAGGAGAAGATCCCCTGAGGAAAGGTTAAGTGAAACCAGGATGTTGGACCTATTTTAAAAAGTAGCTGAGTAGCCACAAAATAGCAGCTAACACAAAGAGGACATTTCTCACTAGATGTGCAAAGAAGGATAATGGGGAAACAAAACAATCTGGATGTAACTACTGTTAGAAACACATAAGGTAAAAATTCAAAATACTGATTTTAGAATTAGACCTTAGTTTTGAGTTGAAACAACTATTCTCAATCTGATATTGGATGGCCAGGGTGCTTGGTAAATCTGGAGGCACCAAGCTGAAGAAAGATGAATTCGAATAAACAATCAAAACCCTCGTAGGGCTAGTTTAGCTATCCAAAGAGAATTAAATTATCACCGGGCCGGTTCATAGAAGCCTTAATGAAACACTGCATCTGAAATACACAGTGATCCTTGCTAAGGACAGCAAGGGAAGAAACAAGGTGATCCAAAACAGTTTGGGAACAACTGAAAAAAGAGGAAACCTTCACATCCAAGAATCAGTGTAGGATTGTGAAACTGGCACATCATCTGAATTGAAGCATTTGTTTCCACTGAGCTCTGTATGATGAGAAGTCCATTTGAGCTCCATATGCTTTCCTTCAAGAAAATGTGCATACAAGATTATAGCCTAAGGCTGTAGCAGCCAGCATATTTTCTTCATAGCATATCCCACTGAACTTAGTGGTACTTCCTTCAGAGATATAATCTTAGGCATACTCTATTAAGTTTGAGAGGGGGGAATAGAAGCAATGATTAGATTCACAGGAATCCAAACAGCTCTGATATTAAGACTGTTTAAAAATAAAGGTAGATCAGAAGTATCTACATAATGTCCGCCTGCTAAATCTTACCTGCTTCAGTGATCAGCCAGACATTTTCCTAAATAACTATTTTAATGCTACAGCTGAATTTGATGATTCCCACATTTCTGGAGTAAACACATTCATGTATATTTTCCATATATACATTTGAGATATCTACATTATGTCCAAAATAATTGAGACACTTTTGATGGTTAAAGGATTACGAATGTAAAATTACATACATAATATCCCAGGAGAGGATATTTTTACTTGGTGCCTTTAAAAGAAAGTAATGAGATTATACAACTGTGATATTACCTGTGAAAACAAACTTGCCTTGGAATTATGACCAAGCTCCCTCCATGTGCCTGCAGCATATCATCTGGAACAACTGGTTCAGGTGTCTGTTAGCCATTTTTCTTTAATGCTCTCAACTGCTACAAAGGAGGCTGGGAGACTATAATTTCCCATTTCATTTCCTGTGATTTTTAATTATTATTGCCCTCCCAGCATGAAATTTTGTTTCTTAGAAGTTACCAGTTATCACCAGGCAAGAACCAGAAAAGTCCTTGTCTTAATTCTAATAACAATTTCAACCTCTGTTCTTCTGGGTGTTTGTGGAATTACTTCATTTATAAATATGCAAACACCCTGGCAGTTTAAGTGTGCCATAGGAATAGTGCAATGGCAAAAGTGATTGATTCTTCCCTTGTAATGAAAATATGCACAGAGCATTAAATTATAATTCTCAAATATTGAATAATGCAACAATGTTTTATTAGAATATAGAAGTAGGCAACAATTGCTCCTGTAAATGCTTAGGCGTTTAAGTTACTATTCATACATAGTAATACTCAAACCAGGAGTAAAAATGTTAAAATAAGAATCATTTAGTGATGGTTATAATCTTTAAGCACTATAAACAAGTATCCTTCAGGACCCAAACATAGCTGGTCATAATAATCCTAGTGGCTAACTTTTACTTCTTGGGTAAAATAGACAAGGAGCATGGGTTTTTTCAGAATTCCTTTTCCAAGAGCACTCCATTTTCAGAGGGGAAATCCAATTTCAGAAAATTTCTCCTGCTGCTTCCTAGAAATTTCTGAGTAGGACTTTCCAGCATCAGAATTCTGACAAAGAAAGAATGAAAGAATGAAACTCAAGACACAGGCATCATTCTTTTTCAGTGCTGATGAGGAAGTAGAGATGGGACATTCTCTTCAGCTCAAATTAACAAAGCATTAGATTCATCAGAGGCTCTGATACTAAAGTAATAATATTATACTTTTAGAGAAGAAGTCATGGATCAAAAGAATCTACAGAATATGCACCTGATAAATTCTTATCTGCTTCTGTGAGCAACCACAAATATGCCTTTATAAAAACAATAAAGCCAGACTTGAATTTGATGGCTTTCAAAAACAGTCTTACATTTCTGGGGTAACCACATTCATAGGAGAATGGAAGACAGAAGGATAAAATGCAGAAAGAAGCATGTCAACAATTCAGTTAAAGAACTCTGCCATGCTCCCCAAAGATAAGTTGGACAATTATCTGAGAATGAGCGTGTTTTGGTTAAGAATGAGCTGATTTTGGTATATTGGTACTGAAAGTAATATTGATAGTTACCTGAAGGCCTCATGTTAACTCAAAAGCCTTCAGTGTCTTTTCTGAGAAAACCAGACATTTGTAGAATGCATGAGAAAGTCCCATTCCCAATTAAAATTAAAAGCATGTGGGTTAGGATTAGGCTTCCTTGAAGTCAAAGCTGGAAAATGAAGTCAGGTTTACATTTGCAGAGGGTCTCTAAGGAAAGCGAGGATGACACTTTTTGGTTTGGACTTATTTTTGGAGCACAGTAACATGCATGGGAAAATGAGATTCCCAGTGATGATTAACTAGGATTAGGGTTAGAGATAGATTAGACTTTATTGGAGTCAGTGCAGAAATTCAACATTAGGGTTGGATTCGCAGAGACTCTACAAAAAAAATCGAAGCTGAAAGCTATCTGTTCAAACCTATTTTTGTATAGGAGCAAAATACATAAGAAAATCATATACCCAGTAAAAATTCAATTACAATTAAAGATATGGTTAGGGTTAGAGTTTACCTTCCTTGATGTCAATACCAAAAATTGACATAAGGGATACATTTATGTTAGGGATAGATTCTTAGAGATTTTCTAAGGAAAATGACAGTGACATCTTTTCATTCTGATTTTTTGTTCCATAGTAAAATACATGGAAAAGTCTGATTGCCATTGAAAATGAAACTAGGGTTAGGGTTAGTGCTAGGATTACAGTTATGTTTAGGTTCCATTGGAGTCAGGGGTTAAAACTAATGCTAGGGACAGATTCTTAGATGTTTTCTAAAGAAAGCAATGCTGACAGCTTTTCCTTCGGAGTTGTTTGCACTCCACAGTAAAATACATGGGAAAATCCCATTGCCATTGAAAATGAAACTAGGGTTAGGGTTAGGGTTAGGGTTAAATTTCCTTAAAATCAGGTGCTAAGACTAATGCTAGGGATAGATTCTTACACATGTTCTTAGGAAAGCAACCGTGATATCATTTCATTCTGAGGGTTTTTTTTTGTACACAGCAAAATACATGGGAGAATCTCTTTGCCTTTGAAAATGAAACTACTGTTAAGGTTAGAGTTAGGATGAAGTCTCCTTGAGTAATGACTGTTTAAGTTTTGGGTTAGGGTTAGGGTAAGGCTTACACCTCCTTGGAGTCAGGGCCAATTTATCAGGGGTAAATTGATAGATATTTTCTAAGTAAATTTAAGGTTACAATTTTTCTTTCTGACTTGTTTTTGGTTTACAATAAAATACACGGGCAAATCCCATTGCCATTAAAAGTGAAGGTAGGATTATAGTTAGGGTTAAGGTTAGGGTTAGTTCTCCTCGGAGTCAGGGCCAAATACAGATATTAGTGATAAATTCCAATAGGTTCTCTAAGTCACGGGTGTCAAACTCGCCACGTCACATGACGTGTCGCGACGTATCGTGACTCTTTTTGCATTGCCGGCAATGGGGTGGGCGCGGCTTCGGTATGATGAAACCGGCCCGCGGGCCGGCAGTTTGACACCCCTGCTCTAAGTAATGTTACTGTTACAGCTTTGCGTTCTGTTTTTGGTTCATGGGAAAATCCCATTGCCATTGAAAATGAAATTTCAGTTATGGTTAAGGTAAGGTTTCCTGTTAGGGGTTAGATCTCCTTGTAGTAAAGGCTGAATACAGAAATCAGGGATCGATTCTAAAAGTGATGGTTACAACTTTTTGTTCTGACTTGTTTTTGGTTAATGGGAAAATCCGTTTGTCATTGAACAATAAACTAGTATTGTATTTAGGGTAGGGTTAGGATTAGGTTTCCTTGGAGTCATGGCCTGAAAAGTTATATCAGGGATAGATTGTTAGCGATTCCCTATCGAAAGCATCAATAATTGCTTTTCATGTAGCATTTCTGTCGGCCACTGGAAAATACTTGGGAAAATCCATTGTCAATGAAAATTAAACTAGGGTTAGGGTTAGGGATGGGTCTACTTGTAGTCATAGCCAAAAATGTATGCCAGAGATAGATTTTCAGAGGTTTTCTACAGTGATGACCATGCTGATCACAAGGTATGGGTCAAATGCCTCACCAGTGTTGAAGCTCTTCATGCCCACAAGAGATCTAAGTCCAGCCCACCTTGAACTCCATTATCTCTTATTTACCACCAATTTACTTTGGCTGTTAGTAATTCAGATTCTTGTAGAGAGCATGAGCTTGCAATAAATCTTTACATTCATTTGAACTGCCTGGACGTCTGATTTTCCTGCGCTTGACAGAAAGTAATAATGGTGTCAGGATCAAAAAATGACATATGTAGAGATTATCAAAGAAAAGTGAAGCTATCAGTTTTTTGTTCGCATTTATTTGCGAACAACACTAAGATACTGTTAGGATTAGTGTTTGGGTGAGATTTCCTTGGCATCAGGCCCTAAAACTGACATTAGGGCTAGATTTGTAGAGGTTTCCTAAGAAAAGTGATACTGACAGCTTTTTGTTTGGACTTATATGTGGACAAAAGGAAACTGTATGGGGAAATCCAATTACAAGGGAAAATTGACCTAGGGTTATGGATAGGGTTAGGATTAGAGTTAGGTTTCCATTGATTGGGGCAAACACTGATATCTGCATTAGATTCAAAGAGGTTCTCTAAAGAAACTGAAAGCTTTTCATTCAGACCTCTTGTGAACCACAGTAAAATGCCTGAGAAAAATTCAATTACCAGTGAAAATTAATGGGGGTTAGGGTTAGTGTTAGGTTTCTTTGGCGTTCAGGCCGAAAACTGACATCAGTGTTAGATTCACAGAGTTTCTCTAATAAAAGTGAGGGTGACAACTTTACATTTGGACTTATTTGTTGATCACACTTAAATTCATATCCCCAATGCCAGGGTAAATTAAACTATGGTTAGGGAGTGATAATCCCTTGGGCTATGGCATGTTCTAGAATTACATAAAAATTTCCTTCCTCTAAAATAACATGGAAAGGGAGAAAATAAATTGTTAGTTTCTCAACCAGAATATACGAAGGAAGGAAGGAAGGAAGGAAGGAAGGAAGGAAGGAAGGAAGGAAGGAAGGAAGGAAGGAAGGAAGGAAGGAAGGAAGGAAGGAAGGAAGGAAGGACCGGTCAACCAACTTGAGTTGTTGGAATAGGAAGAAAGCTGCTTGGTATTTAAGACATACTTCTTCCTTCCATTGAATTTCCATTGATAACAATTCACTTTTCCAACAGTTAAAATCATGATTGTGTATTAGAGGCTTTATGTAAGTAGATGGGTGGGTGAGAAGTTATGAACCCAGGGCCTCATAAATAAGATGAAGCAAGAATTTGGTACACATTATTTATATAAGCAGCGAAAATCAAGCCAGGCAGTTTTACAGGGATGGTAAAACTAACTAGAAATGGACTATTGTAGAATGATAAAGATTGAAGCTGTGCAGAGATCTGGGTTCAGAATGAAAAAGGAGATTTGCTTGCATTTTTTCCTGATTAACCTCATGGCAGCAGCACAGAAAAACACATAATTTAAGTATGTGTTGCAAGGTGCAACTCATGTAGCCTGAATGTCTGAATACATCTTTACCCTTTGAAGCCCAGCTTTTGCACAGACCTAATAAGGAATGGGGTTTGTTAATTAGATTGTCTATGAAAGCTCTTGGAGAGTTCAAAGAATGAATGAAACGAAGCAAGAGTCCCTGTACATTAGGGCTACCAAATTAGGATTGCAACAAGGCAGTTAGCCAAGAAATGACAGCCAAGAGAAACCAGCAAATCTAACTCTTTTCTACCATTCTTGTGGAAATTCAGATTTTTGCAGTCCAGTTCTGGTAACCTTAAGTAAATGGGAATCTGATCCTCCTCCTGAGTCCTATGAAGCTCCAGCATTTCAAATCACAGAATGGAAGTTTGCCATTTGAGCTGTGTTGCAGCCAAGCCAAAACAATGTTGGTTATGTTGTTTGAGGAAGATGATATTGTGGGGAAACCTGGGTTACAATATCAGTGCCAGGTCAATGTAAATGTCACCTATGGGAAAAAAATTCATTGATTCATCAAATTCATCCATATAGCTTTGTTTAGGTTATGTTTGGGCTGGGAGGAAATGAGACCCTACTTGTATCTTCTTTAAATATGCTATGCTTATACAGCAATTACATATTGAGTCTGTTAATCATTGACAATCATTGATATTTCCAAGGATCAGGGCTATTACACTTTCTTCAGCTCTCCTGAACTCAGAAACAGCTGCAGCAGTCATCTGAGAAATAATCACTCCCCTCTTCGCACCAACATTTCTCCCAATAGCCACAGGATCCCTGCATTATGATTCAGAAGTTTAAAAAGCACCACACAAACAGAAAGCTTGTATAATATTTTAGAGAATTTTTTAATAATCTTTCCCATTAATTTCAATATAGATTCCCAGTCGCAGTTCTTACAAAAACCTCTGATCATATGCTTGCAGAGTCACTATCATGTCCCACCATAGAATTGAAGCAGTAAAATGTTTGGCCATACAAACCCAGTTATTGGCAGAACCTGTAATATATCCAAAGAAGAAGGAAATAACAGTACGCCACTGGCAGAATCTAGTTCTCATTCCCAGTTTAAATTGCCCTTCTGAGCAGCATGGGATTGGCACTAGTCCAGTTTTTTCAATACTTTTTCAAAAGAGCACCACACTTGTATTTATAAGGATCCCACACAAGACTGACAAGCACTATGGGCTCTTGGTTTCTGGGGCAGATGTTCTGTGGAGACCAGATGCCTGGTCTCTCCTACATCCTGTGCCAAAGTGGCCATGGAGGACAATTGCTATAAAAGGATCTCTGCCTAAAGTGATTAATAAGAGTTTGGCAGATCCCAACCCCTGAACATGTTAGCAACTTTATCACTGGACTCAGTTCTTGTGAGATGGATGGCCATATGTGATAGCTAGCTAGATAGGTAGATAGATATAGAGAGAGGGGGAGAGAGGGGGGAGAGAGGGGGGAAAGGAGAGAGAGAGAGAGAGAGAGAGAGAGAGAGAGAGAGAGAGAGAGAGAGAGAGAGAGAGATGAATTATTTAAGCTAATGGCCACCATTAGAGAGAGAAACATTATCCAGAGCATTTCCATGCTTTGGGTGGAGTTGGTTCTGAATTTTTGCTGTCCAACCCTTAACCACTCTGCAATTAATCCTATAATCCTATGCCTATCTACTTGGAGTAAGATCACTGAACTCAATAGAACACAATTCTATTCTAAGCCGCCCAGAGTTATGTTGAGGTAAGATAGGTGGCCTGTAAATTTTATAAATTTATAATTTATAAATTTATATTACTGTATTACTGTTTATAAATAAATACATTCTCAAGAGATGTGTAGAGAAGTAATTATTCATTTGCTACTTCTCTCATAATTTCGGTGATAATAATGAGTTAAAGTAGTACCTAGCTAAATGTCCTTTTCTTCCCTTCTCCTGCCTTTGTCCAGCAGAACTTGAACTGAATGATCCTCAAGGGTCAGAGTTCATCTACCAGGAAGGTCTGGTGGTTATTTCCAGTTTGCTTGACTGTTGGATGAGAACTGTGGTTTGTCAATTGCACCATACTTGTAGCATCACACATATGCATTTTAGCTGCCATTGCTTCAATTGGCCATGAGCAGAGAAGAGTTTGCTGATGAGAAAAATTTTGAAAATTGAAATAACCAATTGAAGTCCCAGGGGCAGAATGCTTCCAGGCCTGCTCTTCCTTTCTGGCCATGCAGAAATTGAAAATCTGAAAGCTACATCGCCCAGTGCAAAATACATGCAGAACTAAAGGTCAGAGGATAAGCTTAAGGATTCTTTTTAGCAACATCACTGCATTTGACTTAGCGTCAATTCACACCAAAGTCTGCTCCTAGTCATCCAGGCTCTCCTTATTTCACCAGTTTATTTTAAGTGGGAAAATTAATCAGATGCCTTTCTCATTGTATTGCAGATCATCCAGATTTGTTTCAATGTTAGAATACATACACATGTATCTAATTTATCATACAAGTTAAATAATTCTTAATTCTAGTTAGCCATCTGACTGGTTCTACTTCAAGCATGGTGTTTACACAGAAAGACAAACAAGATACCTTGTCATCAGGTATGATATGGCTCTACTTCTGCTGAAAGAGGAGCATAATCGCAAAACAGGTTTATGCTCCTCTGCTGGATAAGGAGACTTCATAGCCATGACTAATAGAACAAATGTGATATCACATCTATATGCAAGACTGCATTGACCTAAATGTAATTCCCTAAGAAAATAGAAGGAGACAGAAAAAGAAACAGATGCTTCCAAGCTTCAGCAAAATGTTGATAATGCTATTTGAGCACTTCCCTGCTGCTAGCAGTATAAAATCCAGGAGGGGGGGAGGAGGGGAAGTGTCATGAGTAACACAAGACAAATAAAATCATTTCAAATTCTTTCCCAAAGCAGGTGACTCTCAAGGCAAATCTTGGAAATAGACATTGAAATATTTGGCACTTTCACTAATGATTTAATACTGTATTTTATCAGCATCTGTATTATTCTGTAATCTGAATCTAAAGTGTGTATTGACTGAAATTTCTATTGGTTATTAATATGGCTCTCTTACACCTTTTAATCAACATTAACAACATTCCTATAAACAACATACAGGAGTCACAAGTATTATCTGAATCCTGTCTGCAAAAGTCTTGGTTGCAACCCTACCTTTCAGCAACATCAAGACATATCCATCAAAAGTAAGCAAGATATGGTTGACATGGTCAGTGGTAGAAGGAAACAAGCCCACCCAAAAAACAGTGGCTAAACAACATCAAAGCCACGATCAGTCAGAGCATAAAACAACTGAAATAAGCTAGAGAATGTGGAGACAGTTGATTCCTAGAATCACAAAGAATCAGACATGATTGAATGGATAGCATTTTCTTCTTCTTCTTCATCATCATCATCATCATCATCATAACAAAGGGATAACTGAAGGGATAACTATTTATTATACATAGGCAGTGGGAATCTTTCAGTTCTGATAATATGCTTCCATTTCTCCTTTATTTCGCTACCTCCTTCTGCTCCTTTGCTTGTTCATTTTTCTATTCCCTTCCACTCTCTGCTGTCTTCCTCTACTCTCTTGCCTGCATGACATTGAATACTTTTATGAATTTAATTTTGGGTGCTATCCACTTAAAATTAATCATGTACTAGGAAAGTTCTAACTCCAAATACAGCAAATAGTTAAAACTGCAAGCACAAGTCATTATGAATAATCCAATATCTAAGTCTCTCTCCTTTTCTTATGAATCCCAATCTTTATCTTATGTGAATCTACATCTAAAATTGGAAATAGCTGACAGTTTTTCTTTTGCCATATCACTTAGGACAGTTGATTGTTTGGAGCACCCTGCAGTCAATAAAGGTAAATATTGCAAGAGAGCACACTGAAGATGACCGTTGGTGCTCTGTAGTTTGCATGCAAAGTGTCAGACTCCAGTGTTAACACAGAATAAGCATTCTTCTTCTTCTTCTTTCTTCTTTCTTCTTTCTTCTTTCTTCTTTCTTCTTTCTTCTTTCTTCTTTCTTCTTTCTTCTTTCTTCTTTCTTCTTCTTCTTCTTCTTCCTCTTCCTCTTCCTCTTCCTCTTCCTCCTTCCTCCTTCCTCCTTCCTCCTTCCTGGCATTTCTCTTCCTCTTGGAGACTTAATAATTTAAGGTAACTGCACTTTCCATCTCAACATCACTGCTGAAATGTGAATGTGTCCATAAGTACTAGGCCGCCATTGCATTAATTCATGCTTAAAGAACACTGAACCCTCCTAATGGACCACACTGAGGAAACCTGATGACTTTTAGAAGGCTGTCATTTGACCCCCTACTTCATTGAGGAAGAAGCCTTTATAAACCATCTTCCCTGAAGAACGTTATAGGAATACATTACAGAATTTGCAAATTGCAATACATTTGATGGCAAGACTTATTAACATCTGCATAAAGAAGGGGTATCTGAGAAGTAGAGAAAGTCAGCCCATAGTGCTCTGTCTACACTTCTATTGTAATTTATAATAGTTGGTTTCCTACCAGGCTTACAACAGGTGGTCCTCATTTAACAATCATTCAGCAACCAGCCTGAATTTCTGACCATCACAGCATCCCACAGTCACGTGATTGTGATTTTTCAACCTTCCTTGTTGGCTTCTGACAAACAAAGTCAGAGGGAAGTTGGCAGGAAGTCAGAAGTTGTGATCACATGAGGTCCTTGATTAACAACAATAACCACAGGTTGAAGGAACTGTTGCTGCTAAGAAGTGTAGACACGTGATGTTGCACTTTATGACCACATTGTTTAACAATGGTATTTCCGATCTCAGTTTACATTGTTAACTACTTATATTCCTTTTTGCTGTGCAATGTGCATTGTTATCTGTGCACAGGTACCCAGTTTATAGTGGACCCTCTCCCCTTAACACTGGACTATTCTTTGTCCTGGGTCAGAAATTTAGCATGAAACCATGATGCATATGGAGCCAGTGCTATCAATAGATATCATGAGGGGATCATCTCAGATCACAGGGACTAGGAGGTTAAAGCAACCTCCTCGGTAAACCTCTTAAACTTGCTGGCTCTTTCCTTCTGGGCCTTTTCCCACTTGCCCCCAGGTCTTTTGGACAAGCCTGAAGAAAAGGTACATGCATTGCCAGATTATCTCCCTTTTCTACACTACTACATTAATGGAAAGATTGAAACTATTTTAAGCTCTTTCCTTATGATCCAGAATTGAGGGAAACTAGCTTTTCTACACTACTACATTAATGGAGAGATTGAAACTATTTTAAGTTCTTTCCTTATGATCCAGAATTGGGGGAAACTAGCTTGTGGAAGACCATTGATAAGAGAGGTCAAAAGAAGCAGCGGGGGGGAGGGGCGAAGTAGAAGAAAAAGTAGAACATAAAAGAGCAAAGAAATCATCCGTGAAATTTCTAACCATGGAACGGAGCACTGTGACATAAAAATCCATGGAGCAACTGGCAGGGACCCTGTGCGATCCCTCTGGGATGTGGGCAAAGAGGTTGTGCAGAATCTTTGGGAAAGTTTAGCTAGACAACTAGAGAAAATTATGGAAGTACTTTTTTACTGCTGAATGTTATAATGCCATCGTGTAATAGCTCAGAACAATAACACTTTGTACCAGTGTTTCCTCAATCTTAGCTATTTTAAGATATGGGGATTTCAACTCCCAGAATTCCCCCCAACCCATCTTAAAATGGCTAAGGTTGAGAAACACCATTCTTCGTATTATGTACTATTTATGTTGAGCCTTCTTGTTCATGGCCCATAAAATACAGGGCCGGTTATTAATCCATACTCATAATTTTTGGTTGCTGATATTCTGTCTTTCCTGCTGCTGCTTCATTGTTACTTGATTTGCAAGGTATTGTTTTTAATTGTCATATAGTTCTTCAGCCAATCACCTTGAGCAGATATTAAGTATGATTTCTACATTAATACCTCTTTTCAGAACAATTCAAACAAAGGAATAATAAAATACAGGATTGCTTGAAGAAGATACCACACAGAGCTAGGATTCTAAAATAAAGGTGATGTTTTTGCACTGAGTCTATGGGATAATGCCATAGGTAGGGGACAGTCCTTTGGGGGAAAAGAGAGATAACCTGTGGCTTGATTTGCTCATCCATTTTATAAATATTCCTATCTATTGAAATTGCCAAAAAACAACAACTACTACTACTATTGACACAATTGCTTGAAGCATTATTGCAGCCATAACTTTTCCTTAAGCTACTTAAAGAATGAGTTTTCAAAATGAAAAGACCAGTTATTTTTTCTTTGAGAATAAGAACAGATCATGAACCTGGCATAGAAAAATCTAGCCTGTTAACTTTCATGACTTTGCAAAAAGGCCAGAAACTGCTGGGGATGGGGAGATGGAAGCCCCGAAGCACCACAGGGTCTGGGCTGCTGGAGGGAAGGGGAAAATCCCAAGAACTGAGAGACAAGATGAAATGGGAATTATTTCCAGTGGGAAACCTCAAATCCTTCAAGTCTAGAGGAAGTGCTAAGAAAAAAAAGCAGAAGCAGAGCTGATAAATTACATAATTACATAATTACAACCAGTTTAGCTGTCTAAGGCTTCCATAAGCCCTAGCACTACACTGTAAAAAAGTGGCATTGATCTGAACCTCAGATTTCCCTTATCCATAAAAGGGGCTTAAGTTAAATGCAACCTCTAGAAAATTAATCCACATCTCCAAACATGTTTTGAATAGTGTTCCGTTAAACTTTCTTCCCATTTTAATTTGCTCCTTCTTTGCAATCTACTGCTTATTCTCAAACCAGAAAAAAGTTATGTTTTTGATATAAGAACTTTGAAGGAAACTTGGCCAGATAATGGATTTTTCTGAGTCATCTGATTGTGGCCCACACTCCCCTTGTTAATTATCTTTCATTAAAAGTTGTCAGATGCTTCCTTCCTCTTTCTAGACTGTCCTTCTCTGCTTGCCTTCTCTTCCTGTTTCCCATCTGCATAAAGCCTCTAGTTTGTGTGTGTGTGTGTGAGAGAGAGAGAGAGAGAGAGGGAGAGGGAGAGGGAGGGAGAGAGAGAGAATTTTATTATACTGTTAAATATAGTAGGACCCTCAGCATATTTATCCGGTATTTATTCACTTGGTACCTAGTATAAACGTGGAGGAGCACAAGATATTAATGAAATAGCAGATTTGATCTTCTCTTTCAGAGATCTGAAAGTTGTAATTCCACATATGTGGAGGGCTCCATGGAGAGGAAAGTAGCAACTCACATCATAGGAACTCACATGCTCCAACATGAAATGTTCTTAGCTACAAATGCTGCTTTATAATGCTTGTTCAGAAAACTCTTCAGAATGGAACTGTTTCGTTCTTAAATCTACAGGATCTCTCTTTTGATGTTGGCATGGCATAAACCACAAACTGAGATAGCGGGATTCAGGTTATGCTAGTCTCTTTTGAAGTCATGTGAATTGGGGCAATATAGTCACATCATTAGGAACTAATGTAATCTAAGGTATATGGGCACTTTTGACAGAGTTCACACAAGCAAGGCACGACCAGAAATCTTTTAGTGCACAGAGGTACAACATGTTGCTTTATGCACAACTGTCCTTTAGCCTGTAGATTCCCAATTTCACCACAGTACTTCAAAATGTTTTCTGGCATTTCATAATCAGATGGTGACAGCAGCTAGATAGAAAGCAATAATGTTTTTGTCAAGGTGAAAGCCAATATTCCTGAAAAAACAGTGGCACTTCATAGAATATGTTCTTATCATGCTATCCTGCAGAATTATATCTGTTTGATTTCCAAGTGTTTTTTTTTAAAAGAGAGAATATAGGTAACTACTCCATTTTTAAAACAGAAACATGAATTTGAAAAATTGTGATTTTCTTATACTCTAGTCAATGAACAACTTAAGATTTTAAATCACAGTTGGAGCCTGCCTCATTCCCATAACAACCTTAAATCAAATCAGAGTTTCTTGAGTTTGGAAGTTACATGGATCAATTTATTGATCTAGCTATTGATCTAGCTATCAAAATCTCTCAGAAGCAAAACATTTGGACTGGTTCCTCTGGACTACAGGTGAATTTAATGTTTTAAGTCAGGGGTGTCAAACTCAATTTCACTGAGGGCCGCATCAGCATTGCGGTTGTCCTTGGGGGGCTGGGTAGGTGTGGCCAGGGTGGGTGTGGCCTACTGGGTTGGTGTGGCTGGAGTGGGTGTGGCCTACTGGGTGGGCATGGCCAGCTCTATATCGTTCGCGTCAAGGGTGCCTGTGGGGGCCTGGGCAGGAGTGGGACAGATCTGAGGGTCTCTGGCAGAAGGGAGTGGGACCAGGGCAAGCGCTAAGGCATGGTCCACTGGAAGAACCTGCTGAAACCCCTCCCCCGGAGCCCATCAAGCCAGATATGTGAAGTAGGCGAGGGCCATTTGTTGGCCACTTCCAGGCGATGGTGCATTTCTTCATTCCTCACAAAGGGTGATACCTTCCCAGCGCGTGCCCAGGGGGTGGGGCCAATGCGGCAGGGGCCGGTCCCTTGCTGTTTCCAGACGGCCTTGTGGAGCTAAGACTGAATGCGTTTCAGCATAGATGGCCACCACAAAATTGTACATTGGCTCCCGGGCGGCCTGGGGCCATTCCCTCACTGTTTCCAGGATGGCTTCGCAGGCCACATGAAACCACGTCGCGGGCCGCATCCAGCCTCCGGGCCTTGTGTTTGACATGTCTGTTTTAAGTGAATTAAAACTTAGGGTAACTCATAAGCCCAAAGTACATTGTGACTCATTTATGTACCAGCAATCTATGTTTCCAGTTGTATCTGAATCTGAAATCTTAGATTATGAAAGTGAATCTTATAACATGAACATAGCCTTCAGTTTTCAAGGTTGCTAAATACCCTAGGCAGTACTTAGAAAACAAAGCTCCTTTTGTTGCCTTAGAGTGAGCTGAGCTAACTGGAAAAACAGACTCTCTTTTTCAATCTTCACCACCATTTCTGATGGGCAAAAGAAAGATGTCAAGCCTAACACATGCACACATGCACACATACACAAATAACTGATTGAAAACATTTTAAAAATTCAGTTTCTTTAAACTTCATTTCATATCCAGTCCATGCACTCCAACATGGTATGAAAGTAAAAAGCCCTCTTACTTTTAGCATACATATACATATACAGTACATATACAGTACATATACATACATGCATACATATATACATATGTGCGTGTGTACACATGTGTATATACACATATATATGTTTGTGTGTGTGTGTGTGTGTTTAAGACAGAGGAACAGCATACACTAAATGGCACAACCAGATAGCTAGCGTTGTGTACAGGAACATCTGTACAGAACATGGGCTAGCCTAGACCTTCCTAAGTCTCGATGGGAGATCCCACAGAAGGTTGTGTAAAATAAGAGAGCTAAGATCAGGTAGGATTTCCAGATCCAAACAGACAGGCAGACTAGCCAATCAACCAGACACTGTGATAGTAGACAAAGACCGGAAGATAGTGGCGGTGATAAATGTAGCAGTGCCAAGTGTCAACAACATCAGGAGGAAGATGTATGAGAAACTGGAGTAGTACCAGGGCCTGAAGGAGGAATTGGAGAGGATGTGGATAGTAAAGGCCAAGGTGGTCCTGGTGGTAGTAGGCACACTCAGGACTGTGACTCCTAAGCTGGGAGAGTAGCTCCAACAAACCCCAGGAACAACACCAGAGCTCTCTGTCCAGGAGAGTGCATGCTAGGAACAGCTAAGGTCCTACTAGAACCTTCAAACTTCCAGGCCTCTGGTAGAGGCTCTGAGATTGAGGAAGACACAGGCTACCCATTAGGGTGAGAAGGGAGTGTGTGTGTGTTTGTTTGTTTGTGTGTGTGTGTGTGTAAATTTCCTCTAATAAATTCCATTTCCCCCAATACTGGCTGTCACCTTTAAAGCCCTTCATGACTTAGGACAAGGCTACTGAGAGACCATCTTCTCCCAATTGTTTCTAACCTTTCCAATGGCAAGAGCAATAGCCATAGCACTTAGACTTATATACTGCTTCACAGTGCTTTACAGCCCTCTCTAAGCGGTTTACAGAGTCAGCGTATTGCCAACAATCTGGGTCCTCATTTTACCAACCTCGGAAGGATGGAAGGCTGAGTCAACCTTGAGCCGGTGAGACTCAAACTGCCCAACTTCTGGCAGCCAGGAGTCTGCAGTACTGCCTTTTAACCACTGCAGGATGCTCTGGATTGCATCAGCCAAGGAATGTCAACTGGCAGAAGGCATGGCATCTGTGCCATAGTGTCTGCCCTCTGGAACATTTTCCCTCCAGAGATTAGGATGGTCCAAACCTATCACCTTTTGGAAGATCTTGAAGTACTGGTATATACTGAGGCTTGGATCCCAAGCATGTGATTGGGCCCCTTTTTCTGATTATGCTTATATCTACAGGTTTTAATAATTCTTGGCTGCTATATGTATTACATTGTACTATGATTGTCACTGTTTTTAATTTATTTTATTATTCACCAGCCAGAGTCATTTGTCTGAGATGGAAAGGAAGGAAGGGAGGGAGGGAGGGAGGGAGGGAGGAAGGAAGGAAGGAAGGAAGGAAGGAAGGAAGGAAGGAAGGAAGGAAGGAAGGAAGGAAGGAAGGAAGGAAGGAAGGAAGGAATCGTTATATCGCTTTTCTGGATTGCACCTACTGTGTGCCAAGACTTCCCACAGACCTTGGTGGAACTTATATATATGTATTGTTTTGGAAATAGTTATTCATAACTCAGTGAATGAAACTCTGAAATAAAAGATCTCATCACAAATACAAAGATAGGAAATGCATAATTCAGCTAACACTAATTTTGACAACTGAAAGCTGACAACTGCACAAAATCATTGAAATAAGTATTTCTACTTGGTGCTTGCCATTTGTATCACTGGTTATGCATGTTAAATCTAATGAGGGATAGACAGTGGCTCTATGTTGAGAACATACTTAGTATCTGGCGAATTTTGGGTTCAGCCGCTAGCATGGGAATAGGGAATTTCTAGCTCTTTGGCAGATATAAAAATACAGTGGTGCTTAAAAATTTGTGAACCCTTTTAAATTTTCAATATTTCTGCATAAATGTGATCAGTTCCGAGATAAGTCCTAAAGATAAAGAGAAGGCAATTAAATAAATGAGTCATAATCATTGTACTTGTTCATTTATTTATTGAGGAAAATTATATCCTACATATTTGTGTTTGGCAAAAGTATGAGAATCTTTGCTTTCAGTATTTGATGTGTCCTCTTTGGGCAGCAATAACTGCAACTAAATGTTGCCAATAACTGTTGATAAGCTCTTCTGTAGGGAGGGATGGGCTAAAATTCCTCCAAGCTAGTATGCATATGTGGCTGAAACACCCTCCCTAATTCACATGGATATAAGAAAGGGAGGAATATAGCATAACCAGACTTGCCATATTCTGTGATTATAGCTATTCCCAGTAAGTCGTAGCCTTCTTATGGAGTTGATTCCTACTCTGGTCTACTTGATGAGGCTGACAGTGCCATGGTCCCCACATTCATCTTTCAGCAGGGACAGATTCTTTTCATATATGGTCTGTCTTTTAGCTTAATTACTAAGAGCTACTTAACTTCTTTTAAATTTTATGATGCAGCTGAGACACATTTGCTTGGGAATAAGCCATAGCAGTGAACTTTCTGTAACTATTTTAAGAAAAGACAAAGAGCTCCTTTCTAACTTTACTATGAATTAACACTTACATTTCTCAATAGGTAGCATTAGCCAACATTGGGCCTCTGTATCTATTCTGTTCTATTTATTTATTTTTATTTTGTATAAGGAAACCACACAGTGATGGTGAAGACAGGAAGAAGGAACCAAGATAGATGTTCAGTAATGTCAACCTCCCAAGTAGACCAGACAGGAAGCATGACAAAATGAGCTAATTCTACTATACTGCCGAACTATATTAATTGTATAAATAACTATATTTATTTTTATTCATTAAAAATAAATTTAAATTTATTTATCAATTAATTTTTTTTTGCTGCCAGTGACATATGAATTTAATAAAGAATCTTGCAAGTCTGAAAACACAAATCTCCCACCATCTCATTTTTACAGCTTGATAAGATAGGACAGATCCGTTCTAAGTTTCTTTCTCTGCAGATTGTTGAGTTGCAGGCTCCCCCCACCCCTTTTTATCTGATTGTTCCCCCTCATTTTTCAAGGTCATTCACACATACCATTACAGGCAACCTTTTTTCTTTCAGCATCAGGATAGAAGGCCTGATAGATTGGCAGGTTATTGAAATAGAATGGAAGAAAATAGATATTGGCAGTTAGGCTGAAATGATGCCTATCATTCTATTAAATGAAAGGGGGGGACAATGATGTACTCCTGCAACCTTCCTCAAATTGTTGACTCCCCTAATGCTGGCTTTTAACTTCCAGAATGCCAACATGAATAGTTGTGGCTGAAAATATTTGTTGTTGTTAGTTGCGAAGTCGTGTCCGACCGATTGCGACCCCATGGACAACGTTCCTCCAGGCCTTCCTGTCCTCTACCATCTTCTGGAGTCCATTTAAGCTCACGCCTACTGCTTCAGTGACTCCATCCAGCCACCTCATTCTCTGTCGTCCCCTTCTTCTATTGCCCTCAATCTTTCCCAGCTGAAAATATTAGACAGATACAATTAATTCAAAATGTGGTTGTGAGGATATTAATTGGGACTGAGCAGTCTGAACACGTATTACTTCATGCCTTGCTAATTCCATTGGTTCTGAGCTCAGATGGAAGTGCCAGTTTTGATCTTGAAAGCTCTTCACAGCTTAGGGACCGGACACCAGAACTCTATTCCCAACCGATCTCTTTTCCAGATGCCTGCTCATTTGCAATGAAGGTTATGGCAGACTGCAGGGAAAAGGCCTCCCTATAGGTGGCCCCTTTCTATCTCCCCAAAATTTCATCTGACCTCTTATCTTCAGATCATTTCAGACCCAGGCAGTAATCCATTTATTTTTCTTCCAGATCTTTTATTCATTGGCATATTACTTTCATGTTGACAGATGTTCTTTTGTTGTACTATTCTGCTGGTAGTTCTGCATCCTTTTGGACTCTGCAGTATTTTTTTTTATATTATTATTTTCAGGGCTTTCTGATGTTTTCATTCACTGCCCTGCATCTCTCTTAAGGAACAAACTATAAATCAAATAAATAGGCTGTATTCTATACTACCACTATGTTTCTACACCACCCTTAATTTAAGGAGAATATGGATGTATACATGATAGCAAAATGTGGAAGGAGGACAGATTGAAAAGTCTGCACCTCTCTGGGATTTTCACCTCTGTTGGTTGATTATAGGTAATGTTCTGCTATCTGGTTGAAAGAGTTAAGAGCTGCTGAGGAATTGTGAGATGACTGCCTGAAATGAAGAAACTACAGTTTTTGGCATTTCTTTGCTGACAATTGCCTAAATTATTGCTTGAATTATGACAAGGCTTTTCCTATATTGCTATTGTGACAGCATTCTTAAGCAAGAATGCTGCTGTGAGCTTCCCTGCCACCTTTTTGAATTTACTTATTCTGAAGTGACTGAATTCTTAAACATCAGACTGTAGCTGCAGAACGAGAACTGAACAGATCGACTTAGACAGAGCTTGTAGCAACTGCATTCCACGAGAATTGGAAGAATTCCAGAGATTTCTCTATGGGCACTATATTTCAAGGATGAAACTTAGGACGACTCTGACTGAATAGTCTTCTGTATATTTTTTCTTTAAATACACACATTTTTCCTTCCTATATGTTCTATTGGGAGTATTTTTCTGTGAACTAGTAGTTTCATCTAAGCATATCTACTCTTTCCCAGTTTTTCAAGGATCTCCTACATTATGTTTCATGTCTGCATATCAGGATTTATCAGCAGAAAGCAGGCCTGGAGAATACCTTCCATGCTTTGAGCACAATCCAGGAAATTTATAGAGAAATAAGGTTTATTATTTTTTGTTACTTTTATGCAAAAACATCTTAATTTTATTAGTTAAAAACCCAAATGATTATACAGTGTTTTGGGATAGAGGATATAGATATTATGACTGTGCAATGTTTCTGGTTCAGTTCTGAAAAAAGTGCTTCAGATCCCATGAGGTCACAAATATTAAAACTGACCTCTTTTGCAAAACATTTATAAACTAGAATTAGCCATCAATGAATATATTGATTCAACATGATGGTGCAACTGTTTTGGTCCATAACATTTGATTATTGTGTGGTTTTATTGATTTGGGTATTTTAAATTATGTTCACCATGGACGTTTTAGTTATTTTCTATATATCTTAGAAACCACCAAGCATTGTTTTTGACCATAGCAGGAAGTAAATATTATACACAAGTAGAGCATGACACAACTGTTCAGAGCAGCTACATCTTTTCCCACATTGTGTAGCAGCTGCCCAATGCTGGGAAAAGGAAAGTGGTTTTAAAGAGTTGTAAATAGGTACTACATTTATGCTCCCCTGTCCAATGAAGCATCTTTTCTGAATTATTTCTCAAGCATTACACAGTACTAAAAGATACTGTTTATCCACTTCTTTGTTCCATTCTCACGGTATTAATAATAGTGCGCAATATCTCTTCAGGAAAACATAAATCCAAAATGAATGCATACTTCTGGAATATTAGTAGGAAATGGAATCATTTGACAAAAGCTTTTGAGGTTGTCATGCATGAAGCCTTGTACTTGGCATAAATATAAGAAAGGCATAGAAACAAAAACGAACACGCAAATCAAAGCCACCTGATGATTTTGGAGAGAGAGGAGAAAGATAACATAAATCAAATTGTTATCTTTTATTTGGCATGAAGGAAGGATGTATATGGACAAAATAAATGCCACTGTTAGAACCTGTAATTAGTATGGATTATAGTCCAGCTGGTAGAGAAGAATGTAGAGATGCTGGGGTAGCCATAGTAAGAACATCTCAGTATTATCAGATATTACATTCCACTCATAAAAGCCACCATATGATTTACATTGCTTTATCATTTCTATGTAACCTTTCTGGGGTTATATAACCCACAGCCTTCCTTAGTAATTCCTGTAGCCAAGAGTCCAGTGTCAACTGTAGCTGTACATGCTAATAAAAGATAATCTGTTGCATGTCTCTCCAAACAGTTTGGTTGCTTATTTAAGTAGGCATCTTTCTGACAAAACACTGCATTTTAAGACTATGTCTGAAATGTTCAATGAAAATTTCAAATCACAATACTTTAATAGAAGACATAGATTCCCCTTTAAAAAGGCAAGCCCCAAGAGCCTACATTTATTTATACTCCAGCAATACAGTTCTATTTAAATGTTCTGCCCCTAATATATAGAGTTCCTGTGCATTAATGGGGGCAAGGAAGGATGATAAAATCAGCACCATGGAAAGCTCAGAGAGTTCCAGTGGCTTCAATCAAATCTGAGAGTGGAGACTTTTCTAGCTTTCAGGACCAGGTGTTGAAGAGTATAAGGTGCCTTAAAGGTGGAGACAACGCGAGTCTTGGGACTAATATTTCTAACACCATTTTCTTGAGTGCAGGTTCTCCTCGGGGCTGTGTCCTAAGTCTGCTGTTGTTCACCCTGTTGACCCACGACTGTTGTGCTAGGTTTGCCACCAACCATATTGTGAAGTATGTGGATGATACAACCATAGTGGGCCTTATTCAAGATGACAGTGAGGGTGCTTACTGCAAGGAGGTAGAGGGTTTGATGAACTGGTGTAACAAAAACAACCTCATTTTAAATGTAGGAAAAACTAGAGATCATTGTCAATTTCAGAAAAGGCAGGCACAGCCACACACCTCAGTGTATTAATGATTCATCTGTGGAGGTGGTTAGCCACATCAAGTTTCTGGGTGTGCAGCTAACAAATAGGCTAGCTTGGTCACCCAACAGTGAGACACTGGTGAAGCGGGCACAGTAGTGCTTGCATTTTCTGCGTTACATGAGAAAAATACATCTTCCTTCCCGTCCTTACCACTTTCTATAGAGAGACAATCAAGAGAATCCCGTCATTGCATTACTGTCTGGTTTGGAAACATCACTGTTTCAGACAGGAAGGCAGTACAGAGTGGTGAGGATGGCAGAAAAGATTATTGGTAGTTCACTTCCTTCTATCCTGGACATAGCATAAAAGCGATGCTTGAGCAGAGTCTGCAATATTATCTGGGGTGCTATACATCCTCTTCATGACCTGTTTTCCTTGTTACCTTTGTTCCATATAGTATTAACCTTGTGAACTCTCAGGTTTCCTCTTTCCACTCTGTATTCAAAATGGACAGTGATTAATATATATTTGTGTGTGTGTAGCATGTGTATATGTGTATTATTTATGTGAATGGGTAGATATATACTTTCTTTTGAGAGCAGGCAACATAATTTCATTTTTAATATGGTCCAGTGTGCTCGTATTAGTTTGTGTAAAAAATGACAATATATCTTATCTTATTTATCTTATCTTATCTTATTCTTTTTAAAGTTGCATTCAGAAGTCAAGTCTCTGCTGAGAGAGAGGATCCTAATATCTACCTCTAATGAAATGAAGAAATGATTTTGACTACCCCTCCTTATCAATTCTGGATCCCAGACTATTGTTTGGTGGGACAAGATTCTATATAAGGGCTGCTGCAGGTGGCTCTGAATCAGAAGATTGCATGCTTCTTTGGCATCCTGTTTGAAGAAACCCAGATTCGCATATTGGAATCGTTGCACAAAATTTACATTGGCATCATAATTTAATAAATGCAGGGCAGCACACAATATAATGCTTTATTTTCTTACTTATAGTTGTCAGAAAAAGAAGCTCAGTCAGTTATATCTATCCTCTTTCGATCTTGCTTCCTTGCTCGCTGTTATCTCCCTCACAGAACCAGAAATGCCTTGGGCGAATTTCTTGGTATAATTATTCTTCAGTCTGGTCCTTTTTTGATACTACAAACTTTTCTTTGTTAAGTAGTTTTGATTCTAGCCTGGCCAGTTTCTTTTGGTACTTTGCCTCTCCTGGAAGTAGGTAGTTTTCTAAAGGGGCTTTCTAAATCTAGGCTTTAAGGATGTATGGACTTCAACTTCTAGAATTCCCCAGCATGTTGGATGAGGAATTCTGAGAATTGATGTCAACAGATCTTAAAAGTTGCCAGGGTTGAGAAACAGTGATCTAAAGGATAAGGGACTTCTAGCTAGTTCTGTCACAACTTAATTTTCTCACATCAGACTCTCATTCTTGCCCAGTTGTTTAGTCTCCTTCACTGCACAAAAGATATTTGGGTGATTGTTTCCTTCAATATATTTCATCTGCTGGCTCTGGAATATCTACATGTGCCTCTGAGTCAGAGTGTGAAGTAAGCATTCAGCTGTGCTTTATTATGACTGCAAGCTCAACTACATGAGTGCTTCTTCCAAAGAAAACAGTACATTTAATTACTTTTATCACATGCCAAGTCTGAGTAGGACATATATGATCTGAAACCTTAGCAATACGCTTCTCAGGTAGAAGTCCTACAGCCACCAGGTTGAGTGATTCCCACTCAGGTTAGGATCCTATCTATATACCATTCCTTGCTTTTTTCCCCTTATGGTTTTCATCTCTATAGTGTTTCAAAACATTTTCATAGCCTGTACTGAGTAACATTCTGATATCAGGATAATCGTTCAAAAGAAATCTGATCTATGTTGAGTCTTATCTGCACAAGAGCTTGCCCCATTTGTGCAGCAGCTAATTAGAAAAAGCAAGAAACATTTTGAATATGTAAAACTAAAGAACTCTCTTCTTTCCAGCCTTAATATATGGCAGGGTTGACCTTGCTAATATTTCTCAGACCTAATGTATAGCAATTCATTTTTCTTAGCAGCTTTGTTCTATTAATTACTTCTGGTAACAGTGTGATCAATCAGAACTACAGTTTCCTTCCTTTTCTGTTTCCAGCTGATAGGGGAAAATGTTGATCTGTCCCTTACCACATGACCTTTAACTTTCATTGTTCTGAATCGTAGCCTCATTTTATTATTCCAGTATTCATAAGGCTATCCTGTTTACACTGCAGAAGCTCCTAGGCTTTTTAGCAGACTTTCCCACCCTTAGGTCATCAAACATTAACCACCCTGAGATCTGGATTATGCAAGGAGCTTGTAAAGGCTTTGGTGACTGCAACATTATATACACAATGAGAAGCATGTGCTTTAGTCTGTGGCTTAGAGGATCTTGGAGGAAATAGAGGTGATCCTTGTAAAGAAAAATTACAGTGTAGTGACAAAGACTAGAGCAATTAAGTTTCCGTCCATAGTTAAGTGAAAGGTTCCCACCTAAAAGTTTCCTGTTTCTCTGCAGATAGCACCACATACCAGGTGGTGAATCTATGTTACATTGAGGGTAAAAACAGGACAGGCTATGCATTTGCCTTCCCCATTTGAACAAAAATGAATTCTCATAGCCTCAGGGGAAGCAAACAAAATCAATTGTCAGACAAACTACTGTTAAGTGCAGTTGCTGGAAATATTTGTTCATTCTTATTAAAAAATAGTGAGTTTGCTGAAACTCCAGTGCAGTGTTTAACAACTTGTGTTACATTATTAAATGCCACTTGTCTATGATTTGGGGCACCTGCCATCTGTAGCACAATGTAACCTGTTATACTCCTTCGCTCCTGTTACCTCTTTGTTATGGCAAACTTATTTGGGAGAGAAATAAAAGCAGTTCCTTTGGTTCCCAGTCAGTACAAAAATAATTCATTTGTAGAAAGGCAAACAAATGCTTATTCCAGATCAAGCTGAAAACACAAGATGAAGGAATCAAATTCTTCTACTATTCATGTTTACTTCTTTAAAAAAAAGTAAAACATATTAAAGACATTTTAAAAAGTGTATTTTAATCTATTCAGTTTTCTCAGACATTACAATATTGTAATTACAATTATTGTTATAATTACAATATATTATTATATAATAATGTATTGTAATTATTATTATAATTATGTAAAATATACTTTAGTATTTCCTTTTAAACCTCATTTTATTTTTTCAAACCGTCCCGAATTGGATTAATTAAAGAGGTAGGAACTGCAACTTTCAAAGAAATAGCTTTGCCAATCTGTGATAATGAAGACAACCGGATTTGTAGCATCCCAGGGTGAATTTTTTAAAGAAAGCTATTCTAGCTATCTATTTCCAAAACAACTGTTTTTTTTAATAATGGTCCTGTGGATATTATCTGACAAAAACAGTACTATCTTTGTTTCCAAAGAAATAGATTTCTGTTACTATTTCTGCAATAGGTTAAGAATTTAGTGGTAATATCCAAAACACTAATTACTACTTAATAATGATTTATGGCATAACTTCCACTGAGTCAAGTAGGATTTATTTGTTTGTTAATATGTACAGAATTGGATTGCAACACTATCTTTCTATAAAGTTGGGAGAAAATCTTATCAAGAGAAATTTAGTCAGGATTGAGCTATATAGATACCTTATATTCAAGCTGCTTAATTCACATTGATTTCAGTAGCATAATGTGCAGAGACTGCAGCCCAAAGGGACATCCAGTTATCATTCTGGTTGATCACATTTAATTTTAGTTATGTCCTTACTTACCTCCAGTACAATTTCATAGTGTCTCCTCCTCACTCTGATCTTTCCTACAAAGTAACTCATACAAACAACAAGTGGGAAAGGGTATGGAGGTGGGGGGATTTTGAGATGGGATAATGAAGCAGCTACAGAGAAGAAAAATATTTGTTTGAAAAGCAAAAGGATATCTATGATGAACAGGAATATAGAACTATAGTTTGTGTGAATGAATTATTTTTTTAAAAAAGACTCCAGCAGTGAAGAAAAAATGAGTGCAAATCTCCAATTAAACTCTTTAATATGATTCAATCTTTTGTATAAAAAAAACTAAACATGTATATGAAACCTTAGTGTCAGCACACATGAAGTGATGCCGACTAAGCAACAGCCCCTCAATGTCTGTATCAGCATTATTGATAACTACTATGTACTTAGTGTTTTGCAAAAAGGATTTGTAGATTATATCACTAGCGTTCTCTTTTTAATAACCCTGTCAAGTGGACAATGTAGCTACTCCAGACTTTCATTTGGGAGGTAAGGAGAAGGAGGCCGATGATTTTCACAAATAAACTGAAATTTTAACTAAATACAAGATATTTAAGGAAAGATGAAATCTAAATCAAAGATTTGGAGGCTATTTGGAGGAAAAATAAACTGCAGTTATAATTACATGAGCATGGAATTAAGGTCCACCTAAATAAAGAATTCTTCCAAAATTCAGAACGGGTTTGAACTAAATTACTAAGGAAATACTGGAGTGGGGCTGTTTTTAGTGCTCAATTTCTTTCTTACTTTTCTCTATACAGTATTACTTCTCAGAGCTTTGTAATGAAAATGTATTTGGACTTCTTCACACATTTGGACAATTTTTGTTTTGACAAACCTCTTCAAGTATCTTCAGCAAATGTTAATGCTACCCTAAGAGGCAGGAACAAGATACCAGCTGTGCATTTATTTGCTCTAACAAGAAGTCAAGAGTCCGGTTCTCCTGGCCCCAGCTAGAATTCACTCTTCCCCAGAAGAGCCAAAATCCACTCCTGTTTTTAAGCGAGATTCCTCAGGCAAGAAATTTTTATGCTTATCATGAAGTCTGGGGGTTGATGCTTTCTCTTAATTTACTAAAGGCATAAACAAAAGAAACCCTGAACTGGAGCAAATGCACTGGAGCTGACTTTGGAACCCGCTGGTTACTTCCAGTGGATTCTGCCCACGCTGTGCAAAGGACACGGATTAAAACCATTAAAAGGATAGTAGACCGCTCTGGGTATGAACGGAACAGGCCAAATGCTTGAGGGAGTCAGAACAGACAAGTTCCTCGTTGTAAAAAAAAAGCAATGGGAACGAAAAAGCTGCCTTTGCAACTGCAAGGTTGTAAAGTTCGTTAGCTACCGAGGCACCCGCTCTCGAACTGGATGGTCCTCGATTTTGTATCACCCCGCTCCACTCCGCCCCCTTTAGTAAGTTTTCGAGTTTTAGTACCATGCGGGGGAGGGGGGATGAAAAAAGGCTTCCAGTAGTAGTGCCAACTACTAGCTGGACAGATCCCTGCCCAAGCCACATTTTCTGTCTCGACGCTTCTTTGCTTGGGGCCTTTTTAAAAAACAGTATGCGTACAGGAGACCCTTTTTCAGGCAGAGCTCCCCCCCCCTAACCCCCGCCTCCTTCCCCTTCCAGTGCGAAGTTAGCGGTGCACTGGGGAAACTCTTGGACCGCTTTCGTTGCTGTTGGCAGAAGGGCATTTAAATGCTCACGTGCACGCCCGACAGGTTTGGCAGAAGAACAAAGCCGCCGCCCTACGGGAGGGACAAGCGAGCAATCCAAAGGAGCATCAAACTCTCGCGCTGCTCCGGGCCACGTCTTTCCCCTCGCTGCTCTGCCTTGCAATTTCCTCTCCCACCAGCAGCAAGCAGCAACCGGACGCCTGCGAGAGGAGGCTTGCGGCGCGCGCGCTCTCGCTCTCTCTCTCTCTCTCTCACACACACACACCCTCACACACACATCGAGGGGAAGGGAAGGGAAGGGCTCCAGAGGCTTGGTGTGTTCCTGGGTGGAAGGGAATCAGTCAGCGAGCCTCAGCCACAAGGCACCTCGTCCATTCATCCAGCCTCCTCATGCCGGTTCCCGCTCTTTCCCAGCAGTCCGCCGCCTGGGACGCCAACCTGTTTGTGGAGGTCACTCCGGGGCCGCTTGCAGCCTGTGGCTTCTCCCCTTCCTCGCTGCCGTGCAGCGCCTGATGGGCTTGCCACTGAGAAGACGGCTCGGAGCTTGACACTAAGCGAGAAGCATCTCGCCTCGCCGCGACCTCGCACACCCACAGCGGAGGGATTTACTTTGTCTGGAGGAGCCCGGGGGCTCGCCACACGCCGAGAAAGAAAATGTTCCTCGACCCAGACGGAGCCAAAGGTAATAAGCGCCGCACCTCGCCCCGCCTGACTAACTAGCTGCACGGCGATCGGGGCAGGGACCGGCCCCCTGGGCAGCGCCAAGCACTCGCCGCGGGCCGGGGGCCGCTGCCGCCTTTGTAGGGAGGGACGTGGGAGAGAGAGAGAGAGAGCAGGAGAGGGAGGCGGAGGTGGAGGTCGTGGCGCCGCTCCACGCACCTGAAGGAGGAGGAAGAGGATGAATCCCCGCGGCTGATTGGGCGGGGAGCCCGAGGAGGGGAGGGGAGGGCTCGGCACTTCGCTAGGAGGCGGCGAGAAGGGGTCGGCTCGGCGGCGTCTCGTAGCTGCGGCGGCGAGGCGAGGCGGGGCGGGGCGGGTGGTGGCGGGAAGCAAATTCGGCGGCGACCTGCCGAAGAAGGTTGCGAGAGGAGGTGTGTTGGGTGCCGGATTCGGGTGGCCTGGCTCGGCGGGAACTTAGGGGGAGAAGAGCAGGGCCGCCTATGGAGGCGGAGCCCAGCCAGCTCCATAACTGCCTTGCCTTCTGGAGACTGGCAAGTGGGGCTGTCGCCGCCGGAGTTTGGTACGGAGGAGGGGAAAAAAGGAAAAGAGGCCACCAAGCCGCGCGTAATTCCCAAGCCCCCTCTCCCTAATTCTGCTCCCTTTGGGCTCCCCGCCTACGCGGTCAGGCCCTGCTCCAGGTCCCCGTCGTGCCCGCCCCCTTCCCCTCGCTTGCCTAGACTTTACGGAGTTTCTCCTGGCCCATAAGCCTGGGGAGAGAAGACTCTCCGGCCGCCGCCTCTTTTCTTAAGGATCCGCTGACCTTCGGAGCCGCGGAAGAGGAGGAGGAGGAGGAGGCGGCGGCCCTTGCTACACTATTCCTGGGCGAAAGTATGACCCAGATCGCGGCCGCCTGCTTCCCAGCGCCAGTGCTTGACCCGAGCCAGCCTTGCCTCCCCTCCCCTTTTCTCCTTCTGGTCTGGCTGACCGCAGCGCCTTTTTTTCTCTCTCCCAGCGACAGGTTTTTTAGTCAATGAGATGCTAGAATGCTTGCTTTTCCAGGAATGCAGCGACCACCGCTGCCCTGCTGTGAGCAGGCAGTTTCCATGAGCTTAAAAATTGCAAACAATACTTACATTTAACCCTACCCCACCCCCAGCAACTGTTGTAATTTGGGAGTATTGCTCCAGCCAAATCACTGTCTGCCTCTATATTCAAAGAGAGAGATTAAATCCCAAACAAAAGTGGCACCCAAAGTATGGAAAGTCGTGACTGTACTGCTTCTGCTATCAACGTGTGTATAAAAATCCACAGCTAAAGGAGGTTTTGCCCATTAATAGGGTCATTAGTGGTTTCTTTATGTGGCCTTCAAAATCCTGTTGTGAAACAGAAAGGATTTGGGAGGTGTAAGGCTTCTCTCCCCAGTGCTGAAACTTGGGGATTTCTGACAACAGATCAGCCTGTGAAAAATCTAAAGGTATCTTGCAAGTTTATGCTTCTTCTTGTTTTTCAAAATGAGCAAAATCTGCAGCTGCAGACTACATATGATTTCTCAAGAGACTTACTCTGAACTGCCAAAAAGTTTTGTTTCTTTCATGACGTGGGTGCTCTTTGAGTGGATGGACCTGCCAGAGTGGTGTGATCAATGTGTCAAATTGAAGAGAGCTGGGTGTGAATTATGAATTTCCTTGGGTTACAATCATCTCACAGGACACTGTTTATTAGAGACTATCACTACACAGCCACAATGAGAAGATACAAAGCCTGGTCTCCTTACTGTTACATTAGCACAAGAATGACTGGGTGATGCTATGAATCCCTAGTGATGAAATCACTGGCCTGGTTTACATCAGTAAATTGTTATAATGATAAGAGGGGCTGGGGGGGGGGGAATATACACTTATAGTGAATTGATGGAATTACAAATGTATGATAGATGGAACCTGTATATAACAAAGCTGTATATCTTGAAAAAAGCAACAACTTAGCTTCCTGTCTGCTTCTATACATTTGCCAGATGCATCAGGTCTGGTCACTACTAGAAAACAATGAAGCTCTGATAGGACTTAGTTTGTTCCAGTAAGGCTATTCTTATGCTGTCATTGAAAAAACTGTAATCCAAAATCACCCTTGGCAATATCCTATGGCAACCATTAACACAAAATAATTATATTGTATATACTTCAATCTGAATGTTCCAGACTTGCTTTTACTTTTATTCAGGTGGAAGCTGAAAGAACACCCAGGAACCATCCTTTATAGTATTCATCATTAATAGCTAGTGTTATGTGTATAATTTTCTATTCAGAACAGCTATTCTTTTCTTCCCAGTCTCAGCTCAGCTTTTGTAGGCCTCTAAATTCATTTTTTTCTGTTCTTTTGGAAAATAGGGAAGTCAAAACTCTGTACTGAGCCAACTCAAAAGGGAGTCTGCTGAAGAATAGAACATGGAGATGTGTTTTTCCACATTTTCCATGTTCCTGCTAGTTTATTTTTCACAGTTACAGTACACAATTCAGAAAAATATATTAAGTTAGCTTGTGCTGTCTCAAGTAGTTTGTTTTTTTCTGGTATACTTCCATTTCTACAGATTGTAGCACTTCAATAGCTAAGTTGGCAATTCATTTTCAAACCATTACAGGGTCTCTTGCTTTGGGAATAGAGGTGCAGAGAAAGTTTTAATCTTAAAGATATCATTTAGCATAATCCTGTTTCTTTAGCCCAGTTCCTTTTTAAAAAACTAACTCATACTGAAGACCAGATTAAGTTAAATTGTCTCTTTGCACTCTGTTCCTCATATACATGGCCTGTAAGTATGTAAACATTAATTCTTTCCTTCCTTTTATAAATGAAAAAGGTCAGACTCTGTTCTCTAAAGCAGAGGCTCCCCACCAGGGACCGCTTCTGTGGAGAAAGATTTTTCTGTGGACAAGAGGGGGTGTGGTTTTGTGTGCTGCCTGCATCCAGCGGATGGGGCTTCACTTGTTTGCGCGGCCCGGTTGCTGGCATGCCACAGCCCAGTACCGGTCCATGGACCGGGGGTTGGGGACCCCTGCTCTAAAGTCTGTATACATCTTTCTCAGTAAAGATAATTATTCCAATATTAACTCTACAGCCAGTTGTTAGCATAGTGGCTGTGGACAATTGCCAGCTGTGCTCAAGGGAATTTCATAGCATAGTGATGCTTGTTCATCTTCCTTTCAAATCTTGCTGAAAACTGTTTCTGTTGAAATATGTTTCTACCACCCGTCCACCTGCAGATCCTCCCCACATCTTAACTAATACCTTAACTAACCCATAGGTTTTTTTTAAAGCTAATATATATATATATATATATGCCATCTCAGAATTCGAAGCAACCTCACACAGATTCTTTAAAAGTTCTATAACATAAGGAAATCTATGTTTTTAAAATTGTAGTATTCCACAGAAATCAATCTGTAGGAGCATTGTGCCATAATTAATGCCAACCGTTTTTATTTTTAGTGCATTTTATTTCATTCCCTAATGTTATATAAACAATCTTAGGTTGAGTGTTTTTTATGAGTCTAATTCTGGCTGATAGCTGGGTTCCAGAGCTTATTTTGTGTACAACAGTTGTAAGCTTTTCTACTCATAAATCTCATTGATTTCAGTGAAACTTTATTCTAGAGAGACGTGCGTAAAGATGGAGTTTGTAATTCATTAGCACAAAAAGTGTATGGGTGGTGGTGGAAGGGGATTGGTTGGGGAACAGAAACAAACTTCACTCTTCTGCACAAATTATTTGCAATTTGGTACTCCAAATGTATTACACATTTCTGTTTATGAGCTTGGAAATCCATCAGGAATGGATAGGAATTAAATTCAAACTGTCTTCACAGCATGTATCGTAGATGATGCAAAAGAAAACACTGAATTTGAAAATCTTAACATTATGATAGCTAAATTATATATTTGAAGCCTGAAGAATTGGCATGGCCAACCTTTCCAGCCTTAAGGACTATGAGCTAGTGGGTCAGGGGTAGTGGCTGAATGCATGTCTATATCCAGTTGGATGTTCATGTACCTACTCTTTCTCTCCTCCTCTTTCGCTCTCACACATGGATTGCTCCATTGTTACATAGACATTACACACACTGTCACAAATGCATACAGTGTAACAGCCTTCTTTCTTTTATACAGACACACTCAGAGCATGGTTACTGGAAAGAAAGGGAAATAACAGGATTGCCTCCTGTTTGCTGCTTATTGGTTTTGGGCTGCAGGCATGATCTGTTACAGCAGGGATAAAATAATAAGATAACTTGACCTATTCAGAAACAAATTCAGCGGGTATGTGGGAAAATAGAATGTAACTGCCACCAATAGGAGAACAGGATATAGGCTGTGTGATATCATATACAACTGCATTCTGGATTTGTAAAGACTGACTAACCTTTTCCACTCTGGTGACTCCAAATATGTTCAGTTACAATTCTTATTCCAAAGCAAGAAATTGATCAGATTGACCAGTTGATGATTGATAACTGATTAAGAAAAGTATCATTTTTCACACACTCCTTGTTATTCTGGATGGGAATAACTGATATTTTTATTTGAACAATTGGAGAATAAAATGTCAGGAGAGGTCACATCAGTCCTATTCAAAGACAGTGAATTTCAAAAGAATCGTTTCTCCAAATTCCATTTGTCCTCATTTGATCTTCTTCCACACAGCAGATGGATATCCTCTTGTTTGTGGTATGTGGTCATTGCATTGTCCCAAGTGAATACAGAACATTAGGTTCACTGGGGATAAAAAGGTTTTATCTGGCATACAGATTCTATAGCCAAGGCTGAAATGAATACAGGTAGTCCTCAACTTATGACCACAATTGAGACTAGACGTTTTGTTAAGCAAGATGGTGGTTAAGTGAATTGTGGCAATGTTATGGTCTTATTTGCCATGGTCAAGCAAATCACTGCAGTTGTTAAGTGAATCAAGCGGTCGTTAAGTGAATCTGGTTTCCTCCATTGACTTCGCTTAATGGAAGATAGCTGGGAAGATTGCAGGTGGCATCGTGCGACTCTTCCACAATTGTAAATACATGCTGGTTACCAAGCGCCGGAAGTTTGATCACATGACTGTGGAGATCTTTGGAGGGTTGTAAGTGCAAGGACCAGTTGTGATTTTTTTCCAGTGCTTTGTAACTTTGAACAATTACTAAATGAATGGTTTTAAGCCAAGGACTCCCTGTATTACATTTGCAAAATGTTACACACTAACTTCAGGTCCTTGTAGATGCCAAGGCTTTGTATTATTAATTTCAGCTTCACTCGTATGTCAGTTGGAAATGTGGTTCAATTCACACTACTTCAAAACCTGCAAAAACGTGGTGGCTCAGAGTTTATCTGAAGCCTTAGCAACACGTAGGGGTGAACTCGGATGCAGACTGCATGCAAATGAATTATGGAATACCACAAGAAGAGTTGTGGGAAGTGTGGGATTTAGGAAAGGAGGAGGAGATTGAGTTAGTAGAGTCTATATAAATATGTAAAGGGGGAGAAAGCAATATGTGAAAAAACTGACTACAGAATTAACATACATGCAGTACATGAAGTAGATAAGCAAGGGTAGAAGCGGGGAAGTAATTTGAATGTAGTGCCAGAAAGCTTTACATGGAAAAAATGGGAACTAGACATGACCATCTCATTGAGTTTACACTCCTCTTTTAGATTCTTGGCAGAGTTGCTTTTGTGAAGAATAAATTGAAAGAACAGAAGATGTTAGGTCTACTACTGAAAGTTACTCCTAAAGCTCCTTTAGATTTTCAATATTTTGGAAAGTTTGAAGATGTGTAGTGGACAGTACCACAAAACTGCTGTCACTGAGCTAGTAAAAACATTCTGTAGAAAAGCCAAGGGCAAATAAAGGGCAAATAAATGGCAAATAATCAAGATCTTAGATGTAATCATACCTAGCAAAAGGGAGATTGTATCTCAACTTGCATTACTCAGGATTACCCTATTCCAATTCATACCTGCAAACAGTTTCTTCCCAAATCGGTTCCCCCCCCCGCCCCCGCTTTCACCCTGCGTACTTAGCATTCTTCCTGTTGCTCCTTGCAGCCATAGCATTACGGTGGCCACTTTTGGGTTCTAGTTGTTCTACCCCTCCCCCCCACTCTCTCCAGAAATATACCCATTGCTCCCTTCATTTGCATGATACATCTGAAGGGGGGCAGGGAGGCTAGGAACAGTTTAGAACAGGGGTCCCCAACCCCCGGTCCATGGACTGGCACCGATCCATGGCATGCCTGAAACCGGTCCTTGCAAACAAGCAAAGCCCCATTCGCAGGATGCAGGCAGTACATGAAACCACGCCCCCTCCGGTCCGAGGAAAATCTCGCTTCACGGAACCGGTCCCTGGTGCCCAAAAGGTTGGGGACTTCTGGTTTAGAATATCTTCAACTTCCATCCACAGTTGAGACCAGAATTTTGGTCACTAAGCAATGTGGTTGTTAAGCAAATCATCACTGGACCTGATTTTATGTTCATTTTTACTGCAATTGTTTAAGCAAATCATGCAGTCATTAAGTGAATTACACAGTTGTTAGGGAAATCCAGCTTCTCCCATGATTTTGCTTGTTGGAAGTCAGCTAGGAAAGTCACAATCACATGACTGCAGGACGCTGCAACCATCGTAAATGTGAATCAACTACCAAGTGTCCAAATCCTGATAACATGACCATGGGGATGGGGTGATGGTTGTAACTCTGAGGATGGGTCATAAGTCACTTTTTTCAGTGCCATCATAACTTCAAACTGTCATTAAGTACATTATTGTAAGTGTCGAAGAATACCAGTATTGGTTTCAACCCATTGCTAGCTATACTTTGTAAGAAGACTTTAATCCCTATCTGACCAGATGTTTACAAAATGAAAAGAAGGCTGGGTGGTTAGAAATTCATCTGAGGTTTTCCCAGTCATATGGGAATGAATGAGAGGGTGTTACTGGGAAAGGTGTCATATGCATTAATATTAGTTGCCTTTTGCCCCCATTTTTGAGTAAAAAATAATTCCACCCTTCTTTCTGTGCACGATTGCCAAGAAATGTATTCAGTGGGTGCATAAATTGTCATTAGGTCAACTATCAAATGTTTTCTGAAATGACTTGAGCAAGGGCATGCCAAATTATGACAAAGTGGTCCAGGAATAACAGGTTTAAATTATCATGTTTGCCTTTACCATAATGCTTTACGGGATCCAAAAAAAAAAAAAAACTCCAGCTGTTGGCAAGATTGTTCCTTATTGTAGATAAATGAGTCCAGAATAAACATTCCTTTTAATTAAAATATTGCTAAAAAAAAGCAATTTGTAGAACCCAGATATCTGTTGGACGGTCATAAATAGTAAGTGCTGAAACAACCCTTGATGGCTGACCCTCTTGGGCATCTTGTTACTTATTCACACGCTGCCACCCAGATTGCCTGCCTATTTTAGGAAAGACGTGTCTGCTGCAAATTGTGTGGTGATCGACCAGTGCTGATTTGAATTCATATATTTGCTCGGCTGACTCCAGGAGAGAAACCAGGTTGTGTGTGTGTGTGTGTTTGTATGGGAGAGAGAGCGAGAGAGAGAGCACAGTATAACAACCCACTAGGGATTGTGTTGCGCAAAAGAAAGCGTGGGATTCCTGCCCTCTCCGAGATAAAGAAGTCGCTTTGCTATCCGTTTAGTTAGGAGGGCACTTCATGTCCGATGATCTTCCCAGCCAAGACAAACGCACGCGTGCTGGCTCGCTCGCTCCAACCGAGGGGCTGATCAGCTCCGCCGGTATTGGACGGCGAGTCCCTCAGTACGCAGAGCGTGGCTGGTTCCCGCTGTTGCCTTTAAGGGCCAAAGAGGCTTTCTGACCCGAGCTAATGTGGGGAGGCGGATGTTGAATAACCGAGCGCCTCGAGGGTGCCCGAATCAACCCCGCTTTTCCTTGTCCCGGAGGAGAAACAGGTCCGAGTCCTCTTGTAAGCGTCAGAGGGCGGCAGAGGGAGAGTGGAAAAGAAAAGGGGGTTTCGAGCTCGGCTGGTTCAGAACAGGCGGAAACATGAGGGAAAAAATGTAGTTGACCACCTTTGTATTGTTAAGGAGGCAAAAAAAAAAAAAGGCCGGGGAGCAAGAGAAAGGGCTGGGCAGCGGCTCCCTGCGGGCTTTCGGAAATGGAGCGCGGTTCCCGGGAGAGAAAAGGGTCTGCGTGCGCAGCGCATCTCCTCGCTGCGGCTGGCTGGGCGCTTCTTCGAGCACGGTCAGACTTCGCCTGCGGGGTGGAGCCGGCACTGCAGCCGCGGTACGCCCGTCTATCTTTGCCTCACCGAGTGGCACGCCCTCTGCCGCTCCCAGCGATAACTACCAATGTGCTCTTTCACGCACATGGCTTCTCGGAATGGGCTCCTTCCTTTTTCTTTTTATATATAAAAATATTTATTTTATATATATCCCGCCGATTTGTATCGGGATCTTTATAGCGATCGTTCGGTGCTGAGCAACCTCCTTGGTTTTCTGTTACTCCTAAACCGTGGGGCACGGACTATTCAGGGATGATCGCTAGAAGCTCACGTTCTTGGGATTTTAACAAGGGACGGAGGCCAAGACTCCTGGGGGGGGGGGGGGGACGTAGGAGGCACGAAACTGTTGCTTTCACAGACGCTCGCCTTTCCCTTCTAGTCAGTGGTCTAGATCCCGCCCCCTCGCTGTAAAATTCCTTTGATGCCGTCAGGTGTTAGCTGCCTCCCGGAATAGCTCTTGTCGTGCGTCCTGCCTGTGTCCTCCCCAGTCGAGCGGCAGGTGAGGCCAGGCAGCTAAAATTAACCCCAGTTTGGGTTAGAAAGAAGGAACGCATTCTTGCTAAAACGAATCTTCCATCGCGGAAACATTTGGGGGGTGCGGTGCAGATTTGAAGTCAGAAGACGGTTTCTTCATCTGAAGAGGGGGGAGGGGACAAAAAAACCCGAAAAAACCTGGACTTAGTTCTTAACCTTCCAGAGAGAATCGGAGACTGACATGATGATAAAGATTGATGGAGATAGTATAATTGCTGCCATCTTTCAAGTCCCCAAGGACCTGCCTACTGTATCGGTGATGAATTTAACAGGAGCAGGGTTTAAAGGACAGGGACTAAGGCTGCCATGGAGAAACTGTTTAAAAAGGACAAGCAGAGTAAGAGAAGTGCCTCTTTGAATATGAATAAAGGAGAGGCTTCCCCCCCACCACCCAAGTCTTCTCAATTAGTCCACAGATATTAAGATGCTGGGCACTTTCCCTTGTTTTAATGAGAAGATAAAGGTTTGAGAGTGCAGGGAAAGTATTAATGACACTTGAAATTATTATTATTCCCAGGCTATCTATCAAAATTGAACCACTCATGCTACCAATAACTCTGTAAAAAGCAGGAGAGGCAGAGAAAGTAAACAATATAATTCTGTTGTCTCTCTTTGTACTTTGAGCATTGACAAATATGCATTTAAAATACAGGTTTCTGATTGGTTTCAAATTTACAACCACTTCAGTTTTAGTAGAATATCCATATAGAATAGCCATTAGCTCACCATTAGGAAGAACTGTACTGTGTGGGCAGTAAATAGCATGCATAAGCAGAGCAAAATAATCAGCTGGTGAACAGTTAGAGTGGGACTTTAAAATCTTGCATCTAGAATGACCTTCCTATGATTGTGTTTGTACAATGTTTATATTTATTCACTTGTTCATTAGATTTTAATCCTTTAAAAAAGTTCAGTTTCCTCTGCCATACCCAGAAATTGCTTTACAATGTCCGTCAATTTCAAAAGTAGCTAAATAAATCATAAGGGATTAAGAATATATAAGCCTAAAGATTTTGTGTGTGTGTGTGTCTAATGCAGTTCTTCAGATATCTGTAAGAGTGGGTACCTGCTTCTGACCCATAATATGTGCAAGGCTTACTGTGCATTTTTTTCACATTGTATTGCTGGCAGAAACATGCTGTGATTGACCCTGCCATCCCAATTTATGATACCAATTCATACATTATAAGCTACAATTCGGCTACATTTGCTGTAGACTGTAAGCTACATTTTAACATGTACTCCACAATATGTAAAACATCACTGAAGATCTGGACATTCAGAACTGAAAAATCTCTAAGCTATTTGGTGTTATTTTCTTTCTCCAAAGAATTCATTGTTTTCTGAGAATAAAAGTTTATGGTGCAAAAGCTAAAATGCAAGGTCAGTTGTGTTTTCATTTGGGATTATTCATATTTGTTCTCTACTTTGAGAAGAAGTTGTTTTGCCAATTTGCTTTAAGATGGAATGCTTTAAATTATACCACTAAATATGATTTCCATCTCTTTTTTAGGTGTGCAGAATAAGACACATTACTTCTTTCTATACAAGATTTCTTAAAAGTAAGATATAGGGAACCCCAATATACATTGCGTTATTTACCTTGGAAAGATTTGGACCAAAATGTCTTTTTTAAAAATCCTTCATTTAGCATAGTTTGCCACAATGGTACTTGGCTTAGAAATTATAAATCTTAAAAGTGAAAAAAAGTATGTGTGTGGAGGTGGGGGGTTCTGCTGCTGCTCATATCAATCCAAAATTGGATGATTATTATTATGATTCATCACACAGCCAGATGTACAGACTGGGTCCAGCATTTTTATCCACCTGTTGAGTCCTTCCTAAGGACTTGGGATAGGCAGATGTAGATATTTGATGATGTTATAGGTATCATTGAAGGATGTAAGCTGTTCTGAGTAAAGCTGCCTTTTGCAATTGACTGATGGTGTATTTTGTCAATGCCGATGTTGTGCAAGCAATGCTCCAGTTGTTTTGGGATTGCACCCAAGGCACCTATTACTATTGGCGCTGCCTTTGCTTTTGCCACAGTCATTTTATTTCTATTTGCAGGTCTTTGTATTTTGTTATCTTCTATTCTGCTCTCTCCAAGTACTGCCACATCCATCCAGACTTTTTTGTCTTTCTTATCAACAATTGTTAAGTTTAGTGTGTTATATGGCAGATATAACTGAATTGCAAGGTCCCAGAACACTTTAGCTTCTTCATTTTCCATGGTCGCCATTTGCAACGTCCTCTGGCTTCCCCGTTGACTTAGCTTGTACAAAGTTAACATAGAAAGTTGAAAGTGGCAATCACATGATTGTGGAGGCACTGCTTTCAATGTAAGTGACATAAAATGTAACTACCACTTGTTCAGGACCATTGTAAGTTTGAATAGTCACTGAAAGAGTGGTTGTTAAACGAAGACCACCTGTATATAAAATGTTTCTCATATTCTAAATATGTTGTTAGTTTAAAGAAGGTGAAGAAGTTTCTGCATCATGCAGTATCGCATAATCTTACACTCACCAGCCATTGTGGATTACAACTATTACAACTGTTGACTGGTATAGACATTAATTTAAAGGGATAAAGTGAATTATAGTTCAAAACATCTGAAAGGCTGAAGGTTGGTGAAGTTCATTTTAGATTTGCTTTTCTAAGTCATCAAACTTTATAGGAATTAAAGCAACTAAAAGAGGCTCCTGTCCAGACTGCTCGTATTTTTTTTCATGATCTCCAACTTAAGTTATAGTGGTTCTTCATAAAATCAACCCCAACTCACCAGTTCAAAGAGCAAAAGGCAGTTTAGTAAAAGCATATGTCAAATACACATATACACACACTACTATAAATAAAAAAATAGAGTTTTGATGGGCTAATTCAGTTTGAAGTTTATTTAATCAAATCTCACATAGGTGCAGATTTATAAAATGAAGAGGTGCAGTACTTAATTTATCAGACTGAGACATCCATGTGGCTTTGCTGCAGTTGCTTCTCCTGCCCTTCAGGTATCTCTTGTCTGTGCATAAAAACTCCTTGCTTCAAAAGAAAACAGATGGTTGAGGTGGATCAGCCCAACCTCTAATGCTTCCCTTTGAATACTAAGGCAGGTTGTATTACTGCTAGAACTTAAAGTGAAACAATAAGGTAGGCAATGCCTGCTTTGCACAGGCATGTGGAGCACCTCCTCATCTCACCCAGTTCACCTTTGTCCTGATTTGGCTTATTCCTGTTTCTTCCTTTCTCTGTCTTCCTGAAAATTCTAATCTGTGTTTAACTTACTTGGGTTGCAATAAAGAGGATAGACCCAGGTGAGATTGCCTCTCACAATGCAGAATGAAAAGGATATATAGGAGGGAAAGGTGACCTTGTATTAAAATAATCAAGTCTGGATGGAAGTGGCCAATTGCATAACAGCAGATAAGGTAGGTCTTATCTAAGTCCAAGGAGATGATGGAACAGACATGGGAATTTTCATGCTCTTTAAATATTCTTTTTTCTTTTGCCCCTTTTAACAGATTTCTTTTCCTGTTACAAATATTTACGTGACTAAAAGACTGCAGCATTTAACAGTAATGATTCTGTGGCAAGAATTGTATGTTTTCAAAAACCTGGAAATATTCACTAATGTTAATATAATACGTATTTATACATGCAAAGGAATTTAATTACAAAAAATGTCATTCCAGTACAATAAATGGATTTTTTTTAAAAGAAAGAAAACTATAATTACACAGGAATTGGTCCCTTGCATGTGGAAGCAATTTTTCCTCCCCTTGGAAGATCAATCTAGCTCACAGTTAATAGATATATTTGTAATTGAAGTGGGTTGAAACTTAAAGAATGTAGTACTTGTATTGGCATCAAGGGTACAATTTAATGAGTGCTATTCCTATGCCCTCGAGCATCTTGTCTCAGAAATTGTCAGGGTTCCATTAGTAGCTGTAAATTTCCAGGGCTGGAATGCAGAATATTTATAAGTGAGTATGGGAAAAGAAATAATAACCAATTTGCTATTATACATTGTGAAACACATATAGAGAAAATATTGTTTTTGAAGCCAGGGAAAATATAAATTCAAGATTCAGCCTTATATAAGACTACGTCATTTGTAATGATTGAGTTACAGTAAAGATTTACTCCTAGTCATGTCATACTTATTTTCTGGGAAGCTTTAGCCAAACTTATACCATTCTTGGGGAAGCCTCCCAGAAATGGAGGGAGAATGCATGTTAGAAATGTTACCACATTTTTCATAGTCTAACCAGTAATTGGCAACCTCTAGTTTCTACAAACTGCAGGCAAAATTTAACACCCAAGGCTCAAAACAATTATTAGAAAGTCTGGTCAAATGAATCTCCCTTGTGTTCTTAATATATGAGAAGGAATGTCTAGGGTGATTCTCAGTCATCCAGGTCATGGTTGTCCCAAAGGTGTTTTTTCAAAAGGCAACTGGACTTTCTTTGTTTTTTCCTTGAAGATGTTTCACTTCTCATCCAGGAAGCTTCTTCAGTTCAGATGAGAAGCAAAACGTCTTCAAGGAAAAAGTTGCCTTTTGAAAAAGCACCTTTGGGACATAGGAGGAGGAAATTATAAGTATGCATTACAAAGATCTGGACTGGAAAAAAAATGGCAATTAAAAGTATGTTGAGGCTAGCACTAAGGGAGAAGCAGAGAAGGAAGACATTGGCAGTTATTTGGAAACAGAGTTCTTGATACCTCATGACTGAATAGTGTAAATCTTTGATTTGATGTTGGCATTTTACTGGGACAATATTTGCATGATTTACATATGAATATGAATGACCTAAGAGAGATTGACTGATCTTTGTTCCAGGATATTGAGGCACATGAATGAATCAAGGAACATACCTCCTTATAAAATTATCTGATTCATCCAGTAGTTTCACATTACTTTATTTCAGAAGCACATCTTTGAAAGGTGGCTTACAAAATAAAAATCTAAACCTCAAAACAAGTTAAAATGCGACCATAACATAATGATGCATAACAACAAAACCTCTCAATAGGCCATATATAAAACACACTCATGTACTTCAACTAAATAATGCACACTGCAATAAGATGAATTTAAGAGACTGATAATAGACTGTAATGACATAAAATAAACCTTCATTAGAAGGCTGAGCAGTCCAACAGAAAGTGTCGTCTTATTCATTCTTACCAGCTCTTGTTCCATTGTTAATGAGATACTATATTGTAGAGAGCCTCAGATTTCAAGAAGTTCAGATGTGAATATAAACTGGTGTTGTGTCATTTCAAGTTTTAAAAGTGTAATTAGCACCTTAAGTTGAGCCCAGATCTGAATTTGTCATTATATGAGCTACCTCACTGATTCCATGCTAAATGTAATCACAGTCTTCTGAAACAATTGATGTTTCAGGTTGACTTCAATTGCAGCTTGGTTTTAAGTGCATTACAATAGTTCAATGGAGGAGAGTCTGCAGTAGGAATAGTCAGAGCTAAGTTGATCTTTGAGGAAAAAAAACAGTTCATTAACAAATTAATTAGTTTGCAATAGTGGCAAATATCTGTAGCTCAGGTGTAGGATGAGGGTGAAGGTTCGTTCTCCGAGCGTGAGGGTTGGAAACTCGTTACCAGGCTAGGTAACATCTTCAGCGGTGTTTAGGGGATGTCTGTGTCAGTGTTCTACTTATATAAGGGCTTCAGGTGTGGGAGTGTCAAGTGAGGGTCTTGTGATGGCCAGAGGGTGAGTCATCAGAGAGAGGCTTGTGATGGAGAAGTATTTCAGGTAAGGATGATTGGAGGGTGTGAATTAATGGGTCAGGAGTAAGTCATCGGAGGGAGGCTGGTAATGGGTCTTGTGATGGGGAGACTATATCAGGTCAGGGTCATTGGAAAGTGAATTAATTAACTAATTAAACATTAATTAGTAGATAGACTTGATTGGAGGCATATTTTCTATCATTGTAACTTATAATTATATAAGCACAAATTGGTTGAGGAACAACTCCCAAGATGCAGATTTTTTACTTCCAGAATAATGCAAATTTATTTAAAGCAGGATGAAGCATCTCTTCCAAGATTATCAGTACTTCCATCTAATGGTTTCCATCACATATTTCCATCTTATTTCTGTACAATTTTGTCCATGCTTTACAAGGCATTCACATATTTCTTCAGATAATAAAACAATGCTGAAAATATATAAACATAATAAAATTAATAATAACTCAAAATTGTTATCATGGGGTGATAGTTGTTGAGATGTCCACGTGCAAGTTGCCACCTTTTCTTATTCTATAATCTCCTTGATGCAATAATCCATACTGTGAAGTATTCTAGTCCCCCTTTCAACAGAACTGTCTTCGCTGATCCCTTGGGCCTCTTTGCTTGATAGGTCTGACTTACTGTTAGTATACAACACTCACTCTCAGTTCTTGATGTTAGCTGGCTAAAAAGCCTGAACTGATCATATTTAGTGTTAAATTTTTCCAGCAGCACACAACCTGGTTAAGATTCATGATCTCCTCTCCCTTGATGTTATTGGCATGGTTCCCTACGGTGCATGTAATTTCACATTAATTCATCACATCTCTGACTGGGTAGCAATAATGCCTTTCTAATAGGGGGCATGAATAATATAAAATTAATTCCCTACTAGAAAATTTGCCATGAATCAATGCTTAGAATAAGGATGAAACATGGAAAATGGAGCAGCCTTGATTCAAAGCATTGTTTAAAACGTAAGGGTAATCTTACATTATTAGGAATTGGGGAACAGACTGGAGCATGAGTCCTGTGAAACTGTTGGATGATTGCAGGATTGCATATCTTATGAAGCACGATCATTCAGTTCATATGAGACAAGCAAATTACAGAAGGAAGATGCCTTTTTTCTGTGGACGCTTCAAACAGGAGCCATTATTTGTGCCAGTTGGATCAGACTGATGCCCTAAGATGCTTGCTACCCAAGTAGAAAAATGGACACAAGAGGTGGTAAAAAACACAATGAGATAGAAAGGAAGTTTGGTTGTAATTGCATGTTTTTGTTTTCTAAGGTAGTATCTCCTAGTATAGGCAGAGATACAGAGCTAATCAGATATTTGAATGAGTGCTTCCTTTTTCCCAGCCTTTAAAGTAAACCTCCAGGGAGCATGTTCTATTGCAGCTGTATACAAGCAATAGTTAATTTCTTTAAAAAAGCAAAAAGCTGGGCTTAACCTGTCTGAAAACCAGGTCTTTTTTTTCAGAAGCCTGCTTTCTAATCCACCAAATATAAGACATGTCCGTAATTGCTGATGAATGAGGTAAACACACTGGACATTTGGTCAGGAATATTTTTGATGTTATTACTATTACTATTACTTGGCAGGTCAGGCTTGATTTCAACTATAAGCCTATCCTCTGGATTAGGTTATCCTTGTTTAAGAATCAGGAAGTATCTCTAATTGTTCTTCTCAGCTTCACACCTCCCCCTCTTCCCCGCTATCCCTGTCTCTGTCACCATAAATGCATATAAATAATTGAAATCCTTGGAAGCAGAACGGAAAAGTGATTTTGAATGCTGCCAAGGTGTAGGGCTAGCTAGTCCAAGGCAGCTGGCAGTTTCTGGCTATTCCTACCACACAGAAACCATTTAGAGAGCTGTCCAGCAGGGCAAGGATTTCACTCAAAGTTTGCCCTAAAGGGATGGCGACACAAGTTGTATCTGAAGTGCTATAGTCTGCTTCTGCACCTCCCTCCTCTCACAGTGAAATATGCAGACTATCTGGAAGCTGTGTTAAATGTTTAATGAGGCCCCTGACTGAGCAAAGCTGGAGGAACCACAATCAGAGGACTAGTTTCTTCCTCATAGGTCACTGATTTTACACATAGCTCACTCTGTGGTGCTACCCAAAAGCCCTTTCCTCATGGGAATGATTGTATGCAGAAAAAAGGGCATTAATATTTATAAAGCAAGCACGCTCTACAACTGCTCTCAGGACTACAATTAAACTTTGACAATAGTAATAAGGAGTCTTGTGCCTTCTGCAGCTGTTGCTTGCCTTTGGTTCTGAGAAAGCAGACCTCACATAGACAATTGGGGAAGTGATATCCAGCCCACAGTCCACAATGACTGATGCAGAAGACCTTTAGAGTTTCATATATGCAGTCAGAGACAAAAGGGCTAATACTGTGCCTAGGTCTGTAGAAAGCATAAACATCAGATGGGAGGTATTTCTCTAAACCCCTGACTCAGTGAAGATAGTTGAGGGCAGCCTGTAAGAAAGGACCAGAGCTTTCCCACTGATGCTATTCTTGAAGAGGTGAATGGACATTCGGAAATAAAGAATTGGTGTTAGTGGGTTCAGTTAATCTTAGACTCCAGATATTAGGGGCTTAAACTCTAGACTCTACATTTTTAATTTCAGGTAAGGCCAGGATGATGGCAGTCTTGCCTCTGTAGTTCTACTTGCTTCTATGCGACATAGTTTACTGTTTTTGTTTTGCAGTTTTGCCTTTAATGGCAGCATATTCTTAGGTTCTTTTAGACAAAAATGCACCCACCCCTTTGCCTTTTAATACTGGGTGTTGTTTGACATATCAAGAAAATGGCCTTAAGAGGGGGGTTTCTTTCTTCTAGCCATTCTAAGACACAGCAGTGTTCCAAGAAAACTCCTTTAGAAATCCTAAGGGCCCATTTCCTCAGGGATACCCCTTCTAAACTGCATACATTTGAGAATGTTTCTTATGGAGGACAAAATATATGTTATTTCCTCTGACTCCCATCAATATATAATTCAAATTCAAATGTTTTTATGGCCGGTCTTGAATACTATAATATAATCACTGGCTAGTACTAGATTAATTTTTGTCTGGGTGAAATCATGGTCTCCTGGTGTCTTGCTCTTATTTGAGAGAGAAAATCAAATTCTTGTCCAGTGTTTTGACTGCTGCATCCTGCAAACCTTTTAAGATCTCTCATTCTGTACACTTGAGTAAAACTCCATGTTGAAATTATGAATGGTCTCATTACAATGCAATTTTACTGGGATTTAAAATTATTCCTGGAATTTTCCCCCACATTCACTGTTGGCATTAGATAACCTACAAGCACAAACCTTAAAGAGAAAGAGGGAGAGGGAGAGGGAGGGAGGGAGGGAGGGAGGGGGAGAGAGAGAGAGAGAGAGAGAGAGAGAGAGAGAGAGAGAGAGAGAGAGAGAGAGAGAGAGATGAATTATTTAAGCTAATGGCCATCACTTGGGAAAATTTTAGAAAGTAAGGCCAAGTTTGGCCAACCGAATAGGCATCCCAAGCAATTAAAGAGGATAGCCTTATTTTTAGGAGCTGAACCAATGAATGAAGCAAACACTGATTTGAAAACTATTTTAAATAACTGTTTTTTTCAGATCAAAATGGGGATTGTCTGATTTGTGTTCACAGCATGATGTATTAATTTTTATGCAAAGAATCTTTGGCCAATGCCATTCAAATTATACCTATTTTTAAAATTTGAAATATATTTCTTAGAGCTGTTTGTAGCAAATCCTTTTTCCATCTCTAATTTTGACATAGTGCTTTGGAACTAACGCTTTACATGACATTATAAAATGACAGTGAAGTAGTAGTGTAGTAGCCTCTTTGGCTGTTAAGCTGGAAGTGATACTGCATTTCTTGTGAACTCAGTAAAAGGCTGGCTTTAGTAGCTTGGGTGTGGTGTTCCAGTTCATTTCCTGTATTCATATAAACATTTGCATTCAGTGGGCCATTGAATGAAAGTAAACGATCCATTCATTTTGCATCAACCTCCAGAATTTAAACAAGCAGTGCTACCTGAATGGTTACCTTACTCTACTTCCAACTGCACATGTAAGAACTGAGGATGACAGATTATTAAGTATAGATTGATTACACATTAATGCACATTAATCATATTGCCATACTAAATCAAAATGGGGTGGGTTTTTTTGCCATAGCATGCTAATGAACTGGGGTGGGGAGAAGGAGGTTAATTTGTGACTGTGAGCATGTGCCTTCATTGACACGGTCGGTCACAAAGACACAGGCTAATCCTGGGGAGGGGGGGAAATCATCTTTTTTCATTGAAGACCAAGGTCAGGATATGACTACTTAAAATGTATTCACTTCTTTGTTTATTTTTTTGCCAAGAATTTCTTAGTGACACATAGAAGTATTTAAAGTTACAAAAAAAAAAAAGAAATTAAAATACAGTAGAGATAAACCAATATAATCACAGCAAGCAGATCTAATGATATCAAATAGAAACCTTTGAAAGTCTTTTAAGTTTCCATACAGCCTGGGTGAAATGGAAGGTTAGTTTCTGCAGCTTTCCAATGGAACTTACTACTTTAGGGTTAGGCTGCCTGAATTTGTCTTCCATCTTTCACACTCAACATAGCAAATAGCAAAGGACTGTGGAAATTATAACCCAAAACATAGCATGGAGGGTGGGAATCACTGCTATTACTGTAGTAAACGGTGTGGCTCAGAGAGTCTCCAGTGAATTCAAGGGAGGTGTGAATGAAAGCAGTCCTTCAGATATCTGACCCCAAATGATTTTGATCTTTAATTCTTAAAACTATGTATGTGTGTGTGTGTGTATGTGTGTATGTATGTATGTCAGCCTCTCAGGTTAAACCAGATAAAAATCATAATCAAATGAGCTAATTCTACTTTATTATAAAGCTATACTTATAGAATATTGCAGGTCTAAACGTACAGTACAATCCTCCACCCACCTATCTCCTTCTGAGCCTCTTGCCCTGCCCGCATTCCTGCAGGAACATAACATAACATAACATAACCTTTATTGTCATTTTTATACTGTGGGCACAATGGCACACATCAAAAATGAAATTTAGTTGCCCGCTCTCAAAGTGAAACACATACATGACACACACCTAAACATACTATGAACAACATATGTATAGACCCACATCCTGCATATACATAGCAAATAAATGTTAAATACTGTCCATCTTGAATATATAATGGAAGGAGGAAGCTTGAGAGTTCACAAGGTTAATGCTGTATGGAATGAAACTATGGCTGAATCTGGATGTTCTGCTACGGATACCACGAAGTCTCCTCCCAGAAGGTAACAAGGAAAACAGGTCGTGAAGAGGATGTGTAGTGTCCCAGATAATCTTACGGACCCTGCTCAAGCAATGCTTCTGTGCTATGTCCTGGATGGGAGGGAGGGAACTGCCAATGATCTTTTCGGCCATTGTCACCACTCTCTGCACCATCTTCCTGTCTGAAGGTCCCTTCTGAGCCTCTTGCCCTGCCCGCATTCCTGCAGTAGGCTTAGCTGCTTTTTATCTGACCATTCCCTTGGCTATATCTCTTTGCCTTGTCTTCCAAGGTCTTTCCCACATGCAATTGCACCAACTATTCAGGTTCAATCTCCTTCATTTTATGTCAATGAGATACAACTAATATTATTGCTCCTATTGCTTATTTCAGACAGAATTAAAAAAATTTCAGACAGAATTAAAAAATTAAAATAGCCATAGGCAATAAAAGTGTGAATAATCAGCAAATCCAGAATAATCTCAAACCTAATTTATATAATTTTTTAAAAAGAGTATATATTAATACAAGCTGGATTGGAAGAAGATGGGTATATTTTTAAAACTGGAAGAAACATTAATAACCTGTGTTATGCTGACGATGCTACTTTTATAGCTCAAAATACAAAAGATCTGCAAGCTCTTGTAATGAAAATCAAGGAGCACAGTGGAAAAAATGGAACTAAAACTAGATATAAAAAAGACTAATGACAAGAGGTACAACAATCTTAGAATTAACAATGGCGATACTAAAGTGGTAGGTAGCTTCTGCCTGTGTGACTCAAGCATCGACAGTAAAGAAACAAGTATTCAAGAAATTTGCTGCAAATTAGCACTTGGTAGGGTAGTCATGAAGACCTCGGAAAAGATATTCAATTGGTGCAATGTATTTATAACTACAAAATCAGGATAGTACAGGGAGTGGAATTCCCCTTGATACTTTATGGAAGTGACAGTTGGACTTTGAAGAGACAGCACAGAAAGAACTGCAGGATCCAATCTGGCCCAGTCACCGGGACCAGAGGTTTTCTCTTCCAAGCTTTCAGACTTGTACTGGAGCCCATCTTCAGGGAACCTCTCTCTAGCAGAGTATGTGCTGTTCTGTATGTGGTCTTTATATAGTGCCTGTTGTATGTGGCTCTTTAGATGTTGATTTGGGTGTCGATGGCTGGCTGTTAAGTTGTTGGCTGTCATTTGCTTGTGCTGCCCAGCCCTCACCTTCTAAATACAGGTAATCCCCGAGTTATGAGCATTCACTTAACGCTCGTTCAAAGTGTTTACGAGCAAATCCCAAAATTACAACTACAATACATGATAAGCTGGTGGTAAATCAGCACTCCTGTTGATCGACAAGGGGCCCATTTCCCAGACTTCAGTCACTTCCCTGGCTGTTTTTGTGCCTGCTTATCCAACAATCTTAATAGATGCAAAATTAAATGTATGTCCTAGTTCATAGCACATTGACACTTTTGAACTTTGGTGTTCAAAGTTCAAGACTTCTGAGTATCCCATGGACAGCAAAGGAAACAAATGATTTATCCAACCAACCAATCCAGAGTTCTCACTCAAGGCAAAAATGACCAGGCTCAAATCATCATACTTCAGACATTTTATGTCAAGATCTAATGCTGGGAAAGGTGGAAGAAAAGAGAAGAAGGTGGATTGATGCAGTTACAGTGATAACGTAAGTACTATTGGAAGACCTGAAGGACCAGGTTAAGGACAGAATGCCATGGAGAAAATCTATCTATGTGAAAGAATATAACTGATAAAGTTAAAGAAAATCTGAAATTTTACATTTCTTTATGTATTCTGAAGATTAGAGAGGCTGGTCAACATGAGCTCCTTATGTCCAATACAAGACATTCATTTATCTCCACTACAAAGTACATGCATATTATGGATTCTAAATGTACATTCCATGTAGGTCCTAAGGCAAAAGCTGATTAACTAGCTTGCAGCTACATCTTCTGGTTGGCTACAAGAACTTTAGCTAGCAGAGTGTCTAGCACAAAACTCTTCGGAGATTTTGGATCCATGGTTGAGACCTCCTGAGCTTCTAAAAGGAATTAGTCTTTCAAAACACAATTGATGCCTTAAAGTGGTTTTCCCAACTTAATGTCCAAATGGGTTTCCCATATTTTTCATTGAGCATTCCACACCCAAGGAGAAAAAACAAACATATTTTCATTTTCTTGAGATAGAACCATGGCCTCTTTAGACAAGCCCAAATTCTCTAGCAATTCTTTGCTAGACCTTTTAATTTTTATTATTTCTGTGTATCCTTTTTGCCCACAAGCTCTTTACTTTCCATTTTTCTTTTAAGGTGCTCTAAATACATTTCTCCTTCCTGCAGTGCACCTACTTTCTTTGCCTCTTCTTTCTTTAGTTCCCCTCATATGGTGAAGCACAGAAATACCATAAAGAATTATTCGATGAAAAAACAAGAAATCATCTCTCAGCCATTTAATTGGCTTTCAGGCAAAGGTTCTCTAAATTTTTGTATAAAAATGAGGAGCTTACCTGAAACCATTTCCCTAAAGTGATTCTACTTTGCCATATCACTTCTTTGCCTATCACCTGCTTAACTGACTTATTGAATTAACCCAGTTACTCAGATGGGTAAACACAGTGAACCATACACTAAACACATGGTTGGGTTTATATAGCCTGCCAGCTTTAACTTAGTATATTATGTGAACACAGCCAATATTTTTCATTGGGTTCACTTAATCTTTTGCTTGGGGCATTTTCTCAGGCAGATGTCAGTGAACAATCAACTTTGTATAAGCAATTAATTCCAGATCTTAGCTAACGATTCGGATTCAGCCTTAGATCTATAAATGTTCAAAATAAAATAGTTTTGATTATAATTTCCCTAGAATAATTACACATAGATAATGCAATTATCTATTATATGTATTTCAGCTCTGATTTATATTAGCATTTTGGTGAGAGTGTTTTGCAATGAGAAGTAGAGATTTTGCCATTATAGCTAGACAGGCTTGATGAAAGGATTGTTTTATCCCTTTATTTAATGCTGTTAATCTCTTGCTTCAATGATGAAACAATCAATTCTGCTGACTTATTATATAAAGAAATATTTTCATTTATTAGTTCTGAATTTACCACTTTCCATTTCCATTTGTTGTTAATCAACAGTTTTTTAGAAGGTGTTAAAAGCCCTTATTAGGAACAGAGAGTCACTTTGAGGTAATAGCTGTTGCTGCTGAAGCTTTTTAAAGACCAAAGTCACATGCAGAGGGAAAGGAAAGAACAGCCAAGATAAGGAGAGACAGTTTTTGTAATTTAGTGTCTGAAGTTTAGTTGCTGGAATAAAATTCCTGGCAAAACATGCATTGCATAGCTACTTGAAATTCCAGCAAGGTTAGATAGCATCATTTTTAAATTGTTTCTTGACCTGAGTCATGTTGCAACAAGTTTGTCTGACCTAAACACACACACACACAAAGAACAAGAAAGAATGAAGGAAATAGTAAAGAAGACAAGGTACAGAGCATGAATCACACGAACATTAGAAAATAGGAAGTGTAGTTGTCTGGACACAGGTTACTATTTTTTCTCTTGAGCATCTGGCAATAAAGTATTAATATGATTGCCAAGAGTCAATCTTTTATTAGCTAGACATGTCTTATCATGCCATTACTCAATTCATTTTAGAGATCTTTCTTAGTCTATTCTAGCTGGATCTCAGATAATTGTGCTAAAATTGGATGCATCAGAACTTTGCTGAATCACAATATTGAAAATAAAGATCTGTTACAGGAAACTTCCCAAGGTCCAAAGATGAGATCTTCTGCCCAAATGAAAGTGAGATGGGGTAGGGGAAAATCAGTTTTAGAGTGTTTACAATGCTGGGATAAAATCAGGTTTGCAGAAGTTACTTCATGACACATGATTTAGACCTAGAAGAGAAAGTGCAAAAATTGCATTCACTATTTAAATGGTAACTCTCACCAGTTTATACAGGAAAACAATCCTCAGCACCAAATTAATTATGAGGATTGTGAGATTGCCGGCAAAGCAAGAAAACGTATGTCACAGTAACATCAATTGAGAGTACTATTTTGTGGTAAAAATACAAGATGGCATATATGTGTCTGTATTCATGTGAAAATTACTTTGGGGAAGCTAATTCCAAGATATTCATAGCATTTTACTACATTTTTCTTGTCGCTCTGGATTGGAGGCTGCATATAAATTGATGATAAACTTCCCAGTTAATATTCATGAAGCTTAAGCTTGATAATGTCAAAGTGACTTGAGCGGTTCAGTTATACCTTAATGGAAACAGCTAGCTGGGCATGCTCTTCTCTTCTGGTTTGGCAGGTACCATTTCTCGGATGCAAGTGTGAGACACTAGTGCAAAGGCAGTAAATATGAAATGAAAATATATCTTTTCAATCAATCAGAATAGAGCTGAAAGGGACCTTGGAGGTCTTCTAGTTCAACCCCCTGCTCAAGCAGGAGACTCTATACCATTTCAAACAGGTGATCCAGTCTTTTCTTAGAAACCTCCAGGGATGAAGCACCCACAGCTTCTGAAGGCAAGCCGTTCTACTGCTTAATTTTTCTCACTGTTAGGAAGTTTCTCCTTGACTCCAGGTTGCTTCTCTCCTTGATTAGTTTCCATCCATTGTTTCTTGCCTTGCCTTCTGGTGCTTTAGAAAATAAGTTGACCCCCTTTTCTTTGTGACAGCCCCTCAAATACTGGAATACTGCTATCATGTCACCCCTACTCCTTTTCTCTACTCTAGCCATACACAATTCCTGCAACCGTTCTTCATATGTTTTTGTATTCAGGCCTTTAATCATCTTAGTTGCTCTTCTTTGCACTTTTTCCAAAGTCTCAACATCTTTTTTGTAATGTGATCAAAACTGGATGCAATATTCCAGGTGTGCTCTTACTAAGGCTTTATAAAGCGGTACTAATACTTCACATGATTTCATTCTTATTCTTCTTTTTTTGCAAAACCTTCCTTAGGGAACCTGCTAAGTTTGCTTACCAAAACATTGTTCTAGAATGGCAGAGGTCTTGCTCAATCAAGTTAACAGAACAGAGAGCTGAGGAGTTAAGTGGATGATTTTGGTTTTGGCCACTTCTTACACCTATAAATTAAGCCCAGAATCCAAGGCTATATTAGGAAAGCCCAGTTATGTCCTTCTGTATTAGATGTGAATTGCATTATTTCATTCATTTCTCTTGTTAAGTGCTATCAATTTAGTGTTTGGGCTTAGCTTCTCCAGAATAATTTGTTTTCAGATTGGTCTTTTAGGTTTCTCAGTGGTGTATTCCCTACAGTTTTAATCAACTACATCCATTTTGCTGCTGATCGTCTATGTAAGTGCTCAATCATCCAGGTCATGGTTGCCCCAAAGGCAACTGGACTTTCCTTGTTTTTTATTAAAAATGTTTCACTTCTTATCCAAGAAGCATCCTCAGTTGTGATTGAATGCTGGGGAATGGAAGGATTTACATTATTTTTAGTCATCTGGTTGTTAGCACTTTGAAGGTGGGTCATTAGCTCTCTGAGAGCTCTCTGTGCCTTCAGGGTCACCTGAATCAGAGTGCAAAAGGGTATGGAACCTTTTTGGAACTGATGAAAGGACTGTATGTGTAAATGGGAGATAGGTGGTGTCATATCCCACCTCCTTTGTTGAGAGAGGGCAATTCAATTTTAGCATAAATGCCTCTTTTATCCCTCTTTCAAACCAGTGCTCCTCTCTGTCCAGAATGTGGACTTTGCTGTCTTTAAAAGAGTGACCTTTGTCTTTCAAATGCAAATGGACTGCTGAATCTTGTCCTGATCGATTTGTTCTCCTCTGTTGTGCTATGCCTTTGTGAAGTGGTTATTTCGTTTCTCCAATGTACAGATCTCCACATGTCTCACTGCATTGTATTTCAGAAATCACATTGTTCAGTCTGGGTCCTGGTGTTTTATCCTTGGGGTGGACAAACTTCTGCCTTAGTGCATTCTTGAGTTTAAAGTGTGCATGTATGTCGTGTTGGTTCAAAATCCTCAGCTTTTCAGATATTCCTACAATATATGGAATGACAAGGTTGCATCATTTGTTGTTCTTTTCTTTGTCTGTTATGGAGGAGCTCCTGCTGGGCCTTTTTCTAGTTTTGATGAAGGCCCAGTTGGGATAGCTACAAATTCTGAGAGCTTCTTTGATATGTTTTAGTTCCTTTTCTTTTCCCTCTTTGCTGGTAGGCAAACCTTCAACCCGGTGGCAAGAATGTTCTGATCACTCCCATTTTGTGCTCTAGTGGATGATGAGAATCAAAATGTAAATACTGATCTATGGATCAGAAATGGATCTATTCTGTGATCCATTTCTGTAAACTCCAGCGTTAAGACTTTCTTAATGTGTACTGCAAAGTCCAGGAAAGCCAGATTATTTTCCTTAACATCTTCCTGTGTGAACTTAATGTATCTGTCCACAGAGTTGATGTGTTTGGAGAAGGCTTCCAATTCCTGTGTTATAATCTTGACCCAAGTATTGTCCACATACCTGTACCAGTGAGTGGGTGGAATTCCCGTGAAGGAATTTAAGGGCTTTGGTTTCTACCTCTTCTATATAAAGATTGGCCACAATGGGGGACATAGTTGAACCTATGGAGCAGCCATGTTTTTGTCTGTAAAAATCTTCATTATATTTAAAATAGGCAGTGGTCAGGCAGAGGTCCAGCATGGCACCTATGTGGTCTGGGCTGAGGTTAATTCTGTGGCCTAATGTGCTGTCTTGTAGCAGTCATTTCTTTACTACCATGACAGTTTCAGTTGTTGGAATGCATGTGAAGAGTGAAGTTACATCATAAGAAACCATAGTTTCATCTGGATCCAGTTTTAGTTTTCAAGCCTTGTTGACAAAGTCCTGTGAATTGTCGATGTGATTGGTGGTGTTACCAACTAATAAGATGCTGCTGGTCATTCTCTTCTTTTTCCTTCAATTTTTCCTGCTATTAAGGACTTTTCAAGGGAGCTAGGCCTTCATGTAATGTGTGAAAAATATGATAGTTTTCAGCTGGTCACTCATGCCTCAAGTGAAAATTCTGGAATGATTTCTATGATCCATATGTTGGTTTCCCTGGTTACATTAATAGTAATCCTTAAAAGACTTCTGCAGCATTAGAGTTCATGTACATTGATATGCTTTCTATCCTTCCCATTCCAACTCTCACATTGATAAAATGTTTTAGGAAAAGACATTGAATAATTGAATAAGACATTGAATAAGCTTCATGAATACAGTCACATCATGGCAACTGAATATCTTTTCCAAGATTTTCATTGTACTCTCCCAAGTGCTAATCAGTGGAGTTATTCATGATCGCTCTATGCCAGGGGTAGGCAACCTTGGCTCTTTTATGACTTGTGGACTTCAACTCCCAGAATTCCAGAATTCCTGAGCCAGCCATGCTGGCTCAGGAATTCTGGGAGTTGAAGTCCACGAGTCATAAAAGAGCCAAGGTTGCCTACCCCCGCTCAATGCTTTACTGTGGATGGGGAGTCCTAAAGACAGACATTACTCACTAGTACAGTGTCTTGATTACGAATTCTGAGGTGATACTTGTCATTATTTTAGTCTTCTTTATATTTAATTTTCCCCCCTTTTTCCTCATTTTTTTCCACCGTGATCCTTGATTTTCATTACTAGAACTTCCAGATCGTTCACATTTTCAACTACTAGAGTAGTGTCATCAACACAGTGGAAGCACTAATGTTTTATCCTCAAATTTTAAAATTTTAAAGCATACAGATTGAATAAATAAGGAAAGAGTATTTATTATTATTTATTTATTATTAAAATTTATATACCAGCCATCTCACTGTCTAAATGACTCTGAGTGGTTTACAAGTGAAAATCCAGCAGGAAGTTTGTATCTTCAGATTTGCAAGATTACAATAAAGTAGAATTAGTTCATCTAGTGGTGTTTCCTGTCTGGTTTGCCTGGAATGACTGACATCATTCTTGTAAGTTTGCTGCCACTTTTAACTGCTTGATCCATGATTAAGGCAAGTCCTTCCTAAGTTTCTTTCTCTGACCATTAAGCCACTGGGGGCTCCTTCCCCCAATGCCTAATTATTTCCTAGGCAGTATCTCTTCCCTTCATCCCCCAAAGTTATCCACACATTCCATTCCAATTTCCATCTATTTGATATCCAGTCTGGTTTCTTCTGTCTCTTGATCTTGGGCAGTCATTTTACACATTCATCCTTAATAATTTTGTTGAGTATAATCAATAGTTCCTCTGGCCCTCTCTCAATATGGTTCAAGGCTTCAAAGCAGTCACTGATACTCTTCTTGAAAGTTATGATTATATTAGCAAAAATGTGTTGCAGAAACTGGCTGGGTCTTCCATTTTATCTTCACTTAGAACTTATAAATGAGCAGTTTATGAGTGGTATCACAATTAGTTGCTGTACACAACTGTGTTGTTATAATTGAGCTCCTCCATTTCCTTGTACCAATAATATAATCAGTTTGATTTAGTGTGTTCCATCTGATAATATCTATGTACATAGGAATCCTTTTGTCTGTTTGAAGAAGTATTGCAATAGAAGAAATAAGATTGGCAGAAAATTAATTAGTCATTCTCCTATTTCATTTCTGTTTTCTAGGCTATAGAGTCTTACTGTGTTTTCCTCCTTACTTTTTCCAACTTAGGTAATTTAGGCTCCAACCACTAGTAGCACATATTGCTTGCATATTCTATTGACTTCAATCGCACTTGATCATAAAAATAATCAACTTCCTTTTTGTCTGCGTCAATATTTAAGTATAAACTTGAATAATTACCATGCTGAAGGGTTGTCTGCAAAATCTGATTAATATGATTTATTAGTCACTGATGTCATTATACATAAGTACTTTGTGCTATATCCTTCCTATCATTGTTTTTTCTTTTCTTTGTGTGTGTGTGTGCGCGTTCTGAGTAGTATGATCTTCTGACTAAAACCAATCAGAAGATTTTTGATAAATTATGGTGTTCTTGAATACCAACCCTCTTAAAGATAAACAACAAGAAAAATTATATATAGAGAAAGATATTAGGTGGTCCTCATTTAGTGCCCAGAATTGGATCTGGGAACTCAGTTCTTAAGCGAGGTGGTTGCTAAGTAAAACCATGATTGTGCTTATGATCTTGCATCAGTTTTCCTTTGCTTTATAGACCTGTGAAAGTCATAAAAACAAGAATTGGTTATAAAGTTACTTTTTTAAATCAATGAAATGGTCGCCAAACAAGGCAGTTGCTAAACAAGGACTACCTGTATATGTAACAATTAGGGCATAAGCTATACATCTAATAATAAATTTCTAAAAATAAATTGGAGATATATTTTTTTTTAAAAAAACCTTTCCCTCACATATCTGAGATGTCTGTTTGAGATACCACTCTTTAAGTACCATAATAATGATTGGAACTATGTCTTGTTAAATGTTGAGCTCTGAGTTATTTCTGTTGGTTTTCCCTATATAGTACAAAAGCAGCAGGATTTTTAAAGCAAGTTTTACTTTCTTGCTTTTGTATTATCTGGGCAGGAACTGGGAATATTAGGAATATTATTCAGGCAGGAACTGGGAATATTAGGAAACATTCTCAAATGTTTGTTTGGTTATCCTCATTGTAATCCTACTTACTGGTTTGCCTCTTTTTCTTTTACAAGAATGCAACAAGCACTGCTTAACTGAAACATATATAATGCTGCAGCAACCTGTGTTACAAATAGATGAATTGTGCAACATTAGAACTCAATGATCAGACTGCATAAGAACATTGCAGTTAAGAAAAGTTAGCTGAGTCACCAGCACAGAAGAAAGGCTAAACAACGTAAGCTGTAGCTGTAGCTATTCAGATGGATTGAAGTTCAGAATATAAATCACAGAATCAAGTATTTGTGAAAAGTGGTCTTCTAACCATAGCTAGATATCCATCCAGGATGAGCACTACTTCCCAAGAAAGAGGGAGGCCTAGGTAGGATATTGCCTTGCAACAGCAGAAATTCAAGCAGAATTCCTTGCTGCATTCAGTTTTGTGATGAGACAGAATGAGAAAAATCAATTTGTTGGTTTTATCCATGGCTTGTGGTTCTGGGTTGACTTAAAATTATCCTTTAGAGAATATCCCAGATGTTTCAAGTAATGAAAAAACAGAAGCAGAGGAACTGTGGGTACATTGTGGTGAAAGGTGAAAGAAACAGTAGACTTTTTTTCCTCTGTTCTTACGTCAGCAAGGGTCAACAGAGACAGGTGCCAAGCCATTTACTGGCAGTAAAAATTACTCATGTTGCTACCTCTAGTAAGCATTTTACCCCACCTGACTTAGGATCAGCTCCTGGTAGTAAATTTAATCCTAATCTTGTTTCATATTGACTGTTTCCCTGGCTAAAGCTATTTCACATAGGAACTAATTATCGGATTATCACTGAATTGCTAAATATTTTTAGCATTTAATCTTGGGAAAAGGCTACACATTATCTATATATATGCACCAGTTATAAACTTGTAAGTTGATTCCTGTGCAAACATATGAGCAAAAGAAGGAGGCTTCCCCCAGATCCATTTGGGCCTCACAGTTATGGGGTTGTGAAGCTCTTTTCCCAGGCCTTTAGTGAGGGTGAATGGAAGCCCTCTAGGACAGTATGGGTGTCTTTTATTCTTTCTTTTTGTTTCTTTTTGTATTTTTTAATTTTTTTATTATTATTTGTCAGCAACCCAGAGTTGTTGGAACCTGAGTGGCATACAAACTTAAATACATTTCTCTTTTGACTGATTCCATGAAATTGCAGGATACAATTGAGTTGTAAGTGTTCCACTTGGATGTTATGTGTACCAGTTAATTCATTTTACCTTCTTCCTTCCAGAATTATATTTTGGGATTGGGTGAGGCAATGGAGAATTTTATTTTCATTTTTTTCATCACCTTAGCTATATTGAAAGAAAACAGTAGAAAAATTTCTAGCCAGCATAGATGGTCCACAATGACTTGGTCGGGTTGGTTATGTGAACATACTACCTGGCAGAATCTTCAGTAAGTCCTTTGGTGGCACTGTAATTCATTCCACATCCATACTTTTGACAGATTTGAATGATTGAATGAATATTTCTGTAATTTCTTTGAGGCCTCTTTGGAGCACTTTACCTCCTGTGCATATTGCTCAGATGCTCAGTCTTAGGAAGAGCTTGTTTCCTGATGCGGTCTAATCGCACACAATGTGCTTGTTTTAAAAATTAGCTATTACATCACCTTTAGGACTGAGTCGTGGTTTTTGTCCACTTATTGACAGGAAAAAGATTCACCATTTGAACTTTGAACATTTGAACTTTGTGGATAATTCTGTGGATAATTCTGGCATGAACATTTGGTTTGTGTAGAGAATTGCTTATATTAGAAGAAGGGCAAGATTAAGAATTAATAGTGCCACTATTAATTTGCCACTTAGTTAACACAAAGCATGTCAAAAACTCTGTTTATAGTAAATAAAATGAAGCTGATTGAAAAAACCATACCCTTATCTACCTATCCAGAAAATCACAAATGCTGAAGTATGATTCAACTTCTCAGCTTCTATGGGCCTTTCCCCACTATCAAATTACAGTGTACTCCACCCACTTCTGAGTTGATAGAAAACTATTCTTGCGTGAAACATACTGTTCCCATTGCCAATCCCTATCCTGTCCTTGTTGCTTCTATTCTTAGACAGTGCCAGTTACCTAATTTCTCTCCACTTTAATGAGTGAGAAAGCTTGTCAGACTTTTAACAAATCTCAAGGTTGCCCTTGAACAATGTTAAACTAAGGAGAGAAATTCTATTTCAACACATGAAAAACTAAGTGCCATTCATGGCTGTACCTGAATTCAAGTAGAAATTTTGCCCTTATTCTAACACTTTGGGGACAGCTTTGAGGTATGTAAAACTGTCAAAGCTGTCTTTATTCATGGGCTGGGAACAAGATAAAGTCCACATCAAGGAGACCAAGCAGCAGAAGAAAGAAGATGTTTATGATGTACTTAATTCCATGTGAGTCTAAATATAGAATGAAATTAGGGTACCATATTTTTCTTTACTCCAAACAGCAATGTTGCAACGCTGCAGAACATTTTTTGACTTTTTAATACAAATAGATAAATTTCTAACCTTAGTTGTAAAAACTACTTGTGTCCAATAATACAATTATAAGCATATTTGTTGAGATCAAAGCGGTTCCCAGTGATGTTTGTATGAGTTAGGAATGTAGATTCTTGCTTAAATAGCTTTTGGTGCTCTGCAACATTATTAATAAGACCACTTTTAATATTTTTTTAGAGAAGCAGAGACTTCACTGAGATCAAAGTGAGAGGCATGACCATCATTACTATTTAAGAATTACAGGTCCAAACTGAAAGTTTAATCCTCAAAGGCTCTGTATTTTAGTTATATCCCTCTTTAAGTTATAATGAATGATAAACCTGAATATGGTAATGAATCACTCATTTAGTGATTGCCTCATTTAGCTACTGTTTGCAGTTACAATCATGATGCAAAAGTAACTTTGTGACCAATCCTCACATTTACGATCTTCACAGGTATGTAAAGCAAAGGAAAGGTGAAATAAGATAATAAGCACAGTTGTGGTTTCACTTAGTGACTGTTTCACTTAAAAACTATGTTGCTAGTCCCAATTTTGGTAATTAAACAAGGACTACCGTATATTATGGGCCATCCATTAAGTGCTGTAAGATCCTTATATAAAACTGTTAGCAGCTGAAAGAGAAATTGTAGATGGGATCCTGGCCATGTAATTGAATATGCAACCATAACCCTTTAACCTACAAGCAACATTATTGATCTTCTGAATTCCTATACAGTTCCAAAAGCCTTTTCTTGCTGACATTGCCCAAGCATCATCCTAAGTTATGTTGAACAAGACATAATGGTTTGCAAATACAGTAATATTGTTATAAATGTTGGTTACTAAACCACCATACCTGAGTTCATATCACTCCAGGTTTTTAAGAAGAGATTGGAGAGCCATTTGTCCGGAATAGCATAAGGTCTTTTGCTTGGGTAAGAGGCTGGACTAAAAAACCTCCAAGGTCCCTTCCAACTCTTGTTAGTTTATATTCTGTACAAAGGTAGTCCTCAACTTACAACAGTTCATTTAATGACCGTTCAAAGTTACAACAGTACTAAAAACAATGACTTATGACCATTTTTCACATTTATGACCGTTGCAGCATCCCCATGGTCACATAATTTATATTTGGATGTTTGACAACTGACTCACATTTATGACAGTTGTAGTGTCCTGGAGTCATGTGATCCCTTTTTGTGACCTCCTGACAAGCAAAGTCAATGGGGAAACCAGATTCACTTAACAACCGTGCTACTAATTTAACAACTGCAGTGATTCACTTAACAAATATGACAAGAAGTTGTAAATGGGGCAAAATTCACTTAACAAATTTTTCACTTGGCAACATAAATTTTGGGCTCAGTTAAGTTGAGGGCTACCTGTATATCACATTAGGCCATGACTTTTCTTAGCCATAGTTTGTTGAATAAACTACAATCTGTGAGTTTACCCAGGGCTAAGTTATCAGTCATTATTCATATAGCACACATTCCATTAAGCAAATCAAAGGAACCATCTGTGACAGAATATTTCCAGTGAGACTAGCTTCTTGATACAGTAAGTGGCAGTCAAACATAGAGGATGAGTGTGGAAATAGTTTCTATTTGTTTCTTTCCTGCGTGCAAATACATGGCCCAGTTATGGTACAATATAGATTGTTAAAGGACATAAGAAGAGTGTCATTGGTCAGTGGTCTGTTTTTGACTCATCATGCTCTTCCTCTTCCCCTGCTGGTAGGATATCACCCATGGTATAAGCACATTTATGAGAGGTTCCCGAGTAACCCTTGGCACTGAGGTCCTCTTTGAAAATCCTTTGGTGGTATTAGTAAGTGCAAACTAAAAGTCACACAAGCAATGAAAGTTCCGTGTTCTGTGACATATTTGTGTTTATGGATGTGCACAGAACATAAGATGATGTGGCCTGATAATCATGAAGTTCAAGATCTGTTCTGATAGGGATTCAAATTGTTCTAATAAGTTTTACTTTTTTGTCCTTAAGCCACACAGAAGCACAGCTTGGAGCTAGTGCGGCAATGTTGCTGTTGTTCTCTTAGCTCTTTGTCCTTCGCAATGTAAAGAACTCAGCAAGGAGGCAGTCAAGAGAGAAAGAGTCATAGAACTTTTCATTGCAGCTGAGTTAAAATGCAATTTCTCAGTCCTTGAGCTGGCAGAAAAACTATACTAACATAACATTTGCCCCTGTTGCCATGTCTCTTCTACCACAGGCACAGTGCCAGCAATTAGTGCTGTCTTTATTTACATATTAATGGCATGGCTTCATGGATTCCACCAGCTTTGTTTCTCTCCACTTCTACCAAACATACCTAGCCAGTGGGAAGATATTCACCAGTCCCTCTCTTTGATGTGTACTAAGATTGGGGTTGAGGAAAGAATTAGGCTTTGACAGGTGGCTGTACTAGCAGCCAGACATCATTTGGGCTTCTCTTGAACATGACTGTAGTACCGTAGTAAAGGAATAATAAACTGTATTCAAAAAAAGTCTGAATAGCTGTCAGTGTGGGTAAAATTTCACCACCATGAAGCAACAGAGAAAGTGGTCACCCTCTGTTCAGACTGATTCAGGTATCTGACTCGGGGATGGTCTTAAAGAGTACAGGTAGTCCTCGACTTAACAGCCGTTTGTTTAGTGACCAAAGTTATAAAGGCACTGAAAAAACGTGACTTATGACCATTTATTACATTTATGGCCATTGCGGTATCCCTGTGGTTACATGATCAAAATTTTGATGCCTGGCAACTGGCATGTATTTATGACGGTTGCAGTGTCCCGGGGTCATGTGATTATCTTTTGTGACCTTCCGACAAGCAAAGTCAATGGGGAAGCCAGATTCACTTAGTAACAACAATGTTACTAGCTTAGCAACTGCAGTAATTCACTTAACAACCGTGGCAAAAAAGTCATAAAATGGAGCAAAGTTCACTTAACAACTGTCTTGCTAAGCAACAGAAATTTTGGGCTCAATTGCGTTCGTAAATCGAGGACTATCTGCAGAAAGTATGGTGGTGACTCAGTTTGAAAGAACCAGGTTCTTTTACTGCCTAAAGCAAAATGGATTTAGAGCAGGGGTGTCAAACTCGCAACGTCACGTGACGTGTCGTGACTTTTTTGCCATTGCCGGCAATGGGGTGGGCGTGGTTTCGCTATGATGCATCCGGCCCGCGGGCCGGCAGTTTGATACCCCTGATTTAGAGGATAGGGAATGAAGAGGAGGCAGTATATCCCCACCAGCTTAAAGTGGGCAATAGGTCTGGGCTTGCTAAAATTGAGTCCTGGGAATCGCCTGACTGTATCATTAGCACAAGGTTGGAGAAGCACATCAGATTGTGTCCAAGGCAAAATATATTTGGGATAAGGAGGAAGCAATGCTTTAAAGTTGAGTAAGGTCATCTTAAATCTATCTCTGGTATGGGCTGGGGATCAGATGAAGGTAACAACATGAGGATGTGCTAGGCATGTTTGTGCTACATTGGTCACAAGTGAAGAAAAACTCGAATTCAAGATTCATTAGAATACAGGCCTGAAATAGATTGCTCTTTTATTAGCCTAGTGGAGGAGGAAATGCTATGTATGTATTCTTCACAGATCTTTTGGGAATTACTGTCTTGGCAGATTTCAGTGTTGGAACGAAAAAGTGGAAAGTTCAGTTCTCAGAGAGATAAATCATGACGCTTATTGTGCAATGGGAATAATTTTCTTCAGAAAGACATAGGACAGGACCTGAACTTAGGAGAGCTTATACTTATTTATCATTAATGTGCCAAGTGCTTGACATATTTACCTAATTTAGCATTAAAGCAACCCTATGAGTTGGATGTTGTATTTCCATTTTACAGGTGGGAAATCAAGGCTGAAAAATAATTGCTTCCTTCAGCACTAAGTTAGAATTCTAACTTAATTTTTCAAAGGTTATCAGTCTAGTTATTCTGTATTCTTTCTGCCATCAGTATTCTGGTATGGTAACGTATTATGGGATTTTCTGAAGATGCAGTGCTAGCTCTGATAAAGTCTAAGACAGTGATTGACTCATTTGCCAGTTTATCAAAAGCCAAAACAAAAGCATCTCTTCCCAAACAGATCCATCCAAATGACCCGTGGTTATGTTTGTCTTCCCTATCTGCTTATCAAAGAGAGACTGGTGGTTAAAATGACATTGGCAATGATCAGTTGATGCTCATATATTAATTTGAATTAAGAAGTGAATCTTTGGCAATTGCTTCTGCCTTGGATTTTTCAGTAGTAAAAAAAAAAAACAATCTTGGCATAGAATTTGCTGTCTCTGCTGGTGATCTCTATCCTACCATAGACATGATGCTGTCCTTATTTATAATTTACAGGGCACATCAAGGAAATAAATTTCCATGCCGTTGTTTCTCTCTCCTCTCACAAAATATTACCAGCCAGTAAAAAAAAAATCCATTAATCTTGACCATGGACTGGGATGGAAAAGGAGATGAGTTTTCATTTGGCTGGTAGATTTTTTTACTGGTTTAATATTACTGTATTGCAGAAGAGCACTATTCGAGAATCAATTGAGAATCAAAGTCTTTTGTAACATTAGTTTAGTGCTGTCCAATCAGCAATGTACCCACAAGGAGCAGTTTTGCTGTGAAGCAGTAGAAAGAGTTGTCTCTTTCTGATTTTACCATTTTTATGTGACTCTCCTACTCCCACTTGCTCAAAGATTCAGAATTTATCTTACTCGCATACTCAATTAGTCTCCTCCTACTGGTAGTTGTCTACTATTTGCCTGAGGCTGCTCATGGTAGATGTCTTGGACCAGGGGTGTCAAACTGGCAGTCCACGGTCCGGATGCATCATGCACAGGCCACGCCCACCCCAGCTGCAAACAGGCAAAAAAAGTCACAATACGTCACAATATGTCGTGTGACGCAATCGAGTTTGACACCCATGTCTTAGACTCTACTATTTGGTTCTCTCATATGCTCAGACCTCCCCCATCCCCAAGAAAAGGCTGCAGGTTGCAACAACCATTGTGGCTGAGTGCATGTTATCCCCAGAAGAGTAGAACAAGGTTCTCAATTGCCTCTTCAGCTTTGTAGTGAATTGGAAAGTATCTAAGCTTTAATGATAGATGTCTGAAATTGATCTAAGTCCACAAAGTGAGAATTGATTACATGCTCCCAATGAGTATGTCTTTATTGGTCTCTATTTACTTGTTACCGTGTTTCCCCGAAAATAAGACTGGGTCTTTTTTTTTCTTTTTTTTTTGGCCTCCAAAAGAGGCACCAGTTCTTACTTTCGGGGGATGTCTTTTATACTCACCTCTGGCACTGACAGCCCCACCCAGCCAGTCCACTTCTTCTGGGCGAAGGAAGAGCTTCATTCTGCAGCTGCATTCCGGCCTGCATTTCACAGTCAGGCCTTTCCGGAAGGCCACTGCAGCTGAGTACTGAGCTATGGATTCAATTCGTAGCTCGGTTCCCAGCTGTATAGGTCTTGCAGAACCAAGCTATGGATTGAATCCATAGCTCGGTTCTCGGCTGCAGTGGCCTTCTGGAAAGGCCTGTGACTGAGAAATGCAGGCCTGGCTGCAGAAGACGCCGCAGAAGAAGTGGGCCAGCGAGGAGAGACCTGGCTGCAAGGTAAGTGGGGTGCAGCACGCATAGGGCAGCTCCACCCCCACCCTAGCTTGATTTTTAGGTGTGTGCCTCGCCCCCAAACTAGGGCTTATTTTGGGGGTAGGACTTATATTAGGCTCATCTCCCCAAATCAACCTAGAGCTTATTTTTGGGGTAGGCTTTACCTTCGGGAAAACGTACTTTCCCAACTGAAGTCTGAAGATATTTCTTCCAACACATTTTGAAACAATGTTATCATACTTGGAAGTTGACTATTTACACCTTTGGAAGGAGATGGCATGAACCTCTTAGAGAAGTAATGCCCATTCATTGGTCACGGTTTTATATCTTCAGGGCCTCAGGATAAGTTACTTCAGGATTCTTTATTGACAGAGCCAGTAGTAAGAACACATGATAGCAATTCCTATGTTTCTATAGAAAGAGCATCCTTCTGGAAGAACTAATTGCCTTCAATATCATTATACTATTCTTACAGATAACAATATGCCTTTAATATATTGCCTTCATTACATTGTGCACATATAATACTGTAGGTATTAGAGCAGGAATATTTTATGAAGCTCACTACTTCTCAGCCAACCTACCTCAGCAATTTGCTGCTGAGAAAAATTCCTGTGCAATCGTCTTGAACTCCCAGAGAAAAGGTGAAATAAAAAGATAGCAATAAACCAGGAAGTCAAGGCCTAACTCCTGAATTATTGTAATAATCTTTTGTACAATTTAGACAATACTGCACATGGACAAATAAAATGGTATGCTGCTATCCTTACAATAGCAGTTTATGAAAGAGTACATTTTGAATTAAGATACACAATGTATAGCTTAGTATATTCCAATTTAAAATGTGTGTCACTGTCAGCCACTACATAGTAACCCCTGGCCCTCAGAATTCAATTTTTAAAAATAAATTTGTAAATTAAACTACCTGAAATCCTATGAGAGAATACATTTTTAAAAGAGTTATGTATATCTGACCAAAACCTGTATATACCACTTTTAAACAGCAGAATGGTACCTGTCTAAAAAAATAACTAATAGGGTATAAGGGAATACGGCTATACCCTTCGCTGACAAATACTTATTGTCACGTTATATGTATACAGACAACTCCCACCTGGCTCTAAATTCACCAATGATCAGCAGGAGCTAAAACACTGTGCTCTAATTAGTGTGTTTATTTTGGGTGTCTTTGTAAAGTCAACACTAAGCAACAAGGTGTCTAATGGTATGTAGATCCCAAAAGAAATTGCAACTTTCTCTGCCTGGGATTAGAGCAAAAATCTGTTTGCAAAAGCTGTTAAAAATTCACATGTGTTTCTAATATGTATAGACTTTAAGCAACACAGAGTTGGGTGGAAGAAATCTGATCACCAGCCTAGTCTCTGGGCTCCTTTTTTCTCATGCTTTTATTCCCTTTTCCTTGCTGTGCATATTACTGCAAATGCTGATGAATGTAACACAGGACTCTAAGGGCCCTAAACAAATGTTGGAGAGTTCCCAACAAGCTTTCATTAACCATTGTGATTAGCTTTTGCACTGAAAGAAAAGCTAGAAACATACATGTGCAGAGCACTGATTACCTCTAGGGTTAGGAGAGGAGAAAGTCTAGACATTTCTGCCATAAATACAGTATTCAGTGGTCACTGGTTGTCCACTTACAGGGCTAAATTCTCAGTAAAGTAGATCAAAAGAAGCAGAATTGGCCAACATTATTTTGTTTATACCATTAGATTAGTATGAAATGTAGTGATTCCAGTAGACCTAAATACTATTATTAGATCAGGAGAAGCAGAGTCAGGTACCTTGGAGTCTAAAGATAGAAAATCCTGGATGGACCACTATCCTGTTAAGTTAGCTTCTGACTGTGCAGCATCTGGGTGAACTTGACTGATTTTAGAGATTGGAAACCCACCAGAAATTTCAGGACTGTTGGCAAAGCTGGGGTTTGGGGCATTGAAAAAAATATTTTGGAAAAAGTCAACAGCAATTCCCTTCCATAATATCATCAAAGAAATGTCATAAAGGTGGTAATCAGAAGTTGAAGTTTACTTAAGGATTTGTGTACTTTACTTGCACTGTAAGTTCTTAGTGACTGAGTGATTATTTGCCATCAAATCAATGTTGACTCTTAGAAACTACATGGATAATTTTTTCTATGATCATCTGTCCCTAACTTTCACTTCAAGTCTTCCAGTAACACACCTATCAACACTAAAACTGAACCCATCTACCTTATTGCTGGTTGCTGTCTTCTTCCCTTTCTTCCCATCTCTTCCAGCATTAAAGTGTTCTCCACTAGATATCAACTCTACAAATGAGCATGGCTGTAGCCATTATTCCTACTCATTTTCAATTGCCACATAGAATGGAGGGAGGGGGTTTGCCAGATGCTTCACTAGTCAAAATAATCTTTTGTCCCGTGGGAACCAAGGTCATCGGCTGCTCCTGAGACTGCAGGCTGGGCATTGGGTAAAAAGCCCACCAAGAAGATGTATTGGGGAACATAGTTGCTTGAATAACTTTAAGGGAGGGATTTGTTTAACTTTGTATTAGGGAATTGTTACATGTATCTCCAGACTTGGTTTCACTTTTGATGTGCTGATACTTTGTAACTAATAAACATGTTCTTTGAGGAATTTCCAAGCCTCTGAGTTCTGCTTTATTCGTCTCTGTCTGTTGGAACCATGACACTAGGTCTTTGTGTAATGTATATGAAATATAATTTGAGCCTGGTCATTTGTGTCTTGAGTAAGAATCCAGTGTCAATTTATGTAATCATCATTTGTTTGTTTTCTTGACTATCCATGGGATTCCCAGGAGTCTTCTTCAATTCCAGATTTTAAAATCACCAATACTGGTTTTAGCCTTTTTTTTTTTTTAATTCCAACTTTTTCTTCCATAGAGTGTCACAGGAAATTTCATTGCTGGTGTTATTTTGATTTTTATAGGTATAGACACATCATAGCTTGTGAATATCTTCTCCAAGGCCTTCATGTTTGTTCTACCAAGTAGTGTATTTCTTGACTGCTTGTTCCCTTAGTGTTGACAAGTGATCCTCAAACACAGAAGTCTACCACTTCAATATATTCATTGTCAATTGTTAGTTCTTACCGGGAGACCCAAATTAAATACACATTAATTAAATACCAGTTTTTAATGTCTAAAAATTATGACAATTGTTTTGTGAAATTTATTGATTTTAAATGCTTAAAAATGCTATCTAGTGGGATCCAGACAGTGTCCCTTTTAAGTGTTGAGGCACTTACCCTACAGAACAGCATCCTGACAAAATCTGGATAGTCCCAACCATATAAGCCTTCCAGTAAATCTTGACATTTCCCTCAAATTCTGGGACCAGGTTGTTAATAGAGCTTGACACTAAACGATTGGGATATAATTTTTAGGAACTCAGCCACATTAGTTTTATGATATTATGTGCTTTATACATTTGTGTTGTAAGCTGCCTAGAGATACAAGATTGAAATTATAGACTATATATATATCTATATTAAAAATAGATGAATGAAAACATTATTTTGATACCTGCAGTACGGACCATCTACTGTACCGTTGTGAATCACCAGTCTCATTACCAAAGGACACATTGTGAACCATTCTCCTAGAAGTAAAAGGATTTCCCTTATGGTTTCATTATTTATGGGTTTTTTAAACTGTGATGCATGCTGTTCTTTTTCTTAGCCTTCCTATTGCTGTCTCCATACCGTATTCTCTCCCTGTCATGGATTCAGTAATTGCTCCAGCATATCTAACATGTATTCCAAATCAGATCTACTCCTGACCTGACTTTTGAAACACAAGAATAGAAATATGCAGTGTTAAAGCGTGACTTACAAAGTTTTCATGTCATGATTCAATACATGTTTCAGCAATGAACTCCTCCCACTATGCATTAGAAATGTTATTTCTTGAAGTGGGTGAAAAGTCATATTTTGATTTTTACAAGAGGTCTAATTGCTATACTACCCTTATACTGTAAACATATGCTTGTTAGTAACATAATTAATTTTGTATCTTGTTTTTGAAATTCTGTTCCTCTTTTTTCATGGTGAAGACTAGTAAATAAAATTATTTAATTTCAAGCTGTAGACTTGTGAATCAATAATTTACTCACAGTTTTGCTTCAGAGTTCTGTGGTTGTGATTTTTTCATTGTTATCTTAAACATCACATTTAATATATAATATATAATACACACACAATATATACAGTATACATATATTAGATATGGTAATATTTAATAACTGCCATAACTTTAGATCAGATGTTGATAATTTGATATCCTCCAGTTATTTCTGGATTCTGTATCTGTGATGTCTGAGAGTAAAAATTCCAAACTTCTACAAACAAAATCTGCTTCCCTAGTATGATTTATCAGTTGAGAAAATAAAGACAAGACTTAGATAGATACTTTTATCAAAATCCTTCACTGACTTTAATTTACTTCAAACAGGTTTTTGTTTTGCTCTATTTGCATCCTAAGTACTAACCATGAATCAAAAAAGTCTTTATTCTCATAAATAGAGAAACCCTTATCTAATAGGGTTAATCTTACAACTGAGATATTACTAGTCAGATGTGACTAGAAGCCACCAAAACGAAGTGTTAATAATCTTTGGCAGTTGCTTGTTTTTGTGTGTGTGTGTGTTCCTGGTAAAGAATATCTCTCTAAGGCTAGAAAGGAAGGAGTTAGACTGAAGGTTATTTAAAAGAAGAAGAAACTCTAGGATTGTATGATTTAGATACTGAGTATTGAAATAATAAATACTTCTAATATCAGAAATAAATGATTTATTTGTTTACTTTGGATATATTAAAATAATAACAATAATAATTGACATTTGAAGGGAAAATTGGGCAACAGTTATCTAAAACTCTCAACTATAATAAGGTTATATGAAGGTCGCTCAATTTAAATAAAATAAGAATTGTTTTTAATTTAGCGTTAAGCATATGAAATCCATACATTTGATTACATGTTTATGGGATGCAGTAATTGGCTGAAGTATGTTGGGGAAAATTCACATTTTTGTTGGTCTAATTATTCCACTTTGGACTTCTTCCCTAATTTGTTGACAATCAATATATGTTGGTAAGACAATTATGAAATAAATCTATCTATAAATTACTTGACATTAAAAAAAATTAACTGGATTTGAAAATATTTGTACAATGGAGCTATTTCAGACAAGTGGCTGTCCTGCCTCTTCTTAAAAATCTCAAGTGATGAAGCACCCACAACGTCTGAAGGCAAGCTGTTCCACTGGTTGATTGTCCTCACTGTTAGGAAGTTTCTCAATTCCAGGTTGCTTCTCTCCTTGATTAGTTTCCATCCATTGTTTCTTGTCCTGCCCTCTGATACTTTGGAAAATAAGTTGACCTCCTCCTCCTTGTGGCACCCTCTCAAATACTGGAATACTGCTATCATGTCCCCCCAGTCCTTCTTTTCTCTACTCTAGCCATACACAATTCCTGCAACCGTTTTTCATATGTTTTGTTCTTTATATGTTTCACTTTCTATCCTTGCTCTTGCTATCTTTATCTTTTGAAGCTGCTTATCATGTAACTTTACATCCCATTTTACTTTCCTTTGTTATTTTAACTTAAAAGCAAAATGGAGATTTAACCTCCAGTTCAAGGAAGCTGAATTCATTTGTATGCTATTACACACAGTTATGACTTCACTGAACACAGGAAACAACTGAATTTGTAGATTAGGCCCATCCATAAACTAGCAACAACCAACAGATGAAGACATGAAAGGAAATCTGTTGAAATTGCCTTAAAAAGACAGTCAGCTGACATTCTTTCTAAGAAGCATTCATTTTTTCTTCATTTTTAAATTTTTCTTTTAAATTAAAACTGGCCATAAAGAAATCTCAAAATGATAAAAAGAAGCAGCTTGCTGACAAAGGACAGGACTGTCCAGATAAAAGGCAGTTAATATGGACATCAGATTTCCAGATACTTTATTTTCTGTGACATATATTTTATTCTAAACTTTTGTAATAAAAGAGGGAAATGTTATGAACTTCGGTGTAATTAAAATAAAAGTTCTATAAGGACCAGGGAGCAGGAAATAAGAGTTTAAAAAATATATTACATTTCATTACAACAATAAAAAAAGACTACCGGTTCCTCCTTCGTGTCAACATTAGAGCAAATAAAATACCTGCTTCATAGCGTCACTTCATGATATGATTCTAGTGCAAAATAGCATCCATCAGTACCTTAACTTACAGGATCCAATCTGGGTCGGTCACTGGGATCAGAGGTTTAGTCTTCTGAGCTTTTGGACTTGTCCCTCCTCAAAGAACTTCTCACAACCAGAATGTGTGCTATGCATAGTATTTATGTGGTGCCTGGTTGTGTATGGCTTTTTATTTGTTGATTGGATGTTGATGGCTGGCTATTAAGTTATTGGCTGTTACTTCCTGTGCTGCCAAGTCCTCGGCTCCTAAGTACCTGATAAGCTGGTGGTAAATCAGCACTCTTGTTAACTGAGGAGAGGCCCTTTTCCCAGGCTTCAGTCATTTCCCTGGCTGTCTTTGTACCTGTTCTGGTCAACAATCTTAGTAACTGCAGAATTAAATGTATGTCCTTGTAACCTGCACCTAAGCATGGCTGTTACAAATTGTAGTGGGTGTTAGCTAAATTATGTTTGTCTTCAGCACTTATTAATCATCTTTTTTTTAAAGCAATAATCCTTTGTTTGAAGACTAAGTTACATAGATTTGACAGTATTGATAGACCATGATGATGTGTTTAAGAATACTGTATTAATGTCATGGAATATTTAAAGAGAGATTAGGAATCTCAGGGGTTATTTGATTTTTCCTATACTCTCATCTTTTATGTTATTAGTAATATAGTAAACCAGTGACTTCATATAAAAGTTAAACAGAATATTTTTATAAGTCAAGGATCTGAAGGTTTCCTCCTTCCCGACAGGGATTGCTTCCAACCACTCATTGAAGAGCAGTTCCTCCACCCCGACCCTATCCTATTCTCCAATATTATATTCTGGGCTAAGAGGAATTCTCTCTGTATGGGAGGGCAATGCTCTATATACTCATCTGTAATTTAACAATGATTAAGGAGAATAGACACACTGGTACAAAGGCAGTCCATTGCCTTCCCATTACAAATGGGTGACTTGCTAAATTGTGGCCTAGATAAGACCTTTATTTCCTGTGCAGAGTAAGAAACTTAGTGATGCCCCCCCCCGCGCCCTCCCAATTCTGCTCAGCCATCTTGCCAGCTGTAGTTGAATGAAGAATTGAACTAGTCAGCATCTCAAAGGAGTTCAATCAATCCAACAACATAATGTTGCCAACTCCATGTGGAGCCGAGTTGAAAATAGCAGCACAAATAGCTTTTTTTTTTTAAAGCAACTGAACTTATGGCTTTCAGGAACTTTCATAGACAGTTAAATGAGTCAGAGTTGATGTCAGTGATGTAAGGAGGTTACTGTATCTCATTAAGCCTGTTTTTGTTCTTAAGAGTATTAACATCTCTTGGCAAATATGTAATTGTCCTGGTGAATGCTGTGAAATGAATTCAATCACCTAAAGCACCAATACTACTTTTTTTTTTAAACCACTCAATTTTTCCCCAGAGGCCTCTCGACATCCAAACTCAACTAGACATCCCTGTACAGTTTATGAGAGATGACAGGATCACAGCCCAAGGTGATAAAGCTGCAAGCATAAGATACTGGGTTATCCAAGAATTTGAAATGGAAGTTACACTGAAAGCCCTTAACTTCTACATAAAGACAGACATTGCTTGCTTCTGTTCAATAAATGATAAACAACAAACAAAATATCAATTAGAAAGTGGCTTCTAGAGAAAGAGTTCATTTAGCCTTCACATTTTTAGCAATAGTACAGAAGTTTTATCCTAGACTTAGGAACAGTGGCATAAATATAGTAATAGCTTGTTTATAAATAAACTAGAAGCCATAGCAACAAAACAAAAATCAAACAAAATATACTACCATATATATTCTAAATCATACAAGATAGCTTAGAAATACTACAAAGCAGAACAAAAAATATTCTATAGCAATCCTTAACATAACATAAATAGTTTCTGAATACACATACACACACACCTCATTCATTCTGTTCAGGTTCACTCCCTGGGAGAGGGAGACATTTTTGGGAAAGACATTCATCCAAAATTAGTGGACAAAATTAGTGGACCAGAAGAATGCTGTGGATATAATTTACTTGGACTTCAGTAAGGCATTTGATAAAGTAGATCACAACCTACTACTTGATAAGATAGAAAAATGTGGGTTAGACAGCATCACCACCAGATGGATTCGTAGCTGGCTGACCGGCTGTACCCAGCGTGTGGTCCTCAATGGAACTGCATCTACATGGAGGGAAGTGTGTAGTGGGGTGCCCCAGGGCTCTGTTGTGGACCCAGTGCTCTTCAACATCTTCATCAACAATTTGGACGAGGGGATAGATGGGGAACTCATCAAATTTGCAGACGACACCAAGCTGGCAGGAATAGCCAACACTCCAGAAGATAGGCTTAAGATACAGGAGGATCTGGACAGACTTGAACACTGGGCGCTATCTAACAAAATGAAATTCAATGGTGAAAAAAGTAAAGTTCTACATTTAGGCAAGAAAAACCAAATGTACAGGTATAGTATAGGTGGTATTTTGCTCAATAGTAGCAACTGTGAGAGGGATCTCGGAGTCCTAGTGGACAAACACTTAAATATGAGCCAGCAGTGTGCTGCAGCTGCCAAAAAAGCCAACACAGTGCTAGGCTGCATTAACAGAGGGATAGAATCAAGATCACGTGAAGTATTAATATCACTTTACAATGCCTTGGTAAGGCCACACTTGGAATACTGCATCCAGTTTTGGTCACCACGATGTAAAAAAGATGTTGAGACTCTAGAAAGAGTACAGAGAAGAGCAACAAAGATGATTAGAGGACTGGAGGCTAAAACATATAAGGAACAGTTGCTGGAATTGGGTATGTCTAGTTTAATGAAGAGAAGGATGAGGGGGGACATGATAGCAGTGTTCCAATATCTCAGGGGCTGCCACAAAGAAGAAGGAGTCAAGCTATTCTCCAAAGCACCTGAAGGCAGGACAAGAAGTAATGGATGGAAACTAATCAAGGAGAGAAGCAACCTAGAACTAAGGAGAAACTCCTGACAGTTAGAACAATTAACCAGTGGAACAACCTGCCTCCAGAAGTGGTGAATGCTCCAACACTGGAAGTTTTTAAGAAGAGACTGGACAGCCATTTGTTTGAAATGGTATAGGGTTTCCTACCTGAGCAGGGGGTTGGACTAGATGACCTCCAAGGTCCCTTCCAACATCATCATCATCACCATCATCATCATCATCATCATCATCATCATCATCATCATCATCATTCATTATTATTATTATTATTATTATTATTATTATTATTATTATTATTATTATTATTATTATTATTATTATTATTATTATTACTACTACCCTGGACAGCTCCTGCAGTCATTGATACGACAATATTCATGACCTCCATGGGCTTGTCCCAAGCAACAACTGGCTCAGCACATATGGGTGGGAAAGAATTAGAGCTTAATTTTTCTTCAAAGATGTCTCTATATCATCTGGATATAGAGAATGTTAGATTGCATTCTTTATTGTGGTCAGATGTGAAGATAAAAATTAATTGAATAAAAGTTTACAAGATCCTACATGTTTGAACACAAATTATCCTTCATTGGTAAAATTTAGAACAAGGACCAAACAGTCTCTGTGTCGGTATTCTAAAAACAAGGAAAATGTAAATGGAACATGACATTCATTTAGTACATTCAGTTTCTCAGAGTTTGGTTATCAGATATAGTCTTGTGATGACAATTTACCAGAGGGTGCACCTAGAACCTTGTGTTTAGAATGCTGTAAGAAATAAATTGAAATAAATAAATTCTTCTTGCTTATCTGTCTTACAACCTAGTACACAGGCTGATAGGATTCTTATGTTACAGTTCAAGAACTGTAAAAATAAAATGTGTGGCAATAGTGAGACTTAACCTTAGGTCTATCCAAGTGCAGGACAAATCTTTAGGAACCAGGAGCACCTCAGTCTTGTGGCCAGGTCCACTGCTGATGTGGACAAATAATGAAATATATATTTTTCTTCTGTATACATTAGGTAGATCACCCTAGCAACGCAGAGAAGATTTCATGATTGATATGTGTTTGATTGCAACTGAAGATGTAAAAAAAAAAAAATATGAAATTTCTCATGACATGGGGAGTGAGAAAGGTACTGAGAAGCACCTTGGCCTCTGACAAAAATACACACACACAAACATATATATATATATATATATTTATATATATATATATATATATATATATATATAAAGAGAGATGTGTTCTTGAGGTGGCTAAGGATATAAGGAACAAGGTGTGTTGGTGCCAGAGTGCAGCAGATTTGGTGGTGCTGATGAAGGAAGCTCTGAGAGCACTAGATGAGGTAAATCAATTCTCTGGTGGTGATGAAAGCGGGCAGAAGTAAAAGACTAGTGTGTCCAATTAAAGAGTTAACTATGCTGCAGTCACCACCTGCCCTCTATGTCCCTACGGTGAGAAGAGTACACAAATAAGCTTGTTCTAATTATCCCTCTGGCAACCACACACACCAGCCAAGAGAAAAAAGTGCCTGTCACCTGTGGCCTTGTCCAGATTTGATTCCACATGGGAAAGAGGGAGGGAGCAGCACAAAAGTGTGTGCATGCACCATTTGTTGGGCTGCTGTGAAACATTTATTTCTGCCGTCTTGCATCTACAAGCCCTATTCTGTTCTAGGACGCAGAGAAATAGATGAATGAAAAAGTTAGTTACAGTGATAGTTACAATCTTAAGCTACTCGTTAGATGGCATGACTGTTTTTTTTTTCCCCTTTGCATGGCCTGCTGCTGGATTGCATTGTGTAGAATTTGATTGATTTAATATTCAGCCTCTCTAACGTGTCCCAAGGTTTTATGTGGCATTTTTTAAAAATTCAAGAGACCTACTAACCTAGCTTCAGACTGAGTGTGAAAATAGCATCTAAACCTCTTCTCTGCTTTATCTCATTTTTTGTCTGCTCTTTGTCTCATTTTTTACAGGAATAGAATTATCCTCAATGCTAGAATTAGCTGTAGAAACTGCAAGGATAGTTTATACTTTTCATTATACATTACTGTATATTTTTAAAGATATAAATTATTTTATTCATGGTAATAAGATTTAGCATCTATATGTGTATGTTCCAGATTTTTTACTATAAGGTTGACCATCTTGCTAGCACAAGAGAAGATGATAGCCTTTCATCAGAAACAGAAATTAGAACACAGTCAATGCATTCCTGTCCAGAGTAAGTTCAGTGCTGAGGTGGGGATGGGGGGAGAGAGAAAGGAAGCAACCCTACTTCACTAGGGCTGATTTATCACATTTTGAAATAAATTAATGCTTGTTACATACAGGTAGTCCTTGCTTACCAACTGTCTTGTTTAGCGACTGTTGGAAGTTATGACATGTAAAAAAATAGGCCTTTTCACCAATTCTTACATTTATGAACATCGCAGCATCCTGCAGTCGCACAATCACTATTTGTGTGCTTCACCCCTGGCTTGCAACATGCAGAATTAATTGAGAAGGTGGAAGTAAAATTGTAAGTCATAGTCATGTAATGTTTTGCTGACGGGAAAATGAGGTCATAAGTCCATTCTGGTCATGTGATTTTCCGCTTAGCAATCACAGTCCTTAGCAATGGAATTGTTAGTCCCAATTGTGGTTGCTAAATATATCTTATATACTGCTCCCCCACCACAATAAGATCATTAAGTACACTCTAAAGTTACTTAACAATTTGCGGCAATTCCCATTAATAGAAATAGTATTAATATACTACATTTGTTTTATCATTTCCTTCTCAGAGCTTGGTGGATAATGTCTGCTACAATCCCTGCTACATCTTGTGTCTAGTTTGTGCAAAACAAATGGTACTTTCTGGCCATTATTTTAAAACAGATAAAAACAATAAATTTCCTTGAAAATGTCACTGCCTGTATACTAACTTTCTGCATATGTAATGGAGCTATAGTTGTAATAAAAAGCTCTTCTTCAAAAATGTAAAAATAGTATCCTTTTTTTTCTAATATTGGAGATCCATGAATGTGCCCACTATTACTGCATTGACAGATCAGAAATTTTATCTATGATTTCAGAAACAGATGGATAGTGACACTGCAAATACAAGGTGGTATTATTAATCTGTTATTCTAATTCACATTAAAATAATTAACTTTTTAAAATATTGTGCTTCATATTTCTGCACAAACCTTTTTAATGTTTATTGTGTTCTCATTTGTGTGCTGAAAAAAGATATCCAAGATTAACCTAAGAACAGCAATAAGAACAAACAGACTTGTAACTCCTGCAACCAAATCTTTATATAGCTCAAGGCATTCATAGATGGCAGCACCATCTAACCTTAGAGCACCCTGAAAAAATTAAAAGGGATATCAGACTGGTTTGTTCTTGGATGGATGACCTACAGGACATATGAAGCTATAAACTACACTGAAAAGTCAAAGACACTATAAAATCCCAAAGCTGTTAGATAGATGCAGAATTAGAGGGAAAAAAACTTTGCAGAGGTCAATAACAAAGCAAAGTATATTGATGTGTTCATTAGACAAACCACAGTGAAGTGCGACTGAATGGAGAGTTTGGGCAATTACATCTATCTTCTTCTTCTTCTTGTGCCATATCCATTATCGGACGTTGGCGATCCTGTTGGCGATCCTGTTTTTATCAACAGCCGCACGAAAAAGTGCTGCTGAGTTTTGTTCAAACCAGTCCCTTAGATTTTGAAGCCATGATGTTCTTCTTCTGCCTGGGCCTCGTTTGCCTTCAATCTTTCCCTGGAGGATTAAATGGAGTATGCCGTATTTTTCTGGGTGTCGCATCACATGTCCAAAATATTCTAACTTTTTAAATTGTTTTGATGATTTCCCTTGGCTTTCCCAGGCAGCTATCTATGATATAAAAATGCCCCAGTTTCTGCCATTCCATGTCCTCATGATGATACCGTTACCTCATCCCCACCTAATACCTAAGGCAGCTTATTTAAAATTGTCCTTAATTGTCTGGGGTTAAAATAGAGATTTTCTATGTAAAGATGGAACTGTGACGTCCCATTGGCATATCATCCATTTTGCAAAGGTCACTAATAGGCAGCTCTGTGCCAACCCCAGGATGCCTTCTGGAAGTGTATGCAGAATAACAAGATTAGTCATTTCTTCATATGTTGTTGCCTGTGGTGATGACAGTATGAATTCATATACTTAAAGTTAATTGCTATTTTAAATTATTTGCAAAGCATGCATGACAATATAAACATTGGTGCAGGAATTTGTATGCACAACTATATGAGAGTCACCAGAGGTATAGGCACTGACTTATTCTTAAACTGTAACGGAAGAAGGGGGTGTCTCCATCCATCTGCAGACCTCTTTGTGAGGTGTGCTGTATATATGGAATTTAAACCCTAGATTAAGCTATCAATCTATTTGTTCTCCTTTTGGAGCTAGGAAATCTCCAATATTTTGAGTTTCTTAGTAGGCTAGGAATGCAAGGGAACTCTGCCTGCTTCACTTATTTTCTCATAGGTAGGATTAGTTAAACAAAGAGTAAACATTTCCAAACAGTCTACACACATAGTAGGATAAATTCACACACAGGTTCAAAGTAATCCATATCAACATACCAGTTAAATTATAAAGATTTTTGGGGGGGAGGGGGGGAGGAGAAAATATAAACAGGATAGAGGAGAAAAGAGGTTAAGCACACAGTTCCAACTATAAACAAAACTGTATACCCCAAAATGTAGCTTAGAGGTATATCATTTCTGTTATTTTAAAAAGAATTATACTGTATTTCTCAAAAATAGATGGGGCCAAAATCCAGCATAGGCTTGATTTGCAGAGAGTTAGTTTATTTATCTAATCTATATAGAATTGATGTTAAAAATCTATTGTATCAATATATGTGAGAGTATTAAGTGTTAATTATCCTGTCAATTTGGTAAATTTGCAAAAGGATGCTTAGAGTAACATTAGAAAATAAGAAAAAATATGAAGAAAACTAGCTCTGCAATGAAAAGAACTGTAGCAAGCACACGGTATGTTGTGAAGGTCCATGGCGGGGTATAATAGGGAGATTGTGTGGGTTTAATGGGTCATGTGCATATGCATGCAAGTGTGCAGTAGCTTGGAAAAGATAGGGAAGAAGAGGCAAAGCCTTGATTGTGGGACACTACCTTCAGTTTTTTCAAGATCAGCCAAGATCAGTTAGATGCCAAGGATGGTTAAAATAAGCCATCACCTCCCTTAGTCTGTTTAAGTGGGATTATGATGGACTAAACATGTCTTTTGGATGATACTGAATCATGCATTTCCCTGGAGATATCATAGGTGCAATTATTAATTCTCCCTCCAGGACTAGATTCCAACATGGAATGTTTTGTGGCAAAATAGAATTCCGTTATTTCCTACACCAACTTGGAGAGATAAAAATCCCCCATATTCCCCAGCCAAAATGGGAAATGGGAGAATTCCCCAAAATACTAATGTGAACTTGGGGGAGGGAGAACCTAATAATAAAAATCTCCTTTCACACCAGAGCACATCTGCCCTGGTGATAGATTAGCTAGTTGCCCCCAGAGAAAGAGCTGCATTTTGATTATGCAAAATTAAATGAAGTAGACAAGGGATAGATGGTCTGAAAATATAAATAACTATGTGGGGAGTGAGAAGGTTTATGGTGTGAGAAGAGAGGATTGATTGACCATTTCCCTATGCTATTTTCCTGATAAACATGCAATTCATCTCCAGCTGGTATTTGTTCTTCCAAGCCAAGCATGCAGGTCTTCAAATGAGAATTGTGTGTTTTCATTTTATCTTTGGGGATGGTTTTATGTCATGCAGTTATTAATAGTATTATAATCATTTTATAAAAATGATGGCCATGGTTCCCATTTAACAAAAATAAGCTTAAACCTCTAAAAATGACCTTTGCAAAATCAGCCTTGATATTGAATCTGAATGTAAGTGTCCCATAGTTAAGGCTAACTTCTTTGCTAATCTATATAATTTCCCAATTATAGTGATCTGGAACAAAAACAAGCTTGGAGAAACTATGCACTTTTAAAATCTGCCCCTGTTTATTTGTGTGATTTTAAGGACAGAATGGCTGTGTATTTTAATTATATCATTTTATCATGGCATGAAGCAAATTAGAGCCAGGCCTCTTGAACTCTCAAGAGCAATCTCTTGGCCCACTACTCACCCCAAGCAGCCACAAACTGACATCGCTCCATCTGTTCTGCAGTCATAATTATCTGGTGTTGAATTCAGGAGCTACTTTCTTTTACCGGAAAAGGGAAATATAATTAGCATACCTGGATCTGGAATCTGTTCCCCTGGGCTAGGATACAGCATTTGGCTGATGTGGTAATTCCTCTGGTTGGTATATTTTCAAAATGTTTGTTTGATTGTTCTCTTATCGTCTTTGTTCATGGGCTCCTTGAACAACAAGAAACATTGAAACTGGAAACTTCTTAGGACAATAAAAGAATTTGTTTTTGTTTTTTTTTAATTTTAATTTTTCCTTTTTCACTTTACAACAAACAAAAGTACATTTTTTTCCCTTAACAGTACTGTTTTGCATATCTCTTACATTTATGTACATTAATTTTCATACTTTTTTGTTTTTCTGTTCTAACCAAACATAGCACTAACCAAACATTGCGCATACGCAATGCGTGCCGCTGTTATTATGTGTACAATGATGTATTGGATTTGTTTTTTTATCCTTGGATTAATTATACCTGATAGAAATAATTCAGGTTTGAGTTCAGTTTGTTCTGTTGTTATCTCCTGGATCCATCTCCTTATCTGTTCCCAATAAATCTTCACTTTGGGACATTGCCACCACATATGGTAGAATGTTCCCTCCTTATTTTTGCATTTCCAACAATCTGGATTCATATTTTTATACATTTTAGCCAATCTCGCCAGTGTTAAATGCCATCTATAGAACATTTTGTATTGATTTTCTTTATATGCCATTGACAGTGTCAATTTGCAATTTATATTCCAGACTCTTTCCCATTCTACTAATTCTATATTTCGGCCCACATTTCGTGCCCAAGCTATCATTTGACCTTTTACTATTTCCTCCTCCAATTCTACCTCTAGTAAATATTTATAAGTTTTTGTTAAAAAATTTCCTTCCTTACCTATCAAAATTTTATCTAATTGCTGTGGTATCCGATTTATTCCATATTCATCCATATCTTTACGATATTTTGACTGTATTTGTAGGTATGGCCACCAATCTATGATTATTCCCTGTTCTTTTCATTCTTCCCTTGATTTGAGATTTCCTTGGCTGTCTACTAATTCTTTATATCTAATCAACTTTTTTTTGTCCAATGTATTTGGATGAATCATTGCCTCCATCGGTGAGACCCAATCTGGTATTTTAATATAGTGTTTCTTTTTGACTTTGTTTTTTTTTAAAGGTGTTCATCAAGACAGAAGTGAGATTTATTACACAAATATAGTTGAGTATGTTACAAATGTTTGAAATTGTATGTTGGATCATGTTTTTATTTATTTTCCATAATGACTACTAGCTTAGCAATAAATGTTGCTGAGTAAGTTTGAATGCTCAGTGAAGCATTCCTAAACATAGAGAGATGGAAATTTAGGTCTAATCTTCACAGGAGAGAACCTTCCCAATTTTGTTTTTCAGTTTTGATGGTACAGGACCAATGCTCATGAGAGTCTACCCTGGAAGGCAGCAAGTTGAGGGAAATTGGACAAAACTTTCTTTTCTTATCTTCCAACTATAACTCTTATAGTTCAAATTAATTTTGTCTAGAATCACATAATATGTTGCTTTATGGGATCACATTCGTCTATGTGATCACTAACAGAAAGCATGCCTTTTTTATTTGCCTTGTTTTTTACAGGTAGTTCTTGATTATGACCACAATTCTGACTGGAATTTCAGTTATAAGTTGTTGTAGTCATAAGTCACGTTGTACCCAATTTTACGATCATTGTAATACCGTCATTAAGCAAATCACTGTGGTTATTGACTGTGGTCATTAAGCAAATCCATAGTTGTTAAGCGCATTTGTAGTCATAAATGCAAACCCATTTTTCTTTTACTGGAATTGGCAGGAGAAAAAAAAAGGTTGCTTTGATCATGTGACTGTAGGACACTGCAACCAGTCATAAATGTGCAAGGACTGGTTGTAAGTGTGAGGACCAAAGTTTTTTTTCAGCACCATTGTAACTTTGAATGGTCACTAAATGAATGCTCATAAAGAGGTCATAAGTTGAGGATTACCTTGTATTTTAAAATTGTATGCAAAAAGTTAGCTTTGCTGGATAAAAGAGAATTGATGAGTACTTCTGGATGGAAGTTACCAGCAACTACCCATCATTTGTCTACAATACTACAGCAGACTTGCCTTGGTTGATTGATTATGTGCTATCTGGCCAGTGTCAACTCTTAGTGACCACATGGATAGAACTTATCCAGGATGATCGGTTCCCAGCCTGGCTTTTCAGCTCTTTTCATGATGCCCCCATCACTGCTGTGATTGAATCCATCCACCTTGCTACTGGTGTCTTCCTCTTTCCTTCCACCTTTCCCAGCATTATAGACTTCTCAAGAGAGATACATCTTCACTTAATATATCCAAAGTATATATATATCATTTGAACCTAGTCATTTGTGCCTTGAATGAGAACTCTGGATTGATTTATTCTATGGTCCATTTGTTTTTTCTTGGCTGTGCATTCTATTCTCAGGGTGACTTCTCCAACGCTGAAGTTCAAAAGCTCCAATATTCTTTCTATCCTGCTTCTTCAAAGTCCAACGTTCGCATCCGTAGAGTGTCACTGGGAATACCATTGCCTGCAGGGTCCTCATCTTTGAAAGTGAAGCTATAGCATAACATCTGGATATCTTTTCCAAGCCTTCTATTGCTACCTAGAAAGTAACGATCTGCAGTGTATTTCTTGAACAGATTTATCTTACTGACTCTTAAAGGTAAAACCTGACTCTTTATGAGTACATAATGATAATCTATGCCAAGTCCTAGCCCATTACATACATTTATCAGGTAGCATATTACCTGTATTGTGAGGGAGTTTGGGAATAGAAACAATGCAAGGGACTTCTGCAAAGTTGGAGCTGTCTAAGCACCTTCTTTGTGGGAGCATAATAGAGAACAATTGTATTTCATTTTATTATTTTACCATTTATTGTTGTGAATGTTAGTGATTTGGCAATAGATCCTATTTGGCACAGATCCTATAACACATATTTTTCTGTTTGTACAGGCTAAAACTTTTGCGCTAAAGCTGCTATTACCTACAAACAGTCAGTTTCTCAGCTAGTAGCAAGTTAATGAGTATTGTCAGGTTATTGGTGAGGTCTCCATTACTTCTTCCAAAATGCACATCCTTCTCACTGCTTCCTCCCTTTTTTCTGCCTAGAGGAAGGCTGCTCTCATTGCCCAGAAATGCTTCTGATATCTCTTGACATTTTGAAAAGCAGAGAAGGAAGTGTCCTTGAGTTTTAATCTCCTCCTTGTTACAACAATTACAAAATTGTCCTTCATCTAGGTTCCATTGAGTCATGCCTGCTGCACCTGTTCTCTCTTCATTTCTGTATCCCCATCGGTCATCCCTAAGGGTTTCATTGATAGGACCATTATTCAGTGCATCCAGTGGTCAAAAAGTAATGAAGATGGAGTGAAGTTTCTGTCTTTCAATCATTCTTACTTCAAGAGTCCTTTTTTTTTTAACCAGTTTCCAATAAACATGCTGCTGTTCCTAGGCATTTAGATTCAGCATAGAATTCAGAATATTAAGGGCATATCTGCACTGCACTCTTAAGCATTTCCTATCCTGACCTTATGCTGATTTGATTAAAATGGCTTTAAGTAAATCTTACTTGGACTGCGACACTTTGGCAACAGGTTGGAAGATAATCAATTTTCACAGCATCTTCTCATTGCCAATTTCTCTGCAGCTGTGCCCTCCCATTTTTGTTCCAGAAATTGCTGAATTCCTGAGTGAAGGTCTCATAGGACATACATACCTTTATATGCTTATGTGCATGCATATGTGTATGTATACAAAACATTAAATCAAATTTATATATACAAAATGAAAGCATAAAAATGCATGGACATGCAGGCACAACAGCTAATTTTAAATAAAATTCCTTTAATGCTGTCCTGTTGATCTTTCAGATTTTGTATAGTTATAAAAATGCTGTAATAGCACAAGTCCACTAAGGTACTGTTTCATTATTTCTCCATTAACTTGAGTCAGGAGGGTTTGAGAGCTGAGGGAGAAACTCTTTTTTCCTTGTGACTCAAAGACAATGAAACAGTGCACTGCTGGATTTATTTTATAAAATCCAGGGAAAAATAGCTAATTCAAGGAAAGAAAAATAAGAAATTAAAAAAATATTCTGTTGGGTTTCAACATCAACAACTTTGCCTTTACAAGGCAAGTGTTGTACAGTAACTATTACTCTATTATATTATTCCTGATAAAAACAGTAGACATTGCAAACCATGATAACCATGCAGTCCTGCCTGTCTAGTAGCCAGTGATCTGCTGGATTAGCCTGCAATGAAATAAGGTACCAAACTGAATAGCAGTACTCAAGGCAATATTAGGGAGAAATGAGTAGAAATGCAAAAGGAGTAGTAGTCATCACTTAAGGACCACAATTGGGACCAGCAACTGCCCCTAAGTCATTAAGGGAAATGTCACATGACTGAGCCAGACTTATGACTTCAGTTCCACTGTAGTCGTTAAGCGAGACATCGTGTCACCACAACTTATGATTCACTGACAGCTTTCCCATTGACTTTGCTTGTCAGAAGCCAGCTGTGAAGTTCACAAATGGCAATCACATGACTGTGAGACACTGCAATGGCTACCAGTTTGAGAACCAGCCATAAATCTAGTTTTTCAGTGACATTGTAACTTTGAACAGTTGCTGAACGAGGCAGTCGGTAAGCAAAAGGTATCTGTATATTAAAACCACAGCAAAAAAGTGCTCTCAGAGGAGACTGATCAGGTGGAGTGAATATGGAGCAATGTTCCAAAATGGTTGCTAGACTGTTCTGACAACGGGGCAATTGGCAGTGCAAATAAGCTGTATTAATGAATTAATCATGTGTCGTTCAACAAAGCGGGCAAAGGAGATTCAGTTTACTGTTCAGACACAAATATTGCCACCTAAGATATGTGTATTGTTCTGTATAGTCACAAATATTATGAGTAATGGGACAGATTTTGTAGTACAGTACATGAGAAATGGAAATGGAAACTAATCAAGGAGAGAAGCAACCTAGAACTAAGGAGAAACTTCCTGACAGTTAGAACAATTAACCAGTGGAACAACCTGCCTCCAGAAGTGGTGAATGCTCCAACATTGGAAGTTTTTAAGAAGAGACTGGACAGCCATTTGTCCGAAATGGTATAGGGTTTCCTGCCTGAGCAGGGGGTTGGACTAGATGACCTCCAAGGTCCCTTCCAACTTTATTATTATTATTATTAAATAAAGAATTAAATTTCTCTTTCCCACCTGACATCTTCTCTTCCACCATGTACTGTAGCAGTTAGGGAGAAAAATGTAACATTCTATTCATTGGGATAAGAATGATGTTTTGTTTTGCTTTTGATCAGATTTAATTTCTTTACTAGGGAGGCAAAAAGATGAACTGGATCTATATATGGTGGTGGTGGTGATGATGGTGATAAAAAAATTAAGATGGTGGTCACCGTTTTTTAAATATGTGTCACCCATACAAATTACTATCAGACAAAGCTTCAGTTGCATAGCCATATTCACCATTTTATCTTACATTTTTTGATGCCTGCCTCCCACCCTACCCACAGTGGACTCTGGCTTAGGCCAGTGGTCTCCAATCTTTCTGGAAACAGGGACTGGTTTCGTGTAACACAATTTTTCCACGGACTGGGGGGGGGATGGTCTTGTATGCAACCTAGAACCCTTGTATGCACACTTGAAGCTTTGCTCACTCACCCGCCGCTTGTGCAGCTCGGTTCCTAATAGGCCACAGACCGGTACCGGTCTTTGGCCCAGGAGTTGGGGACCCCTGCCTTAGGCTATTTTTATGATACTCAGTTTTCTTCGAAGGGGAGTAATTTTTATTTTGGGTTATATGCTATGCACTTCTGTTATAAGAGATATGGAAGAAAGTACAAAGGATGTTTAAGATTTCTGCCATATTAATCCTGCATGCCCATCTCAGCATTTTTCAGAATGACTTTTTCCAGCTTTCTTGTACTTATGTACCAGTTTTTACTCTCACCTGGTTAGATGTAGCATGTAATTGGACTAGCATAACAAATATTAGGACAGCTGGTTGACCACTGATCTCACCAACAACCAAGCTTTGTGAAACCCTGAATGACTTTTTAAAAATTATTTTCAGCAAAACTAAGAAATGAAGACCATTACTGTGGGGCTTTCCAGCCAGGTAAATGTGCCCATTCTGTTCTCTGTTATGGACTCCTTTAAAATTCCCTGCTGATCTGAAAACATCAGCTTCATCACATCATGGGAGGTATTATCAATGAAGTCTTCCAGGGGGAACATTTTTAAAATTATAAAGCTGGCTCAGCATGATAAGAAGAGTAGGAGCCTTTTGGATTGTAATGAGAAAAGAAATGAATCTGAGTTGTGTCTCAGAATGGAGGGGGGGGGGAGTCACTGGGGAAAAGCCATTGTAAATGTTTGTTGTAAGTGCTGGAACTCTCTTATGCAGGGCCAGCCTTTCACAATCGTTGTGAGTGCTGTGGAATGGAAATTCCTTTATACAGGTAGTCCTCAACTTACAACCATAATTGAGTCCAACATTTCTGTTGCTAAGTGAGACAGTTGTTAAATGAGTTTTGCCCCATTTTACAACTTTTCTTGCCACAGTTGTTAAGTGAATCACTGAAGTTGTTAAATTAGTAACAGGGCTGTTAAGTGAATCTGGCTTCCCCCTTGACTTTGTTTGTCAAAAGACTACCAAAGGTGATCACATGACCCCGGGACACTGCGACTGCCATAAACATGAACCAGTTGCCCAGCATCCAAATTTTTATCACATGACCCTGGGGATGCTGCAGCGGTCGTAAGTTTGACAATCGGTCATAAGTCACTTTTTTCAGTGATGTTGTAATTTTGAATGGTCTAAGTCAGGGGTGTCAAACTCGCGATGTCACGTGACGTCGCGCAACGTATCGGGCTGGTTTTGCCACTGCCGGCAATGGGGTGGGCGCGGCTTCCACGTGACGCGTCCAGCCCGTGGGCCGGCAGTTTGACACCCCTGGTCTAAGTGAACTGTTGTAAGTCGGGGACTACCTGTATCTTGTCTACCTTATCCAGTATTGTCTGTTCCATTGCTCTTTTCCAAGGGGTTGGGTTGCATGGTTCTTTTAACTGGAAATGCCTGAGTTCTTCGACAGTAAAAGAGATGCTCTATCTACCACTCAGTTGTAATCCTTTCCCAGTATGATTAGTGTCTGGGAAGAGGGGGGGTTGTATGTGTCGAGTGCTGTCATTGCTGAGGACCTGCTTTTTTTCAGAGAGGGCTCTTGTTTAAAAATAATATCAATGAAATAGAACATCAAGAGATCTTTCCCACCACTTTCCCTCGATCACACTGAGCTCTCTGGTCGTTTAGATTCAGCTCAGGATTCTGAGCGTGAAAGGCTGAATTAATCATGTGCACTGCAAACTTGCACATGATTATTTCAAGAACATTTCGCTGCGTCTAATGAAACATATTTCCAGGTTTAATTTTAAGAGGCCAGCTTATGTGGCTGTAGTGATGAGATTAATTCTGTGCATGCACGTTCATATATATGAACATGCACACATATATGCATGAAAATCTCTCTCATGAAACTCCTCAGAATTTCATGACTACAATGCAGGCTCAGTTTCAAATCTTGTTAGAAGCCATGATGGCTAAGTATACTGGGAACAGCAGAGGCACCAAGGCAGAGGCACCACCTCTTGGGTCTTCTGTATCAGGTTGAGAAAGATTGTTGTAGAATTTGGATCAAGGTCTTCTCGAATACCGGCTGCCTAATGTGTGATATAAAATGATAGACTAGTTGGCCTTTGGGACAAATCTAAGTGGGCTGTTCTCAATATTGAGTAATCAATTACCGATCTTTTCTTAGAAATCTGTGAAAACAGTTTATTGTTCAGTATAGCTTACTGTATTAATTTCTTTACTTAGGCATTTGAAATAGTGTGAAATAATGCTTTAAAATGTTTTGCTTCATTTTGTATCTTTATATACAACTGTTCTTGTGTTATTTATATGGCAGTTTTTCATTCAGCCAACCAATAGACTTGAAGCACACTTGCTGTTCTGCCATTGGGCCACTTGAATTATAAAACATAATCATGTGGCTTTCGACACAGCAGCGTGTATGTACAAAACCACTATTACTCTTATTGCTTTCGTCATCTTCGTTAGTATACGTGAGTGGTAGTCAAACAGAAATATTTGGAGTTCATAAAAAGATTTCTATACAGCTTTGTGTCTCTTATTGTGATTCCTTTAAGCACCTTTGAGGTTTTTTTTCCTACTGGTGTGATATATATATATATAACAAGAATAATGTGTGCTGGTGACTGAAATGACAACAGAATGCTGATTAGCTATGAGAATTGTCCTAGTTATGCTTTGCAGCTGATACTGAGAGAACTCCTTCCATATGTATACTTTGTGTTTGTGAATAGCGCCTCCCTTCTGATTTTGGATTCTACAACAATAAGCTGAAAACCAGCCTTTGCCTTCAGGGGGTTAACAGTGGCTGCCAAATAATTCACACAGTAGCTTGAACGCTTGACTGTATTATGGTAGTCTGGTGATTTCTCTGGCAAAGTGGCACACTGAGCCTTTCTTTTTGATCAGCATTAATCAGCTTGTTACAGGTCCTTGACAGAAGAACTAACAGCCGTAGTTGAATATCTTTGACTTGCAAATAAGACAGCAGGTTATTTATTTATTTATTTTTCTTTCAGTGCTTTGTATAGACTTAGATCAGAGGTCCCCAACCCTTTGGGCACCAGGGACCAGTTATGTGGAGAGAGGTTTTTCCAGGGACCGGAGGGTGTGTGTTTTTGTGTGCTGCCTGCATCCCACAGATGGGGCTTTGCTTGTTTGTGCGGACCAGTTGATGGCATGCTGCGGCCCGGTACTGGTCCATGGACCGGGGGTTGGGGACCCCTGACTTAGATGATGCTATGCTTAAGCTTTTAAGCACAACTAAAGGATAATACTCAATCCAGAATCTCCCCTCCCTCCCTCCCTCCTTCCAAACAAACAATCTGGACTTTCTTTGAAAGAGGCATCTGGATCTGGGATGTGAACAGTTATCTTCTATTACTTCTATTCACACGAATTTTGTACATTGGTATCATGCTTCAGAACATCTGCAAAGTATGTGTAAATCTGTAAAGCCTTAATATTCATTGTAAATGCTGGTCCAATAAAATATAATGTCTGCACTGTATTTCTTATTCTGCAGGCCAATAGAGCAACAACTGTATGTATAGGGAATAACTTAGAATCCAAATTATTAGATTTTGCAAATAGAGATGAGACTTAAAACAGATTCTGAACTAATAAAAATCAGGACTGAGTTGGATTGATTGGCCTTGAGGCTTATTCATGAATCATAGATGGGTTCTATATAGTTCTCTGAACTGTATCCTTATTCAGGATGCTTTCATATAGAAAAATGCAGCATATGAATCCAGTTTCAGAACTATAGTTGCAATTCTCCAGAGTCATCTTACAATAATATGTCCCTTTTTTTTTCAAGTACCTCACTTTTGGCTAAATGTGCAACCTACTTCAAATTTTTAGAACCATTGTGTTGTTGAATCTCTGGAAAAAATTTGAATGCACTATATAATTTTTTATAATATAACATAAAATTTACCAAGTAGCTTTCTAATAAATTGTTGACCTCCCCTCCCATGCCAGTAACCAACCAACCATTTTGTGAGAGTTCCTATTATACAGACTCAAAATTGCAAATATTCCAGTCAGCTCCCCAAATTTGGGAATTCTTGTTCTGTTGTAAAATGACCTATGTGTTCTTGAATGGAAGATGAGATCAGATATTATTTCTAAAAATAAATATTCTGCCCACTGGGACAGGCAATTTTTAAAACACATTTTTTTTTAGAAAAGACTGACCATACTTATATCCCTTTCTCATTGAAAGCTTCTGTCTCTGTCCTCTTTGTATTGATCCACTGCCTTTTTGAAATCCTACACTACCAAATAGGATAGAACAAAATGGGAGGCATTCTGGATGTAAAAACAAAATGAAACACTCATCTGGAAAGAGTTATCTTTTGAACATACTTGAATGTGTTTTAACAAACCAGAGCAAGCATTTCTCCATAATTCTACCTTGAAGCAATTCCGCATCATATACCAAGCCCTGACAAACATATTAATAAGCAGTTGCATTGCAAACATGCTCAAGATACTTCATTTTTCAGAGAGGAACCCAATTAAATTCTCATGTGCTGGGTCATTATTGGATAGGGACTCTATTATTTTTTTCCCTGTAGGGAATTATCTACAGTTTGGGCTAGATACAACAGTATACTGTGGTTGCATTTCATCAACAAACAATATTCCTTTTAGAGTAGCAGTTTTGAGATCAAAGCTATACTGACCTGGATATCACACATTAAACAGAAGAGTTCAAATGAGTTAAAAATCCAAAAGTTGCTCACTCATATGTGCATTTGTAATTTTCCTATTCATAATTACTTTCAAAGAACTATCTTTTTTAAGAACATTAGTTGGGTCCTGCATATATAGAACATTTGTATAATTCGTATCTAAAATAACAAAACCTTTTCAGGGTTATTGCATTCCTGGAGGAAAAAAGACTTTGGTTACATCTGAAATAGCCTGAGATAAAAAGTCAAATCAATACTATGTTGCATATTTTGCAGGAAATTACAGCAAGAACAATCTGATTTATTAATTTATTAAGCACAAAATACTCAGAGTGTTTTTTCTTCAGTAAAGATAAACTGGAATTTTATTACATATCATCAACTGCCAAGCATACAAATTATTGAGTCGAATAATCAAGAAGCTAAAAACTTGTTGAGGTTTTGACCCCCCGATCCCCCAAGAATGCCCCAAATTTTCCAAAATCACCAAACCTTATAAGATATAGACAAAACTGCCAATTTATTTTTGGCACTTTCAACCTGTCTGTCTGTCTACCCATCTATCCAAACACTTTTTTTATGGAGAGATAATACCTAATTAGTAACAGTGGTAACTGGCTTCATTTCTTCAGTGTTAGTACTGGCATAAATGAGAAAAAGGAAGATTCAGATTTCTTGAAAGTCACTTCTCCCTCCCCTTATCAGAGATGAAGGAGCTTCTAGCTTATATATAATTTCTAAATACATCACCTTTACATGATATCCTGATCAGTTCAGCATAATGGGTTCATAGCTGAACTGTCTTGACTACAAAATTAGCAGTTCTGTTCACAATGTACACATTAGACCCCAAGAGGAAAGAGGACAATCTGTGATCCAGGTCGCAGTCGGTTGATCTTTCAAATAGGGATGTTAAATATCTAAAATGGACGTAGAGTTGACAGTCGAACAAAACATGAGCAATATCTTTGTTGACTGGGGCACCACATGTACACATCGTCTCACAGTATGACAAGTGATGAAAGTGCCCGTATTTGGCCATGGAATCTAACAACTCAAATCTTGCTCTAGAATAGGCCTTTCTTAAGAATTGCATCAAACTCATTGAGGGCTATTTTTCAAATTTGAAAATTGTTTTGTTCTTAGCCAGCCAATTTAAATATTTATTTTTTGCCAAATAGCTCCATGTCTGCTTGGTTACTGATATCTAGGACTCTCTGTTAAAAATGTTCTTTGCCTGAGAGGCTGTTGAGAGTAAATACTGGATGGAAAACCCATGCTGTGAAATAACTTAGATCTAAGTCGGCTTACCCAGGAGGTGGGCTGAGCCATACTTATTTTTTTCTACTAACCATATTTTGGGTAACCTCTCCATTCAACCTACCATTGAATGGATCCTCTGCCATTATGCGAAACCTTTAATTATTGAGTGGCTATATATGGAGTGGATAACCGTTTCTGTTCTGATCATGGGGACTGATGTAATAATAATAATAACAATATAACAATAACAATAACAATAACAACAACAACAACAACAACAACAATAATAATAATAATAATAATAATAATAATAATAATAATAATAATAATAATAATAATAATAATAATAATAATAATAATAATAATAATAATAATAATAATAATAATAATAATAATAATAATAATAATAGTTGTAAGGGACTTTGGAAGTCATCTAGTCCAACCCCCTGCTCAGGCAGGAAACCCATTTCAGACAAATGGCTGTCCAGTCTCTTCTTAAAAACTTCCATTTGCTCTTGTCAGTTTCCAGGATGCTTCTTAAAAAAGAGTCTGAACTTGTTCAAGTGAGGTAGCTTTTGTAAGGCCCTACAATTTCATATCATAAGTCAGTCCTGGGAATATTTTTGCCTTAAGATACTTTCAGTATGCAGGTCAAGGTAATTGTAATTATATAGTTTATATAATCTTCTGATAGTTGCCTTTGCCTCACCTAGCTTTAGTACATGGTGTATATATTTCTGTGTTTTTGAGGATCCATGGGATGCAAATGGATCATTTATGACTGCCAAGTCATTGATAATTCATGTGCACCATTAGCATGCTAGAATCATGTAGTATGAGGCTACAAATCCTTCTTGGTTGTATACATAAGAACTGAGAATAACTTAACTGTTGAAACTGCAAAATCTAGAATGGGCCAGTTACCATTTTAGCTTGAGGTTCAACATAATTCTTCTTCATCCTCATGCTAGTCTGGCAAATGTGAAATAATTTAGGCACTATCAGTAATCATATGGAAAGTATCTTAACTTTCTGGATTTTTATTGATAGTAGAATTCATATTTCTGCTTTGATGCAGAATTTTTAGGTTGAAAAAAAACTAAAGGAAACATTAGGTGCACAAAATTTTCTTGGGGGCAAAATAGAGCAAGTATTGATGCTTAAAGAACCATGTGCAAATGTCTGTGTATGAATCTCTGCTGGTAATTATATGTGTGGGGTGTCAAAATGGCTGCATCAGAAAGCCATTAGGCAGATTTATGCAAATAGTTGTTCTTTTTCTGTCCGTTTTTTCAGTTACCTACTTGCAAACAGAAGAGTAAAGATGAATCTAGATGTTTAAGATGTTGTTTAAGGCAGCATTGGAGAATGCAAAATACTTGACATCTAATTGGTTGTGAATTGCATATAGTACAATAGCTATAAAGCTCTGTACTAAGCTTTTGCAGAACTAATAAAGTAGGAATTCCAACGAACGATAAGAGCCAGTAAAAACAGATTTATATTCCTTCAAAACCAATCCTGGTTTCTAAGCTTTCCTGCTGCTTTCTGCCATTCTTTTTCTCAGGCATTTCATTCATTTCATCTCTTTCCTCTGATTACGGGAAAGAGGCAGTGGTCTATTTGGGACCATTTATGCATACTGTCTGTGTATCCGGCAGTGCCAGAGAGGCCATATATATGACAAAATAACAGGGAGGGAAGCTACACTAGCTATGGAACCATTTGCAGCCTACCATTACAATGATTTTTTCCTTGACTCAATGGATATAGCATTCTGTCTCAAGCAAGCGACCTAAATCATGTAACCAGCAGCCACTAAATTTGGCACCAAGATATGCATTGACTTTTGCAGGCCCCAGAGCTTGCTGTTTCACACACTTGTACTCTGAGTCTGTCTGCTTGAGCAGATAAAAGAAATTTATTGAGAGAGCTGGAGAAAGAAGAAAGAAGGTTATAATCAAGTGCCTTATTTGTCATATGTTCATCCCTATAATAGTAAATGCCCTCTCCCTAGACTTCAGAACTCATTTTTTTTCCTTCTCTTTTGTATGAGTTCAGAAACATACAGAAATAATCAGTTTCCATTACATTCACAAAATAATTACTTCATCTGTATCAAACATTGGTTTATAGGATTCCTAATATCAAACATTGCTTTATAGGATTATATATCAAACATTGCTTTATAGGATTCCTAATATCCTGACTTTCCCTCAAAAATAGAGGCATTCCTCACTTTTTTTTATCCTGCCAGTGGAATGCAGACTTTTTAAAGATCTTTAGTAATTACAGAGAAAGAGAGAGATTATTAATATTGTTATAGTGAAAACATTTATTGTGCATTTGCAGCAAGTTGTAGCACATAGGATCGATGTATTGACCCATCTTTTCCCTCCCTAAATCTTAGCAGCTTCACTGTTCTGTAAAATCAGGGCATTACAGCCATATGCAATCAATCTCCTTTTCTCTCTTCCCATAGAGCTTCCAATATTCTCATATTTCTACATGCTACCATATCACCATGGCAGGTGTCTGTATGCAGGTTTACTGGGATATCCTTATGGTCATTAAGCTTCTGTGTCCAGGGCTGTCTTTTATATTTTTTATAATTGGCTTTCCCTAACCACCAACCTTCATATAGTATCTTCTCAAGCCTTTGATCTTTTAATTTTTTTACTTGACAAAGGTAGACAAATATCTAGATTAGGGGAGAGACAAGAATGCTAACAAATTGTCTTATTTTTGTGAAGGAGAGATAAAATTCGGCTTTTTTTTCTTCTTTTGGTTAATTCACAACTTGTAGGTGAGGAATTTGCAGGCAGGTTCCACAGCACTCCATAATTGCTTGGGTAGGGAAAGCATTGACTGGTTATATTGATTTCCACAACCATTAGATTCACATAACTATATACGGGTCCATAATGATAGTTCTATAAATATCAGCATAGATCTAAAATAGGTAAAGACAGTTTGGAAGTATTTTGAAATCATTTACGGGTTCATTCTAAAGATTTGGAAAATGGGCGGGTTGGTGAACTGAAAAGCCATAGAATACTTTTTAACAGAATTGCTCTGCATACAGTATTTAGTTTCTGTTCATTATTCATACATGTGTGAATCAACCCTTGCAGACAATATGAATATTATTAGGAACAACCTAAACATGACTTCTTCTCTGCAGCCTGCACGCTTTCTCAGTTTGTGTCTGTTTCTTTCCTCCTTACAGCTCAATATTCCTTTCTTTGCTGTTTTCTCTTCTTTTGCTTTTTATTTTTCCCTAATGAGACAGAGAAAGATGCGTAAGTGTAAAAGTGATGGAAGACTGAAATAGATATGCTCTGTCATAAAACAGTTTGATGAATGGGCGGAAGATACCTCCTCTCTATTGACAGCTACTCCTCAATATAAGCTCATTTTGGCCAAAAGCATTTCCAGATATTGTTCATTTTTGGAGAGAGAAGATCTTTACTGTGCTTTGCCATCAGAGATCTAAATTCCAGACTTCATTTGCCTACTCAAGATCCCATCATTTTTCAGTGGCACTTTCAAGGCAGATAGTTCTGATATAAGAGGGGCTGAGGTTCTTGGGCTAAAGCTGAGGTTCCTGACTGATTCTGTCAATTTTTCAGCTGCTTCGGTGGGTTACTTTAAGTCCAATTTTAAAACCAAGTAAAAGATAAAAAAATTGCACAGATGCCTATCTTTCTGCACTCATATACTCATTTGCAGTGCCCAGTTCTCATCTTCTAAAAGGCATAGGAAACAAGATAAGGTAAAGCTTTTCTTGTGGAATTGCTGCTGTTTATAAAAATGTTCACATTTTGTGAATTACCAGCCACTTTGCAGTAACACCGCAACAATTTTCTACTATACATTTTCTGTCTTGAAACTGATGTCAGTTAATTTATTCTGACATATAGATGTAGTAGTACAAAAGTTAGTAATTAAAACTAAAGGCAAGCCTCTTCTGTCAGAATGCATTGAAATATATACGGTACATGCCCTTGGTCTTCAGAGATGTTTAAATCTGAACTTTTGTATGGATGCCATTTTTCATGCTTCCCCCAGGTTCTATAATGCTGAGGGTTCCACAGATAGAGGGGCCTCCAATATCTAACAACTGAAGGTTGTTGGGTAATTGGAAACATTTCTAGAGTAGCAGAGAGCAATAATTCCCTAAATATGGCAGAGGAGCCCCTTAGGGAGATGCAAGCAAAGATGACTACATTCAAATAGTCTCGTGGTCTAATAGTGCTTAGTCTATCAGACTAAATCAGTGCAAGCTGGAATTGCATCTGTGGCTTATCTGGTACCTGAAGCTATCCGAGTCCTTGTAAAGCCACTGTCTTCTTATTCTATGGGAAGGGATATATAGAATCTCCCTGAAGTAGGGCTTCTAAGTTCAAGAGTCTGGGAAGGCAAAATTCTCTGGGCTGCACAGACCCATAGGAGGACACTATTTCCTTCCACCCAAACCCTTGAGTGACTTGATAAATTGGTTAAGTCTTAATAACGTAGTACAAAGTTGCTGAGTGAACTTGTTCTGCCCTGCCAATGCCATAAGGTTCTTATGACGACAGAATAGAAGAGTTGTGTTTGGAACATGCAGACTGCTCTGAATTGTGGGATAAAAATGAAATAAAACATACATTTGGGGTGATTTCTGCAGAACCCTATGCATAGAATTATACATTTGAAACCCCCTGAAATATTTACTCCTTCCTCCAACCACTTTTCTACACAATAGAAAAAGAGGAGGAAAAAGTAGAATATTTCTCTGGGGCTTTCAGTGTAGTGCTATGAATTATCTATTTGGATGCCCCCCCCTTCCCCAATGGCTACACGGCAGAGAGCAGGGTTAAGAAGTACTATGCTCTTCTACCTCTTTCTGAAGGGAGATGCTGAAGGGCCCAATGGTTCAGCCATATTTTACATTGAGATGCTTACCTCCACCCTTGAAAATAGAGGTTAGACCAGTCTTCCCTAAACTAATAGAGTAAACATATGATAGGACAGGAATCCTAGAATTTTCAGCCAATGCATTCAAGAGAAGATGGCTGGGTCTTCATTTTTCCATGACTGGTGACATGATTTTGGTACTATTAGAACCCTGCGTGTGCATTAGAATAAGTGCCTCATACTGAAATTAACTTGTTTTCAGAGAGACTGAAATGAACACAACAAATATTAAATCCTATCTTTAAAATAAATCTACAACAGGGTCATTATTATGTCATACATAAGAAGGCTCCAGTCTATGAATGAGGAGATCTGCATCTAAAATCAAGGATGAGAAATGTTATAGAAGTAACTTTTTAAAACATATCATTATAATCTTTCTACTGGACCAAGCAATTAGTAAGTCTTCACGGGTCTATCCTAGATATGCCATCTAATTAAAATCATCCTAGAACGCTTGTGAGTGCTTTTGTAGTGATATTTTATGTTGCTATTTGAATGTTGTTATGTATTGAGTTACCATTGGTTACCATTATCAGTGTTTGTGATTTTGCTAGCCCAGCAACATGGATTTATGTTTATCACTTCACAAACACAGTCCTACTCAGTAATTATTAGTCCTTTGTTTTTGAAAAGTGAGGCTCATTCACAGCCTATTGTTACTTAAAAGTAAATCTACTATAATCAGTAGGTCTTCTTTTCTAATTAAGAGCATTTATTTCAGTAAATATTTCACTTGCCTTTTGTTTCTCTAAGCAGATACAATTTTGCAGTGCATCTGGTCTGTGGCTAAAAGGGATTGAATTTTATTACCAGGGCAGGTAAAACTTTACTTAACAGCAAAGCAAAGATTAGCATTACAGTTAATATGCATGCTTATTCAGGTAATACATGAACTTCAAAATTACAAACCTGGCCCAGATACTTGATTTATTATAGTCCATTACATTTCCAGACAGTTCAGATTATTGATTATGAAAATTCACAGGCAGAAACTGAATATTTCTGCCATGTATTACAAAGGCGAAAAAGCCTTTTTGAACAACAAGATTGCTTGACACCTGAAATTATAAATAATTTTGTGCTATGCTGGTTATATGGAAATATAAGAAGCTATCTTTTCCCATGTCATCTCCATTCACAGTACTCTAGTAACTGTCTAGTCTTCAATCAGTATGATTTTTCTCTTTGTTCATTCCTATTTTTCACTTATGTCACTCCTAGCTATGCTGATATTTACATGCTTGCTTAATTATATAATGCCTGCCTTCCTTTTTTTTATAATTTTTATTGAGATTTTTGATTACAATAGTGAAAACCTATACAAATTAGGAAAACAGAATAGTAAGAAAGAATAAAAAGTGCAAGAAAAAAGAAAAAGAAAAGAAAGAATATGATAAAGAAAAGAAAAGTGTGTGTGTATATAACTTCCAACCTTCATTACAACAATTATAGACAAATCAAATTCACTCCCTACAAAGTTACAAACAAGCATTGCTTCCAATCATATCCCATCTCTTATCTATAAGCAAATCCATAAAACATCAACTATTCAATCTTGGTATCAGCAAAAAGTCTCTAAAGGGTTAGAGAACTTTATAAATAAATGTCTTATTTTAAGCTTGCGCAAATAAACCAACTTTGTATTCTTTCCTTTTACTTCTAAAAAATTTAATCTCTAGTTTATTCAAATATTGTCAAAGGATTTGATTTCTCTTCATTTCTTCTTTACAGTATTGCAAGGCTTTAACAGGCCTCTTTTGTAGATTTTCCAGGTCATTCTCTTGATATGTCATATGCATTTTCCATTTAATTTTTAAACTGTGCCACTTTCCTTGGTATATACCAGGGGTAGGCAATCTTGGCTCTTTTATGACTCGTGGACTTCAACTCCCAGAATTCCTGAGCCAGCATGGCTGGCTCAGGAATTCTGGGAGTTGAAGTCCACGAGTCATAAAAGAGCCAAGATTGCCTACCCCTGGTATATACAATAAAGAGTCCTTTTCCAAATCATTCCCATGGCCTGTCATTTGTAGTTCCACTTTTGGTACTTTCTCTGTCTTGTCAGACAAAATTTGTTCCACATCTGTCACTGCCTCATTGACATCTTTTGGACATAATCTATCCATATAATCAGATATCATCATTGGCATTGCTGATATTATAGCTTGTAATTTCTGGCTTTGTGTCAGGCCTCGGGAACCAAGAATGACATGAGGAGTTATTGCAGAGTAGTTTATTTATTGCTGCTCACTTATAGGCAGAAATCCTGCCAGACTAAAGCAATTTTCTGCATAACTAAAAGATATACCCTGTAAACTGCTGGAGGGGGTCTGCTTTCACCCTCTTTCTACATACCAAAGATTCCAAACTATGTTGTCTCTTTACTCCCCAGGAATGAGCCCTTCCCTCCTGTAAGATTTCATTCTTCAAAGATTTCCTTTAATATTTACAATCGTAGACATTTTATGTTATTTTGTAACTCCCAATTAATTGACAGTAAAAACTGGGTTATATTTTTTTCCTTCTACTTAGAATGTTTAGTCCCTTCTAGTGTCCACTTTCTAAAATCATAAAAGCACTTATTTTTGTTATGAGCCAAGACAGCCAAAATAACTCTGGATCTCACAAGAATTGATTTATTTTTTTTATAGTTGATTTCAAATTATTATAATAAAAGTCAATATTCCAAATTTGACTGGAGCCTTAACGCATTTGTAACTTACTTTGATCAAAATCTTGTTTTACTTTTTGCTGTTTATTTTAAATTATTTAATTTCTTAAGCTTGTAATTATTATTTTCTTTTGTTTAGAGTTGAAACTAAACTCACAGTGCAATTTTTTAAACTTATTACTCTGAAGGTCTCCAATAGTTTTAAGATGGTTAATAAGCAATTTCCAAAACTGATTAGAAAATAAGGCTTGAGAACTTAGTGTCCTTTAAGAGGCTCAACCATGAGCAAGAAGGCTAATTCCTTCATCTTCTGGTGCTCAAACTCATAGAAGACCACTGTGCTACGGTCTCCTCACAAGGAATAGTCATCCAGAGTACCTGTGGGTATTCTCCTGACTTTTCCTTATCTGGAAAGGTTCTGAAGAACTGGTCTATTCACCAGTTCTTTGGTCTTTGTCACAAACATCAGTTCCGCTTTTGCAGAGATGTCTCTACTTCATCATGCCTACCCTAGAAATCTTCCTATATTGATGTCCTATTCTTAACTATGGCTCTTTTTTGTTCTTCTTGACAGCATCTCCCCTAGGTACCAGTGGATTGTGACTTTATCTTTATGTGCTAAAGCCATGTGAAAAAAAGACCATATATCCTGATCATTTGACAGCTGTACCAAATGGGTTCCTGTACTTAATTATATTTCTATCCAGTTTTCACAGGAAAACCTAGTCCAGCTTTTCACAGAATTGAAGTGTCTATAAGTGGTAGGTGTTGGTAGTAACACGTTCACAAACTAATTAGTTAGGGTTAATTAATGGGGGGGGATAATAGAGGATGATAGTAAAGAATAGAATTGAACCCCTCGCTGTATGTTTATGTTTTTAATGTTATTAAGGTGAGAAACCAGAGCAGTGCTTAATAGGAATTGACTCGATGAGGAACTCCGGGAATTTGTATCTGTCATATTATGAGTTGACTATAGTGCCATAAAGATAATTCTGTAATACATCAAATTCCACTGAAACAAACTTGTGGAAAAGTTGAAATGATTAACTGTGTAATTTTTTTCAGGAAATAATCAATGAACAGCTTTCAACAGGAGCTGAACATCCTGCTTCTGAGATCAGTTGTAGAAGGGCTACATGGCTGGCATACTGAATTGTTTCCCAAAAACTTACAGTTACAGAATTATTTCAGAAAGGCATTTCAGTGAATTGCCTAAGAGTGAAATGGTTGAGTGCTACTGTTCTACCTGTGTCAGAGAATTGTGTCAGGAAAATTCTATATTGTAACTTTAAACAATTATTTAAATTACATGTCCCACTAAGCTCTACTGAATAAACTGTAATTGGCTACAATTCGTACAGAATTGTATGGAGCCATTATGTGATTTATTTCACTTAGGCATAGCATGTTCTGTGACCCAGCCAAAAAATGATAAGGGAGAAATAGTAAAGCATGGTCACCTAGTGTCTGGCTGTGGAAAGAACCTGCTTCATTGTACCAGGAAGTTACAGTACAGTTCTATTGGATCATTGCCCTTTTAATGATATTTAGTTAGCTATATTGTGATTCTACAGTAGATGAGAGGCAAGGCTACAGGAGACTCAAAGGTCAACAAAGGAAAATAAAATTATGGTTTGTCACACAGTAAGCTAGATGTTTAGAATGGGTTTTGCATTTTATCTTGTTATCAAGTCCTTCTCAAAGACCTGGGATAGGCAGATGTTGTTTGATGGTATTAAAAGTATCGTTACAGGATATAAGCTGTTCCAAGTAAAGCTGCCTTTGCAATTGACTGGTGGTGATTTTGTCAGTGCCTCTTGTTGGACTTGATCTGTAATAACTATTACTATTAATGGGTTCACAACAATGTGAAGTCACAGCTTTACCTGGTGCTGGCCTTCATACATATTGAGTTCTTTCTAAGAACCTAGGATGTCATAATGTATTGGTTAGTATATGTATGGATCTAAGCAGTGTGGCCTTTTGTAACTGACAGGTGGACCTTTTGCCAGTGTGCAGATTTTCCAAGTACCATCCCTTATTACTACTGCTTTTGCTTCGATGTGTGCTTAAAGTTTCTGCCCATGGGGCACAAAAGACAAAAATATGACTTCGAAATGTATGGCATGATTGATGAGTGGCTGAAATATATCCTAGAATGTTAGAGAATAATAGTATTCACAAAAGAAGGTGCTAGAGAAATACAATCTATTCAAGAATGATGGAAGAGGATTAGGCTACAATTCCTTACATGCTTACTTGAACAGAAATCAGCAACCTGATGCTGTTCAGGTATTCAAGTCAGCTCCTGGTGGTTTCATGGATGCATTCATGTAATTTCCTTGGTTACAACATGGGACTGGTTTGCCATTACCCTTTTCTGGGATTCAAAAAAAAACTACTCTAGTTTACAAATCTGGAATTCCTTGGTAAATTGATGAGTTTTCATATACATTGCTGACTTGGTCTAAAAAAAAAAATCAGACAGATACTAAAAATGATGTTTCAGACCTTAATCAATGTTACAGGCTCACCAACTTCTGTCTTCTTGTCTTCCATCTTATTATCACATCACGGGTTGCTATTCCTCATTACTAGCCTCTTCCTCTCAAGTGCCTAATTACTTCTGTTTCTCAGGCTTTCTTTTTTTTGATTTGCATAAGGGAAGGGAAGGGAAGACAAAATAAAACATCAGTGGACCCCAGAAATACTTTCTCAGAAGGTAATAAGAGGCAATTTGCCTTTTGAAATACCTTTTTCTGTTTACATTGTTTTCTGTTTTTGTGAAAGGGTGTGGCAGAATGCTATTCAGCCTAGATAATAAGTATACAAAATATTGTATGACTACACACAATACATTGGTCTGTATACACACAGACCAATCCTTTTAGATTTAGCCCTGACATTTTTTTATTTCACTGGCATTCATCCATGGAAATTTATTCACGAACACAGAGAGAGAGAGAGAGAGAGAGAGAGAGAGAGAGAGAGAGAGAGATGTTTACTCTATCACAGTGATGGTGAACCTTTTAGAGACCGAGTGCCCAAACTGCAACCCAAAACCCACTTATTTATTGCCAAGCGCCAGGGCTGCATCAGCATTGTGGTGCCCTTGGGTGGGCGGGGGAGCATGGCCCACTGGGTGAGCGTGGCTGCAGTGGTCATGGCAGACTAGGTGAGCATGGCCAGGGCCAGTCCCTCGCCATCTCCGGGGCATCCCCGGAGGGCCAACGACGCTTGCTCACTCACTTCCTGCCCTGTCGCTTCCAAACGCCACGTGCTCGCTACTCTGGCGAACTCTGCTGGGGCAACAGCGCATGTGCCCACAGAGAGGGCTCTGAGTGCCACCTCTGACACGTGTGCCTTAGGTTCGCCACCACTGCTCTATCATAAAACATTTTCTGCTTGAAGAGATTTATGTAAGTGGTAGCGCTTCTCATTTGTTACAGAAATGCCCTACAAAATATTTGAGAACTTCCCAGAAGCAAACAGGAGCCAATATCTTTGGTAAACCCAAAGTACCAGACTTCATACTTCAGCATTTTTTCTGCATAGATTTTTTTTTATTTGTAATCCAATAAGGACAGTGATAAGCTTTCTAAATACAATACTTTCAGTGTTGTATAGTTGATGGGAAGGGTACTTGCAATTACAGGCTATCATACCTAATACATCCCACTGTTCCTTTTGATGAATTTAGTCAGCTGGCTTTTGTCCTTATTTCAATTGCTCATCAATTGGATATCTAAGAGAAGAAGTCCTGTTACATCTAGGGAAAACTCCTTTAGATAGGCGTCTCACCTGCAAGCCTCTGGATTGGTGGAGATGGGTAGCAGCATCAAATTTCTGGGTGTGCAGCTAATGAGTATACTAGCTTGGTCGCTCAACAGTGAGACACTGGTGAGGCGGGCACAGCAGCGCCTGCATTTTTTGCATTGCATGAGAAAAGTACATCTTCCTTCCCCTGTCCTTACCACTTTCTACAGAGGGACGATCAAGAGCATCCTGTCATACAGCATCACAGTCTGGTTTGGAAGCATCACTGCTTCAGACAGGAAGGCAGTGCAGAGAGTGATGAGGATGCCAGAAAACATTATTGGCAGTTCACTCGCTTCTATCCAGGACATAGCATATAAGCATTGCTTGAGCAGGGTCTTCAGGATTGCCTCTTCACGACCTGTTTTCCTTACTACCTTCTGGGAGGAGGTTTCATGATCCGAAGCAGAACATTCAGATTCAGTCATAGTTTTGTGCCATACAGTATTAACCTTGTGAACTCTCAAGTTTCCTCTTTCCGCTATTTATTCAAGATGGACAGTGATTAATATTTATATGTAAGGGTGTAGGTATATGCATATGTTGTATATAGCATGTGTATATGTGCTTTATGTGTACACTTTTGAGAGCAGGCAACAGAATTTCATTTTTAATGTGTGCCAGTGTGCCCACAGTAAAAAAATGACAGTAAAGGTTATCTTATCTTATCTCCCCCTCCTCATCTGCTCATTTCCTAGGTAGAATGTAAAACATGTTGTGAGCCCATGGAAGAGAGAATGGTGAAGGAAATGTTTTGGAAGGGACCCTCATTGGTTGTCTGGAAAGTAAAAGGAAAGGAGAGGAGAAATACTTTCAGTCTTGCAAGATTCTTTTATTTTAACTTTACAATAGGGCTAGTACTCCTGGTTATGCTGCTTATCTGGACTACCTTGCAGGGCTTACAGTCTCTCTCAAGAGACAAAGACTTTGGGAACACTTTGGAGGTGAGATAGCTGTCGACATGAACCAACCCTCGCTATTTACCTCTCCTATTAGAATGTGCTTCCGTTGATAAAGAAATGAGAGGCATTATTATACCTCGTATTCAGAGATTCTTAACTTAGAATTATTCCAGTTCATGCTAGCAAGGGGTTTGTAAGCACTCTGGTCATCATACATGGTCAGTACTAAGGCAATAAGAAAGTAAGTGCATACATTCCTCTTCTCAGGCCTGAAGAACCCAAAATGACACATGGAAATATTTCTGAATGGTTTCCTTTATTGTTCTTCACCTATAAACAGAATCTTGCCAGACCATTTGCATAACTATAGATATACTCTGGGAATGGCCAGGGAGGAGCCATTTTAACCCTCTTCCTCTCTACCAAAATTTCCACACTTCACTGCCTTCTTGGCTGCTGGAACACAGCCCCTTCCTCCTTGAAATCTAGACTGTATTCCATTTCACCTCTAGAGGTTAGGCAAGGTACTCCTATCTGACTTCTGCTTCAGCTTCCCTTCTATTCCTTGTTGCACTAGAACTAGGCACCTCTCTATTGTTTATTTTTCTTCTGATGAATACTCATCTGGAACCCATGGCACAGTTTGGGTGAGGCAACAAGAGTAGAAGAAGCAAGCCAAGGCCAATTAACCCAAATAACTCTGCAGCTCCATTAAGATAAGATGCAGGAATTAGTTTCACATTGGTAGTACATTGCTGGCACCTGAGCACTTAGTTAACCCTGAGCACTCGTTTCTTCATGCATGCCTGCATTCCTGCACAAATACAACTCTGCTCCAGTTAGAGAGTAAAGCTAAGAGGAGGAGACTGACTGTGAGAAATTTGGGGGCAAGGAAGGCAGGAGTCAGATACATGGCAATTCAAATTTGTAAAGTCTCACTTCTTGAATTCGAGAAATGAGAGCTTTTAATGCTGAGTACCTTTAATTTTCAAGTAGAAAAAAAATCATGTGGAGCAGGACAATAAAGGAATGACAAATCACTGTTGTTCTGAGATTACAGTTAAGACTGAAAAGCCGTGGGGACCGAGATAGAGCAAAAGCACCAATGAAGAAAAGGATAGAAGGGAGGGGGAGGGAGGAAACGTGTAAGTGAAACAATGCCCTGGAGAGCAGCGTTATTCAGCTCTGCTACACAACTTCACAGGGTGCTGCCCAAGACTCTTATCCATTCCTTTCAGTCTCATGTGAGGCACTTCTGACACAATCCCAGTGCAGTGTCCAAGCTTCATGCCATACATTTTCCTCCTCCACATCTAGAGTAACATAAGACAAGCATATTTGTTGCCAGCAGAAAACTGGAGCCAAGCACATGGGCGTCAAATACAGGTTTTAAAAGTGCAGTGTGGGAGGGCATGTTTATGTTTCTTACTCTATGAGTGATTGTCCGTGGGTGTAGTATATGTGAGCATGTGGGAATGTTCATGTGTGCATGAGAGAAAAGAGGACATTAATGTGCTGCTGAGAGAGAAAGAGAGAGGGGGAGAGGGAAAAAAAAAAGAGAGTGCAAGCAGATAGTATCACTTTGGATTCTATAGTTATCCAGGCATTAAAGCCCTGGGATTAGCCAGCAGCCTCTATTCCACAAGCAGAGTAGGCTTGTACTGGCAAATTTCTCCCTCAGTCATTTAAATATTAAAAGTTGTTATGATAGATGAATTACCCGTTCTTACAATTTCTAATTTAGTTATTTCCCCCAGCAGAACATCCCATGATAGTTTGACGTCGGCTGTTGCTAAAAGAGGTAACAAAATTCTCTTCGTTCTTCTCCAGATTTTCAGCAAGGGACAGAGCAAACCACACTTTTTGAGAACAATATACTGTTTGCAAGCACTCTCTTCCACAAATAATGAGATGCTGTACAAAAAAGCTTCTTTGTCGTTTGCCTACTAACACAAGGCTCAAATGTTCAGCTTAGGTTCTCAGTTCTCAATCAGGACTGGGTCTGCTAATTATAAAACACAGTTGCAGATACCTGCCTCGTTTTTCTTTCACCTCTTTTTAGATTTATGTCTTCTGTGCTCCATACTTCATCATCATCTCAGTTGTAGGTAGTTTTTTTTTTCCAGTTCCCACTACTGGTGAAGTGATAAGTCATCTCCTTATCATACAGATTGCTGGAAGATAGAAGATGAGATATAACCACAATTGGGATTATTAGAGATCCCTCTGAATGCATTAGTTTGCATGAATGAGCTTAACTGGATTAATGAGCACAAAGGGGGTTGTTAAGCTCTGATGTGAATCCTACTTGAAATATCTAAATTTTCAATAGAAGAGAATATAGGCAGCTCAGGGTTGAGCTGTGGAGTCCTTGGTACTCTCTGAGCTTGATTGTTTGTTTGCAGACCTTTCATTACCTGAGTAGGTAACATAAAATAATACTGTAATCAAGGAACTACCAAGGAGAAAACCACACCCCCATCAACACTGGTAGGGCAAGTTACTGTATATAAAGAAGGAGTAAACCCCACTCCTTACTAGCAGTGATGCCATTACCTAGTCAGGTAATGAAACCTCTGCAAGCAAACAACAAAACTCAAAGAGCACCATCTCAATTTCTCATAGAGTGCCAAATGGCCTGAGAACAAACAGCATAAAAAAAGAGGGCATCTAAACTAGGGAGGGGAATCTGGGTTTTGCTGAACTATAGCTCCCAGCATCCTCTGCCACACGCCAAGCTGAAGGGATCAAATTGGGGAGTTGAAGCTCATCTATAGGCATCAGGAGAAGATGCCTATACTGTATGGGGTGATAGCTGAAATATTTTCCAGACCTTCCTGTGGATGTCCAGGTGTAGCATACAAAGATGATGCTGTGCCCTGATCAACCCTACTTTTACATACAGTTCTCTCCTTAGGTGGGATATGTATGTTTTTCAGCTTCAGTATTTTATGTAGATTTCTTTGGATTGTTATATTTTTACTTATTTTCTCGGTTACTATGTATTAATGAAGTTATTGTGAAGATTATGAAGTTTCACCAGTTTTATTCAATTCAAACATATTCATCTTTTTTTCAGCTGGATGAATTTTTGGCTTACTTCCACCACTAGGTTTCTGTCTTCTCTTGTTTCTGTGTATATATTTATCACCATAAATCAAAGGTGAGGGAACTTAGCTTACAGATTTTGCAGCACTAAAACTTCCAGGCATTTGACATGAAAAATCCAACTTTGTGGCACATACATAACATGAAACTGCTGCTGCAAATTATATCCTGTGTCCTGTTCACTTTATGTCCATATTATGTTGCCATCAGATCTATATACTGTATTTAAGTAGTTGGAAAAGGGGAAATTACTACATCATACTTTTATAGTATGGATATGTAAAATGTGTTCCTCCATGCTTAAAAGTTACGTGGGAATAAACCATTGGTTCTTTGTATAGAAAGAAGGAATAATTTAATGTTTACACTGAGATGGATGAGAAACAGATTCTCAGCATGTGGTTCCAAATACCTGGTGCTTCCTTTATATGTAATTTAATTCCAATGTATCCTACTATTTGCATTGTAAGAGCTCTGATAAATATTTATGCAGCAATCAAATGGTAATCTATGCAAGAATTACTCATGTCAATTAGGGTAGCATCATAGAAAGTATTCTTCTTCTCCCAATAATAGCTGAAAGCAACAGTTTGAGCTGTAATTTGGAGAGGAATAATGCTAGCAAATAGTAAGAAAAGCTGTTCAAACAAGTCTGGGTGGCTAAATGAGCTCTTATAATTCACTGTGAAATTTGAAGGAGAGATCCAGAAAAAGCTCTGAAACATATTTTATGTCCAGCCCCGCAAAAAAGTGGTCCATATGCGAACATCAAATATGGCATAGCTGTCATTCCTGTTACATTTTATATTATATGAAGCTTTCCCCCCCCCTTTTAAATCAAACCCTAAATGGTCTGGTAATGTGTCATAAGAATGTATATTTCTTACTGCCTTCCTGGCTGTGTTAAGTATGATCTGAAGTGCAGCAGCCACAAGCAATAGAGTTGCTTTTGCTTCAGTAATGATTATTTCAGTACAGCCTAGCAAAAATTGTCATGAAGAAGCAGTAATGTAAGGAACGAGCATATTATCTAGCTCTCCCTAGCACAATGGTGCTGTACTTGAAAGTTGACATGGAGAGCAAATTACTTAAATATAGGCTTATAATTCTGCTTCTGAAACAAAAAGCATCTTCTAACAGACAGTATTTTGCAGGGAATTGAGCCCATGCAGAGGGGAGCTTTCTCCATAAATAGGTTCATGTGACAGACTGAACCAAATACGCTATTGCTAGTGTGTGTGTATGTATGCACCCATGTGCATCTTCATGTGTCAAGCAAGCCTGGCTGATTCACATTGATTCATTTATGATGCAGTATATTTTATGAATCCAGTAATTTGATTAATTCAATAACTAAGTCAAAAGGTGAACATATGGATAACACAGTCAGGGTGAATGGCTTGGTTGAGGTGGCAGAGAAGAATCCCGCCCACTGGAGATGACTTTCAACAGTGTCTGAATCCATTGCTTACAACTAGACAAATTTAGTAGGAGATCTTCATGCACAATGTTTAGAATAAGATTTGATTATGCATGATTGTTTCTGTTCTCACTCATAATGGGCTGGGGATATAGTAAAGTATAAAGCCGTGGTGGCACAGTGGTTAGAAAGCTAATTCTGCTAACTGCTGACTGCCAGCAGTTTGGCAGTTCGATTCCCATCGGCTCAAGGTTGACTCCGCCTTCCATCCTTCCGAGGTCAGTAAAATGAGGACCCAGATTGTTGGAGGCAATGTACTGACTCTGGAAACTGCTTAGAGAGGGCTGAAAAGCACTGTGAAGTGGTATATAAGTCTAAGTGCTATTGCTATTGCTATAGAAGATAGTGTTACTATAGAACTGACCTAAGTTTCTACTCTTCTGCAAACAGAAAAGTTTGACAAATAGACAGGAAATAAAACAAATTATCAATGAACCAATGTCCCCCCCAGTTGACATATTTCAATTTTTAGTGAATATTCTGTATAGCAGGCAATCTAGCCACCAATTTCTATATACCCAAGATCATTAATGGTGATCATGGAGCTATTAATGATTATGTGTCAGTCCAGCTACTGTGCAATAGTAATGAGATTGATTGATTATATATTATCAAGTCAATATTGATTCCTAGTAACCATTATCCAGAATGATTTGTCCCCTTAGATCTTCCATTGTTACATCTATCACTGCAATAATTGAATCCGTCCACCTTGATTGTCCTCTTCTCTTTCCTTCCACCTTTCCCAGCATGATTGGATCCACAGAGAGATATTGCACAATGTGCCCCAAATATGATAGTTTTGAGACTGGTTATTTTTGCCTCAAGTGAGAAGTCCAGATTGCTTTGTTCTAAAATTCATTTATTAATAGGTTCAAGATATTATCAGGAGTTCTTTCCTACATCAAAGTTCAAAAGCATCAACACCTTTGTCTATAGTGCTGTTTCAAAGTCCAAATTTGAGAACTTCTATATAATCATCAGAAATTCAGAAGAGATAGTAAAATGGCATGGGACAGATTATTTATACGCTGTAAATTTCAGAGATGTCAATCCTCCGAACAATCCTTTCAGTGCCTTGGTCTTCATCAGTTTTTTATTATTTATTTCAATTTACAGATGGGTGGATAGATAAAGATAGATAGATCACTGGCAAGACCGTACAAGATTATATGATAATGTGCTTTTTTCCAACAAAGAATTTTTAGGTTCTCATGTTTAGTCTACAGTATTCTGCATATCTTCTCCCTTTATGGACCAAGAAATATTGTTCTTTGCAAGCAGGCAGTTTATTTGTTTTACATTTATGTACGTTTTCTTCTTTGGTACAATTTCCCTCCTTTTCCCCAAACCTTGAATCTTGTAGGAAAAAAGAGCCTTGGGATTAATGGCAGAGTCCAGAGTTTTGTTACTTTTTATTTTATTTTCCTGAGTTTATTTTTTTGTTTTATTTTCCTGACTATTTTTCCTGCTTTTGTTCTAACTACACTAATTTCAATATATGTTAAGTATAAGATACATGATAAACTCAAGTTTACTTTATTTTAGTTTTCCTATAGACTTGGTCTTGCATGCGAAGGACCAGCATCACCTGCAAATAACTTGGAAGTTTAATTTCCTAATTCAGCAGGGGACAGATGGTTTGCAGTTGTGTCATAATTTTTTTCATTCATTCATTTAAAAAAAAAAATTGGATGTTGGCTTTCAAAGAGTGAGGTGGTTTCTATTTAATTAATTAATTAATTATTAAGTAGATTTATAAGGCCACTGAACTTAAACAATGTAGCTTTGGGTGGCCTATGTCAATAAGAACAAAAGCCAAACAATAAACCACACATATTATTACAGTGTATACAATACTGTACATAAATAAAAAATGGTGACCAGACACCATTAGAGAACAAAAAAAGGGGGACTGCACTTAACTGGCCCCTAATGACTGGAGGAAATGCCAGGTTTTAATAGTTTTCCTAAAGATCAGCAGAGCTGGAGCCTGTTATGTGTCAGGAGGAGATCATTCCCAAGAACAGGAGTAACCAAAGGAAAGGCACCCTTCCTACGCCCCAGGAGATGACAAGATTTAAAAGTAGGAATCTGGAGCATGCCCTCTCTGTGAGAGCATGTGGGATGGGTGGATAGTGGTTCCTCAAGTCCTTTTCCATGTAGGGCTTTAAAAGGTGAGAATCAGCACCTTGAATTACACCTGGAAGTCTATTGGAAACCAGTGCAGCTTATGAAGTAGCAGTGTTATAGGGGCATATTGAGATGTACCCTTACCTACCCATACAACTGCATTCTGGTCCAACTGAAGCTTTGTAGATCGAATAACAGAATGGTTTATTTATTTATTACAAGATTAACCGGTAATATTAGAGAAGTTTATTGTTAGAACACAGGCATTGATGGGTAAAAGTCTTTCAAATGTTACAGTAGACCAAAACACTGTGCATGGGTCGTTTCCATGTACTTTGCACCTTTCTGAATTATGACTTTGTAAGTATGAAAGCATGAGTATATGATCACTTAAGCATTATTCTACTTATGTGGGAAATCGCTCCTGGACAATTAGCTTCTACATCGTACAGAGAATGTTTAAAGAACCCTGAAGCCATATGGATATGGAAGGCAAAGGTTTTGGGCTTGTTGTCTTTCTGGGTCATGCTCTTCTTACCCAGACATAATCCTTCATTTGAGATTGCTGTTTGGCTACCTTTCTGCAATCAAAAGATCTTATGAGATTCAATTCTTTCATGCACACACACGATACATATGCCAGAATATATTTAAGAAATTGAACCTTCTGAGTTAGTACCATTTCATCTGTTACCTAGAATTCTTACTTGTGACAATTCCTTTTTGAGGTTTTCTACTTTTAGCATTTGATGAATTGTCAAAACAATCAACTTTTTGAGACGACTTTTCCCTAGCTTGTTCTTTTGGCAGAGGAAGTGTCCCATCCTGCTACTAAAAATATATTGGGGGTATTTGGGGGGGGAAGATGGCTGGGTGGAATCTTTTCTAATGCATCTCAGTAGCAAAATATAATACTATACTATGATATGATATGATATGATATATAATAATAATATAATATAATATAATATAATATAATATAATATAATATAATATAATATAATATAATATAATATAATATAATATAATAATACAGTACAGTACAGTACAATACAATACAATACAATACAATACAATACAAAGCAATAGCTGCTGTATTTGAGCAAAACATTAGTCTGACTTTCACTGCAAAGGCAGCATAGCTTGAGTGTCATCCAAATGAAGGTTCTGAATATTTACAGTTAGGTTAAGGTTAATGTGAATTTACAGGGTGAAAATTATTGCAATGCTGAAGAGCTGGTGGCCTTCCAGATGTTGAATTAATGGTGAAGGACTTAGAGTTTGTCCTTCAGTAACGTAGACCATTTATTCATCAGCCATCTTTGTAGATCCCTGTAGACTATCATGTGGTACATACACAGAAAGAGCCAGATGCCCAAATGCCTACAGAATGCATATATGAGAAATCTAACAAACAGAAGAAGACAAACAAGCAATGAAAGAAATTCTAAGTCAGTCTGAATTAGGGCCACTTTTGAATTGAAAATGTGCCAATCCATCTGTTCCTCAGACCAAAGAAACCATAGGGTCTTTCTGAGGAAAATATTATTGAGTTCAGCTCCATGGATACAAATCAGCAACAAACAATCAGCACCAATCCTTTTTTTGCAGAAAGTATACATCGTATGCAGGTGATTCAGACCTCTGATAAAATATTTGCTTGATGTTGTGGCTATATTCTTTGCACAATTATGCAAAACATGTATTATATGTTATAATCTTGGCTAAGACCAAGCTATAATTGGCAAATGCATTCTACGCGGTTTTCTAAAAATCCATTTCTAAATGTTACATTCTAAGTAAAAATTTAAATCAATAATTGAAGAATCTTAATTACCAAAATACATTTGGGTCAACTACTAAACATTCAGAACTGTGCAAAAAGTGCTTTTGAGATTACAGCTACTTTATAAGCAATATGTGCTTCATCCCTGTTCTATATTTGGATGTTCCTAGTTCATTTATCTTGTATCATTCATGCTGCTGTATGCGATATGTAGACAATAAGAAAGAAACACATATTTTGTGTGAAAAGAGATTGGATTGAATTGAAAGAAGGAAGGAAAGAAAGAGAGAGAGAGAAAGAGAGAGAAAGAAAGAAAGAAAGAGAAAGAAAGAAAGAAAGAAAAAGAAAGAAAGAAAGAAAGAAAGAAAGAAAGAAAGAAAGAAAGAAAGAAAGAAAGAAAGAAAGAAAGAAAGAAAGAAAGAAAGAAAGAAAGAAAGAAAGAAAGAAAGAAAGAAAGAAAAAGAACAATGTTATTGTATAGTAGGAGAAGAAAAATATCTAAAACATTAGTCCAACTGGCTCAGAAAAAAAGCTTATGTATCTTGGGGGGAGGAGAATCAGATATCTTATTTTTAATTAAACCACTCATGGAAAATTTGTATGGAGAACATATAAAAGTATTGTAATGAAAACAAATGAATGGCCTATGCCATTTGATGTGAATGAGCTTTATTGAACTTTAATGGTATAATTCTATAATATGTCTGAATATCTGATTTATAGAGAATGGCAGTACAGTATATGTTATTCTTATTCACCTTTAAGAATTCAAATAAATAGCAATGATACAAATAAAATAACTTTTATTTAAACAATGAATAAGTGAGCTAATAGGTTTTACAGGAGACATTCCTATCAGTGGGATTGAATAAGATTAGAATTTTACAGTAACACAATTTAATTTTACAAAAAAGAATTGTATATGATGATCCTTGTAATATATTTGCTTGCTAGTAAAAATATTTACATCAATGTTCCTCAATTAGTTATGGGGATGGAAGGAACCATAAAGATTTATGATACAGTGCATAGAAAAATCAATTTCAATTTCTTTATAGATGGCTGTCCAGTCTCTTCTTAAAAACCTCCAAAGACAGAGAACTCACAATGTCCATAGATAGGCTGTTTCACTGTGATACAGGTCTTATGGTCAGAAAGTTTCCCTTTTATTTAAATGAAATATAGGTAGCTGCAATTTATTATATCTGGTTCTAATTTCTTTGGTAATGGAAAATAGTTCCTGATCATCTTCCATATGCTTATACCGTATCTTTTCTCAGTCTTCTTCTCTCCAGACTGATTATCCCAGGTTCCTTCAGCTTATTTTTTTTTTTTACTGCATGTCTTCAAGTTGCCATACTATATTATCTTTGTCATTCTTCTGGAACCTGTTCTAACTTGTCAATAACCTTCTGGACATTTAGTGCCCATAGTTGCACATAGTACCCAGGGGAATAACAACGTTATACATCTTTGATATGGTGCCTTGTTTAATGTAGCCTATTGGCATCTGTCTCAGTTTATTGGCTCATCATCAGTTCTATTATCCAGGTCATGAATAAAAAATATTCCCAAGAGAGATGCCTATACGGATCCCACTGGTTACCACTCTCCTGCTCAATGTAGAACCATTAATGCTTACTCTCTGAATATGGTTAATGAGTCAGTTGTGAACCTACCTTATTTAATGCCATTCAAATTGCATTTAATCTTTTGTCAAAGAGACTGTGTAATATTATCTGAGAATGACATTGGAAGACAGGGGGAAGATGCTGCCCCAGGAATGGTCAAATAAGAGAAGCCATAGCTCTCAGCTGTGTAATGGATGAAGAAAGAGGTTCAGAAGGGACACACACCTCATACGTTCTGAGGATACAAAGGAGAGACAGTGGGAGATTGTACTTTTGGACTTGCAAGATTCTGTCAATGCTGTCTTCAATAAAGTAGAACTAGCTTATCTGGTCATGTTTCCTCTCTGGTCTTCTTGGGAAAGCTGAAAGAATGTCATGTAGAAATTTGCCAAAAGCTTTGCTGAGATTATGTTCCTTCTGTCCACTAAAATATTTTCTTTGTCAAAGAAGATGCAATTTAGCAATCATAGCTTACAAGAAACCTACATAGGCCTGATTTATTAGCTGCTCCAACATCTTTATTGATAATACTTATTGGTTGATAATTCTGGGATCGTCTTTGTCCATTTTTGAAGAATCGGACCACATTTTCCCTTCTCCAATCCTCTTGTATTATCCCACTTCTCCAGAATTCCTCACAGATAATCTTGTCATTTCTGAATGAATTGGATTTCAGTTCAGCACAATTCCTGGCCAAGATGGCTATTCTGACTAGCTGGAAATTATGGGAGCTGATGTTTAACATATCTATGAGAATAAAAGATGTATTACTCCTGCCACATTCTTTAGGTAGTACTTCACAGAGATTCTGTGGGTAATAAACTGAAAAAATTGAGCATGGTTTCTGGCAGTTTTCACTTTTTATGATCTCTGTTTTCTAGCTTTATTCTTTTCTAGGTAGAATAAGATTCCATGACGGTTGCAGAGAATACAGCATGTATGTATACCAGTGGCTTTGATGTTGAGTGAAACTGCTGAATCACTATTACATAAATAGCCATTTTTCTCTATGCATCACTGTTTATTCATGACGTCATCATGTGATGAAAGCAGTTTGCAAAGAAAAGAAGGGAAGCTTTTGAAGCCACAGAATGTATTGAAGTCGATACAAATCTAGTGTTTGATAGTAGTGGACATAGAGGAGAGACTGACACTTCTTTGCTGGTCAGTGAAGAGCTTTGCTAATTGTTCCAATATCACCTTGGCATTTTGCTGAAAATGAATTTTGTCAGAGCTCATGTGCACTGCAGACTATTGTTTTCATGAAAGGGAAAAGAAAAGGCTGTAATTCAGTACCATGGACAGAACTCAGTTTTTTTGCTATTTCCCAATTATCCAAGACCACTTATAGTTCTTTAGTCCTGACGGTCTTTGATCAGCACCATGGAGAGAGACAGGTGATTCTTGCCTACTTCTGCTGCCTCTGCAATTCAGGCTAAAGGAGTTTTACTGAATTACCCTTATAGCAGCTTATTTAGTTTCAGGTTATAAATGTTTAAAATTTAGGGATGGTCAAAATTCCTTCCAGGCAACTGTTGCTAAGTGTGTTCTACACAAAGGCTCATTGTTTCTGATCTGGTTAAGAGACTACACACACGCATGCATGCACACACACACACACACACACATACACATATTTACATATACTAATATATGTATCAGTTTCTTTAGGAAGATAAATAAGAAGCATCTATCATCGTAATAGCCCATTGTAACAATTATTACAATGAGCTGATTCACTGCATTTCTCTGCAAGACAGTTATTTACATCACTGCACCTTTTTTTAAGGAAAGAAAGCATCTGTTGAGACACATCTTAGAGCCCATTGGCAATAACACTGAAGGGGTTGAGTACTTAATCAGGCATATCTTTTTTTTCTCCTCTGCTTCATTACCTTGTCTGAGAAATCATTTTCCCACCACACCAACATATGATGCTATATTCCAGCCTTCCACAATCTGGTATCTTCCAGATATATTAGAATTGCAACTCACAGAATTGGCAAAAACTATGTTGGATGGAAATTCTTGGAATTGTGCTATAATATGCCTGTAGTTCCATCACATCTCAGGAAATCTGCTGTTTTTTTCTTCCAGTTATTATTTCTCCTATAGCCCTGCAAACAATGTGTAGACTTAGGACAACATAGATGAGTTATATTTGTTCCACTCCAATCTTTTTTCCCCTACATACATTCCTACATCTACATTGTTAAAAAAAACTCGGCCCCAGAAAAACACCTACATTTCCCTCCTGTATTCCTACATTCTGGAATGCAGCTGCATCCATTCTTCTCCAAAGATGAATCTTAGTACTGTCTTTTGATTAGTGATACTTTTTTCTCTGATTCTCCCTATTTATGGCCTCTATTTAGTGCCTTTGATATACATTACTTTTTCAATTATATGCAGCATATTTTTGCCTCTGATTTATACCAGTTCACAAAAGTGGCCATTTTCCTATCTATTGAGAAGCTAGTAATGAAGGGATGAATTATGGGAGACTGGGATAGTCAGCAAAGAATCAAGTCAAAAGCAATTCTCTAAATTAGAAACTGATATTAATAAATGCAATTTGAGAGGTTTAGGGAGAAAGGAAAGGCATAGTATCAGAATGATTTAATATAATACTGGATTTGGTAATAATAATAATAATGGTTTAGAAATGCCGTGAAGTAGTTGAGAAGAAGGACTATGAAAAGAAGCTCTTCTGTGCCTCATGATTCATAAAACTCAGTCCAGGAGCACAAAGCATGGGCCTTTATTCTGCATCTGAAAATCAGTGCCCATGCTCCAATACTCAGATGCTTTTCTAGCAAAATCAGCATTCTCCCATAGTGTGTAGAGCTTAATTTTAGTCAAGGCATAATCTGGGATCATTTTTTCTAGCCTAGGGATAATCACTAAAAATTGGGAAGGAACAAAAAAGAGAGGGCTCAGAATGTGTAGTGCCATGTGCAGCTGAATACGATCTGTTCTCATGCAGTTGGTGATTAGGGTAGGGAATATAATTTTCAGACTGCTTTGAGTCCTTGAATCCAGTTTTTTAAAAAAGATAACGGGAGCTGGGCTTTGAAGTCACATTGATTTATTCTTTATTCTACTTGTGTTTGTGTGTGTGCTTATAATATATAAGCCTAATGGAGGGGAGATTTTGTTTATTTCATCGGGGCAGAATGGGGCAGCCTTCCTTAAACTGATACCATCCAAATGTTCCAAATATCAATTCTCAGCTTAGTTCTGGGAGTTGCTACCCAAAAGATTTATAAAACCTCAAGACAGGGAAGGCTTCCAGAGCAATACAACAGACTGAGCACAATTCCGCTTTTTGTTGTGGAGGTGATAGCTGAATGCAGCTGAAATACGAGCTGATGAAGGAACCAGCTCCTCAGAACTCCTGTCCAGATTAAGGAGAAAATGAGGATTGCCTCTGTTTGGCTGTATTATAAGACTGATATGGGAAAAGATGTTGTGGATCTGAAAATGGATTTTAAAATGACAGAATGATGTAGAAAACAATGCCAAAATTAATTTACAAATGAAACCATCTGATATTTTAATAATCCAAGGGGACATACAAATAATAAATCAAAAGAGTGACTTGGAAAGTCTTCTTAATTCTGGATATATAAAGAGAATGTGTGGAATCAAAGAAACTCTTGTTAAAATGAGACAAAAGAAAATTGCTCAAGTTGTTCCTGGAAATAGAAAGTGATAAGAAATCAATTTGTGGGACACTACTTGATGGGAGTAAAGATCAACTTTTTAAAAAACGAAAAGAAGATTTATAAAAATGAATCTTGGATAAGGGATAAAATATATGTGTTATCTTTTCTGATTTCTATTAATTAGATTTCTTTTTGACTGGGACTGTATGACGAGAACATGTCAGAAGAGAAGTAAACATATATACACAATCTACATAATTATATACAAAACGTCTATGGCGGGGAATGGCGGTGGCCTCATAACTGGATGTCCAATTCAGCCATTGCCTCTGGAATTGCTTCATGCAGATCTTCTAGGGCAGCAGTCTCCAATCTTTCTGGGACCAGGGACCAGTTTCGGAAGGAAAATCGTCTTCCACAGACTGGGGGGGGATGGTTTTGTGTGCAACCTAGATCCTGTCATGCGCAGATGAAGCTTTGCTCACTTACCATTGAGCTTGCACAGACCAGTTCCTAACAGACCATGGACCAGTTTGATATTTGGGGACCCCTGTTCTAGGGAACCAGAGAATGTATGTTGTGGGCAATCTGGTACAATATGTTTAATAGTTTGCATGTCCATACCACAATCACAACAAGGGGAAATCTTTCCATCCCCACTGAAACAGGGCAGAGGCACTTCTTCCAGTATCATACCTAATTCTGTTCAATTTTGTCCAGACAGAGCGAGGCAGGTCAAAACCAGGTGGTTTGGTAGAGAGATCACTAATGATCAGGCCACAAGAAGGCACTTTGAATCCTTCCTCTCTCCAGGCATTCTCAGGATTAAACTGGGGAGATGTTAAGTGAATAGCTGTTTTCCATGCTGGCCTATGGGATTTTAATCTTGTGATGGGCTGTGCATTGTCCTGGTGAATAGGGAAGACCTTATTGTTCAGTATCCTTGACCATAACCAAGCAAGAGCTTGTCGTCTTCTAATGTGGGACGGTATGATATTGCTAAGTACTGGTAACCAGTGCACAGGAGTGGGATGCAATGTGCCAGAGATTATATGTGTTGTCTGGCAGAGTTGGATATCAACCATTTGAGTGTGGGCGCTTGCACAATATTCACCTGTGAAATAAACCAAAGCCAAGGCTGTTGTTCATAGGGAGTTAGCATCAGCACCCCAGGATGTTCCAGCCAGGCTGTTCAGTAAATTGTTGCAGCTTTTCAATTTTGCAGCTGCTTTTTCCAGGTGTTGTCAGAAGGTTAATGATCTGTCCAGGGTTACCTCCAGATACTTCCGAGTGTGGTTACACTGCAATAGCTTTTGTATTAATAATCCTTTTGTAAAGACAAAAGGGTAAGTTTGGATTATACGGTTGAATATTTTGATTAATATTATGATACATATGTTAATATTTCTAGCTCCTAATAGACTTTTGCTGATTAGGATTGAATGATGTGTTTTTGTAATTTTACTATTGGTAAAGGATGTTTTTTTTTTTTGTAAATTGAAGTATTAGAGAACGTTTTAAGTTAGCCTAATTGTTTATACTTGTCTGGAGGGAGATGAGAGCCATTTTTATATCTCTTTTCTTTCATTTATGTTTTTTTTTCTATTTTCTATCTTCACTTTTTCATTTCAATATTTTTTTATATATTTTCTCACTTTGTTTTAGTTTTCTATCTCTGCATTTGTAAACTTTAAATAAACTTATTGGGGGGGGGAGACAGAGAAGACTGGTATAAAATCAGGTCCACTGTATGCTTCTCTTAAATGTTCATTGAAGAATATAAGTCAGAATATACCCATCTAAATAAAAGAAATTCTAGCCTCATAAAACCCAGGAGAACCTTCATGAAAATCCAGAGATGAAAGGATGGAGCACTGTCAGTTCTATGCATAGTTCTCCCCGTGCCTCAGTAAAGAGGCAGAAGCCTCATGTGGCTGACTTTAACTTGGATAACAAGAAAGCAGAATAGAAGTCTATATATGGATTGCCTGAATCGTAAACTGATCTTGCCTTCAATTGCATCACAGAGCCTGAATGTCATTAAAAACACTTTTATGTCTTTCCATGATTGGTTATAGCGACTATAATAGAATAATCAAGGAAAAGAGAACAAAAACTGTTCTAGAAGCAGAAAAATCTATACAGAAGCCCCTTCATGATGTGATATTTTTGCATCTTTTTAAAATACATGAAATAATGAAGGTGTAAGATAAGCAAAGAGGCATGCAAACAATATTTGCCTTTTGTTTGACCAGTTTAAACCATCAAAAATGGAAAAATAAACAAGGGGAGCCAAAATCTGAGAACACAAATGAAATTTTACCAAATTCAACAGCTAAGGACTTTGATAGATTCAGAAGAATTTGTCTTGTATTATTCCACATATCATATGTTGTTCATTGTATATTTTTCAGAATCTGAACCTGTTTTCATATTAATGATGTGTGCTGCCCCACTCACTCACACAAGCACGTAACTGTGGTTTAGTGAGTTTATTTAATATTCCCCAGCAGTTCCCTTCACCAAAACATAGAACTGTCCCAATTAAGTCCAGCCACAGACAGACCAAGATTAAACCATAGAGCAATGGGTTAATAGTCCACAAAGTAATTGAAAGTTGCTCAAACAAAATAACTCCACCAGGTAAAACTTAAATCCACACACACAAGAGAGCTCACATGGCAAGAAAAGTTCAGAGTCTCCAAGGCCCAATTCCAAACATGTGTCAAACCAGAGTGAAGCAGGAATCACGATGATCAAACAAACAGCTAGAAAACCAAAATGTTGTTCCCAGCAACGCCTCCATCTGTCTGCTGTGATAAATAGCCAGCTTTCTGGTGCAGCCCATCAAGACGGGTGGGTTTTCTCCTCTCGAGTAGTCTGCCTGACCTCCACTGCTCCTGCCTTTTCTCTGTCCTGCGTGTTCTCGGATCAGGTGCAGAAGACAGTTCCTCCTCCTCTTCACTGGCTGTCTTCCACTGCAAACTTTCACCAGCTGAAACCTCCTCCAAATCTCTTTCGGATGGCCGTTCAGAGCCATCCATCAACCCAGTTCCTGACGTGCCAGGAATGGGCTCAATCTTCCCTGAGCTGACAGCTGAGGAGGAATCTGGGGAGTCACCCAAGGGAGACATCACACGATGTTATATTCAGAATTAGAATTGAATGAATCTAAACATATTTTCATTTGTGAGAATTGGCTATTTGTTTTGCAAGGTGTTATCTCACAAACCAGATTATATACATAGGAATATCCAATAGTATTCTGAGAGCCAGTATGGTGTGGTGGTTAAGGCATCAAGCTAGAAACCAGGAAACCATGAATTCTAATCTTGCCTTAGGCACAAAGCATCTGGTTAAACTTGGGCCTGTCACTTTCTCTCAGCCCTAGGAAACAGGCAATGGCAAACCACTTTTGAAAAACTGTGCCAAGAAAACTGCAGAGACTTGTCCAGGCAGCCTCCCAAGAATCAGACATATTTGAACAGAGGCGAGGGGTAATATTCTACAAGAGTCTCATGAATACATACAGTAGTTATAAGCTGTAGAGAAGTCTGATTGATAGAGGATGCCGTATTCTGCTTAAACTCTGAAACTCATTGCTATCAGGTCTCTTACATTTGGAAGTCTTCTCATCTATGAAATGTACATTTACGTGTATCTAATACAGTAACCATTTGGAGAGTCAACTACCCATTTAGCTTTTCTGATATTCAACAATCTATCGAGGCCAAGTAGACTCTTATAGATCTGGTCTCTGTAGCCCCCCTTTGGACTATTTCATTCTGCATTTCAGTGCAGTACACTACTACTTGCCATCAAGTTCATGTCACTTACTGCTGAAAAGATATACTTATGGTGATCAGGACAAGACGAGTCATTGTTCTTACTTAGAAGCTTTCTTTCCAAGGAAACAAGGGAAGGAGAGAGAGTCCATTCCCTTATTCATCCCCATACTCTCTAATTTTCTCTCTTAAGTCCTCATGCTAAAGGTTAGCAGGGGGAGTCGTGGTGCAGCTGACACTGAGCCAGTGGCACCATAAGGAGCCTGAGTCTCTTTTTGGTTTCCATAATTTGAGTTACATTTCAAAATGTCAGTCAGATTTATTCCTTCTCTCTCTCTTTTCCCTTAGAAAAATGCAAAAATGTGTAATTTAAAAAAAAACATTTTGGAACATTTTGCTTTTAGTGAAAACCTCCCCCTCACAAGGACATACACACATGTGCATGTACCTACACAAGCCCTACCCAAAACTGCTCCAGGCAGAGAACATTACAACTGCCTCTTTCTACCATTGTTCACTCCATTGCCTGCCTTATGGAACAATAGCACGAACTGCTTTCAGCATCTGTCATCCAGATGGAAGGCTCCATTCTAAACTACCAAGCATCACATCCAGAAATAGCACCCAACCATGTGTGTGTGGAACTCAGAAGTGTAATGGGAGAGAGGGGTTGGCAAGAATCTGGTGACAGTAGAAATTGCTGGAAGCTTGACTAGGTACTAATGGCAAGTCTGGAATGTACACCTTTAAAAAAGAAAGCTGTCCCCAAAAGAATGTATGAAGTTCTTCCTACGAATTGAAGGTGGAATCTGCTGGATAGGTGATTTCCGAAAGAGAACTTGAAACTAGTTGACACTAACTCTCAGCAAGATGTTGCTACAGTTTGTCCAAATACATCTTGGTTCAGTGAAGATCCCCGTGACAGCTCTGCAAGGGACTCTTTGTAGCTGATTTTGGACTTACAGCTCTACTTGAGTAGCAAGTAGAAACCATTGTCGAGGCACTTTGCCCAGTTTAAACTTGCATGCTGGTAGCAACCCTACCTGCTTTGTGAAGCCCTGATAATAGTGACTCACAACTTCATCGTCACTTACAATGTGTTGTGCATGCAGCTACGTTGAAGATGACTTCTCAGCTGCAGTTAGTACAAAACGTGATGGCCAAAAACAAACAAGATAGGGTTAACAATAACACAAAATGCATATATTTATATTATGTCTGCCTGTCTCTCATTTCAGATCCTTGTTCACTGAGTTGTGGCTAGGTCCGTAAAGCGGGGTAGCCCTTTCAGAGATAGTCCTAACTGGGTTTTGGATGTGGCATCAGCTAAAACACGAGTGAGTGTAGGGTGTAGTGATTGTTATCTGGGAATCTCTTCTGAGTCCAATTCAAGATGCCTTTCAACTTTAAAATCCTTCATGGCATGGGACTAGGTTATCTGACGGACCGTCTGTCCCTGATTACATCAGCCCAATTCATTCGATTCAGCAGAGAGGGCATAATACAAGTTCCATTTGTGAGGGACTTAATAGTTGATGGATCCCAGTGGGAGGATCTTTCCTGTCTGCCTTATGGAACATTCTCCACCCCAATGTCAATTTTAGCTCCATCCCTGTTAATATTCAGTAAGTTCCTCAAAAGCTGGTTATGTTACCAGGCTTAGGGGTCTGAGGGAACCAGTAACATTTTAAGGTGGCTCCCCTAACTTACTCTCTCCATTTGTGGTTTGTACATTATAATTGTTAATATTTTTTAAAAAATTAAATGTTGTCCATATTTTATTATGATTATTTTTATATTTGTTTATATATTGTGATTTTATTTGATTGTTGTAAGCACTTCTGGAAAGATGATCAGCTATATAAAATTTGAAAACTAACCAAAGATAGAAGCAACCTAGAACTAAGGAGAAATTTCCTCACAGCTAGAACAATTAATCAGTGGAACAATCTGCCTCCAGAAGCGGTAAATGCTCCAACACTGGAAGTTTTTAAGAAGAGACTGGACAGCCATTTGTCTGAAATGGTATAGGATTTCCTGCCTGAGCAGGGGGTTGGACTAGATAACCTCCAAGGTCCCTTCCAACTTTTTTATTATTATTATTGTTGTTGTTGTTGTTGTTGTTGTCTGATAAATAATTAAATATGTATTTGTAATATAATGCTTGGAATTGTGAGCCACCCAAAGTTCATTTGCTGAGATGGGTAGCTATAGAAATCAAAGAAATATATACATACATTCATGCATAAATCTGACCAATCTCTAAGGAGCAAAAGGCATTATACAAGCTGCTCATCTTACCAGAAGTGCTTACAATAAGCAAATAAAATCACATGGTATGCTTACATGATTGTAGTACAGGGTTGTACAAGTTACGTGCCTTCAGATTGTTGAACTATGACTCTTAGCATTCATCACCTTTTGCTTGTTAACTGGGAATTGTTGGAAGATGTGGTTGAGCAACATTTTGAGGGATACGTGTTTTCCATCCCCGCCTTTAATCCGAACTTAATGATCCCATAGGGCCCTCTCTCCCACCCAGCTTGTTCTTTGCATTCATTCTGAGAGAGAATGACGGAGGCCTCTACTCTTCATGATTAAAAGGAATAAGAAATTGAGACACCCCCCCCCCATTATTGAATATCCCAATATACCTAATTGCATTTTTTATATTTAAAAGGGAGATTGGTTAAAATAGTTTAAAATAGTTAAAATATTTCTGGGCTCAAAATCATCCAGTATAAATTTCTTGTAGGAGTGTGAATCTGTGTCTGTGTCTGCTCTACAATCATTGTACCATTGTTTTCACTTCCTTTCTGCCTCCATTCCTGGAACATTATTTGAAGTATCTTTTTTTTTTATGTTGCTTTACATAGTAAAAAAAATGTTGTATGTCCACATGCCTAAGTTCTCATGTTTTCTTAAGATAACAGTAATGTAACACATATTTATCTACTCTCCTACAGGAATGACCTGCCATTTTCAGAATCATTTTTAAAACCATTTTTAAAAGACCCACCTCTTCTCCCTAGCAGCCCCCTGCCCTGTGGAACATCCTTCTCCCGGGGAGCCCTCTGGCAGCAAGGTTTCTAGTGACTGGAACACCTCAAAGGGCTGCTCTTCCTCCAGGCTTTAAGGGTGAAGCGGGAACTGAGTGATTGTTGTTATTGGGAAGTGGGTGTTGATCCTTTTGGGGATTTTTTCCAACATGTTTTTATTATTGTTGCTGTGAAGGGACCAGAGTTATAATATGTAAGATGGGAGCCATATCATTTCCCCAAAGAAATAAACATAAAGTAAGTGTGTAATCTATCCTTTAAATGTTTCTTCCGAAGACTTGGTATATAGGAACAACAAGGCTGCTGCTTCTATTTTAATTCCTCTTTGACCTACTTAGGTAAAAATATTTTAAGAAATTTAATGAAAAGCATAAATAACATCCACAATAAAACCTTATCTTGATCTTTTTAAACAACTTTCACACACATGCACACAAAGCAAAACCATTTCCTTTGATACCTAGATGATCACCATATATACTGAAACACCATTCTGAAGCCTCAGTGAGGCAGATTTCTCTCTTGAAGTTCTTTTCACACCTCCTGGCTCTTTCCTGAAAACAAAATGACCCCCAATCCTAAAATTATTGTTTTGCTTCAGCATCTCAACAAAAGCAATAAAGCATTTGTGGCCTAATAATTACTTTGTTCTGCTGTAGAGCCATGGTATGATTATCATTAGGATTTTCTCAAAGCTCTTTGTGAGGCCTGATCCCTCTGAAGCTTATCTGGAGATATAATGATATATTATTAATTGTCAAAGATAAATGGTTTAGCAAAAATCTTAGGAAAGAGGAGGACAGCTACAGACAACTTTTCATGTCTTGGCCAAGTATCGTTGGAAGGCTTTTGAATGTGATAATATTCCAAGGGTGACATTTCATTCTCAGTAGCAACATATTTACCAAATGAACTGTCATAATTTTCAAATTGTCTCCTTGATAGTATTGTCAGTTCACAGTCTCTTCCCACCTCTACTTTAACAGTGATATTAACCCATTTCTTCACATACCATCCAGTTAAGAATTGTCAAACTACATAATTGTCCAGTGAATAAAGGAATCTAAAATCCAGATCAAACAAATCCAAATCTGCTGGTAGATCTTATAGTTGACAATAGAATTAGAACACTGTTTCTCAACATTGGCAACTTAAGATGTTTGGACTTCAACTCCCAGAATTCCCTATCCAAAATGGCTATTTGGAGAATTCTGGAAGTCCACACATTTTAAAGTTAACAAAGACTGGATTAGAATCATAGAATCATGCAGTAAAACCTTCCAAAAGGCAGTAGCTACCTTCAGTTCTGTCACAGGCAATGAATTTCTTTCTAAATATCTGCTGAAAAAGCTGTGTCCTTGTATTCTAGGATACTTCCAGTCCCCAATCAAGATTTTGCAGCTAGGTTTGGAAGCAAATTGGCAGCCAATGCAACTCCCAGAGGAGAGGTGACACATATGCACACCTGGGTCTGCACAAAACCATGTGCGCCGCTACATTTTGAACCAACTGGAGCCTTCTGCATACTTCTCAAGGGCAACACCATGTTGAGTGAGGTGAAGTGTTTATAAAGTATTTGTAAACTGAGTTTACTTTATTTATACAATAGCAAGGAAGATTGGTAAATTTTTAAGAGCAATGGGAACAGAGATAGATTGATTTGTTTCTCTTAGCATAAATTACAGGACATGCATTTCTTAACATGAATTGCTACACAACCTGAAGTAGCAGAAGCCTCTGTGCCATAATAGCAGGAAATCCAAGATATCTGGTGTGCTCCTAAGCTGCTTGAGCTGACATAAAATACTAGGTTGATAAAAAATATCTAATAATGCCATAAGAGTGGAGATTTGGAACAAAAATTATAGGTAAGTGGAAGGGGCAAGGGGGAGACCAAATACACAGGCCTGGCTTACATTTTGAAGTAGGGAAACAATTGTTACTAACTGAAGAAGGAGTCTGATAACTCTTAGAAGACTCAAAGGTCTTCCAAAATATTTCTGAATTCAGAAGGCATTTCCAACCTTGAATTGGTTCTGTATATTAAAGCATGCCAATGAACATATAATAACTATTTTAAAAATATCAAATGAAGAGGAAGGAGTAAAATGAAATTTTCTACAGTAGAGATGACAATGTCCACAATGCCTATTTATAAGAACCTCTAGTAATAGAACATGCAGTTAAATTGTACTCTGGTCATTAGAAAGTGAAAAGGCTACAAGTGTTGAGGGCACGCAATAGAAACAAATATCTGTGCAGGTTCTATCCAAACTATTCCAGCAAATATTATTCAACTATATCCCACAATCTACTCTTAAAATATCCTAAAAGAAAATCATGGATGATTTCAGCTTCTGTGCAATTTTATTAGAAGCTTATATGTTCACTGAAGTCTTCTGCTTATTATTTTTCCTTCAAATTATATCTGGAACACTACAGTAGATTGCATTACATTTTTCTTGGGCATGTGTATTGTGGTCTGTAGTGGTATAAAACATAGTGGAGTTCTATTATTTCATTACTATCTGGAGATGAATACGCCAGACTCCAAGCTCATAAGATTTTCTCATTTGCATCAATATTAGTCAAGCCAAAAGGGGCTTATTTTATATCAGGCTTGCTGCAGGAAAATGCTCCCCAGAATATTTTACAGGGCTCTTTTTTTCTAATGAATGCATAAGGACTCTAAAAAAAAAATCACATATCCCCTCCATTCAAAGCACTCCATTCATGTTTCTGATGTCCTGCAAGAAGGATTGGACACAAAAGTTCAACCTGTGTATAAAGCAACGCAATTTCAGTTGGGTAGCATTTTCTTGTCCTAAGGCGCCTATATTATTAGTGAGTCGGATCAGATCTAAACTCAAGACGCTGTTATTACAGCTGTCAATATTACAACCCTGTTTTATTGTCTTGCCGTAGGAACACAAAATAATTATTCTTGTTTTGGGACTAGACTGGATGAGGGAGAGTAAACCTTCTACACCAGCTGCTTGTTTGCCTGTAACCATGATGATCAAGGCAGTCAGTTTACTAGATAAATTGCAATTTCTATGTAGGAATCTTGGATTAAGCATTCAGAAATAGATGAAGCAAACAATAGCCATGTTAATAAAGAAGTAAACATCTTAACATTTCCAAAGCGTATAACCATTGTTCTCATTCTCAAAAAATATGACAAAAATCCTTTGCAAATACTGAACCTACAGCTCATAATTTTATAGCTATGAAATATTTAATGTTCTCATATTTGTAGTTTTCCACAAGGTATCTACTGCCTGAATTCATCTCTTGATATGCTAGGAAAAACATGCAAGCAATCTCATAGCACACAGAATACCCATCTACTATTCTTGGGGGAAGTTTCTAATCTTTAAGTAACAATTTTTATTCAGTGATAGCAGCTGTCATTGCTAATGCTGTGCAGACTCACATTAATGTCTGCCCTTTTTGTGAATTTCATTGAAATATTTTGTCTCCATAAGGTCTACAAATGAATTAAATATTAAATCTGTTTAATATTTATACTGCCATAGTGTATGAGCGCAGCATTTTACACTGGGGAGAATCATTTGCCAGAAACTGGGGCAACCAACTGTTAAGAATAAATGTAGATATTGTCTTTTCTTTAATCAAGGAAGTCAATTTAACCATCTCTGCAAATTCCATTATCTTATCAATCATTCCTACATTGTGGGCAGTGTGGAATCTTTCCACTTTTGAACATATAATAATTTTTCTATAGTTGTTATATACATAAAAAAGTTCCATGACTTTTCTTCTAGCTGTCTGTCCATTTGTTGCAAAAATACAGCTTTTGGTTCTAATTTACTTTAGTCATTAAAATCTTCTGAATTAGTGAACGTATTTAAATCCAATTTTTATATGGCTTTTTTAGATGTCTACTAAACTTAAAATGTCCCTTCATGTTCATATTTCCAGTATAAATTTCAAGTATCTTTATACATTCTAGACAATTACTCTTGTGTCATATTCCAACAGCATATCATTTATAAAATTCTCTTTAAAACTAGAACATAATGTAAATTTTAGTCTTTTTGACAACATATCATTCCATTGATTCATCTGTACATTGTAACTAATAGTTTTAGCCCAATTTTATCATACATTATTTCACTTCTTCTTCTTCTGTCTTAAATTTTAACAACGGTTTATACATTTTAACAGCAATATGTACATACTGTAATTCTGTTTCAAACTCAGTTTTACATTGTTCAAGATTATAAAATATTAATCCTCTGAATCTTTCTAATAGTTGTAAGAAAACCATTGACAATTTTACATTGTAAGATCCCTGATGGTGTAGTGGTTAGAATGCAGTATTGTAGGCCAACTCTGCCCACAGCCTGCAGTTCGATCCTGACCCGCTCAAGGTTTACTCAACATTCCATCCTTCCAAGATCAGTAAAATAAGGACCCAGATTGTTAGGGGCAATATGCTGACATTGTAAACCACTCAGAAAGTGCTGTAAAGAACTATGGGGCGTTATATAAGTCTAAGTGCTATTGCTATTGCTATAATTCTGTTATCAGATATTCTCTTAATTTCATTTTACATTTTCACTTGAAAAAATTCTAATAGATCACAACAACTATTTATGTTTGCTTAGGATTTCTTACCTATAAAATTCTTTTGATGCTAAAAGCTACAAAGATATTTTGGGTGCACAACCTAGATTTTGTTCCATATTGTCAAATGGTATGTCAAACATAATGATTGTTAAAGTCCACATTAACCTTAGCTTTATTGTACCACAAAATGCTGCCCAAATCTCAGATTGTATCCTTTTAACTCCAACAGACTTCTGAATCACAGCAATACCCACTTTTTCATCCAAACTAGACAGCAATGGCAAAGTATAACTTCAAATCCTCCTCTTTCCTTTCCATCTTGTAATGTCTTATATTTAACTCATGATTTTTCCACCATACTAATTTAGATATATCCTTCTGCCATTGTTTAAATAGTACAGTGCATCAGTTGTCAAAATAGGTATTGTCTGAAACAAAAATAACATTCCATGTGAAGCATTCCTCTTAATCACAGATTCTCCCAAGAATGACAGTTGTACTTTATCCCATCTTAACTTAACCTTTTTTTATTTCATTCCATGTCTTAACATATTTACTTTGAAATAACATACAGATTATATTTGTCACAGAAGTTCCCAAATGTTTTATCTTCTTCTCAATCTTAAAGTCCATTTCATTTATCAATTCTATTTGATCTTGTATTTCTATGTTCTTATTAACATCTTTGTCTTCTATTCATTGATCTTGAAACCTACTAATCCACTAAATTTACTTTACATTAATTGAATTATTAATGAGTATAATAAATCATAAATTACTAGTTAAGAGCTTTTGCAGATGATTTGGTGTTATTTCTGAAAGACTCTTTAAAGGGAATTTTGAATCCTGAACTTCAGTTTTTAATTAAAAGATTCCCATTTCAAAATGTATTGTATTTGGCTTTTATGAAACACTATAATTATAGACTGGCCTCTAATATATTATCTTCTCCTTCATCTGAAATCCTTAGGCCATTGGCCTTCTCCTCTTCTTCAGTATTTTGATATGGAAGCAACCTAACAAATCTTTTACAAGTATTTTTCAACACAGAATATTGGGACTGCTAATGTTTAAAAGTACATTATCATATTTTCACATTCTGCAATTGATTTAAGTCTCATCATAATATGGTATTTAACTTATTTATCATTATGATTTATCACCCAGTCTGCCAGATATTTAAACTAGATTTGGCATTTTTATCCACCTATCAGGGACCTGGAATAGGAAGATGTTGTTTGATGATGTTAAAGGTAGCAGCATGCAACGTTTTGCAGCATGCAACATTTTGAAATCCAGTTTGGTCTAGTGACTAAGGCTACAGGCTAGAAAGCAGAAGACCATGAGTTCAAGTCCCACGTTAGGCATGAAAATCAGCTGGGTGACTTTGGGCCAAGAACTCTCTTTCAGCCCAACCCACTTCACAGGGTTGTTGTGGGAAAAATTGGGGGAGAAAGCTGTGTTGGCTATGTTCGCCATCTTGAGTTATTTTTAAAAATAATAAAGGTGGGGTACAAATAATAAATAAAAAAAATGTAGGATGCACCCAAGGCATCTATCATTGTTGGTAGTATATTTTCTTTCTTTTGCTACAGTAGTTTTATTTCTTTTTGCAGGTCTTTGTATTTTGTGATTTTCTCCAGTGTTTTTTTTTCTCTTCTACTGTCTCCAGGTACTGCTATGTCTACTATCCAGACATTTTTGTCTTTCTTACAATTGTTAAATCTGCAATATTATGTGGCAGGTGTTCGTCTGTTGGAATTCTAAAGTTTCAGAGCACTTTAGCTTCTCCATTTTCTATTTTTGTGGTTCCACCAGTTCTTGCTGCCAGGCAGTTAGTGTGTAGTCAGTCTGTGTGATCTTCTTAACAGCAGCTAAGCACTGGTCCATTGTTTCTTCAGCTTCTTTGCAGAGGCAGCACATGCTGTCTGTTTCTGTTTTCGTAATTCTAGCTTCGTATGCATTTGTTCTTAAGGCTTGGTCTTGTGCTGCCAGAATTCTGTGTCTTTCTTCCATTTTGTTGTTCCTAACTATTACCAGGTCTTGATATCTGTTTTGCCTGATATTTTTTTAATGTACTGTATGGCCATGTAATACTTTGCCTTGGCATGTCTCTTCTATTTTTCTTTCTTGTAGGCCAGTTTGGTATATCTGATATTCAATAAGCACTTCATGGTCTACTAGCTTCAGTACGTCTTCTTCACTGTCTTTCATATATTCTTCCAATGCCCTTTTTTCTTCTTCAGTTGTGTGATGTACTTCCATCTATTTTCCTTGGTAAGTAGAGTCTGTCAAAATCATTGCGTGGATGAAGGGTATAATTCGTAGTCATTATTTTTCTGGTCTTCCTATCCAGGGTTTTTAAGTCTGCTTGAGTCCAGTCCACTATTTCAGGCACTTAGCTAGTGACTGGAATTACTCAGATGTTAATTCCCTTGATGGTCTTTCTCCATTGAGTTTAGACTTTTCTTCACTCTCATGATATATTCACTTCTAACTTTTTCTAGACTTCCGTGTACTTAATGTTGTCAGTTTAAAGGATGCCCAGGTATTGTATGTAGTCATTGTCTTCATCCCCAGACTCTTGAGCTCATTTCCATAGGGCATCTTGATCCCTTCAGTTTTCACTCTTTTTCCTTTGTTGATGTTGAGAGTGGCACATTTGTCCAGTCCAAACTCCATTGCAATGGCTGTATTGACAGTGTTGAGCTGCTATTCTATTTCAAATGGTATTTTTCCATACAGTTTCAAAATGTCCATGTAAAGGAGATGGTATAGCCTGGCAGATGTTTTTGATATCTGATAGCCATGGCTCAATATTTTCAGTATTGTTAACAGAGGAATCTGTGCAATAACAAACAATAGTGGTGATATGAGATTCCTTGAAAGATTCCTCTTTTGATATTAACCTCTCCCAGTCTATCACCATTGACCAGCAATCATGTCCTCCATCGGGCCATCAATCTTTGCACAAAGCTTTTGGGGTTTCTATTGACTCCTGTTATTTCTAGGCCCTTCATTATCCAATCATATGGCAGGGAGAGGAATGCCTTCTTGTAATAAATCCAAGCTAAATTCAGTATGATCTTCCTTCTCTTGTAGTTTTCCCAAAAGATCTTATTAATTAGGAGCTGCTCTTTTGTTCCTCTACTGTTCTGGCCGTTTTCTTTCTGCTGAGCTAGAAAGAGATAGTTTTCAAATAGATACTGTTGGACTGCATCAGCTACCACTCCAGTTAGCAATTTGGAAGTCGTTGGTAAGCAGGTAATTGGCCCATAGTTGCTTGGTGCTGCCCTTTTTGCTAGATCTTTCATTGTCAAGTAGGTTTTGACAGATGTTAACCAATCTTCAACTTCACCTCCTTGCAATATGTTGTTAAACTGCTTCGCAACAAATGGGTGTAAACCAGTCAGATGTTTCAGCCAAAAAACATTTGGCTCATTTTCACCTGGTGTTGACCAATTCTTGATATTCTTTGTCCTTTTCTCTACCTTTTCTGCTGGTATTACAAATTCTTTCATTTTAACTTCTTTTTTATTCTTATTCACCTGCACCCAGAACTGCAGTGTTTCTTCTTTGTCAGGAATTGTTATCTGCTTACCAATAACATTTAAATTGTTAACTGATGTTGATGTAATCCAATAGCATCTAGTATTATCATTATTTTGCCACAGCTCCTTGGTACATTAAGCAAAAGTTGTAGCTGTCAGTAATGATTGCAAGGGGAAAGTTTTAATTGTATTTAGTCATGTATATTTCTTTGTATTTTTCTTGTACTGATATCTTGCCCAGTTTCTCTTTTTTTCCCAGAGTTCTTTCTTTCCTTCTGCCTAACCTTAATTGTTTGGCCAGCAGCAAAATTTGCCATCTCATTGCTCATACCTTTCCTGAACTATTAATAAATATCCTTGACATTGTTCTTCAATTTGTGCCAGAGATGCACGTGCATATATACACAGTTCACTAAGTGAGGCATATTTAGAAATGACAGAAAGGACTTGAATCATACCATAGAATTGTATTATAGTTTATTACGTCAACAACAGCCACTTACACGTTTTAAGTGTCAATTAAAAGGGCTGCATATTGTGCTCTATTTCCTCATTTTACTGTTTTCACTCCCCAATCCATTCACTTTGAGAACAGTTTGCAATTGTTGTCACTTCCGATGATTTCAGTATGGGAATATCAGTCATAGGATACCATGAGCCAATCAGTGCTGTTTTAATTGACCAATAGCAGAGTACTAAAACTACCAAGCAGTTAGTTCCCCATCCTCGGAGCAATGACAAGTTCTTGGAATAACAAAAGTCTCCTCAGCCCATTCCACATGAAAATGGGAAAAATACTCCTAACCTACAAATTGTATATACAAGTAGTCCTCGACTTACAACATTTCATTTAGTAGCCGTTTAAATTTACAATGGCACTAAAAGAGTGACTTATGACCATTTTTCACATAACCGTTGTAGCATCCACACGTCACGTGATTAAAATTGGGACGCTTGGCAATTGGCTCAGATTTGTGAGGGTTGCAGTGTTTCAGGGTCATGTGATCCCCTTTTGCCACCTTCTGACAAGCAAAGTCAATGGGGAAGCCAGGTTCACTTAACAACCGTGTTACTAACTTAACAACTGCAGTGATTCACTTCACAATTGTGGCAGGAAAGGTGGTAAAATAAGGCAAAATTCACTTAACTGTTTTGCTTAGCAACAGAAATTTGGGGCTCAATTGTGGTCGTAAGTTGAGGACTACCTGTAAAGCAAATCAGGTGTTCTTTTATACGGATTGTAAAGCTGGCTAAAAGGATGGTGTTCAGATTCACTAATAAGGTTGCGCCTGAGACCTACTAAAAAAGTCGCAGGAGAACAAGTGTAAAGCAGGAGTTCCTGGTGAAAGGGAAAATGGACTGTTCCACGGTCCTATGGAGCTCCAACATTTGAATTTTTCTTCAATACAAATGTTTTGTAGATAAGCCCAATGAAAATTGATTCTGCTGTGGAGCAGGACAACCTTATGAGAAGACAGCCAATTAACATCAATACCAGTCACTGCAAATGCTGTGAGTTCTTTCCACAGAATCCTAGTACATTTCTGGTCCTTGCAGTGCAGATTTTATCATGCACACTAAGGCAGTAAGTAACATCTTGGTTTCCAACGGTGCTTCCAACATGGAATTATGCTGAGGCAGCCTTTACTCATGTGAGTGTTCCCAAGATCTGTGGACTTCAATTCCCAGAATAGCTAACTAATATGGGCATGTTGCGGCTTCTGTGTGAATTGATGTCCAAAATTGGAAGATGCCCAGCATGCAAAAAGCTATTCTGAGGAATTATGAGAAATATAAATAATGTCTGTCTAGAATACATCAACAAAGTGCACAATTGCAATAAGCTTATTAAAAGTCCCATACTGGCATGCAAGCAAGATTTGTGCCAAAGATTATTAACTTCATTGATTTGTCCCAACTGTGACTTAGCTAACTCTCTCCTATGGCTGCACAGGGAAACATTGATAATAGCAGATCAGCTGCCTTTCAGAAAAACCTGTCCTCCATTGTTTATCTTTCCTTGAGGAAGTCTCTGCTAGGCTTCTAAGTCAACCACAGAGTCAAGTTTCACAACCATTGCATCAGGTATTCACAGTAACATGGTTTGTGTCTGTGTGTATGTTTTTATAGTGTTCTTCAGTTGTGAGCAAAATTAGGCACTGCAATGCATGTAACAGGGTAGGAATCTGTTCCGAAAAGCTTATAATTTAAAAGAGATGAAGGGAAAATCACAATTGTACTGCTGATGGGAGTTTCAGGGAATGGTGATTGCCTGTGATTACACTGAATTTAAATCCCGTGGGTATGTTAACTACATATTCTCATTTTTATCTTATTATATTGTTTTAAGATTGTATAAAACCTTTAAAAAGTGCATATTCTATTCATGAACTTCATTTGGTACTGGAGTAGGGAGATATGATCCAATTATGGATGTGTGTTAGGCCTGTGGGCCATTTGAACCAAAAGTACTCACAAAAACTATGAATCAGATGCTCTAGCTTTTTAAATAATTTATTCTCACTACTGTTTCAGCCAGATGCAGAGCATATCCTGCTCCTTTTATACAATGGAAGACCAAACCCTTTAACAAGTCAGGCAAATCCAAGGTAGCTGGAGCCCCAAAATGCTAACCATGAGAACTGATTCGTTTTAAACAAGCCAATGAAAGTTCTTATAAATAAGATTACCAGTTGACCTCTTTACAGGAGAAATCCTATATTCCAATGAAGCCAAGAAAGGCTAATGCTACATAGAACATAAGCATATGTAATTCAAAATTAAAATCAAGAGATCAGTTTGGGAAATACTACTAGTGGCCACAAAGCAGATATTCTGCTTATAGCTACAGTATGTCCACTCACGACACGTGTAGAGAGAGAGACTCAATGAAATATGGCTCAGCAACTAGAGATCTTTAGTACAAGCATTCTGTATCATCACAGAATGCCATCTGTGCCCAATTTATGAGCCTTAATGAACCATGGCCTCGCTAATATGAATTCCCAAGAATTTCAGGCAAGGTGCAAATCCCTTTCCTTGAAAATTATCCATATTGCTTACAAAATAATTTTGGAGCCTAGCACACTAAAGAAAAAAGAATTGTTTTCATTGTACTGTACTTGAGGATCACATATCTCCTGGAACTTGGTGATCTAGACTATCCGCATGGAAAATTATCTCTTGCCAAGCATCCACAAACACAAGCTGACCTGCACTGGCTCACTGCCTCGGGCATATTAAAGGGTTAAGCAAGCAGAGCCCCATTCAATTTTTGCATGGAAAGAAAAGGAGGGAGGGAAGGAAGGAAGGAAGGAAGGAAGGAAGGAAGGAAGGAAGGAAAAGAAAGAAAATAAGTGGGTGTGGGTGAGTAAGTGTGGATGTATTAAAACCAATATTGTAAGCTTAGTAACTTTCTGACATGGGTGCATCCTGGAAGGAAAATCTATCTTTCTGGGACTGTCAACTAATCATTTGAACAGGCAGAGAAATGGGTAGTGGGGGACAAAACAGGCAGGATGGTTCATGTGACTTTGCAATGCAAGCCCAGTACCTTTTGTAGATGAATCAACTTCACACAGATGCACAAAAGGGTGAACTTACATTGTGATATTGTGACCATATTCTTGCCCTTTTCGTAACAAACACTTTCCCATGCAAGTGGTTCAAAGAATAGCAGGATCACAGAAGCCAAAATATTCTCTTCTGATACCTTCTGTTACCTATAATGGGTTGCTATTGGGTGTGAGCATTTGGCTTTCTCATTCACTATTTTTCACATATTAAGCCATTCTGGAACCTCTCTAATATTTCAGGAATGTTAATCCATTCAGCATTCCTTTTCAAAATTCCAGCTACAACTGTGTGCACACATAGATATGTAAATACCCATCGCCCTTTGAGGATAAGCAATGTTATTCAGAGCTCAGCAAAGAAATAAAAAATAGACTCTCTTCCAAGCAGCTTCCACATTCTTTTTCCTTATGTCTACTCTCCATTCATTCTCTTGGGAGATGAATATATCTTCTGATACTTTTTTATTCTTTCTGTAGCTGTATCATATTTAATTATTAAATTTATAGGCTGCCCTAGTCTTTGCAACTTGGGCAGCTGATTTATAGGATACAACAGTAAAAAAAAACACATAAATTCTATAATCCACAAAGAAAATCTGGATAAAATTCAAACAGCTAAATAATAAAAATATCCCACAAAGTATCTGTCATCCATTCTGAGCTAATAATATCATGCCCCAAACCAATGGATGACCCAACCTAGTGCCCTTATATAAATATTAAACAGGAAGGGCAAGAAAGCCTGAGACATGGGTCTCTCTTTTAAACTCTGTCCTCTCCATCAAAGCCCGTTGCATTTGACCACAGCAAAAGGAGGAGAACCCACCAGAGCACTCCTAATCCTAATAGGTAAAGCAGAAGGATACCACAATCTTAAAAGCCACTGAGAGATCATGTAGGACATCTCACTACCCTTCTCCCAGCTCCACTAAAAGTCATCAAAAACCACGACTTATACACAACCAATTGTAATATTTTCACTCATTTCTTTTACTTTTTTTCTTCCATTTTCCCTATAGATCCATTTTTAACACAAGTATATCTGTAGAAAAAAAGCATGGCCTTTCTATCCAATAATTTCACAGGTGTCGTGGGAAAAAAAACCCCAGAAATGTCAGACAATGTATTTAAAACAGATCTGCTCTAAAAACAATTGTCCAAACCAGAGACTCATCACTCCTACTGACTTTTCCATTCTCTTTCTGTTTTCAGAACTCCACATTATTGGTAGGCAGCATGAACCCTCTTAATGGTCTCAAATTTCAAACAGGGTACATGGGAGCTGTTTATTCTACCAATTGGATTGTCATTAATTTGCCTTCATTTGGGAGCATGGACTCATGAAATATTCCATATCCTTTTACGTCAGAGCAAATAAATGAAACTACCCAAATACTACATTATACAATTCTTTATATTATTAAGACAGGAGGACATGTGCAATAAACAACTTGCTAAAGAAAAAAAATAACTAAGTTTATTATTTCAAATAATTCTATAATAATAATGTAGTTTCCTTCCCTTTGTTTGATCTGATTTCTTACATTAATATGTCTTCTTTTCTCTATAAAGTTCAGGTTGGTGCACATGCTATGTTTATTTATTTATTAAAAGTGTTTTATATCACTGTTTATTAAAACAAAGGTTTCCAAGGGATTCACTATTCCTAAATACATTTCAAAATAAAAATAGCATAAAAAAACCAAAGTAAGAGTCAAAGCAAACATCAGAACATATCCCACTTTTTTAAAAAAGATCAAATAAAAGTAGACTGTTATGAATTAAGGCTATCATAAGATTTAGAAAAACATCAACATTGTGCGCTATTCTGCTGCAAATGGGAACAGACGCATCCACAGAGATATTTCTCCAATGTGCTGCCAAACAGTAGTTTACTCTGTAAGATGATGTTACAGAGAGCAAATCTTCTCTAAAAACCATACAGTAGGTGTCAAACAGGCTAGAGAAACTAAAGATGTTATTTAAGATCATATGATTTCAGGGGATTTGTATATTAATAGTGACTCTTTAAATCTGAATTAGTAGTAGACTGCTAGAGATAGTATAGAATTTTTAACTCTATTATAGCATGCATAAGCATCCACGCGAATGGATACAGCTTGTTATTTGGGGGGAGTGCACTGTGGTTAGTACACAGATGGCTGAAATAACATGCTGTTTGGCAATCCAACCAGTAGCTTAACTGCTGTATTCTGCAATAGTTGTAATTTCCGGTCCCAAATTTCCAGTCCCAAATACTACATTGTGGTAGTTAGGTCCTATGTTTATCAGTAGTTGCTGAAAGTTGCAATTGATTCCCAGCTTATGTTTCACAGTAATAGAACATTGGTGGCAGATCTAAGATCACCCAGTGAGAATCTAGATCTCTCAAGTCCTAATCTGGCAATTAAACCACTATACCATATAGGCTCAAAATACAGAGGGCTTGGATATACCAAGTCCACCCATTGGTTTATTAACTTTGTATTCTTGAAATTGACTGGTTCGGTTGTTTTTATTTCTTGCCTTTATTTAATGAAGAGAAAAAACTAAAACAATAGTAAAAGGAAAGGAAAGGAAGGGAAAAAATGCATCAGAACAACAAAATTATGTATCTGAAATTTTGTACAATAGTTGCAGGAATAGATGACCATTTTCACTGTAATTGTCTATATAGAATGTAAATCTGTAAGAAAATGCATACAGTTATAAGTAACAGCAGATCTTCAATCCACTGAGTAAATGGGTCTATAAATTTATCTTTCCATTGTTGAAGGATTAGTCTCTTAGCAATAAGAATCCAATTCCATTGTCCAGCTGTGAATTTCAATGTAATAGTTCAAACTAATATGGACATCGAAAATACTAAATCTTGTCTCAAACTCAAACTAATATATGTAATTGCTTTTTAAAGTTTTTATGTTCCAAGAAGAACTGACTGACAGTTTTAGAAGCATGTTACATTCTGTTTGGAGAAATAAAGAATTGAACTTGGGGCATTGTGTATTCATAGCATGGGCTTCCTCCTCCATCTTCTCCTCTGCCATCCTTCCCTATGTTACTATTTATGCATAATACTGTAAAACATAACAAAAATTTCAAAAAACATTTTTTCAGCACATTGTTACTGTCAAAAAAAGTTGACTAATGGCAGACAGATTTGCCAAGAAATCAAATTTATCTTCTGATTTATTTAATCATGATATTGATGAATATTTACAATACAGAAATACCTAGTGCATTTCTGTAGCTATAACTATATACTTTTTCTATAGAATTAAAATGTTTTCATTCTCTCCTCTTCCTTTCTCAATTTTTATATCGTGTTGTTATTCCAATTCAGTATTTTAAGCCTTGGGCTACACACTTAAGCACCCTAGCCTAGCTTCTCAACAGAAGCATTAAAGCCTACATATTTTTCCTAATCAGTAGTCTAAATAATTTGTTGTGAGACTGTGCTGAAGCCTGGATTTAATAGCTTCCTCTGCTTTCAAGCTACCCTAGAAATAAATGTGACTAGTCTGCAATTGTCAATAATGCCAAAAGTATATTTTCTTCAGAGAGAAACATAGTACTAGTTACTGTCCAGCACACCAGTGGAAAAGTAGCTATTCTTCATGATAAATTATCCCTTTTGCTTAGTGGCCCTGATACGTTGTTCCTGAAAGCCTTCCAAGCTCTAGGAAAAATACCATTTGGCCCCAGTGATTTATGAGAGGCACAAAGCTGATAACTGAGGAGGCAGTTCCATTCACAGTTGCCAAGAGAAATGACTAGATGGGAGACAGTTGTCCAGCTTTTCCTGGAAGCAGGAGTAAGTTTCTAAAATGTATGTGTGCGGAACTTGATAAAATTCCATTTGACGCTTCTGAGACACTTGACTGAAGAAAGCTGACAACTCCCTCCTAAGCCTTATTGTTGCATTGTGGTTATTCATATTAGACTTTAAAAAAAAAAAAAAAAATCTCACTTGCAGGAAGCAGGCTTATTAGGGCTAGCTTTCATGCATGTACAAGTTAAAGAAATTCAGAGTAGTGGGTATTTGGTCTTTTTGAATAAAATCAGGTCACATCTTTAAAATATATACATATAAAAATAGCCTTGGAAACAGGCAAACGAGCCTGTAGCTTTTTTCCCCCTGTTAGAAACTGGCTTCCTGACCTAGAATAAATTATAATATTTCTTTGGGCTGCAAATAAGCCAATTCAGTGAAAGAAAAAATAAGTTTACAAATGTTAAGCTCAAGAATATGCAAAAATGATTGCAGCATCAAAAATTACCAGGACACATTATAGTTATCTCTAATTTTGGATAATTCCTTGGTTGATTGATTGCATGCATATATTTCAAATGGCCTATTACAGCCTAATACTGAAGCCTAAACTAAAGGGGGGGAAGTTACAAAGCTATTATACAATTCATAAATAAGAAAATAAATGTGATCTGATTTCAGACAGTTTCAAGATAAAATACCGTGGCAGTTGTGTCTTCCAAAATCTGGGCAACAAACTAATGTGTTCTTGGAGGTCAGTAGTATGATAGATACGATTTTGTTAGAGTACAGATGCCCCATCTTAATAACTAGCTGTGGGATTTTTCACTTGCTATAGGCAAGTCTACGAAAATGAATGTTTTGAAATACAATTTCTAATTATTTCCAAAAGTGCAGTGCATGTGCCCCCTACTGACTTCTACCAATTTTAGCTTTCATTAGAATAACTCTGGACAGAAAAACAATAAAAAAGGACTAATGTATGTTGTTCGCTATTTTATAGATATTTATTCCTGGATAAGTTGGATAGCTTTATGGAATAAGTCCTATAAACATAGTAGGTGTTACTTCTGAATAAACATAAAATTGACCTGGTACATCTTTGGATTAAAAATAATCAAACCCCTGTTGTCTATTTGTATTGAGGTATGAAATCAAAATTTCAAAACATTGAGAACAGCAACAACACTTTTGTTTGGAGGGTCCACCTATCACTGTTCCTATGAACCTTCATAACCCCATGGTAAATGCCTCTTGGCTTTTAAGTGTTCCCCATTTAACCCTTTAGCATTAAATTGAAAAAAAAGTGTGGGGGGAGGAGGGTTTTCAACAATGGTACCAATTGATGTAAGTTTGTTGTAACTCCTGGGGTTAAAAACTGCCTTGCTGATTATCCTGTACCTGTTTATAAAGCCATGTTCAGTTAGACAATACAGTAACAGTATTTCCACTTGAGTGATTGTAGTGAACTTACTCTGGATCTAAACCAGCATGAATTTCACCTTAAAGGCAAGCAAATTTAGCATTCCTTGCTCATTTTTCTGAAGAACCTAAAAAAATCTGATCTGTTAAGTATCATTCAAACAAATAGCACAAATCCTTTCAGTTACCCATATTGCTGTGTATCACATTTAGGTTTAGGTATTTTCTCCTTCCAGCACTACAACCTTTACATGCAGCTGAGTGTGGTCTGTGCTGGGATGAATTGACTTATTCTATAGTCTCCAAGGCCTACGTAGATATCATAATAAATAAGTAGGACAGATTTTTTTCTTTAAAAATGTAAATTATATAGAAGAGGAAGAATCGGTGAGTGTGCTTTTTCTCAGCTTGGACTTGACACCGGGAATCTGCCAAAATCCCTTTTCTGCATGATGACTAATAATGATAGATGAGCCCTGTCCTCTGTTGCACCCCTAGTTAGTAAACAGGGTCATGGGTTTCAGTGTATTTCCTGCTTTTTCTTCTTTGATTGCAAGATGATGGAAAGGTAGTTGTTTAAGAATGCAAGAAGCAGCATTCTTTGCAATAGTTTTTATAGGAGAAGAGCAGGCAGAGCTAGGGGACAGAGTTAAATGCATCATCCTGGAGCTGAGCGGGTGTGACCAGCCCAAGTTTACCCAGCTGGCTTTGTGCCTAAGGTGGGACTAAAACTCATGGTCTGCTGGTTTTTAGAATGATAGCAATAGTAATAGCACTTAGACTTATATACCACTTCATAGGGCTTTTACAGCCCTCTGGAATGGAACGGAACAGAACAGAACAGAACAGAACAGAACAGAACAGAACAGAATAGAATAGAATAGAATAGAATAGAATAGAATAGAATAGAATAGAATAGAATAGAATAGAATAGAATAGAATAGAATAGAATAGAATTCTTTATTGGCCAAGTGTGGTTGGACACACAAGGAATTTGATTCCGGTGCATAAGCTCTCAGTGTACATACAAGTAATAGTGATAATCATGATCATGTACAACATGAAAATACATTCATCATAAATCGTGAAATACAACACTCATCATAAATCATAAGATGCAACACTTAGTGATAGTCATACAGCACTAGCTAAGCAAACAACATAAATCATACTAGGGTACAAAAAAACCAATATAAATTGTAAGATACAAGCAGCAAAGTTATAGTCATAAGAAGATAAGGTTTCCTGGCAGAATCGAATTCCTGGCAGTGAGCAGTGAGTTAGCCTGCAATACTGCATTCTAACTATTGTGCCACCAAGGCTCCTTAACCACTACAGAAATCTAGCTCTCTAAATTCTATACTAACTCACTATCAAATCAAATCAGGCAGCCTGATCAGGTTGTCATTAAATCCCTCCTGCTCTTCCTTCCTTAGTTCCTTACAGTAATTCTTTCAGATCTAATCTTATGGTACAATTTCAAAAGGTAACAGAAATTGCTTTAGGTAATGATATCCTTAAGTGGTTTTCTACTGATCAGTACCTGAGAAAGAAGATTTTCATCATATTAAACAACTCAGTGCCTCCTTAAGAGACAACAGAATCACTTACTTCTGCAGAATTCTTCATGGATGATGTGAGGAATACACAATCTGAAACTCATAATAAATTACTGACTCTGCTACCAGAGGAGATGATGCTTAGCTAACATGAATATCTTTTAATAGGATTTGGATAAATTTATAGAGGAAAGGCTGCTCATCATGAAGATATATGATACCTCAAGGATCAAAGTCTTTGAATGAAAAAAACAGTTACTAAGGAGAAAAAAGGGATCAAGAAGAGATTATTCCCTCCTATTTCTCAGCTTCCCAGAGGCATTGAGTGCTGTGAGAAATAGGACACTACAGTAGACAAGTCTTTGGTCTGGTCTCTTAAGTGCATTTCTAATGTTTTCTTCCTCTTCTGTTATTGCATGCATGCATGAGTGCTCTTTGCCAGGAACCCTTCTGGTGACATAAAATCTCTCCTTGTGTTTAATTCTGAATACATTTATTTTACTACAGATATACATAGATCATGCTAGGGTGGTTTCTTTGCCTTGAGCTTAGTGTGTTGTAACAACAGCCACTGTGGTTTGCAAAATAATGGTTTATGACTTAACTAGGATGTGTGAACCATGCTTCAGCTTTTAATTGCAGTTACGTATCTTCCACTCCAGAAATGACCAACCTTAGTGGTTCTTCTGTATTAGAAGTCATTTCCAGATGTTTGGTCCAAATATAAGAAGTATGTTCTTGATAGCCTACAGAGATTCAATTATGTTTGGCTTATAAAGCAACTGTAAATAGGTGAAAAATTGGTAGAAGGATTAGATGGAAATATCACAACACCAATATATTAAGCTTAATAATTGATAATTACAATTATTAGCTCAACTTTAAGGCATGAGTTTCACTAGCAAATATTACTTAGGTAAACGAAAATGACGCCCCTCTCCAAATACACGGACAGGCAAACAGACTTGATTTGTACCTCTCACTGACTGTTTGATTGTATTTAGCACATTTTATGAACTTAGGCAATTGTGAAATATTCAATAAACAATTATCAAACTGTAGCTTAGTTCCTAATTTGATCTTAGCCATAAACACATGCATAAAATAGGTACTATAACAGTGTCAAGGAATAATAAAAATAGAGTGCGACCATCAATAGAAAGGGGTCCATGTTTAGTCCCAAGCATTTCTAGTTAGAGAAGAAATAGAACCTTTTGCCCTGTGTTGTAAGGTGGAGGGGTCTTAAGCTGTGTGGTTGGCAGCAATATGAACCTAACAGTAAAAAGTAAAAAGGTACTTTTTTTCTGTTCTATATAAGGAAAATATGACTTATCAGGCAAGGCACATACTAATGCGCAATACTTCATTAGGTATTACCTTTAATTTCAATCAGATTTCTGCTGTTGTACAATACCTTTTATGCTGGCTAACCTATCAGCCCTAGTAATTTAATGATCTGCAAAAAAAACCCAAAGCTTCATGTTAATATTGTGATAGTTTTAATCTAGTGAACAGTTATGTGTATGCAGTACCTCACTTTTGTTTTGCATTTCTTTCATTTGCATGTGTCAGATGTTTTTACAACTGATAGTTAATAGGAAGCTTTTAGAAATCCACGCTCTTTGGTAAACAAAGAGGATTCATTCCCCAAAGATTTCAGAGAGGAGTGTCTAAAGGCCATTGTTTATTGTACAATAAATGCTCAATCGTTTGGGAGATCCAGATGTTCTTTCCAAATGTAGTACAGCTGCTACACATGTGGGGAAATTATCTTGTTATTGAATTAAGATTGCACCATTTTATTTCTGAGATCCTTGAAATGTATATTAGGGACTTGGCAGTGGTCCAGAAATGGGTAGCTGAAGTGACAGAAAGGTTGGAACAATTATGTATAAGGAAATATTTCAATGTTTTGCCATTTTAGTTTGGGGGGGAAAAGAGCAAAAGCAAGATAGATACATAATGTAAAGCATGGTGTGGGAGAAGCTGTAGAGAAATGCAAATATAATTCTGACAAAGATACTCAGGAGCCATTAAGAACATAAAAGACAACTGGGACCTGGGAAAGAGGAAGGTGTGAGAAAGAAACTTAACATAAGTTAAGGCTTTGATTCTGATTGGCATAAGAGAAAGCAGAAGGAAGACTGTAGTTATATCCTCCTACAGCAGACCTCTACAACTCAGGGTGGAAAGAGTCACATTGATAAATTAAAAATAATTGCAAACCATAAAGGAATAGTTATTTTTTACTGAATTGTTTGGTGACTAGCAGCCTTGTGACAATGAGGAAGCTGACCATGTCCTGGAGGCATTGTTGTCTTTCCAGGCAGTGATGGCAGATCATTCCTGGCAGTGGGAGCAATGGATTTATTGAATTTTCAAAAAGCACCTGGCTGCAAGGCTGGTTGGCAGGCTGCATGTTGTACAGGCCTGTCCTACAACAATAAAGTAGCATTCTTGTAATCCTTGTAATGTCTGTTTCCTGACCTAGCCTATCTCAAAGGACTGACAAAAGCTGAAGAAGAAATTGACCTCCCTGTTTTAAAAGTGGGTCATCTACAGAAGTTGTATTTGGTAGGACAGATGCATCTTCACATAGCCTAGGGTTAAACCATTGAATTAAGTTTCTCATAATTGTTGTAAACTTAGATTACTTTAAGGGAGGATGGACAAATTCTTTATGGAGGATACAGCTACTAGCCATAATGGTTACCGGGGAGGCAGTATGTTGTGGACTAGCAGGGAGAGAGGGTTGTTGTCCTCAAGCCTTACTTACAGGCAATCAAATTTGTGTAATATATATAAGCCTAATACCAATCATTTATACTGGTGAAATGTACCCACTGGAATTCTAATCAGTGGTAAAACAAAAGGTGAACAGAGTTAAAGAGGAGTCAGATAAATGAGAAAGGACTTCTTGCATTTCTTTCTAGTATTGTTTTTATACATGAGCAAACTAGCCTGAATTTTAATAAGCGCCTGTCTCCAGGATTTTCTGATTTGCCTTGACTTCCTCCACAGGTTAATGACATGATTTGGAAATATTTTATGCTACTACCGGTAGATGTGCATTTGCTTCTACTGCAGTTAATTGGGCCTCTTCATACTCATATCAGCAAAATATGTTGGAACACTCAGTTTGTTCTGCTTATGATGTTCATTATTTTTCAGAACTCCGCGTTTCTTTCATCTGTTTAAAAAAAAAAATCCTCAAACTACCATTCCAGCTCATATAAAGAGATTGCCATGTCTGTCTGTTTCTGATGCCCTTCTATACATTTCTATTCTTTATTTCCCTGGCAGTGTTTTTCATAATATTTAAATCATTGCATAGGAATCAAGGACTGTACCCAAAGCCCCCACAGTTTCAGAGACACAATTCCTTTATCATCACAAGGGCAGAAAAGTTGCTGAAAGCAATGACTACCTTATCATTCTGTTCCGTGTCACTTTAGTAATATGGCAAAAGTTCCATAGGATCATCTGGTTTGAAGTGTACAGAAATGTTATAAATATTAGATTATTTTCCACAGCAGGATTAGCATCAGTTAGCAATGCATTTAACAATCTGATTATAGGTTCACACTGATCCAAGCTTGCACAGATTATTAAAAAAAAGATGCAGTTTTTCAGACTAGTCATGACAGAGTAGAGAATAAAATGATACAACACCCTCCCCCCCCAAAATGCCATATTTGAAATCTCTGAAATGGGTGAGATGAAACCATTAAGAAGTGACAGGGAGAACAACATGGAGATAATGAATCAATATAGCCCCTATTGTCTGCATCTCTGTTAAATTGGTAAAGAGACCTCTTCCTTTATTAGAGTACAACTTGTATAATTTACAAAAGAAAACTTTTAAAAAGCATGTGCTGCTATTGCAAAACGTCCTGTGGCTTCATTTAGTTTATTTATATTGGGAAGAGTTGCTGTATCAGGATGTGCTTTCACTTTGATGGTGGTTTTAATGGATCTAGGGGCCTGCAGGCTAGGGGGTGTTTCTAAATATAATAAAAGCCATGTATTTTTTTAATGAGAGCCAAGGGAAGGGGGAAGGAACTGTACTTGTTTGTCTCTGGTCAGTCTTGGCTGTTTGTTTGGGGGGCTATTTTTGCTTAGTTACATAGTTCTGCTTTCAGTGGTGGGATTCAGCTGGTTCGCACCACTTCGACAGAACCGGTAGCTAATTTTTTGTTGCCCAGGCCCAGAACCGACTTCTGGAAGTGGCATCCACACAGAGAACCGGTTGTTCACATGTTTGAATCCCACCACTGTTTGCTTTCATTCATGTGTTCTTCTATCTCTTCATTCAGTTTGTTTGCAGATAATTGACTGCTAGCTTTGCTATGAACCTAGTGCAGTTAACCTATTTACTTCTTATTTTGTTGCCATTATTAAAATAAAACTCCTTTCTTTGCTATTTCAGTTTTTTTTTTTAAAGTACTCCAGCTCTATTGATCACATTAGTACCCTAGAGTACAACACCCTCTAACCCTGGTTAAAATGGAAAATGGGAACCATTTATTTATGTTTGGTCTTAACAAAAGATCTTCAGCTCCGTCCAGATTCAGGGTTGGCAATTCTCCTTCAAGAGCAGGTAATGGCCATGTAACTATCAGTCTGGGCAGAACCATTTCACCTAGGACAGGCACCAGGAATCCAGAGAAAGAGAGAGGGAGGATGGCAGTCCTGATCGGCTTGTATGGCTCAGTTGTAACAGTCACACCTCTTCTTTCTCCAGTAGCTGCAATGTATTTTCATGGGCAATCTTCTATCATCAAGCCAGATAATTAAATATTCTGTTTATTAGTGCAGGATCCTAGAGCAAATAGGAGGAGTGAATGCTATTTTTGCTTAATGATATAGCCAGCCCATTGGTCTATATAGCCACATTTATTATTACCTATGCTTGGATTAGCCTTCTGCTTTTATTTCCATCTCCTTGTAATGAAAGAAATCTATAGGATTTTTCATGTTAGCACTTCACCCTCTTACACAAGAGGTTACTGTTCATTTAAGACACAGTGCTACATCTTCGCAGTAAGTATTACCTTGAATTTATTGAATTCTAGCTTCTTCTGTTGATTTATTGCTTGGTTGCTCTAAATTTTCTCTAGTTGTTTATACCCCAAAAATAATAATGAAATAAATGTTGAATTATAGTCTGTTAAAGAAAATGTTACACAGTACATGCTTTGTCTGACTACTTACAGTATCTGTTGCCTTCCATTTATCTTCCTCTGCTAAATGTGGGCTGAGTCATAATACCTTGCATAACTATGTACATTTGATGGAATGCATGTTTAAGTGGAGGCCTATGTGTGGAATTAAAGTTGTGCTAAGCTATCGAAAACTTCTGACCCTTATATATCTTGTGGAGGTAGCCAAATCATCTACTTACCTTAACTAGCTCTAAACAACTGGGACCCTTCCATGTGAATTGCAATTAAAGTAGCTCTAGTTTTAATATTGTCATACTTTTCTAGGTCGAGGCCGCTATTTTAGAATATGAATTCATTCTCTTGAGCTCTAATTAGAACCTGTGCTATTTAAATTTTCGATCACACATGGACAGCCCACAGCCTAGCAGGCTACTTTCTCTGGCCTGTAACTCAGGGATATTTTTCTCTACTACCCACTTTATCAGCAGTGAGGAACAGATTTATCTTGTTACTATTATCCAGAAGAAAAACAACAGCCTTCGTTCAGGATCCTTTGCTCCAATGTTTATAAAATAATTGGAATAAAAACAGCAAAGTAGCATGAATCCAGGAGTAAAATTGTGGCTTTAAACCCCATCTCCTTCTCAGCTCTCTTGAGGGATGTAAGAGAGAGTGGATAATCCAGACACAAATAGCACTTAAATACAGATTTCCTCCCAGCCAAATATCATCTTCCCTCCTCCCCCCCCCCCCAAACTTTACTTTTATTTTACTTTATGTTTAATTTGTGAGAGAGGAGTAGTTCTTAAAAAAAAAATTTTTTTTTAAATGCAATGTTCTTTTGCTGCGATAATTGTTCTATAGAAAGCCGTGCAGCTGGAGTGCCATGAAATCATAAAGCATACTAATGATAATCTATGGTTGATTCTGGGTGCTGCATTGCAATAAGGCTTGCCCTGTCCATGTTAGGGACATGGGCGGAATCTTTCCATTACCAGCCAAAGCAGCAGAGTTTCAATCCCTGGTTTGATCTCCCCAGTCTGAGACCTTGCTTTGCAAAGGAACTGCCAAGAATTCATAATGGTTTTTTCTTCTTACACTCCCTTCACCAAGGTGGAATTAGAGCAAAATATAAATATATATATATATATATTGATTGAACCAGATGTCCGTTTAGTTTAACAGAAAACAGTACTAAGTACTAAGCCCAGTAGAAATCCAAACAAAATAGAACAAGACTTTGAAAAGTATGGATCCGAGGCACTTGACACATGCGTAGAGAAAAAACTGATGGCTTGCAGACCTTCCATTTTGTAAGGTTTGCTGTGAGATGTGGACAAAAGCAAGTAAAAACTGTAAAGGACAATGAGGCGATGTGATGAGAAATTATTATTCAGCTTAATGTGGCTAACTTTCGGCTTTCTCTTCTCAGGGACACCCTCCCGTGATGTCCTCCTGGTTTCAGTCATCATCACCATTAGCCTTAGTGTCACCATTGTCCTGTGTGGAATTTGCCAGTGGTGTCAGCGCAAACTGGTAAGTTGTAGTTAAATATGATCAGCTACACAAAGGAGGAAGCCCCAGAGAGGTGGGAAAAGAAGTGGTTGTGTTTCCTTGGCAAACCATCTGTTTAAAGGCATGGAAACCCCAGAGAAATTACGAAATAAGCTATAAAAGCTTATAAGAGAAGTTCCTTCTGGGGAAGGGGGAAGACTAAAGCAGGAGTTTAATTACAAAGAACAGCAAGATGATGATCATGGGATATAGTGCCACCAATTACAACGGGTCTGCATATTTATTTTAATCACACTAATTTAAGATCCAGAGCTTCAGAGAAAGAGTCAAAACCGAACACTAGATTGGAAAGAAGGCAGAGGTGGAAAGAGGCAAACAGGTGAACATCACAGGGATATCTGCCCTTTAAAGATAGGACGTGGGACTAAAAAAATCAGAGCCCTTGTAGGACATTGTGTTCTTTCATCCTGCCACCCAAATTAAGGTGCATATTGATTAAGGCTGACCATGTTATTTGGGCAAATGAACCAGAATGCACTTGTCTTCATATTTTGCAGTAAAAATACAGCAATAATAAATAATTATTTGTTGCGGTTCTCTCTTTTCATGATATGCTAACACCTGCTGCTTAAAGTAGTAATATTATTCAACACAATGGGATGATGCTGAAAAAAAATATGAATTGAGGTTGTGGAAGATATCAAATCTGGGCATCTGATGCCATTCTGCAAATATAGCTGAAGACAAAGGGAGAGGATGCACATGCTAAGCCAAGAATAATGAAAGGAGGTGTTTCTGCTTAACGCTTCTTTTATGTCAACTGCAGTGACAGTATCCAAGGCTGAGAGATATATATAAGGACATCATGGAGTTTTAAGCTGTTTAATACTTTCGCTTGAAAAACTGTACACAACCCAAGGCTATATGACAGGATGGGGTGGGAGAGGAATGACTCCTTTATTATAAAAGGGAAATTCAGGGGAAAGGGGAAAAGGGAAAAGAAATGAGCTAATTGGGGCTTTTCTGCTCTGTAGCCTTAAGCCGCTTAACTCCCATGTGTAAATTAGCTGGATAAAGCTCTCCATTATTTCTGCTTGTTGAAAGCTGGTTGTGAAGCTGGTTGTGAAGCATGATCACGTGACTGCGGAAAACTGCCACATATTGCCCATTGCAAAGTGCCTGAATGGCAATTTTGTGACCACAAGGTGCTGCAACAGTCATAAATGCAAGGATTGATCATGAAGCTGGTTTTTTTCTTCTTCAACATTGTAACTTCAAATGGTCACTAAATGAGGTAGTCAGTAAGCAAAGTCTGTAGTAGAAAGTAACAGGAGAGTTCTCAACGGTTCATTAGTCAAACAATCTGAGATAAAAGAATAACATTAATCTCATTGAAGAAAGATGCAACTGCTAAATAAACAAATATTTGGTATTTTGTTTAATCCAAAATTGGGGGCTAGATGGATAAATCGTAATGTAATCTTGAAGACATCCTGCCCCTTTGTTTGAAAGTGTCCTTTCTAGACAATGTCTTATAATGGTATTTTACATAATCTGTAGTCATGTCTCTTTTATCAAAGTTGCTTATTGGTTGATTCTTTCATTCTCATGCACACCAGTCATAATCTTTTGCACCTCCACACATATCATTTTCCTTGCAGCAGAAAGCCTCGTTACTGCGGTTGTGAATACTACTTAAAATACATAGGTGTCACAATGCAAGCACAGAAGAAGAATACAGAGGGCCTGTTGAGGTGCCTGTAAGCCTCATAAGCCCAGATTCTCAAAGCATCTCCATAAATGCTGGCAGATGGCCATTTTCAGTGCAACAGAATGAGAAGCGTATAAATGCATCAGATATAACTATATTAACAGTAATTGAATCTAATATAATTTTTTTCCTTAACATAACCATTTCCTTCTCCTGATCTACCTATATTTGGGAGAAAGGCTGCTGTCAAGCTTTTTCAAGAGTCTGACCTGGGTCTTGGCCTTAAACAGACTGTACTATATGCTGAATTGTTGGTCTATTGCTGAAGACATGTCTAGTAGCAGATATCACACATCCGCTCTATTTAACATTCATTACATATTTGTGCTTTTTTCTTAATGCTATCTTTAAATGTAGCATTTGTCAATAGTTACAGAATTCTCCAATGTTATGGCTTTGTGACTTTTTAAAAAAGCATTAGAAACTGTCTCAATATATTACTTCAAGAAAGAAGAATTAGTACATAATTCCCCCAGTTTTATTTGTATTTTATTGGCTATGCTTCATTTTCATTAAAAAAAATATTAATTTTAAAGTGTAACCATTTCACTGACCTACGACACTGTTGAAAGAGTCAAGAAAATTGGAATACATGTCTAACCTCATTTATGTTTAATTAAAAAGAAGGAAGGGAACAGAATTATCCCATTATAAGAAGACTAAAAATCTCTTTTCTCTTACCATTAAATTTAGAATGAATTGCCTGCTTGGCCATTACTTAATGTGCACTTGTCCACAAGTGCTATAATGTGGTACATTTCTCTCATTTGCACTGACCTCCGCTCAAGGTGCTCCTGGCTGCATACAACCTCCATGTGGGATACCCAATGAGGTTATGAAGTCTTTTCTTGACTGTTTATTATATCACTCTTCCCCTGCAAGGTATCCTCCAGTCAAGTTAGGTTGTAACTCCTAGAATTCCATTCAGTGAGTTGTTCACATTGGCTGGAAATTACAATGGCAACATTTATAGTTCTTCCCAATACTGTAAAGCAGGGGTGTTCAAACTTGGCCCTTTTGTGACTTGTGGACTTCAACTTCCAGAATTCCTCAGTGAGGCACGCTGGCTGAGGAATTCTGGGAGCTAAAGTCCACAAGTCATAAAAGGGCCAAGTTTGAAGACCCCTGCTGTAAAGCTTTCTGGCAGCTGGCACATCTTTAAACTCCAGGATAAAAACCATCAGCACAAGCAAGGATGTGCTGCCATTTCATTAACAAAGGGCTCTCCAGTCATAGATGGGTGAGAGACAGAAGCCGTTATTTGATAGTCCATAAAAACAGAGACATCATGTTTCTCTCACTTTTTCTTTCTTGATATTCTTCAAGAAACAAGGCAAAGAAGTGTGATTAGGTAACAATGCAGGCAGCCTGCCCCCACACAGCTTTTTCTGAACTATTTTCCCTACCAGACATCTCTTACCTGGGATTTAGCTACCACCCTCTTGGTGCCTGCATTCCTTTCTTCATCCTTCCGCGGCATTTCTCTTCACATTGTCCCAGCATTTCAATGGTTGCACTGTAATGTTTTAAAACAAAACATAGGTCATTCTGACACCCACATGCCCCTCACCAATTTAACAGTGGACTCTCTCAAACTCTCTCCACCATGCTCTTGAACAAAAGCAAAGGGAAAAAGGCATAAGGGACTCAAATAATGAGAAAAGCAAGAACTTATATATTTTCAGAGATCTGTATTTGCAAATAATTTTGCAGATGCTGACGTTTCGGGGACTCACAGTGTTACAGATGAAGACTGGAAAAGAAAAACCCCAGCAATTCAGATGCAGCGTTGTGCAATTGTTTAATAGCAATCTGAATTTTTCTGCAATTTCAAAAATCTTTGCCCAACTCCCATGTTTGCAAATTAAGTAAAGCTTTGATTAGATATCGTGATCCAACTTGCACATAGATTTGCTCAGTATTTGCTCACAGAGCAGCAGAGGGATAATATGGCATGTGCCCTCTCAGTACCTTATGTCTTATAACACAATAAAAGCTACAAAAATATTTAGCATAAACTTTATGACTTCATTACATTTTTGAAGTATTACACCAGGTCAAGACCTCCGCACACACACACATATGGCAATAGGAAATGGAATTCAGGAAGCATAGTTAAAAGTTAAACATATGTAGCATTATTGAACTCCATCTTTAAGCAGTGTTGATGACAATAAAAATATCCTATCTCTTGGAAGACATAAGAAAGAGCCAAGTGTTTGTATTATACCTATTTATTCAATTCAATGTAGATAATACCCAACCCTCAACTGACTCTCCTTCTGTAAAGCACTGTGAAGCGGTATATAAGTCTAAGTGCTAGTGCTAGTGTCCTCTATGTGGGGTGAACTACTCCAACAAAATGGAGGTTCTAGGCTAAGTTACGTGAGATAGGATCCAATATATGTGTTTAAGCCTATATGTATGCAGCCACATACAACACTGAGTATGGAAGACCAAAAGCAGCACCTAAGAGTGAAATGGTAAGTCTTCCTCCAACATGCAGATTAAAAAGAGACAGGGAACCTATCTCCAGAAGACTAATCCCATCATCTGCCTGCATTCAAACTCATGGAAAAACACTGTTTTGCTGTCTCCTCACAAGGAGCAGCCACCTAGAACACATGCGGCTGATCTCCCATCCTCTTGTTTTTATTATTTATTAAATTTATGTGCCACCCATCTTGCCATCAAGTGACTCTAGTTGGCTTACAACAAGCTAAAAAAAAATCGCAATATAAAACATTCAAACAATAAATATTACCATTAAAATTAACAACAATAGCTAAAGAAAGAGCAATATACAGCACAGTATGGAACGCTGCCATAGGGAACCCAGGTCAGTTAGCAGAGCCAGGTTTTAAAGCTCTTCCAGAAGGCCAGAAGAGTAGCGGCGGATCTCACCTTGAGGAGCACAATGTGCCAGAGAGTGAGAGCCATGCAGAAAAGGTTGTTCTCCTGAACTCCTTGACCGATGGGGTCGGCAGCGTGCCCGTTCTGCCAGCATGGGTGGGCAGGCCAATCCCATTAGGGTAAGATGGTTCCTCGGGTATACAGAGAGGTTCCAAGGAATTGGTCTACTTACTGGCTTTGTATTCTTTTTTATGATTGTTGGCTTCACTCTCACAGAGCCATCTTCAGTTTGCCATACCTCTGCTGGAAGCCTCAGAAAAACACTTATTTCCATAAAAAGTGGGCAAGTGGGGGGGGAGAGTTAGACATAATCAATCGAAAACTCATCATTCACTTCTCCTGTTGGTATGGTCACAATTGCGATGTTATCAGCAATATTGATCCCCTTTACAGAATGTATTTCATGCTAACGATACTGCACTGTGCATTAATATAATCTAATGCCACAAAATATGGCTGATGTGAAACTTGGGTTTTAGAAAAACTTCTCAGATAAATCAAGCCAGCAATTTTAATGTTTAATCATGACCATTTTAATATTGATATGAAATGATAGAGAGCAGTTGGACTAAGTGCAACATACTTTTTGGAAGTCTTGCATTTTCTCTTGAGAAAGAGAAAGAAATAATGTTGGCTAAAATTAACTCAGATGCAGTTTTGCCAAAGCTTTTTGTGTCATAAAAATTGTATAAATGGGAAGAATTTCAACAGATGCAGCATCTGTAGTATGGGAATAGGTTTCAGCATTTTCAAGCAGATTCCTATAAAATTCTGTCTTCTGGAAAATATCTATCATTCATCTAGAATGGGGATGAAAGGTTATGGCCTTAAGTATCCTTATCGGTAAATAGCATTTCATCCAGAAGGACCTAGTTCTGTTTAGATACCATCAAGATTAAATGGCAGCTAGGTTTGTGTTTCAGGACCAAAACTAACATTCTCCTGATTTCTAGCCCAATGCTTTAACCACTAAGATACTCCTTGACTTATGACAATTTGTTTAACAAGGGTACAAATTAACAACAGCTTTGAAAAAGTGCTTTCCACTTTGTATAACACATCTGACCTTTGCAAAATGTTGCACATTCCCCACCATCACCACCACCAATAATCATGTAATTGCAATCTGGCTGTTTGGTAACCTGTTCACACATACAACCAGTGATCATCATTTGCAATCTTCTCTGCCAGCTTCTCCAAAAAGAAGCGGGCAGGGAAGGTTGCAAGCTGCTGCTGCCTGCCTGCTGAGAGGACTGATTCTTGTCTCTGTAGCTGGATGACAGAGCTGCCTGCTGAAGAATTTGGCAATCCAAGCAGGTACAAAAGTTGAAACCCTTCGGCAGGCAGCTCTTTTAGCCATCTCACAGAGACAAAAAGGAGCTGGAATCCAAGCAGGCTTTTCAGCATGGTAATGTAAAGATTGCAGGGAACCTCAGGGCAATGGGAAAGATCATGGAAATCCCAGCACAGGCTGCATGCAAATATCTTTCCACTCAGGAGCTGAAAACTCTGCTTGGGTTTTGGCAGGGAGAATTTGCAGCTCCTGAGCAGAGACCCACTCGCACATGGCCTGCCCTGGACTTCCCAGTATTTCTTTCCCCCTGAGCCACCCCACACTTCTTATCTGGGACTCCATCCACTTAATGACTTACAAGATCATTTAATAACTGCAACCAGGCATACCATATTGTAGTTGTTGAGCGAAGCAGTCACATGACACTTAAGGACTGCTTTACTCAGCAACCAAGATTCCAGTCCCAGTTTTGGTCATTAGTTGAGGACTACCTGTACATCAAACTGGCTTTCAAAGAAAGCCACTGTATACTTAAAAAGAAACCCATGACATATCTCTGCTGTATTTCTGTTGCTGCTTTCTCATGTAGCCTGTAATCCCTATGTATCTGGTATGGTGCCAGAAGAGTATTCCTAATGGCTCAAAGGCTATTGAAAGGTGAAAATAAAAGTTGCAGGCTGAAAACAAAATGAAAAAAAAAGCACTGTGTAAAAAAGAGACAACCAAAAAGCTTAAAATATTTTGAAAGCTATAGTGTTTCCATTACAATATCTGAAGCATCCATTTTCATAAATCACCTTGTATTTTGAAAATGCATACACTCTCACATACATAACAGCTGTGGTGGTTAATTTATAAGGCTAGAAATCAGGAGACTGAATTATAGTCCTGTCTTAGGCTGGGTGACTTTGGGTCAATCATTCCCTCTCAACCCAGGGAAGGAGGAGGCAAGGGCAAGCCACTTCTGAAAAGCTTTGTAAAGAAAAATTCAAGAACTCATCCAGACAATAGCCAGTAGTCAGCATTGACTTGAAGGCATTAAAAAAAATATACCTGCGCAAATAAAAAAAATATGGGTACCAGCATTTTTGCAATCTTTCATGATGCAGGCAAATCATGTTTCAGGGAACTCAAAAGGCATTTACTAAGTAATCATCCTGTGGTCTTCCTTTTTTTTTTAAAGTCCATCTTTCCCACTACTTCTATCCTTTTTACATCCAGACAAAATAATAATTGTACAATTGCCTCTTCCTTAGGAATTTTCCATTTGGAAGTGCCTAGCAACATGAAATAGGCAACAAATACAATAAAAATTAAGTCATTGAACAAATGGAAAGATATATCAGATACATTCTTCCCTTGAAATGCATCTGATCTAGGGACATGATTTTGCATCCTACTGTCTCTATTTCTGTAAAGGAAAAATGATAAATGAGTCAAAGGTGTTTCAAGAATAAAGATTAAGAATAGAAGTCCAGGGTGGGTGGTGAGTCTTGCATGTTCATTCTTTGGCATTTCAATGTGGAAAAAAAGAGGGAAGGGTAAGAAGTTGTGTTAATGAAGTAATAAAAGAGTTGCTTGCAAAATCCAGCCTTTGTGATGGAGAATATAATCCTTGACTTCTGGCAGAGTGAAAATTTGCTAATGGGGAATGGGGTCTGTGAATGAAAGATGTAACAACCAATGAATAGCTCTTGCTGAATGGTTTATCTGTTATATAGCTTGTTAGAAGATATGTTACTTGAATGTTTTAGTGCAGGGGTCTTCAAACTTGGCCCTTTTATGACTTGTGGACTTCAACTCCCAGAATTCCTCAGCCAGCGTGCCTGACTGAGGAATTCTGGGAGTTGAAGTCCACAAGTCCTAAAAGGGCCAAGTTTGAAGACCCCTGTTTTAGTGGAAGTGTTTGTTAGGACTGGTAAAAATAATCTACATTCAAGTAAAAATCTGCCTGGCTGGGATGAAGACATCATTTAGTATTGTGTTACTATTAATAAATTGTGTCATTCTCCCTCTTGTACTATAAAATATTATAACAGAATATTACTTTTACACTTTTTAAAATGCTTTTAAGTAATTCAATTTGGGCCAGTCACTCTCTCTCAACTCAACCTACCTCACAGGGGTGTTGTGAGGAAAATAGGAGGAGGAAGAAATATTAGGTATGTTTGCTACTTGGAGTTATTTATACAAATAAAAGTGGGATAATAAATAAAATATTTAAAGTTCATTACATTCATTTTTATAATGTACTGTGTTGATCATGACAATACCCAAAACAAAATGTATGTGGCCTTCCTTTCATTCCAGCCGTGTTCCCTTCTTAGGAATTTATGCACAGACACTGGACATTCCCAGATCCTTCCTCTGGCAAGACTATTAGAGTGCTAAAATTAGTCTGCAGCTTTTTTCCCCTCTTTAAAAAAAAGAGATGAAAAGGCCCAGTGCTGCTTCCTGAACCTGCCCTGTCCTTGCTGTCCAGTCTTGCTGGCTCATTTTTCCTTGAACTTAACCTTCACATGGCTTGTCTGGGAATTCGGCTACTTCAAGTATGGCTTTATTTCTTTCCTTTTATCAATACCAAAATGCACAAATAAAAATAAAGGGTGTTTTTTTTCAGGTTTTCTTTTCCTCAGCAGGGGAGCAATGTGTGATGAAGTAGAAAGAATAAAGCTAATAGATACTTATTTTAAAGCAGACTCTGTCCCAGGGCAGACATTAGCAGCATCCCAGCTGCCTTGCTTGTCCCTTTACATGCTGAGATGAAAGTCATATTTGCTCTGACTCTGACTTATTATCAGGATTGCGACCAGCTTCTATCTGGACATCGTCTCATTCCTTCCTAAGGAGAACCAAGGAGAGCTTCCTGGTTCAATCTACTTGTTTGGCCCATGACGTAAAAGAGAGCTTGCTTGTCTATGAAATACAATCATGCATTAAGCAGTGATATTGCAGCATTAATAAGTAAAGATCTTCACTTGGCAGCCAGATTAATAAAAGCAACTGACAGTGAGTGAGCAAGACGAATTAAAGGTCTCACAGATGAGAAAAGAAATAGAGAGAACCTTGACTAGCTCAGTTCCATTCCAGTGAATGAAAATGGCACCAAACCCCAAATAAATTGTTTAAAAAGCTTTCACGCTGATAGAAAAGACAAAGACACTATTTTGCTTTGACCAGCTGGAAAAGATAACTGTGAGAGGCTAAAGAAAACCAGACACTTGCTGGTAAAAATGACAGGTAAAGAAGCTGTGAGGTAGCCATCTTCCTCATAATTGATTTGTATGGCTTCCTTTCTGGTATTGGTAGTTCTTTTGCTGTTTCCCATTGGTTTCCTGGCATCTTTGTTCAGGGACATGTAAGGAATTTATTTCTTTATATATTAATTGCCTTTAGGTCAGGAGTATCCCACCTTGGCAAACTTAAGACTTGTGGACTTCATGCTGGCTGGGGAATTCTGGGAGTTGAAGTCCACAAGTCTTAAATTTGTTAAGGTTGGACAATCCTGTTTAAGACTACCTTTTCCCACTGTATATGGTTTTTTCCACTGCAGCTTCCCCTCACCCCCTTTGCCCATGTGATTCTTTCAAGCTCTGTTGAGAGATACTAAGGGACCCAAGGTCTCTGAGAGAAGTTCAATGCTGAGTTTGAATTGGAGCATGGGTCTCCCTCAGCTTTCACTGGAATTGTAACTGAGAATCTGGAAGAGTGATCAGCTGGGCTAGTAGGATTCTACTATGGACAAGATGTCCCTAAAGACATGGGGATAGTATTGTAGCAGAGATAGGTGGCCAGATGATGAATTTTATCTGGCACAGACAAGGAGAGATCATGAAATCATCTACTTGTACTCTGGACAACTGCTCCTCATGAGGAAACTGCAGGAACTGAGGGTATTGCACTCAACTCATGAGTTGAGCAGCTGGAGATCAAGGGATTTCATTCAAGCTCATAGCCTAAATGCAGCCTATATGGACACAATGTTTGCAAAAGCCTCACTTTCTTAACCACTATTGAATGTAATTCATTTATACTTAAAGAGAGATTTTCTGAGTGGCAGGATAAAATAAATCCACTTGGTGAGTCAACATTGTTTCTGGATTAAAGAAGGAAGGGGAAAAAGGCTTTAGGGGATTTAAATTTTCAGCAAAAGCTAACAAGAATTGGATGTGAGAAAGTTTAAAATGGATGAAGGGGTCAGTAATTTTGAAAGATTCAATTTTGATTAAAGGGTTTTTGAAAATATTAGAATTAAACAGATAAATGTGTATATCTGTGGGAATGTTATCTGTTTTTGTGGGAATATTAACTGTTTAGCATTAAAGGTATAGACAATTGGTTCAGTTTTACAAAATAAAACTGACCAATTGTCTATGCCCTTAATGCTAAAATAATGCTTATTTACAAAATAAAAGTAAAGATAATATGAACCAGATTGCGATGGTGACTATAATTACAGACTTTTAAAAAATTTTGTCCTGATTTATGGATTATAAATGCTTAACATGGAATATAAATGGAGCAAATGCTCCTAAAAAGAGGGAAAACATTATTTTTAAAAAATAAAAAAGATTTAATTTGCTTACAAAAACGCTTATTAGAAAAAAGATATAAAGTATTTGACTTACAAAAAATTGGGTGAAGAATTTATCTCAACAGAAACAAAACAAAAGGGAGAAAAGAAATGAAATTATTTTTCATTATAACCAGAATTTATAGTGACTGATGAGCAGGGTAGATATGTACAGTACAGGGTTAAGATTCTGATATTTATACTCCAAATGAGGATAAAACAATGTTCTATAAAAGACTTATAGGCAAACTAATGATCTTTTCTTATGAAAATTCATGTTTAATGGGAGATTGGAATGGAGTGATCTCCCCACGAATGGACAGAACTTTTGAGAACAAATATTAAAATTACACAAGGTAATATTTTATTTGATGGGCCGTTTAGAGCATGTTGATGCATGGAGACATAAAATGACAATTCAAGAGAGTACATTGTAATTTCTTTTGAAAGACATAGATCTTTTTCAAGAATAGACATGATTTGGATTTCAAAGAATTTGATTCATAAAGTAGAGATACTACCAAAGGCTTTTTTGGATCATAATCCAGTGAGTTTGGTTTTTAAAGGGTAACCTAGTTAACAGAGAGGTTAAATGAAATGCTGCTACAGAAAGAAGTAATAGTGGAAGACCATAAAAAGAAATTTTAAAAAGTTTTTTTCAAAATAATCTTAACAAATGTAAGAGGTTTGGGACACAAGGATACAAAGAAAGCTTTCATGAGAGGTTACTTTATACAACTTTACAATGAACTCAAAAAGAAGAGGCTAGAGAAAACACAATATTTTGAATGAAATAGAAAAAAATAGAAATTAAAAAGTTTGCAGAGAAGATAAATATTTATCAATAAATTAAGCTTCTAGAGTGACAATTACCTATGTTAACATTAAGAGAAATGGAGACTAAAATAAATTATGTAAAACAAAAGAACTGATCTTGCAGATAAACCAGGGAAGTGGTTGGCATATTAATTACACAAAGAAAAGAAAACAATATTGAAATTACAAGAGGGAGATACTGTAATAACAGATAATGTGGTTATTCAAAATATTATTAATATTATGTCAATATTATTCTAATTTACCTAAGGGACAAGAAATGTTCCTGAAGAAAATAGATTAATATTTAAAGAAATATGGTATTATTTACCAAGATTACAGAGAAATAGAAACAGGTTACGAATGAAGCTACAATAATAAGGGAAGTTTGCTAATCAAAAACGGGAAAAGTCCATGGGCCATATAGTTACTGGCTTCTTGCCATAAATGCATTGAGGACGAACTTTTACAGCCTTTACCAAATAAAACAAACTCTATTTTACTTAGGCTTTCATGCCCAAGGTAAGTTGTTTATGATTTGGGCTGAGAGGTTTAAAATGATTTTCCAAGAATGAGGATTCATGAGGATCAATGTGAGTTTTTAACCTAAAAAACAGTTAAAAGATAATACAAGAAATGTTTTGTACACTTTGGAATACTTGTAGCAACATAATGAAAAACAAGCTGCACTGATTTTTTTTAAACATAGAGAAGGCCTTTGACAATTTGACTTCCTGTTTAAAGCTTTGGAAGATGTGGATTTTGCAAGACAAATTTTTAAAAGGGTAAGATTGATCCACCCTTCACAGAAACACAAATAATTCTCAATGGAGATTTAACAAAACCCTATGAGATACAAAAAAAGGAAAAGATAGGAATGCCCATTTTTTCCTCTCTTATTTATTTTAGTTTTTGAAATATTGATATTGTCTTATTTTCTGGGAAACACAGTATTTTATCAAATGATGTACCGTTAGTATATGACACCAGAAAAAGTATCTAGAAAGTATAAAGGTACTTCAAATCTATATTGGAAATGTGAACAGCAAGAAGAGTCATTTTACCATGCTTGGTGAGCATGCAAAAAAACTAGAAAATTTTGGGTTCAAATGCATGTACTAATTCAGAGGATTTTAAGGATTAATATACAACTGAAACTAGAAGTTTTCCTCATGGAACTGATGGATAAACAGTTTGAAAAACATTGTGGCATTTTGTTTTGATATATGATAACCTCAGTGAGATTATTGTACACCCAAAGCTGAAAAGATTTGGCGATATCTACAATGGAGAAATAGTTAATTGAGATAATATAACTTAAGGAGATGACCAAATTGACCTGTTTTATTAGAAAAAGAGACAATATGGACATTTTGCACAAAACAGAAAAAAAATGAAGATGAACTATGGTTTTGATGATTGGACAGATTATAGAAGTCACAATGTAATTTTGGAGAAAGATAAATTTACAATTGTTTTTGTGACAGCTGTAAAGAGGTTCAGAAGCTACTTCTTTTTTCTTTTTCTTCTATCTGCTTTTCTTTTTGCAATTTCTCTTTCATTCCTTTTTTTCTTCCTCTTACTTTTATTTTTAAATCTTTCAGTATAATTATATTTTTAAAAGATGATTAGCTGACCAGATCCAGCTGATTTGTTGACCTATAGCAGCATAAGACAGATTTTGCCTGCACTGAGGCAGTAGGTAACTCACATTAAATATAAATACATTTTGATCTTGTGGAGAGGAGCAAATAAAAGAGAGAGAGGGTTGTTCGTTTTGGAAAAACAATGTGTTAGGAGTTATCCAAGAATGCTCTCTCTCTCTCTCTCTCTCTCTCTCTCTCTCTCTCTCTCTCTCTCTCTCTCTCTCTCTCTCTCTCTCTCTCTCTCTCTCTCTCTCTCTCTGTAAATTCATTCTCTTTACAAGATATAAAAATACTCTTGCATTCTCATAGGATGTATGTGCCACTAATGGAGGTTGCTGCTGATGCATTTTTTCCACAGTATCTGTGTTATTAAAGGGAAGACAGTATTGTGGGGAAAATGCCAATTTAAATTAGGAACCAAAATGTTTGGAGATGCAGACAACAAACTATACTTTATAGAATGCACAAATAACAGTGATCGCTGGATTCCCTGCCAAAGGATCACAGAAGATCCCCTAAGTCCCCAAGGTTATAGGTAATATTCCCTGAAATGGCGTATAGAACTTACAAAAGCAGTGGTAAATTGTAACACAACCTTTACTGCAGGCAGGAGAGAATGGCTGATGAGGATCTCCTTTCAGGGCAGGCAAGAGATGGAAAAAACTGCCACAGAAAAGGTATACATTGCCTCCCATCCCCAGCTGTACCATATGTGTGTCACTGAGAAGTTTCTAGATCACGGGTATCAAACTCGCCACGTCACGTGACATGTCGCAACGTGTCGTGACTTTTTTTGCATTGCCGGAGCTGAGGTGGGCGTGGCCTCCGCATGATGCAACCGGCCCGCGGGCCGGCAGTTCGACACCCCTGCTCTAGATAGTTGAAAGCAGTCTGCAATTTTGTTGCGGGAAGGGATCAGGACAAGCATCTGCATTAGGGAGTTTGAATGGGCCACCTAACTTATGCTTCTAATAAGATGTGCCATATGACAAACTATTTTATCAGTAAGTGAGAAGGAATTGTAAGAGATCATAAAACTTGTGCCTCCCATCTTCCTCTTAACAAAAATGCTTTTACTTTAGAGTCTCAGCAAATAACTTAAAATAACTTTTAAACTGTTTAATCTTTGTTTAACAGATAGTGAAAGATAATGAAGTTGAAATACAGGTAGTCCTTGACATACAGCCTTAATGGAGCCTGCCCATTATGGTTGTAAGGCATCATGGTTGTAAAAGATGCCGGTCACATGACCAACCCAATTTTATCACTTTGTTTTGTGGCGGTTATTAAGCAAACAGGGTAGTCATGAATACAAATGCAGCAGTTGTTAAGCAAACTCATTGTTCGCTGCGGTGCAGTTTTGTCAAAAGATGGAGGTGCTGGTTTTGAGGGTGTTTTCTCCACCTTCCTAATTTTTTAAGCTTTTAATACTGTAATCCTTTCTTTTAAATCTTGTTTTTGACTTTGTTCTTGTTTATGCCTTTATACTGTAATATGTTTTTTATTGTAAGCCATCTAGAGTCACTTAGCTGAGATGGGTAGTGTAGATATGTGATGAATGAATGAATGAATGAATGAATGAGTGAATGAGTGACTGAGTGACTGAGTGGAAGTCTAGAAACTGGTTTAAAACGTTTTGCATTTCTCTTCAGGGTAATTTTTTACTCCACCTGTGAAAGATCATCCTTAAGATGGGTATCTGCTGCATAGATAGTCTCCTATTCCCTTGTCCACATTAAGAGTCAAAGCTCTTCCAAAACCCAGAAGGATCTTTTTCCAAAGCCAGCAGCTGACATCTCTCCTGTCTATGGGATCAGGAAAAGTAGAAATAGAAGATAAGTTGCAAATACCGTAATCCATTGATATGCGCATATGATGGGGTGTTGATAGCACAGAATTTCAATGGACACTTATGTTCTTCCATCAGGTTAAATTTAGAAGCATAACAGAAGGTGAAATTCTCACCTTATGCCAAAATGCAGATAAAACAGGAGCACCCTGTCCTCAATCAGGATCTACCTTCCTCCTGTTCTAGCTTCAGCATTACAATTTTTGGAGGAGACAGGGGTTAGAGGAGCCTGCTGTTCCCAACAAGGTTTCTGTCTTCAGAATTGAATTATCATTGTTTTATCGATGAACTAAGAGAGAGGGCTTTTTTTCCCCCCTCTCTGTCTCTATACGGCAGACCAGATTTTAATCCAGTGCATGTCCTGAGACCACCTGGACTCATTTGACAAGGACATTTGCTGGCACAGAGCAGAAGCATTTAGGAAAGAAATGAATTATGCACAGGGAGGAGCAGGTGAGCATCTTTATCTACTACCATTTAGAGAAATAAGAAGCAGCAACAGATGGCATGTGATAAGCTTCACCCCACCTTCCTCCAACTATATGAGTTGTTCTTTGCTGGAGAACATTGTGGGATTCCCATATCCCATAGCTTTGAATACTCTTGTATAAATCATTTCAAATCATTGTCTGCTGGTGATGTCCTGGCTAATTGGGTTTTACCGCTATTAGTGACTAACCAAGGGTTTTCTGCTTGAAAAGTGCTGTGTATATCCCATATTAAGAGGCTGTGCTTCTGACTTTCTGAATCATGCTGCCCTGACAGTGTATATATCTGCGTTACTGACCCAGTTGGAGAGAATCTGCAAGACATCATGATTTTTGCAAGCAGTTTATCTCTATTTATATTTTGAATCAGCATATCTAAAAGAGACTGAGTCAGCCTGGATGATCAAAAGGTTTCTTTGTCTTCTGTTGCTTTCCCCAGGATCCTTCCGGGTCTCCTATGGAGCTGATTTGATTACACAAGGCATGTAGCTGTTATTGCAAGACGTAAAACATGCCTTGTTTCTGAAGCCCATCATATTTGTTCTCTGTCCACCTTTCTGATTCATTCTCCCAGTCCCCTAATCTGGACTTTTTGTACCCCCCCCCCCAACATGTACATAGCTCAATATAAACTCTACAGTATTATTGCTGAATGCAGCTATACATCTTATTGGGGATGTGCTCTGAATGTAAGGATATTGTATGTTCTCAATACTAGTGCTAAAAATGGGATTCTTTCTGCGGATTGTCTGTGATTTGAATGGTAAAGAATAGTATAAATGCTCCTTGTGCCATACTATGACTTTAGGAGATACAGGCTGTGTTTCAGAAACTGATTGTACCTCCCCCAGATTTAAAAACAAGACTTCCTCTTCCTGTCATACTAACTTGCACCTTAAGTACTTAATTTCTTGCCTTTATTTCTTCTTAATGTTTTGAGTTACACAAAGAGATTCATTTTTTTAAACCTACTAAAATAAATCAGTCTTAGTCACTTTTAGTTCTGGCATTAACGATATTTATCACTGTTTCCAATTCTGGTAACAGTGGTAGAAATAGAATGATCTGCATAGAGTTGTACTATAAAATAGGTATATTAGCTTAAATGACTCATAAGAACTTCTAATAATTGGTAAGAAATTCCATAGCATTTATGAAGACATATTTAAAGCCTATGTGCCAGTTTTCTTTAGAATACCAGTTAGGGAGAAGAGTATTCTTTATAGATGTGTATATGTTCTTTGTTAGTTCAAAATCTGAATTACTCAAAGTAATGGTTTGAATTCTTCAGTGAGACCAACATAACATTTAACCACTTGTATCTGTTTGGATAATAGATTAGCAATAGCACTTAGACTTATATACTGCCCCATAGTGCTCTGGACAGTTTACAACATCAGCATAATGCCCCCAATGATCTGGGTCCTCATTTTACCAACCTCAGAAGGATGAAAGGCTGAGTCAACCTTGAGCCCATCAGGATTGAACTCCAAACTGTGGACAAAGTTAGCCTGCAATATTGCATTCTAACCACTGCGCCACCAGGTTAGGTTATCATATATTTGGATATCATATATCAGTGTTTATCATATATTTAATAACCAGGTGATGTTGAAGACATCTTAATTTTTGTTCTTAATGTTCTTTTGTCAGCTTATTTCAGGATAGATTTTGGTAAGTGAATATATACTGTTTATTTTCCTTTATACTTTTCCATGAATTCATCTTAATGCTTCCCAATACATTTTGCTAAGTTACTTCTACATTTCTTGATCTCAAGCATCTTGATCTACCTTTTTATACAATCACAAGATTACTTTGCCATGGTAACCTAGAATATAAACAGTATACCATAATACAGCTGGGCACTTAGTAGCTTTAGCTTTAATTCACTGGAATCTAACTAGGCTCATCAGCCTTCCTGAATACTTAAAATAATACATGTTCTGGTGTTGGCAAAGAAGGTCAAAACGAGTTAAACTGCCAAACATGAAGTAATAAATGTAAGTTATAGAAAGGCAAATTCTAATTGAATAATAATGGAGAAGGGGAACAATCCGAATAGTAGCAGATGGACATTAAAACCTATTATCCAGAGCAATGGTGGACTCTCCTTCATTGGGTTTTTTTTTTCAGACTTCAGGTAGACTACAGTTCATCTAGGTTACTTTGATCTGGATTTCTGCCCTGAACCAAGAACTGGTCACAGCAATCTCAGTGTCAACGCTGTTAATATAGGATATTATTGCATTGACAAGATATGCAGTACTGTCTGGTATTTTTAGAGTTAACTCAGATGACATAGAAAGGGAGGAGATTTATGAGGAAAGCCCGGGAGAGGAACGGAAGTGAATCTTTGGCCTCCAGCCTAATTGGAAGACGTAATTTATAACTGTAAAATAAGGGAGTGGTTTAGCAAGTAAAGACAGACACAAGCCAGAGAAATTCAGATTCTGGCATCCGCTTTGTATGTGCCGAAGCTATGTTTGCAAAATAGATTCTAAAAGGGAAACAAAGCCTCAGAATTCTTTGAAAAGCATCTTCCTTCGGAACCATAACACTCAGCACCTAATTCTGTGATTATATTAATAACCTTATCTTCCTGTATTCAGTGACATACGATAGATTCTTTCTCTATGGTCATTAAACAATTGTAAACAAAGCTGATGTTTAAATAATGTATATAACTGAGCCTACTCTGTAGTCCTAGTCTTTCCAATAATGCCACAATGATCTGAAAAGTGGTTAGAGTCCAGGCTAGAAGCCTGGAGACGGAGTTCTAGTCCTTCCATAGGCATGGAAGCCAGTTAGTTGACTTTGGGCCAGTCACTCTCTCAGCCCAACCCACCTCATAGAGTTGTTGTTTTGGGAAAAATAGGAGGAGAAATGAGTATTAGTTATCTTCACTATTTTGAATTATCTATAATAATAGTAATAACATCAAGCATATTGAAGTCAAGAAAAAGGTTAGAAATGAGTACATTAAGAGAGTGAAGAAGATCTTAAAATCTAAAGTCAGTGGAGAAAAGACCATCAAGGAAATCAATACCTGGGCAATTCCAAACATTAGATACACAGCTGGAATAACAGACTGGGCTCAACCAGAATTAACAGGCCCTGGATAGGAAGACCAGAAAAATAATGACAATGAATTATGCCCTTCATCCATGCAGCGATGTTGATAGACTCTGTTACCAAGGAAAATGGGTGGGCAGGGAATGTTGCAAGTACATCAGATGGTAGAAGAAGAAGAAAGGGCATTGGAAGAATATATGAAAGATAGTGAAGAAGATGCACTGAAGCTAATATACCATGAAGGCCTACTGAGTACTAGAAAGATCAAACTCACTTACAAGAAAGACCAAGTGAAGATAAGAAAGGAGACATGGGAAGACAAAGCATTACATGAGCAGTACATTAAAAATAACAGGGAAAGCAGATAATAACAAGACCTGGCAATGTCTAAGAGCAGGAAATTTGAAGAAAGTGACAGAGGGGCTAATTCTGGCTGCACCAGACCAAGCCTTAAGAACAAATACATACAAAGTCAGAATTGAGAAGACAGCAACAGATAGCAAGTGCCACCTCTGCAAAGGAAGAAAGAATCAGTGGACCATCGGATTAGCTCTGCAAGATCACACAGATTGACTACAAGCAACAGCATGACAAAGCAGCAACAATGGTGCATTGTTAAGGTCTGCAAGAAGTATCAATTTCCTGCTAGCAAGAACTGGTAGGACCATAAAATAGGAAAAGTCATAGAAAATGAAAAAGCTAAAGTGCTCTGGGACTTCAGCATTCAGACAGGCACCTGCCACATAACACCCCAGACTTACCAGTTGATGATAAGAAAAACAAAAACATCTGGATAGTAGGTATGGCATTACCGGGAGACAGCAGAATTGTAGAAAAGGAACTGGAGAAGATAACAAAATACAAAGACCTGCAAATAGAAATAGAAGAAATATGGCAAAAGAAGGCATCAGAAGTCCAAATAGTCATAGATGTCTTGAGTGCAATCCCAAAACAACTGAAGCACCACTTGAACACAATCGGCATTAACAAATTCACCATTAGTCAATTGCAAAAGGCAGCTTTACTCGGAACAGCTCACATCCTGCGATGATATCTGTTAACACAATCAAACATCCACATCTGCCTATCCCAGGACCTTGGGAAGGATTCGATAGGTGGGCAAAAATGCCAAATTCAGTCTAAACATCTGGCTGACTGTGCAACAAACCATAATAATAAAAGCAAGATTAAAAATGGCTGTTATTCCTCAGTAGTATTATGTGAAGGATCCGGGGTTCTGAACCTGAATGTGAGAAATATAATTACCTAACTTGGCTCAAATCTCCTTCTGCAACAGGGCCCTTGAGAAATAATCTAACCTTGCTGCTCAAGAAATTGTGCTACAATCAGGAGATTAAAGGAGCACAATAGGGCAGCCATATTCATTTGCTTTTGTTCGGTTTTTTCAAGTTTTTTTGTACTCAATGTACAACAAATAATAAGAACAAAATTGCTTTAGACAGCAGCAAGAATATATCCAGCCACTGAAGCATGAGTGACCCTTCATAACAGTTCTCAGATGTGGATTCATTGTGGCTGGCTCATGTTTCACATTAAGCTATGGTTTGTTTAACCCTGTTTATTGAACATAGTAGGCAAGATTCGTAGAAACAGTCAGCCCAAACTGAACAAATCATATGATTGTTGAACATGATATGTTTAAAAAGCACATTTCTATTCATACATTTATGATTTGCTGCTGCAGACAGTGTTAGAACACTAATAAATCACAACCATCATACAAAATGTTAAGTATCTCTTAACAAATACCAAATACCTTTCCAGAATTGTTTTTTTCTGGTTATACAATATTTTGCCAAATACAAGTATTTTGCCTAAAGGAGCAATTCCAATCTTGCTCAGCTGACATTTTGAGATGTTAAGATACAGGCTTGCTCTATTTTTTTCTGTGTTTTTTTTTTTTAGCAAAAATTAGCTATTTTGGGAGTGACGAAAAATAAAAATTGTTCCTGAAGAATGGTTTAATTATGTAAATTCAGACTGTATGAGTTTCAAAGAAGCTTTCATTGTTGCAACTGAAAATTCCTTTGAAATAAAAATAGCAGTTTGAGAGAGCTGATTTTTTTTTTAAAACAGCCAGATAGGGAGAGAAAGAGCCTCCTCTGAACCCCAACATTCATAAGGTTGTTGAGGCATCAGAATGGTTGCTTTTGCAGACAAAAATGTATCTAATTTCTTTCACACAAGTAAGTAACTATTAAGTTTACTTAATAGTTGACTAAGATTACTAATCCATTATAAGCCCATATTATTTCTAAAAAGTGTATTATAATTTTAAAAACCTTTGACATTTACTTTCTCCATTTACCTAGAAAGGCTGAAGGTAGTCCTCAGTTAATGATGGTAATTGGGTCTGAATTGCTGTTTCTAGGCAATGCCGTCATAAAGCGCAACATTACGTGACCAGGCCACTTAGCAATGGCAATTCCAGCACTCCCAATTGTTAAGCAAATCACAGAAGATCATGAAGTGACCACGTAGGTGGAACTTCTCCAGGAGATCTGTCCCCATCAAGTTCCTTCAGGATTCCCCATGGTTGCTCCCATCACTGCTGTAATTGAATCCATCCACTTTGCTATCGGTACACTCCTATCTGGGATGGTCGTCCTCTTCCACCGAGCGCGCAGCTTCGGGAGGGACGCACATGGAGCGGTGAGGGAGGAAGGGGACACCCGCCTAGCCAGCCAGATCAGCCGAATCAACCCTGGCGATCAATGGGGTGACAGATGTCACAGCCAGATCGCCCTCACATCCCCACTTTGCTATCAGTTGTACTCTTCTCTTTTCTTTCAGTTGAAATTGAAGAGATACATAATTCACACTAATACTTGCATCTTTCTTATATTCTCTCTTAATTCCGTTATATATTCAAGATGGACAGTGTTTAATATTTATATGTTATGTATATATAGGGGTGTAGGTCTATACATATGTTGTATATAGTATGTATATGTTGTATATAGTATGTTTAGGTGTGTGTCATGTATGTGTTCACTTTGAGAGCGGGCAACTAAATTTCATTTTCGATGTGTATTGTTGTGCCCACAGTAAAAAATGTCTTGCCTTGCCTTGCCTTGCCTTGCCTTGCCTTATCTTATCTTACCTCCACAGTAGATGTCTTATGATTTACTGATAGGACTCTTCTTATTCAGTTGTAAACTCCTCAGTTTGCTTTAAGTCAGTGTTGACTCCTGGTGATTGCCTGGATGAGTCCCTGCAATTTTCAGAGCAAATTTTAAGAAGTGGTTGGCCATTGCCTACTTCCTAGGACTGAGAGAGAGCAATTGGTCCAAGGTCACCTAGTTGGCTTTGTTCCTAAGGTGAGACTAGGCACCAGAGGCCAAACTGCTATCTCAGGTGTGCCATATCTTTATAGTACATGGGATAAGTGCCAGTGCCTTTTTATTTATTTATTTAGCATTTTCTCCATCCACTTATGTCCTCCGGAATCCCCCAAATCACTGACACCCCTCTTTCAATATTTTTAGCCTTAAATGGTTCCTCTATCCCCTATTTTGTTTCCCAACTTTGAATCACTCCCAAGGATCTCCGTTTTCCCCCCCTTTCCTTAGGCAACCTGAATCAATCCTTTTTTCATATACTATTTTCTGTTAAAACCTCTGCTAGAAAATCTCTTCCAGTCAAATTTAAGAGTCTATTACTTGCCCTCACTATAAATGTAATCTTCCATATGGTTTTATGGGACTTTCCTTTCCTGATTCCTCTCTTATCTCTTACACAGATAATTTCTTCTCATTTTTTCCTTCTCATTTTTTTTTAAAAAATGGCTTTAAATACCTCTCTTTTATTAATGCTGCTATTTATACAGTTCTACATGATGGCACGTCTACCTCTTTCCTTTTTTTTAAACCACACTTAGGCTAAAACCTCTGCTTATTATTTTTAAGCTCTAATAATCAAAATCAATTTTTCAACACCCATCTTTTCTCCTTCAGTATGATTAATCTCTCCTCTTGCACTTCTTTTCACCTTCAGTATGATTAATCTCTCTCTCCTGCCACTCCCTCCTATTAGAATCCTTGTGGCTTTTCTAGGTAGGCTAAAGTATCCATTGTTCATATTCAAAAAGAGTATTACCTGCAGTATTAAAGCAAAATATAAGTGGGGCCACATTATGATCATTAATTTGCCAATTGATTATATATGTTTAAGTTCCATATCATAGAAACATGTACAATGTGCTGAGTCTCATACTGCAGAACCACTGTTTTCTTAGATGTCTATATTTGATAATAAGTCCTTATAAATCTCAGATTTGGGCAATTCACTAAATAGTTTTGTATACAATATCAGTGCTGACAAAACATTTAGCTTTTAGATCAATCGATCCAAGCAGAAGCATTCACTTACTATCTACCGGTAGTTGTTGTGGGCAGTGATTATAGTTCTTACTCAATAAAAATTAAAACCACTCATTTTCAATGCCATTTTAATGGTAGCAGATGGTTGAGGATGTTAAATGACACCAGTAACATTTTCATTATAGTATATGTAGCGTCACCCCCGTAGGGACCGCTTAAGTCCAGGCCCTCCCAACCTCGCCTCCCAAGTGGCCACCAGCCCAAAGAGGTCTCTTACGTTGGCGCCTCTGCCTAACAGGGCACGTAACACGGTGGTATTCAGTCACGATCGGCAGCCATGCGCATGGGGCGGCGATGGTCACTCTCTCTCTACGGTGACTCACTTGGGATGATGGTGGTTTATCTCAGGCAATAAGAACTTACAGGGAAGATGGTAGTCAATCTCTAATGACAACAACTTGCCCAGAACGATGTTAATCAGCCTCTGGTGACGGCAACTTGCCTGGAATGATGGCGGTCAGTCTCTGGTGACAGCAACTTGCCTAAAACAATGGCGATCAGTCTCTGGTGACAGCAACTTGCCTAAAACAATGGCAGCCAGTCTCTGGTGGCAACAACTTGCCCAGGACGATGTTATTCCGTCTTTGATGACAACAACTTGCCTAGAACGATGGCAACCAATCTCTGGCACTGGCAGAGGCCTCCCTTGTCCGCTCTCCTCGCCCCTCTCTGACCTCACTCCATGTAATCCCTTTTTATCTCCCCCAGCTGATCCTATAAAGAAAAAAAAACCCTTATCTCCCACTAAAAGATGTATGTCAAACTCTTCCCTAACTCTCCCTCTGCCTAACTTACTCCAACGAGGGAAAGGAATTTAAACTCCCCAAACTACCCTCTCTCCCTCTCTTTGTCTGGCCTGCCCGCAACGGAAAGAAACAATAAAACTTCACCTTTCCCCACCTCTCTCTCTCTGTCTCTCTGTCTCTCTGTCTCTCTGTCTCTGTCTCTCTGTCTCTGTCTCTCTGTCTCTCTGTCTCTCTGTCTCTGTCTCTGTCTCTCTCTCTCTCTCTCTCTCTCTCTCTCTCTCTCTCCTGGCTGCTTCAAGCAAACAGCTCCCAGCCACTCTCATCTCTCTCTCTCTCTCTCTCTGCCTGGCCTGCTTCAAGCAAACAGCTCCAACCAACCACTCTCATCCTCTCTCTCTCTCTCTCTCTCTGCCTGGCCTGCTTCAGGCAAACAGCTCCAGCAAGCTACTCCTACTCTCTCTCTCTCTGCCTGACCTGCTTCCAGCAAATGGCTCCAGCAACTACTCTCACTCACTCTATCCCTCCCCCTTTCGTCCAGCTTGCCTGTAACAAAGCAAAAAAAGCAAACGCGAAAACCCCAGCTTCTTATTCTCTCTTCGATCAGCTGGCTCAGAACAGCAAGCTCCACCAAGCCTTCTCTCTTCCTCCTTTCTATCAGCTTCCTCCTCCTTTTTCTTCCCTCCTCCGAGCCATGCCCTGCCGCCAGACCCATCGCAGCTGCCAGAGCTCCTTATCTTCCTGCCTAATCGGCAGGGCTCCTGCAAAGCCTCTCAGCTGGCCCCATTCTCACCCCAACTCCGCTACGTACATATATTTTTTCTCAGTTGAAAGGATGGTGTAGTCATTTGGTGTGATCTAGTTTTCATTCTTTTATTCATTCATTTATTCTATACCCGACATTATTTTCCTACATGGAAATACATTTTCATACACCATTTAATTAAAAAAAACTGAAGACCCTACCAAGTTACCTGAAATGTAGCTGAGCATCACGTCTGCTATACTGTATAATACTGTAGTGTTCTATAACTTCTTGCTGATCCTATCTGACTTAGATTGTTTCAAGACAGAATACAGGTTCAACTCTGAAGAGAATATGCATTCTCTACCACCCTCAGATTCTCAGTGATTGTCAACTATTTGTAATGGCTACCATGCCTGAGTTACAATAAAGATTTGATTCCCAGCTGTTTTGTTCAAATTCCTGGAGAGCTTCAACCACGTTTTAGAACCTAACATCCTGAAAGATTCACCTTTTACATAAAGACTTATAGGTTAAACCACACATCTAAGCCATTCTTTTTAATCACAGAGGGTGGTGTATTTCTTACCCTAAAAATAGCACAGGGGGAAAAAAAAGACTTGCCTCCTCTCTTTCCAGCCCCAGAATGCAAAAAATCTCTTCTACATAAGTAGGCACCCAGGTAAGTAGGATACCCCCCTCATTGTGTGGAAAAGGTTATTCCCAGGGTCTTATATTTTAATGTTATGATTTTGATTTGTTGGTATTTTTTAAAGTTATAAGTCACAAAGGGGGATTGTATTCTTGTGGTCTGAGAGATCTATAGGACCTAGAGAAGAAATTCAGAGAGCCAGTTTGGTCTAGTGGTTAAGATAGAAGATAGAGAGTAGGAGATTGTGAGTTCTAGTCCAGCCTTAGCCATGAAAGCCAGCTGAGTGACCTTGGGCCAGTCACTTTCTCTCAACTCAACTCATCTCACAGAGTTGTTGTGGGGAAAATAGGAGGAGGAAGGTGTGTTGGATATGTTTGCCACCTTGAGTTATTTGCAAAAATAATAAAAGCAAATACAAATTCAGATACAAATACAAAAATAGATTTAGCTACATGCTATGCAATAAACACAGCATAATATTTGGCTTTGGAGTCCAGTGATTCTCAAGGCTTTCTCCAAATCTAAAAGGGACATAAACAAGCCACCTATCTTTACCAGTCTGATACTCTCCAACTGTTTTATACTTCAACAAGTGTGTTCTGCTCCATATTGTGGTCCTTTGAAACCTTTTCAAATTTGGGACCCTGCACACGCGCAAGAAGGGCAAAAGAACTAGCAAACAACGGAGGGAGACCGAAAAACCCAATGAATGATCGAGCAGCAAAGGACCTTAAGATGGAGGGGACAACCAGAAGTGAACCAATATACCCATGGGTATCCACGGAGGAAGGCAGCGCTCCTGAGTGTGGGAACACACGCAGGAGTATATCCACCAGAGACTGCCCTGACAGACACCCGGACTCACTCAATACATCCCCCCCCGAACACACACGCGCACAGCCCCAAGGAAGATCAGACGGATCCCGGAATAAAACCAAAAAAGGGGATAAGTGAAAGTGAGCGAAAGCAACCGGCGCACGACAGCAGAAAGAAAGTGATTAAGACAAAGAAAGGGAAAATAGCAACCTCGGAAGATACCAACACAGCAAGAGACACGTACCCTTTAAGAACAAACCAAATAAAAAAAACAGACGGACCGATGACTAGATCGAGAAGCCAGGCGCAGAGCTGTCCAACAGTATAAAAAGGACTCCCAGTAATCTTGTATTATGCTCTGATGATGTCAGCAGTGTGGCTGACGAAAGCTTAGCTTTGACTTTTGTATTAAACAGTTTCTGTTTTAATATCATCCTGGTGCTCGAACTATTTTGTTTTTATTATATGGATTTACCCAGGATTTGCATTTTTAGTGTAATTAGGGATTGTTATGATAGAGCAGTATTGCTCCATGCAAGAAAATGGGAGAAACTGGCACGACGTATGTCCAGCAGCTACCGTAAGCTAACATTTCTTCATGACTGCATCCGAGGAGACCTTCCCCCCAAGTCTTTGAGAAGGAAACCCATAATTGACTCTATGGAATGCCAACTGGCCGTCCGCCAATTTCAACATCGCACCATGCGGGCTCTTATTAATGACCATTACAGGTGGATAGATGTCTGGAAGACATGGATCCAAGGCTGTCGTGAATGCTGCAATGCAGAACTAACACATCAACACTTTGAGGCACTCGACCATCAGATTCATCAAGCCACCATGAGGGCAAGTCGCCAGACAACCATGACACTCCAACGCAAAACGGAAACATTACGGACGTTTGGAAACCGCAATTACAACAAGGGGTTAGTCCACAACGTATCCTCTAAAACATTGACCCGAGAACAGACCACCTTGCTCGAACGGGACACGGGACATAATTTGGCGGATGCACGACCATTAGATTTTGTGGCGGCATTGGAACCCGCCATACAATGGATTGAGGTGGGGGATGAGATCAAAAACTCCATCAGACAAAGGATCATGGGGCTACTAATGGGTCACAAACGATGCCAAACACTATCCAGAGAGGAGAAGGAGGCTTCAGAACAACTTAGAAAAGACCACACCATCGTTATTCTACCAGCGGATAAGGGCAGGGCGACAGTGGTTATGGATAGTACACAATACACTGATAAAGCCCTAGCACTACTTAGTGATACAACAGCATACAAAGTCACCACTGGAGACCATGACCACGCTCAAAAATAGCATAAACAAACTTTTAAACAATTTTAAACATCGTGGAAAAATGGATGAAAACACCTTGAGGAAAATACGCCCGGGGGACTCAGCTATGGCTAGGTTCTACGGCCTACCAAAAGTTCACAAAGAGGGGGCTCCCCTACGTCTGATTGTCTAGTTCAAAGGCACACCAACCTCGGAGCTAACCAAGTGGCTGAGTGGCCGTATCAGCCACCTGGTAGACAACAACCAAACCACAGTAAGATCGGCCGAGGAATTTTTAGAGAAAGTCAAGCCCTTAAAGGTGGAGGGAGACGAAGTGATGGTGTCGTTTGACGTCACCTCACTCTTCACCTCCATCCCGCAAGACTTGGCAGTCACGACATTAAGAGACTGCCTTAACGAAATGGGACAAGGACAACACCAGGACTCCCTCCACACCGAGGATCTAGTGAAGCTAATAACATTATGCTTAAAAACATATTTTACTTTCCAAGGGACCATATATGAACAGGAACACCAATGGGATCCCCCATCTCAAGTATAGTGGTGGAGGCTGTCCTGCAACGCTTGGAGACCATAGTGATGACCCAGTACCACCCCAAATTTTGGGTTCGGTATGCGGACGACACGTTTGTAATTATTAAGAAACAAGATAAGGCCAACTTTATGGATGCGTTAAATTCGGTATACCCGGACATCCGCTTTACAGCAGAGGAGGAGAACCAGGGTTCCCTAGCCTTCCTGGATGTGTTGGTTCACCGCCAACCGGATGGAACTTTACACACAAGAGTGTACCGTAAACCGACTCATACCAACAGAACCCTCCACTACAAGAGCAACCATCCAGTGGCCCACAAGATTAGCTGTGTAAGAACATTATTCAAACGGATAGACTCACATTGCAGCACAACCAGGACCAAAACTGAAGAAAGAAACCACCTCTTTCGAACCTGCAAGTACAATGGTTACCCTACCGAATTTATCAGGAAGTATAGCAGACCACATAGATCCCGTGAAGACTTGCAAAAAGCCGACAGGACGACAACGCAAAATGTGCGTATCCCTCTCCCATATATCAATAGTGTGTCGGAGGCAACAGCCAGACTACTGGCCCCCTTTAATGTAGAAGTGGCCCACAAACCAGACCAAACCTTACGGACCAGGATCACTGGCAATTAAAAGACAGGAACAATATTCACAGATTTGGACCCATATGACCAACTATGGACATGAATTTCATCTTACCAGTGCACAACCTATATCCAGGGGCACCACTAAGGGAGGCCGCCTACTCAAGGAGGCCTGGCTTTCTGATGGCGACTCCATCAATCGCCACATAGAACTTTGCCCGGCATACCAAACACTTAAGATATGGGAAAAACAACACCAAAACTCACAACAAAGGCAATTTGCACACCCCTTACAAAACCAGAAGGAAGGAGGTGTGGAGGAGATAGCCCATTCATGTGACGACGAACTCACAACATATCCTACAAGGGGGACAGAGAAGAGACAAAAAACACCCCCCACGGACACCCCAAATACGCACACCCAATCCATTCTACAACAAGGAGAAGTAATGATGGGTGCGAACGATGCGGATGGCTGGATGGCGACCCGCGGGGTGCCCGCACCACTATCCCCGCCAACAAGGGGGGAATGACGAGACACTCCACCGATGACTACAAAAAAGTGATCCATGAGCGAACGATGGGAAGCCACGCTACGGGACCCTGTACACGCGCAAGAAGGGCAAAAGAACTAGCAAACAACGGAGGGAGACCGAAAAACCCAATGAACGATCGAGCAGCAAAGGACCTTAAGATGGGGGGGACAACCAAAAGTGAACCAATATACCCATGGGTATCCACGGAGGAAGGCAGCGCTCCTGAGTGTGGGAACACACACAGGAGCATATCCACCAGAGACTGCCCTGACAGACACCCGGACTCACTCAATACATCCCCCCCCCGAACACACACGCGCACAGCCCCGCCAAGGAAGATCAGACGGATCCCGGAATAGAACCAAAAAAGGGGATAAGTGAAAGTGAGCGAAAGCAACCGGCGCACGACAGCAGAAAGAAAGTGATTAAGACAAAGAAAGGAAAAATAGCAACCTCGGAAGATACCAACGCAGCAAGAACAAACCAAATAAAAAAAACGGACGGACCGATGACTAGATCGAGAAGCCAGGCGCAGAGCCATCCAGCAGTATAAAAAGGACTCCCAGTAATCTTGTATTATGCTCTGATGATGTCAGCAGTGTGGCTGACAAAAGCTTAGCTTTGACTTTTGTATTAAACAGTTTCTGTTTTAATATCATCCTGGTGCTCGAACTATTTTGTTTTTATTATATGGATTTACCCAGGATTCGCATTATATTATTATATTATTATATTATTCGTGTTAGTTTTTAATCTTTATATATATATATATATATATATATATATATATATATATATATATATATATATATATATATATATATATATATATATATATATATATATATATATATATATGAAGATTAAAAACTAACACGAATAATATAAAGTGAAGAAAAGAAGGAAAGGGAAAAAAAGAAAAAGTACAAAAAGAAAGAATGAAGAGAAATAAAAAGCAGTAGTTTCTGATTTTCTCTGCAGCAAATATAAGTACAAGTGCAAAATTACCTTTCACTCTATGGGTACAAAAAGAAAAGCTCTTTGTCTATTATCTATTTTTTTCAAATCATCAAAGCCGTATATGATAAGATCATTTTTTCTGTTTCATCCAAATAGTCCATAAGGGCTTTCCAGTCAACAATAAGCATAGATGTTGTCTTTTCTCTAATCAAAAAAGTCCACATGGCCATCTCTGCAAGTTCTATCATCTTCAACAACCATTCCTCTATTGTGGGTAGTATCATGTTTTTCTACTTTTGAGCATATAATCTTGCTGACAATTGTACTTTGTCCCATCTTAACATATCTTTCAAATTCATTCCATGACATAATTGTTTTGAAATAGCATTCAATTTATATTTATCATAGTGATACCCAAGTATTTTACATTCTTCTTAAAACCTGTTTATTTATTAATTCTGCTTGATCTTGTATTTTCATATTTTTGTTAACTTCCTTGTCTTCTGTTGATTAATCTGAAAACTTGCTACTGCACGAAATTCTTTTAATTTAGCCATTAATATTTCAATTCCATTTAAAGGATCATTAAAAGCCAACACGAAACCACCTGCAAAAGCTCCTTATAACTTTATAAGTCTTTTTTTCTAATCTTTATGCTCACAATCTTCTTGTCCTGTCTTATGTCTGTATTCAATATTTCAAGAACTAAAATAAACAGGAGAGGGGACATTGTCTTGTTTCTTTTTCTATCTCACATGGTTTGGTTAGATCTCCATTAACAAATATTTTTGCTTTCTATAAAGTATACGGTAAATCAATTTTATAAAATTCTCTCCAAAATCTTCTAAAACTTGAAACAGGAAAGTTCAATTCAAATTGTCAAAGATCTTCTCTACATCTAAAAAAAATCAATGAGGTTTATTTTTTATTATGTTGTTCCAGGCATTTCAAAATATCCACGGTTCTAGCATTATCCTTTAACTGACTTTTACGTAAAAACCCACATTGATCCTTCTGATTCTAGCAAAGTTATTTTCTGTTTTTCAGCTAAAATAGTTATATAACTTAAAATAATTATTCAATAGTGGTGTCAGTTGTAGTTTCTTGTTAAAGTCAAGTCTTGTCCCTCTTTAGGTATTAATGTATGCTGGCCTCTTTCCAAGTCTCTGGCATCTTTCTTTCTGTAAAATAGAGTTCATTGTGGTTTGTAGAGGTTGCAAAACTTCATCCTGAAAACATTTATAATACAACCTGATATCCTGGTCTATCTGGTCCAGGGATAATGAAATATGGGACTTATTTTTACAAAATAAAGAGGTTAAAAAAGGTAGTTATTTAAATGTATTAGAAACGTACAAACTTGAATAATAATTACATTAGATAGCTATATATTGAATTGTAACTATTTACTGCAAAAATGATCTACTATACCCCCTTTTCCTTTTTTTAAAAAGCATTTTCTATGAGTTTTTTTATTTGACGTATGTAGAAGGTGTATGTACTTTTATACATACATACAAGATGTATGTATGTGTATATATATAGAAGATGTGTGTATTTTTATAGGTTTTTTCTGATTTTCCTTTTGTCATTATTTTAAACAGCAACAAAGTATTAAAAAAAACTTTGCCGCAAAGGAAATCTCTCTTTATCTGTAGATTAATTACTTCTAAAAGTGTTTAAGAAATTAGAATAGCTGGACTCTGTGTCCACAAAGGATACATTAATTATTGTGAGTATAGATCAGGGGTCTCCAACCCCTGGTCCGTGGACTGGCACTGGGCTGTGGCATGCCAGAAACCGATCTGCGCAAACAAGCAAAGCCCCATCAGCAGGATGCAGGCAGTACATGAAACCACACACACACTGGTCTGCAGAAAAACCTCTCTCCACGGAACCAGTCCCTGGTGCTCAAAAGGTTGGGGACCTCTGGTATAGATGGAATCCAATAATGTCCAGCTGCTCAACTCCCGTAACAACTGCAAAAACTTTCATTTCTGCAGTTTGCTCATGAGGATCAGCCATCTGGATACAAGTGGGTTATCTCACAATCTCTCTTTGATCCACAGAGATTTCACCAGTCAGCATCTACCCTCCAGCCAGAGTTCTTGGCCATAACAACTTTCCTTTGGAGATGTCAGTCCACCATAGCCCTCACTGGAAGCTCCATCCTTTTATGTTAAAATTATTGCCCTTTGATATCAAACCTCTTAGCCAAAGAAGGAAGATATTTTGAGTTTGATGCCTGATACGCCTTAGGATAAAGTGAACTATATTTACTCGCTTTGCACCAGAGAACTTGCACACAGAACTGCTTTCCCTCTGCACCTGTGCTTTCATCTGCTAATAGTTTCCTAATTAGCAATAATTGTCTCTTGTCTGCCCCTAGAATCATGAAGCACATTGAACCTGCCATCAGAAATCATAACCAAGTGGTCTTATAATCAAGACCTAATTAAGAAGAAAATGCACACTTCATTATCTTATGGCATGTGTTTTGTTACTGCAAACGTAATTAATTAGAGTTCAATTAATCCAAAAATGGCTTGTTCTTTTCCTACTGTGGATGTGATGGTAGTGAAGGCAAGCTTGGTCTTAGAGACTCCTCTTTGTTTGGTAGAGTGTGGAATTCCTCACTGCAAACAGGATTCAATCTAGTTTCCAGAAGACCAGCAGAAGGAATTGATAAGTGAACTCCTGCAAACTTCTTAGTTTAGAAGCAATAAAAATAAAGGGGAAAAAACTGTATTTCCTTCAGTGTGTAACTCTGAAAGTTTCAGTACATATTAGAAGATTAATGTTAGTCCTTCAAAGTAGGCCACCCTATGAACTACTGGAAGTCTACTTCATTTTTATGAGCTATAACAACAGCATCTTGAAATTCTGACAGATATCCCTTCCTCTTAGACAAAAAAAGACCCAAGGCAAGGCAGTCTTTAGTTCCTTACTAACTGGAGGCTGTGGGGACCTGGATGGGGGACAACAGGCTTCAACATAACCCTGGCAAGACCAAATGATTTTGGGTATATGGGGCTCAAGGATCCGGGACTTTGTCTTCTTTGATTCTGAATAGGATGGCACTGCCCCAGACAGATCCAGTTCACAACCTGGGGGTTCTCCTGGACTCGCGACTCCTGCTGGAAGAACAGGTGGCAGTCGTGGCTAGAGCCTTTGCACAACTTTGGTGTGTGTGTCAATTGTGGCCTTTCCTGGATCAGGATTCCCTGAGCTAAGTTGTTCAGGCCCTAGTCATCTCACGGTTGGATTATTGTAATGCGCTCCACATATGGCTACCCTTGAAGGGCATTAGGAAGCTATAGCTGGTGCAGAGTGTGGTGGCGCAGTCAATTCTTGGGGCCCAAAGAATGGCCCTTGTAACACCACTGTTCCACAAGTTTCATTTGTTGTCCACTAGGCTTGGCCTGTCCCACCCATGTCAGCAGAGGAGGCATACTGTGGGCCCATCGGCCTAATTATTCTGGTTAGCAGGGTCCAGGAGAATGGTCTTTTCTGCTTTTGCACTTGCCCTCTGGAACATCTTGCCCCCCGAAGTGAGGTTGGTCCCAACCCTCCTATCCTTTCATAAAGGCCTAAAGGCCTGGCTCTGCCAGTTAGCTTGGGCCCTCAGTGGGGAAGCAGCACAGTGGAAATGGTTGATTGAGTAACAACAGATCCCACCTCCCTCCACCCTGCCCCTGCCCTCCATATGTACAAAAATGTCTAGGCTGCCCCAACCCATCGTTACCACTGCACACAATCAGTTTTAATATTTTTTTCTCTTCATCAAGAGAAAAGAACAACTAAGACTTCTGTTTATTATTTCACTTAAGTACCATCATCTAACCTTAGCTCTGTATCCAGCAAAGCCCCATGGCAAAACAAGTGAAAGAAGCCACCATGGTCACCATCTCTTTCCATCTTGAAACACATAAATCACATATATATACATACCCAGCTCAGAATGCCAGGAAGAAAGGTGATTAGAGAAATTTGGATGCAGTATTCCAAGTATGGCCTTACCGAGGCGTTATAAAGTGGTATTAACACTTCACGTGATTTTGATACTATTCCTCTGTTAATGCAGCCTAGCACTGTGTTGGCTTTTTTGGCAGCTGCAGCACACTGCTGGCTCATATTTAAGTGATTTTCCACTACGACTCAGAGATCCCTCTCACAGTTACTACTATTGAGTGAGGAACCACCTATACTATACTTGTGCATTTGGTTTTTCTTGCCTAAATGTAGAACCTTACTTTTTTCACCATTGAATTTCATTTTGTTAGATAGCGCCCAATGTTCAAGTCTGTCAAGATCTTTCTGTATCAACCCACTCAAGGCAAAAACAACCAGGCTCAAATTATCCTACTTGGGACGAATTACATGAAGCTCTAGCTCTCTTGAAAAAGCTCTAATGCTGGCAAAGCTGGAAAGAAAGAAAAAAAGAGGATGATCAGCAGCAAGATGGACTCAGTTATAGCAGTGATAGTCCAACGTGGGAAGACCTAAGGGACCAGGCTGAGTGAAGATCTCTTGAAGACCTCTTGAAGATGTTCTATTTACATGGTCATAGATCATAGACTCATTACTGATCTGATGGCACATAATTAATCAATTATATTTAATATCTTAAGTATGAACATTTCATCGTCATCATAAAATTAAAAAAGAGTAAAGAAAGAAGAAAATCAAGTTGAGAAAAGGACTAAAATAAAATATGTATTACAGATATTCCTCACTTAAGGATGGAAATTGGGACCAGAATTTCCATTGTTTAAGCAGTGCGGCCATAAAGTGTGACATCATGTGATTGTCCCAACAATGGCAATCCCAGCACTACTGTTTCTGTCATTAAGCGAGGATTTCTGTCATTAAGCGAGGTTAAGGGAGTCCCAGGTGGTTTGCAAGCAGGTCAGCAGCCAGGTGGGAGAGGGGAAAAACTGACATGAAGGTGGGAGGATGGGGGTGGTTAAGGCTGGGCTGGGGAGAGTGCACTGATGGTCCATGAAGTGAGGAGGGTGTGCAGATGGCTGCTTAGACATCACATGACTATCTGTATTTATATAGTATAATCAATTTAGATCTCAGTAATTTAAATGAAAAAGTCTCAAGTGCTTTTGTTGCTTGCCACATAAGAGATGCTTCGTCCTTACAAAACTATTCCAAGAATAGTTCAAAATAGAGGCTTGGGCTTGCTGGACCAATTTCTTGACATGAAACTTCAGTGAAAGCTAACATAGCTGAAGACTAATTAGTGAGGAGGCAAGTGAGTCTCCAAGTATTAATAATACTATCTTATATCACCTAAACCTTCATCCTGATATTGTTAACCACTTTTTTCATAAATTCAGGTTCTATCTAGAAAATCTACCATAGTGCTACCCTTGGGAAGTGTCACTTGGAAGCTGAGATGTCACATGATAATTGCAAGTTTTAAGCTTATTTCAGCAAAGTGAACTTAAGTCTCACTTCATTTTGTATTTCTAGTTGGTCTCCAGTTACTTTTAATTTTTAGGGTTATGCAGATTCTTCAGATCATGTGGGAGCATGAGTGTAGATTCAGTCTGCAGTTCTTTAAAGCAATGTCACCTTTTTCTGGGATTGTTACAGCTGCCCTCTGAAGTTGCTGCGTAATCGCAGAAAATTAGGCAGCTGCTTTAAAAAAAAATCCTGAAAGATGCTACCAGCATACCTCCAAAGCACTATTTCTGAATCAAATCCAAAGCGTTGCGAAGCCCTGCTAAAAAAATTGCTCTACTTTCAGCCTTAACATAGCAGATGTAATACTATAATAATGAAGATGTGTGCTTGATATAAAGTTATGTGTATGGTAGAATTTTCTTCCCTTAATGACTCCTTTCAAGTGAATATTTATCTTCCACATCTCTTCTTCATTTCATTTTAGGGCAAGCGTTACAAAAATTCCTTGGAGACTGTGGGAACTCCAGATTCCAGCAGATGCCGGAGTGAAAAGAAAGCCATTAAGTAAGTCCCAGTAGGAACTATTGGAGTGAATGGGTTTGAGGTGTTTGAGTTAGTCATTGCATAAACCTGCATCACAAGGATAGGTTTGATATTATACCTTCAAGCTACCTTGTATCTGAAAACAAGGCACTTCGTCATTTTGATTCCAGTGGTCCAAAAATTGAATTCCCATCTCCTCCACAATCTTATTACACCAAATATAAGTGCATACTCCTTATACTCTTGCATATTATTCATATTGTTCATTTTGGGTAATTGTTCCTCTGTTTCCATAAACACCATGTTGTTCTTCAACTCCCTCATCAGATAATTTTGTTTCATTATTCCAACATACTAATATTTTTCCTTGTATTATCTTAGCACATTGACTTACCTAGATATCTATGGGGATTCTCAGTCATCCAGGTCATCCAGTTGTCCCAAAGATGCTTTTTCACGAGGCAATTGGACTTTCTTGTTTTTTCTTTGAAGACAAAGGTCACACTTTCGAAGACAGCAAAATCCACATTTTGGACAGAGAAGACTGCTGGTTTGAAAAAGGGGTCAAAGAGGCCATCTATGTCAAAACTGAACAGCCCTCTCTCAACAGAGGAGGAGGGATACAACATCATCTATCTCCAGTCTACAACACAGTCCTTTCAACAGTTCCAAGAAGGCTCCACCCACATTTACACTACTCAGGTGACTCTGAAGACACAGATAAGTCTCCAGGTGGCCTCAACAACTCTCTAAAATAATGCAGATGACCAGCTGTTTGCAAGGAGTATAAATCTTTCCATTCCCCACCATCCAGTCAGAGCTGAAGAAGCTTCTTGGATGAGAAGCAAAACGTCTTCAAAGAAAAAACAAGGAAGTCCAGATGCCTCATGAAAAAGCATCTTTGGGACTTACCTAGATAGTGGCCTTCTTTTCTTTGTAATATCCCATATCTCATTATTCCAGGGTTACTGCATATCTCAAGATTTCAAAATCTATTTAATTCTTGTTACCCACCTGCCTTCCATCCTTTCCCAGGCCCATATCATGTACAATTATATCTATTCCATTAATGCTTCCCCATATCATAATCACCTATCTTCTTTTTTTAAACAAAGTCCAACTTAAGAAACGTTAAAAAGAGAGACCTTCCTGTTCACTTTTAGCACATGAAACAATCAGCTGAACATAAATCACCCCAACAGTGTTTCCCGCTATTGTAAAACATGTCCTGTAGGCACCATTTCAAAATGTTCACTAGTATATAAAAACTAACATGCAAATGTTGTAAAATTGTTTTCTCTTTTGCATGTTTTTACCAAACAATTTGTAAATGGCTAATCAATTTCATCCAGACACATTCCTCTTTTTCAGATTTTATCTTCTTCCCCAATTATTAAGAGATGGCAAGCTTTCTAAGAAATGCCCAATGTTATTTAATGTGTAAGCTATTCTCACTTGTTACATTCAGTTGAAAAGATTAATGTTTCTTCCATCTTTTGACAAATGATAAATACTCCACCTGGAAAAGCAGTCAAATAATATTTTCAACTTTATGATCCTCCAGATACTAACAGACTGCAACTCCAAGCAACCCCAGAAACATGGCTGATAGGGAAGGGTGCTAAAAATTGTAGTTGAGCAACATCTGCACCGTAGGTTCCCATCCCTGCGGTAGGGTTTAATCTTATAGCCAGCTGTAGTATCAAAGTTAGCATCCAGAGGAATAGAGAAGGTTATTATGCAACCACATAAATGTTTACATGGAAGCCTCTCTAATAAATGGTTTAGAAGTATAGGTTTAGTTACACAGAAAAGAATCAGACTTATCCTTTAAACTTGCTTATGGAAACAAAATAAGGACCCGTTAACAGTAACTAATCTTCTTCTGGCATGTGATGCTATTGCACCAAACAGTAGGATATTAGAAACTCTTATGGTTACCTCAGTTATTTCCTTGATAGAGCAATATAACTCAACTGACAATGGATCGTCATTCACCCATTTCTTTTACTTCATATTGCAAGGATATTTAAGGTGAGTTAATTTTTTATGATCTTTGCACATAGCAACACATCACAGTGAAATAATGTTTCTCTGTCATGGTCCCATAATTTGAATTTTTGATATCTAGGCTCCCTTGTAGTGGGACTGAATATAATCCCATCTTCAAGAATTGTTAAAAATGTTACACTCTTGAAACCATGATTAAGTAATAATTTCCATAAAATAGCTGTTTCGCCTTCTGATATAATCACACAAGCTTTCCCTTGGTTCTTCTTTGACATCTGCCTATGGGATTCCCAAATCTAATTTTCTACAATAAAGAAAGCTGTAGAGTTTTGAGATTTGCTTGATGACATTCAGTGGAAAAGCTGGATGAAGGAACCTTGGTTATTGGCCCTGGAGCTATGGTGATTTAGCAAAAGAAGTGTTACCTTAAAAAGTACACCTGCAATTCTGCCTGTACATCTTCAGATGGGTTGATAAAATCAATTGATAAAATTTCTGCCCCTCTGTGTGCATTCATGTTTGTGCATGCCTTTATATGTATTTGTGCATATATATAATTGTGCATAATATGTAGCTATTTATGTGTTTGTGTGTGTGAAAAATATGTATATATGTATGTTGAAGATATGTGCTCGTATATACAGTAGTTGTTTGTTAATTCCTGGATGCATGGTCTCATCAGTAGCTTATGGTTCTAGATGACACTATTAGCCAATCCCTTAGCTAAATCAGACCGATGGATACCGTGCTCCAAGGCCATTATAAATGTGTGAATCTGATAGTTATTTCCCTTGTGCTTTTGATCTCTGCATAGCTTATCTGGGGGCCATGGATAATTATGCTGAGGATAGAACAAGACCACTACAAAACAATAGCTCTAAGACCTTTCTTCCTAAGCGCCTGCCAGTAAATAGTAACAGAGATGAATAGAAACTCTCTTCTTACACTCTGCAGCTGCGAAAACCTTCACTTATTAGCCCCATATTGAAAAGGTTCTACAAAAATTCTGACCCAAAGGCACTCGTCACATGATGATGGAAACGGGCAGGCAGGCATAATGGCGAGGTTGGTTTCTCTACTTTTTTGCAACATTTTTTACTTTTTTTTTTCTATTCTTGGTATCTTGTGGATGAGCCTTGAGTTCTCTGATGAGCCTCAGCTGTCCTTTATAGCAAGCTTTTCATCTTCTTTCTATACATGCCTCAAGAAGTCGTCAAAAGGCTTTTAATTCCCGCAAACGGCAAGGACACTAGGTGAGTGGTAAGAGAAGTGGATGCAAGCAGATAGCCTGCAAGGAACCTTTGAGGTCTCCAATAAATTTGTTAGACAACCACTTGACTTCAAAAGCTATTGTGAAATCTCATATGCTGTGACTCAGTTGCCATTGGAGGCACTCTAAATTCAGGAGGAGATGGTTGGTTAGGCTCTAGCTGTTTACAGAACGGGTGATATAACCTACTTAGCAAGCCCTTGTGAGCCCACAAACTCCAGCCTGAGGCAGATCACCCTCCTTGGCTCCTTCTGCACAGCTGAGCAGAAGATCTACACAAGGAAATGCCACGTCCCTCAGGCTGAGTAGGCCTCTTCTTGAGGACAAGCATCTAAAGTTTTATCATTTCCCACGCTCCAAAGCTATAATGACAAGGACAGGAAGAATGTTCAAAGCCAGCCTCTTGCTTTGATTAAGATTTTTTTTTTCCCTGTTCAAGGGGCCACTATTGCCCTTCTCCATTCCTTCAGAAACAAATTGCAGCCAACCCACAGTTGTGTTTGTGCTTATCAACTTAAAATGGCCAAGAGCAACAGTGAAGGCTCTGAACTTACTTGAAGGTTATTAGGGACATGAGCCAGGAGAATGGTTGAGGAAAGAGTTCCTGCCAATAGAGGAATGGAGTCAATGCAAAGCTGTAGCAGTCCAGGTAAAAACTATTAGCTTGGCTGCAATTTCAGGTACGTGCAAATGACCTTGGATCTGCAATACAGTTATCATCAATAAATCAATTAGATTCAGAACAGATTCAGTTGCTGCAAAGCCCATTTGTGGAAGTGACCCTAGGTTCAGTATGACAATTGAGCATGGACTAAGATTCCTCCATAACCTTGAAGCTGTTTTTCCCACCATCACTTTATTATAATCTGATGAAAGAAATCTAAATAACTACCTTAAGATAATTTTCTTTTGGAAATTATCTCATGGGATTTGCCAATTAACTTATTCTCAAGGATCTTTTCTAATTGGGCAAAGAGGTGCTTTTCTCCAGTTTGATGCACAAATACTGCACAGGAAACCGGAAAAGATTCTTTCTCTGCATAACAGCAATAGATCTAGCTAATGTTCCCACTATTTTATAAAAAGTGTTGCTATTGTCCAAGATGTTGCTTTGTTTTCCACATTACCCAATTTGGATGAAAAAAATACAGAAAGGCAAAAATCCTGTCCCCCCAAAAGGAAGAATACAGGTAAGAGACAAGGTAGAGTCCCGAGGAAACAAGTCTTAGAGTCATTTAACAGAGGTTTCTTTAATATGCATCCCTCTCTCTCTCTCTCTCTTTCTCTCTCTCTGTCTCATTCTCCCTTACCATCAGCTCTGGAGATGCCTGCTCCTATCTTTTTTCAGCTTTGCCTTACCTATATATCATCTGAGTGTGTATGTGTGTTTGTGTGGACACATGGGTATGAGGCACAAAGCTTTACCTTCCACAGGAGGAGAAGTCAACACTAACCTTGCTGTCTCTCATTTGGGTTATTTTTTTTCCTCCTTCCTCCCCTTGCAGGAATTTAGATTCTCTCTCTTGTATTTCCCTTTGTTTTTTTTTTCTCCCCTCTCACCGGCTGATCTAGTGATCTAGACAGAGACTTTTGGAATAACAATGACAACACAGTGCAGCAGAAATGGAGTTCCTACCCTCCCAAGGAGTTTATACTAAACATATCACCTTACGCCCCATATGGTGATCCACGACTTTCCCTCAAGTGAGTCTCTCTTTAACTGATTTGATCATACATAGTGAGTATATGCACACCTCTTTCCCACCTACCCCTTCCTGCTTTCCTTTTCCCCCTCCTCTTCTTCCCCTCCCCCGCACTCTACTCCCTCCCCATGGACATATGGCCATGGAGACGAGCAACCCCTCCTCCCTTCTCCTTCCATCCTGCTCTTTCAGTGGTTCACAATTACTGGCTGGTACCTTTGCAATAGCAGACTTGTGTTTCCGTTATCCCAGGAACTCTATTACCTGGGGCTCAAATTTTGATCCCAGTGAAATGGAAAATACTGTTTGTTGAAACCAGATTAAGTCATTGACTCATAAAAGTTTGAAGTAGTCAATCATACAGCCGATTTAAAAGGTGGATTTGGACCTAATAAATCCATTATGATTTCAGCCAACTGAAAGGGTTGGCACTGGGTAGCAACTTAACCCTTAAATCTGCATCAAAAGCCATTGCATTTTTTTTTACTTAAGGTCTTAGCCCAGGCTTTTTCCCTGCTAGGCTGATATGGTGCTTCCAGCAGTTTGAGAACCACTGCCTAGCAACTCACTGAGAAAGGCCAGCCCCTTCCCTCCCTGTCCCCTGGTTCCTTTGGCTCTCCTCTCCCTCACCCACCCACTCCTTTTCTGCAGCACAGGATGGGGTTGCCCGTTTTGGTCACCCTCTCAGCGTATTCTCTGCATCTGCACTGTGTGGTGGTGGTGATGGTAGTGGTAAGCTCTCTCACTAACATTGCTTTTTTCTCCCTTTGCCTGCACAGTGCCTCTCCTAACGGTCTTATCCATTGTTCAACCCTTCGTTGTCTATGGAATTAACTTTGGCTGCAATCATAACCTCACAAGCCAGGGCTGCCTGCTGCCTTTGACTGGGACAAAGGCTCTACTTGGCCCTTTCTTTTGCAGTGCTGATCTCTCTCTTTCTCTCTGTCTGTCTGTCTGTCCCTTGTCTGTCTGTCTCTTCTCGTTCTCTCTCTCTCTCTCTCTTTCTGTCTGTTCTCCTCTTCTTCATGTGACCTCCTTCTCATTGCCACCTGCCACCTTCCTTTCCTGACATACCATAGTGGCTCATTGCTGTCAGGTGCAAAGTTGGCTGCCTCAGCCACAGCTGGGTTGGCAGGAGAGCGAGAAGGATGCCATGGAGAGAGGCAGCAGCTCCGAGAGGACGGCATGAAGAGCAGCGTGTCTGCCCACAGCGAGCCCAGCATTGGGAAGGCGGGGAGAGGCCGATGGCAAATGGTGCAGAGCCACCTAGCAGCAGGGAAGCTCAGCTTATCCAAGTGAGTGAGAGTGCATCCCAGGCCTGGCATGACCTGGCCTGCAGGCCCCAAAGACATTGCAGCTAGGAGGATAAACATGTCCAAATCCCATAATGATCTTTCTGCCGAAGTCCAGACAAGCACATAAAAAATATAAGGGCTGTCATTATGACAATATAACAGAATAGTCATAGTGTGGTGGGGATAAATAAATCTTGAGGCAGACGGTTGTGTTCTTCACACACACACACACAAAAAGGATGGTTAAAGGCTTGAGAGAAGAGCGTTTTGACTTTTTAATGCTTTGAGATAGATTGCACATAAGCATGTAAAAGCTGGTCTCCTGTTGGGTCAATCTAAAAATCTTTCAATTGATCACAGATTTTTCATCAATGGCTATATTGCTGGGTGCTTCAGAGTAAATATACTGTGAGTCACAACATAATTCTAGAATATACTCTTTAGTAATGTGATTTATTGCCATCCTTCTGCAGTCACAAAAGCAAAAAAAAATGTGTTCATATAATCCATCAATTTCTAAGTCTAATTTAAATCCAGCTTTCATTGTTTACTCTTTTGCAAGAGAATCACATTGCAATATCTCAAAACTGGTGAACTGTTATACAAAGGAAGGAACAACCTACGAATAAAGCACTTGTTGTATCAGATATTCCCTAAGTAGCTCCCTGTGAAATCTATTATCACATTATGTTCTTAGTCATAGGCCAAAGACTGATGACCTGGAACACGGGTTATATTTTTGATGATAAATAAATTTCTTGTAACTAAACTGGAAAAAAATGAGGTACTGAAAAATACCTCAGTTATCCATAATTTATCACATTTGCTTGCTTATTTTCATCATTTTTTTTTTAAAAAGCATCTGACAAGCAAGAAAGAAACAATGGAAGCTGAGTCTGGCTGAATACTAGTGCTAAATATAAACCTAAGCCCTAATGGGCAACCTTCTCTTAGTAAGGATTCTTTTATGGAATTATTAAGATAATTTGTATTTACCAGAGACTTTTGGTGGTCAACATCTTACAAGCAATGTTGGTATTGCCAGACTCTACTCCTCCTCTTATTCCCTTTGCTTGTTCACGTGCTCTGATTAAGTAAACAGAGACAAGAGCAGCAGCCTCCACTTTCTCTATGTGTGACAATACGGACTGAATCCAAGAAGAGAGATCAAGCTAGTAGAAAGGAGAACAGGCAGTAATAAAGGTCTTGCTAGAGAGGGATGACCAGTCCAGAATCTTTTCCTGAGAACCCCATAAAACCTGAAGTGCAAATTACTAATAGTTGTACATGGAGAAAGCTGCACATGAGGAAAGAGCTTTGGCAGATCTTGTGCTATGCAGTTCCCACCCCTGAGGCAAGGCAAAGGCAGTCTCCATATCAGCATGTGCTGCTTTGATGGAAACAGCATACAAATCTCAAGCTGTATGAAGTAATAGGATAATGATTTTATCATGGATAAAATGGTGTTTCAGGCTGCCAATCATTATTTTCAAAATAATTATATTTCATTAGTCCACTGAGGATAAAATGTGCTTTGCTAAATCAGTATTAAGGGCTTGTAAGTTTGGAGACATCAGAGCTGACAAAGCTGCCATTGTCACCATAGCCAAGCTCACCTTGCTGCTCCTGTGATTTGTATGATTACATTATGGCTCTTCCCGTGACCCATGGAGCCCAACGTGTTTGTCAGTGACCCAGTAAATCTTGTCCTACTTCCTCTCCTCCCCACCAGACCAGTTGTCAGACTAGTATCTCTAAGTTCCAGTGTCAGCGAAAAGTTCCTCAGGGTGGGTCTTTTTCATTTCCAACAATTTGGAAACTTTCTTTTAGAGTTTTTAAGTATATCTGACAACTCTTTGATGGAATTCATGGAATTCAGCATGGTCAATATAGTATAGGATCTCCCTGTGGTCTCCTCTCAAAGCAGTGATCTTCTTAACTTAAACAGTGTGTGCCCTAGAATCCTTTTGGAATTGTAAGGAATCAGCATCCCTTGGGCAGGTCTTCTGATCTCTAGCTCTTCAGGAGATGACTTTATATATGTTAATGAATGTGGAAATGTGTGAGGGAAGTTGTTTCATAATGCTGTTTCCCACTCTATTCTCGACTGCAACCTCACGGTATCTAAACAGAGTAAGATCAGAAATACATGTCACTATCAGAAGTGGCAAGATTAAGTTGGAAGGTTTCTTACAGCAATTCCTATGATAGAATATTTTATCATCCCCATAACTGGAAGCAAAGATTTGTCCTAAGGTATATGTACCCACAGAATCATTCACTCTGAAGTCTACCATCAATTGCTGGTCTTACAGCCACCCAGAATGTACATGCAGCTCAGTTTACTTTCTTAGACTATGTCTTAAAACCATCGGATTTGTGATACCTTCCAGGACTCTATTCTACCTATTTCAAAGCAAAAAATCAGGTTCCCTCTATTCTGTTACCATTTATTATTGTGCCAAAAATATAAATGAATATTTGGGGAAGAGAGTATTTATCCAGGGTGTAAATGAATACATAAGCAGTATATTAATATTTTCCAGACATTTAGTCCCAGACATAGAGGGTTTTTGATCATATAGCACTTTCTGTGGAGTAAACCAATTTGATATATATATGGATATATATATATATATCCCTCCTAATGAAGACTCTTGTCTCTGTATCTGGCATGTGCGTTTTTTGTGACTGAGTGCTACTGTGCTTTGTCTGTCTGTCTGAGATAGCCCTTCTGTCTGTCTGCTTGCACAATGGCCTTATGGTAGAAACTAGATGGGAACCATCAGAGGTATCTATAGATATGTCAGAGAGCCAGATGTAGCAGGTACAGACCTTAAAGCACTGGGGCTACTTCCCACACATTTATTACCTTGATAGAAATGCATGTGTTCTACTTATTCCCAACCCAATTTTAGTTTCCTTGACTGAGAGGCTTAAAATTGAACTAATTTAGGATTTGATAAAAAAAAAAAAAAAACAGAAATGAGGTCACTACCTCATAACAAGCAGGGAGGAGAAAGGCCAATTTCTGCCTTTGCCAAGCAGGAAGGAGGTTAAGCTAGAGGTGGCCAGTACATAAGCAGAAGTACTTAAAACCTGTATCAAAGTAGGAAATGGGGAGAGACGTGTCTCATTTCTTACACAGATTTTCACAGTTCTTCTTTTTCTTTCTGCCTCTATCTATCTACCTATCTATCTTATCTATCTATCTATCTATCTATCTATCTATCTATCTATCTATCTATCTATCTATCTATCTATCTATCTATCTCCTGACTACTCTTCACCTTACAAAAACTCAACCATTATTTTGTTATGACTTCCCTAAGCAATTCTGCTGATTTGAGTTAAGATGGTTTCAGGCCAGGGTCAACAGCAGGCAAAATATGCTAGATCCCAACTGCTAAGAGATCTTAAGTTTCTGAATATTCTTAGTTAACTGGTTTGGCTTTACATTTTACAAAGTGACATATGACTATTTTATGACTACTGACTCCATCTGGCTGCTCTAGAAAAAATGTTAGGAGCAATAAGACTGGTGGGTGACCAGCTGACTGTGCTCCTCTCTGCTTTCACATGTTCATCTTTCTGTTTCAGTGATTGGCTGCCTTTGTGAGATACTCAGACAAATGGATAGCCATGCCTTTCAGGGAATACTGTATCCAGAAGTATCTTTCCCAACTGGAATACTTTCACCAGTTTGCTTATTCAACCACCCCGTCATGTTCTACTGCTTTACATTTGGTCATGCATTTTCCATACTTCTTTTTGGCCTGTTCAAAAGTCCAGTTTTCAGTTTAATTGCAAGCATGGTTGTTTATAAATGGAGTTCAAGTATTATTTTTTTTAAAAAAGAAGAAGCTAAATGGAAACATATTCTACCAAAACACATATTCTGTGCTTCAAATAAATTATGCAGATGAATAGTCCTTGCAATCTGCACTTGATCTCAATATTGGAGTTTGTGGAAAAAAAATTGTAATATTTGAAGCAAGAATAGTGCCATGGTTCCGATAGATGAAACCAGTTAAAAGAACTTCAAGGCAAGATTTCTTCCTTAAAGGAAGAAACAAAGTATCGGCATTTACATAGTTGAACCCAAGAATGAGATTCCCTCCTCCCAGATACAAAGTAACAAATTGCAATTCCCACCCCACAAGAGCTGTCATAAATCACATTCCCCAATTAGCACAAAACACGGGCTTTTCTCTCCAGCCTCTCGGCCCGCCAAAAGCTTATCCTTGAGTTCCCACACTTCTACATTGTTATGGCTAGCTAAACCTTCAGCCATTTACCCCATACCCCCATCTACATCTGAACTCTAAAAGAATAGAAAGGCACATTAAAAGCAAGAGAAAAAATGGCTGCTGGTTTTTCAGTTGTCAGAGTGACAACATCCATTGTCACAGCATTGACAAATAGATGTATAAGATAGCTTTGTATATAGATGTTCTCATATTCAGTCCTGCATTTAGGGCTGGAGAAAGATGCCTGTCTGAGCCCCTGGCAAGTCAATGGAGTTGATGAAGTTATTTGATATGAGGTAACATCCTCCCCCTCCCCCCCAATTCTTCAGTAATTTAAAACTTGCACACCATATTTGATTCCTAGCAAAATGTGCAAAGGCAGCCTCATAGAAAATGAACAGCCTTGATCATGAATTCCTTCTTATCCCTGCATGCTTCCTTCTGCATTGTCTTATGTCATTATGATCAACCATGCCTGTTTTTCTCTTGTCTTTGGCTGTATGGGTAGCTATGTTGTGCATCGTGATACTCAATGGCTTGCCCTGTGCGGTTAGTTGTGACAGCTTTCTGTACTTACTGTACTGTCTTTCAAGCTATATGTTCTGTCCTGTGCTTCACTGTCCACAGGCTACAGATCATACCTACATGGGTTCTCTCACATCTACAGGTGTGTGGCCATCTTATATTTTTCCTACTTATCCCTCCTGGGTTTTTTTCCAACTAGGCGACTAACTACACGTTATGTGCAGATGCATCTATTAAAGTCAATCAATCAATCTTTTATTACAGTCACAGACCAGAATTGAAAATTAAAACATTAAAATAAATAGAACAAAGCAGAACAAAATATAATACTATATTACAGTTAGTGCTGACATCATCAATGGGCAGCCAAAGTCTGCCCAATTTTTACAGATAATATAGTAGAATTTAAGCTATACTCACACGAGCTGTATCATACTGATCCGATAGTAATAAAAGAAATCAGAATTTCTCAGATATTTTACCAGATAAGCAGTTATGATTCCATGAATCTTCATAGAGGGTACAATATAACAGGACATGAATTGTGTTTTCAATCGCCCCTTTTCCGCAGGGCAACAATCTCAGATCATATGGGACATTTTTGTATTGGCCCTCCGGAACTGCTATGGAGAGAGCATTACAACCTGCTAGAGTTAGTGCCCTCTGAAATTTAGAGACTGTTGTATAGGTATCCCGCTGGCTTATGAGGGGGGAGGGGGCTGACTGCTCAAGAAAAAGTTCTTACATAGAGCAGACATCTATGAGAACAGACTCAGTACCATTTTTGTTTCGTGACCTTAGAAAAGTCTGTTTCGAAAATACAGTGGACAGCACATACAGGGTATTTTAAGATGTGTGTGCCATTTCTTCATTACACTTGCCTCACCAAGAGGCTTATCCAGGTTCCTTGTGTTTTTAAAAGGCAGACCTTTTCCACTCCCCTGCTTTTGGACTCCCAGTTTCCTTTTCCGAAATGGTAATTCATACTCAGACAAATACCCTGGACTTCTCTCACACTCTCTATAGAGATATGTGTGTATATCACGTGTAGTTAGACTCCTAATGGCCACTTCAAGCATTACATTTTTAAAAAAAACACATTTGCTTACAGACGTGTATATCATGTAGATGCACTCATTCAGAAGCTGTTCTTGGCTGCAGATATTCTTCACTGAGTATATGCTCAACATTGCACAGAAATGTATGACTTTGTGAGATGTGAAATGACCTCCAAATTCAATCCTCTAAGGGCCATAATGAAAAACAAGGTGCAATTTGTCTGAATCCATTGAGATAGCCCTATGATCAAAAACTGAATGTCATCCATTCAGGTATAGCCACACCAGAAAACAGAGCACTACCTTCAGACAAGAGACAATGGGCTATTTGTTCCCTTACTATCAAGAGTTTAGAGGAAAGCTTAAGCCCAGATCTTTTTCCTTATGATGTATTACTGAGTTGCGTTTGGGGGATGAACAAGATGTGATGGCAAGAAATCTGTGATGTTAAGTTCTGGTCCTTGCCAAACAGTCAAGAAGTAAACAAAGTCCATTTCAAAGAGAGCTAGGGCAAGATCAACTAGTTGAATCTCCTCTTCATTATCTCCTCTGCTAAAAAGAAACACCTCCAGATACATACTCATAATTCTACAGAACCCTTTCCTCAGCTTCTTTTTCCCTAGCTGGCCAAAATTAAGCTCAGATGGGAGCAGGAGAAAAGCAACCGTGGAAGAGTGCCAGTCATAAATGGGAAACAAATGGTTAAACTTCTGCTAACACATCTTGTCTCCCCTTAATTCTAGCAACTCTTTGACAATGACAAAAGCTTGGAGAAACAGACGTGCTAGCAGCAAAGCTAGTTCTTTCCTCAAGTAGTTCCCTCAGTTTCCTTGCTCAAAGAGGAGATAGGACAGTGTTCAGGAACAGAAAACATTAAACCCAACACTCCTGTAATAATCCGAAACACCCTTGCCTTAGTTGTAGGATTGTCACTGTCTATTGACAGGTTCCTGGGGCTTTCACTGCAACTTCAGCAGGCTATAGAATGTGTGTTTCTGGTTCTCAGGCAGCTCTCAAAAGCATATAAAGCTGACAGTAAAGAGGATAGACACCATTATTACATGTAGTTACCTAAGAATATTATGATGTGCTCTGGAGGACAGTGCTACACCTACTCAAGAGAGAGATGGGGCTGCAACTCCACTAGGGGAAAATAAAACAGAGCAGGATAGGTGACGGTGCTGAATATCGCCACCATTTCAAGGAACAGTGTGGTTTCAGAGAGAGCCAATAAGGAAAGCAGTTGTGGAATGTGTCACATGTCACAAGCAACCCAGCACAGGCACCAGGGAATTTGTCTTCAGAAAGCAGTCTAATTAGTTTTGAAATGAGGATTGGCATTTTGACACTCCTTACAAGCTTGGGAGAAGAAAAAGGAGAAGTGGCTTGTGAACATTCTCATGCTGAACCCCAAGACTGGAAAGGATCTTGTGATCAAGGAAGGGTACAAAATGGCCACGAGGCAGGGGACCTACACTGCCAAAAGTTCAGAGCTAGAGGCACAGCTCCCAAGGACAGTGTGTTGCTTCCAACCATGCCTGGCTGAGAGAATGCTGTGCTGGGGCATCTTCTCTTTAACACTCTGCTTTTCCTTCCTCCAATTTTGCCCCTTTACCTTCTTCTCCTTTTTCTCCTTTTCCTTGCCCTCCACCTCCGTAAGTTTTGAGGATTCCACCATGTCCACAGCCACTACCCTTGAGTATATCCCCACCTCAGCAGGAGACCCGAAATGCCAGCGCCCGCGCACCCTCTTGCGCCAGCAAAGCCTCCAACAGCCACTCAGCCAGCATCAGAACCCCAGCCACAGCCAGCCCACCACCAGCCAGAGCCTGGGTCACCTGCAGTCCCACACCAGCTCCTCCTCAGCCACTGGCAACCCTCGGGGCTGTCGGAGTGGGCAGTCACGGCAAGGGACCTCCGCTGGCTCCAAGCAGAGGACAGCTGGTGGCCGTAGCCGCTCCAACCCTGGGAGCTGGGATCATATGGTGGGGCAGATTCGGAACCGAGGCTTGGATATGAAATCTTTCCTGTAAGTTTCTTTGCTCTTTTCACTTTCTGTCTGTGTGACTTGCATTTCTTTATTGTTCTGTTTGGTGACTGTCCACTTGATAAGGCTCTTGCTGTGGTGCAGTTAGCTTCAAGCTGATTGCAGACAAGTCAATCATTTGCCTGCCTTATTAGTTGCCTGCCTTTGTTGGGAAGTAACTTCTTCCTTTAAACTCCTCAGAACGTGTAACAAGATGTGGAAGAGTCAGTTCTCTCAATACAGAAAAGACGCTTCCTAATTCCAGATGAGGAGATTTTTCTTGCTCTTACCTATTGCAACAATTCTAGCCCTTATGCAGTTTCATTTCTTAACCTTTCTAAAATGCTCAGTGAAAATCTTCAAAGGTTTTTCATTTAACAGCCACAAATATAGACTTGCTGTCCTCTCAGAAAACAAGTACAGCGTAAAGTGTTTAGAATATGGAGAGCAAGGCCTCAGAATAAGGGTCAAATTAGACAGTCTTCTAATTTATTCTCTGTCCGGGTAATGTAATTTTCTGCATCATTTGAGCAACACGGGGGTGTATAGCAGAATTGTATAATTGTATCACATCCTCAAGTTTTCAGAAGTTAATTGGGGGCTTCAGGGGCTAGAAGAAAGAAGAAGCCACAGTGACAAGTTTTCCAGTAGCCTGTGGAGTGCCGTTTGCTCACCTCCGCTGATAAAGGACAGACCCATGCCACGGACTCTTGAGGGATTTGAACTGCCTCTTCTCCCTAGAATAATTTTGTCTTGAGTGGGAAGGAGAAGAAAACTAAATGCTAAAGGAAAACTCTTTTTTGTGCACTGACCTTACAGGAGAGCTGGCAAATGTCTCTGAAAGGGATGCTTCGCTCCCTCCTTCCCCTTCACAGCCACAGTCTTGGTTTTCTTATTCATGACATCCTGCCTATCCTTGCTGTGAGCTGTAAAAGAAGATTTGTCAGAGCAGTTTGAAGTTGTGTGTTATTTTTAATCTGTTTTCAATACTTTCCCTGTTGATGACAGTTTCTAAATTCCAAGCCCAGAGAAATAATCTGAAGCTTTGCTCTTCCCTTATCTAGAGGTGAGACAAAATCCATTATTTTCTTTGGAATGGGGTACCATCATCTATCCTTTACGTTTGGTTTGCCGGTACAATATTCTTTCTATTATCTGTTGATCTAAATGGGACATAGCAAAGCGAGGTTGTGGAGTATGTAAATACCACAAAGTACATAGACTTGTGTGTACTTGTCTTGTGTGTTTCCATACCTGGAAAATCTGTAAGTTGTATTTTATATTTCTGTAGCTGAACATTACATTCATAATTACATACAGCTGTACATCACTGGCAATACAAACACAAACACATCTGTATAATACTAGCACTAATAGATTCTGCTTTCTTTCACTGGTGGTCAGGAATAGTTGAGATCAAAGATTCACATACATATAGAGATAATTGGTTTAGTCAACAGTACATTGTTTAGTGTACCTTACCTCATAATTATGTTTCATAGTGCATAAAATTAAAACAGCATAACAGGTCCAAGCTGATTAAAAATCTTTTGTTAATCAGCTTTATAAACACCGTTGCAAGAAATGATGTAAAATTGTGTCTATAGTGGTAGGAGAACAGAGCCATCATAGAACCATCTTGTAAATGTATAGGGATAGTGTTAATTACTAATAATTGCTGTTGTCTTTAGTTTTGCATATATTCCCAAATAGAGCTAAAAGACAGTGATGAGGTACCCTTGATAATACAATGTCTATCAAACTTTGTTGCAAATAAGCAAAATGATTATGAGAATGGTAGCAGGATTAAAGGTAAATTACATTATGAAAAATGGGGGGCATTGAATGTATTTAGTGAGAAGATTAAAAAAAGGAAAAAATATTATTTAGAAGAAAAAAGAATAGCGAACAGTTATGTGCAAAGGTTTTTCATTTTAGAAAATATTTTGCTAAAATATTGGTAGAATATTTTAATATTTTAACTTTTAACATCAGCATTAGAGCAATGTAACATTGGTAGTAATATCTGATGTTCTGAAGTTTTCAGGGAACAGCTTGACAAATATTTTTCAGGGCAGGATTTTATCCAAGATGGTGTTTAATGATATTCCTTCAAGCTCTTTTTTAATTAATTATTGCATTTAAAATATTTCTTAAATGCTTTATTAATGCAACAGAGATAGCAGCTATTCTTCATAGATGCTTTCTGTAAAAGATATATTTTTGTTGGAACACGAGACAACAATCTCTTGCTTTTCCCACAGGCTAGATTTTTCCATTTGTTTACAAAAGAAAAAAGTAACTGGATGGATTGATCTGTCCAGCTTGAATTAGGAATAGACATTTTGGAGAGAGATTGAACTCAGTTGTGCATAAATGAGGCTGCACTGAAATACTTGGGTCAAAGATTTCCAATAATGGGGTCCAATATTTAATTGATTTATATAACAGTGTTTCCAGTCTTCAGCTGAAACATGCACATTATGATGATTTATCAATACAACAATGGCATGATGCCCATGTATACAACATAATCAATCTTAGGCAGGCCACTCAATATGTTTTCTTTGAGCTGGTTTTTATTGATGCCAACCTTAAACAGTTTTCCATCATTGGAGTTGGGGAGAATTTTTTTTCTGTCCAGGCTAATTAAACTGTAGGCAGTGATTTTTATTTATCACAGTTGGAACCTCCTAGCTCCCTCACAGAAGGACTCCAATAGTGATAGTGATGGTGGTGGTGCTTTCAAAATTATATATTTATTAAAAAAAGAAAGCTCAGAGTGGTTTACAAAAAAAAAATCTAAAAATAAAGATACAGTAAAAATAGAATATCATAAAATGCAGCATTCAAATAATAAGACTATGATTAAATTCAGAAGAGTCAAAGAAAACAAAAGACAAAGAAGTGTCCAAAAATGACTTTAAAGAGGACAAGGAAAGTAAAATGTGTTTGTCTGTTACTGAAAGAACATTATAGACAGTGCTAGACAGGGCCTTTAATAACTGGAGCAAATTCATTTATTCATTTTTGTTTCTCTTGTCTTACAGTTAGAGAAAGAGATAGAGATATATATAGAGAGGCATAGAGATATAATTTTACAGAGCCAGTGTTTTTTACTTGCTAACCAATCAGCTCAACATCTAGAAACAATCCGAGAAAAACCTACAATCATTTAGGGCAGCAATTTTGAGAATTCCAGCTGAACAGCCTGAGCAATTCTTCCCCTCCAATTAATGAGGAAGTGCCAAAAAAGAAAGAAAGAAAGAAAGCATGGTTTCCCTCCCCATTCTTGCTTCCTTCCATGGTTGTCTTTGGGGACTTTATTTAAAAGGCTCAACTACAGAACATAAATTAATGGCAGAATGGCCCTCTGTTCTATTTGGAGACCCCAGAGAAATAGTGGTGTGGCCCTACAAAGGCTGTGCTGCTTTGAGAGAGGTAAAGCCTGAGAGATGGACAATATGAATCTGCCTATCTTGCCCAAGCATCTCAAATTGCAAAACAGAAGTGATGAGGCCAAAGCCCCATGTATAAAGTGCCTCTAGCTTTCTCTTCATTCACATGGTTCTTGGTTTATAGATGAATTTCATTTGAGCTCTGGGGGATTGCAGTTCTCTCTGCACAACATCATTTGCTTATTGATTGGGAAAAAGCTTCCACTAAATAAGAACAAGCTGCTTAGTCCAATTGATGTTCCTTTTCAAGAAGCTACAGCTTTTTAATACTCTCACTCTCCTAGCCCAAACACTAGAAAAGCCAATACCTTATGTTTATATTTAAAAAGAAATCTGGGTTTCCTTGTATCCAATGCTGATGCATTTATTAGCTATCACCATTTCCAGGCCCAAAGGAGGCTGCAATAATAAGGCCTTGCTGTCTGAAGTCAGCAGGCAAAATATTCATTGTGACAGAGATCACAGCTGCACCTTTTAAAAAGAATTCTATATGTTATAAATTTAGAATGAAGATAAAAAGCTCATTTGAGTCAACACACTCGGGCAGGGTTTTTCTTTGGGAGGGGGGGGGCAACAATAAGGAAATTCTTTGCCACTGTTACTGTCAGGGATGTTTTTTAGCCATCCAATCTAGCCAATGACTCTGAGATTCCCTAAAAAATCTCCCAACCAAGAACTAACCAGACCCAAGTGCTGCTCTCTGGTGAACCCTGTACAGAATAGACCAATAATCAAAGTTTTAAATCCAAAGTGCCCCTGCATCCAACCCTAAAAATAGTACACCAGTTACAAAATCTGTGGCATAAACAACAAACAGCTTTTCAGTATAAATGGACAACAGAAAAGCTAATTAATCCATTCTTTCACAAAGATCTCACAAATGTCACAAATGAATCTCAAGCAGTACCATAGACCCACCCACCCTGCTTCAGGTGGGTTTTTTTCCTCTTTAAAAAACTGGTCTTAAACTTTAGCCAATGTTTCATTTTTCTCTTTATAAAGCTGATTAGTTATAATAACAACTGCTTTTGCCAAATTTAGCAAGGAAATTGCAAGTTCCCAGGAACAGAATAATCTTTATAATAATTTAATGAAAGTTATCTGGAAAACTGATACTTAAGCACCGGTAAAAGAATGGATCTCAGCTAATGCTAATGACAAAGACTTAATCTTGTAATCAGATATAGAAGCAGGCAGATACAGTCATGATCTCCCTTTGTTCAGTACCTATCAAACATAATGAAGCCTAGGAGGGCATTAGGCCATTTAGCTATTGGTTAGTCTTCACCTGAATGTACATATTGTACATTGTAATATATGGTGGTCTTAATAGTTTCAGCTAGATGAGCAAATTGAATCTCTTTGGAGATTCTCCTTCCTTGCCATTGTAAATCTCTGGGCTAATTTTTATGCAGATGCAGGACATCTGGGGAAAGATTAGTAAGAGTCATAAAAATGTCAGAATAGTCTTCCCTCTTCGTTGTTACTTGTTTTCCCTTAGTTCAGTGAGGTTCATTTTTTAAATTCTGCATTTTACAATAAATCTTGCCAAACGGCTTACTTTGAATTGGAAAAGATGATGTACTAATAGAATGAGATCAGCAAAAGAATTGCCATTCTGAATGTGCCACACCTCACCTGAAAGATGTGCAACTGAAGAACGACATTGTCATATGAATGTGGTTGTCACCTGGTAGGTGGAAATCACTGCATGGTGGCTGGCAAAGAACAGGGTTTAAGTTGTTGATAGCAGATATTTCCTTGCTCTTCACAGCTCTTGCTATTGTCAGTGAATACTAGGCAGGCTTTATTCTAAAGCCCAGAAATATGGACATAGTGAGCAGTTTGCTGAAGCAATGTTTTTTAGTGGAATACAGATCCTGGTGCGATTTGCCTTTGTATTTCCATTTGCATTCTTTCCCTTCTGTATTTACATGATATGCCCATACCCCAGATGCTGTTACCTCCAAGACCCATCTTTACTAATCAACCCAGCCAAATATGAGAAGATAAGAAGTGGACACTAAAGGCCTTTGGAAAGCCACATATAGCCTATTTCAGGGGTCTTCAAACTTGGCCCTTTTATGACTTGTGGACTTCAACTCCCAGAATTCCTCAGCCAGTATGCCTGGCTGAGGAATTCTGGGAGTTGAAGTCCACAAGTCATAAAAGGGCCAAGTTTGAAGACCCCTGGCCTATTCCAACTGAGAAGATCACATATTTGAAAGTCCTATAGTGTAAATATGTAAGGGAATATATAGGGAGAAGGATTCAAATCCTGAAGAAAGTTTTCAAACTCCAAAACTGTAATCCTTCATTGTCTTCCGGGAGTCTATATCACATGGTATTTCTAAATGTATAATTCATTTGAAACAAAATGCTGTCTGTTCCCATGTGGTAGTAAATGTAGTAATTAGTAACTGAGAAAAACGCACTGAGAACTAAATGTGAACTTTACATGATTTACATGATATGGTTTATATTTATATACAATGAATAGTGAACTTGCTATCTCTCTGCTGCAAATTTTTCAGCTTTCGCAAGTGGATGCAGGATCAAGCAGTAAATGCTTAAAAATCAGTTTTCCTTTAGTTTCGATAGCCTGTTATGCAGCTAACAATAGTTAGCAGCTAACATCTTTAGAATAGAAAGGACCTTGGAGGTCTTCTAGTCCAGCCCCCTGCTCAAGCAAGAGGTCCTGTCCTATACCATCTCAGACAAGTGACTGTCTAGCCTCGCCTTAAAAATCTCCAGTGATGGAGCACCCACGATTCCTGAAGGCAAGCTGTTCCACTGGTTAATTGTCCTCAGTCAGGAAGTTTCTCCTTAATTCCAGGTTGCTTCTCTCTTTGATCAGTTTCCAACCATTGTTTCTTGTCCTGCCCTCTGGTGCTTTGGAGAATAATTTGACCCTCTCTTCTTGGTGGCAGCCCCTCAAATACTGGAATACTGCTATCATGTCTTCCCATTTTCTTCTTTGCTTTAGACTAGCCAAACCCAAGTTCTGCAGCCATTCTTCGTATGTTTTAGTCTCCAGGCCTTTAATCATCTTAGTTGCTCTTCTCTGATTCTTTTCCAAACTCTCAACATCTTTTTTGTGATATGGTGACCAAAATTGGCTGCAGTATTCCAGGTGTGGTCTTACTAGGGTTTTATAAAGCAGTACTAATAGTTTGTGTGATCTTGATTCTATGTCTCTGTTTATACAACCCAGGATTGTATTAGCTTTTTTGGCTGCTGCTGCACACTGCTGGCTCATAGTCAAGTGATCGTCCACTTGGACTCCAAGGTCCCTCTCACAGTTACTGTTTTTAAGCCAGGTCTCACCCAATCTGTACTTGTATCTTTGATTTTTCCTGCCTAAATTAAAACTTTGCTTTTCTCCACATTGAAACTCATTTTGTTGGATAGGGCCCATTGTTCAAGTTTGTCAAGATCTTTTTGGATCCTGAGTTTGTTGTTCTGGGGTGTTGGCTACTCCTGCCAGTTTGGTGTCATCTGCAAATTTGATGAGTTCCCTTTCAATTCCCTCATTTATGAAGTTATTGAAGAGTACTGGGCTTAAGATAGAACCTTGTGGTACTCCACTGCTTACTTCTCTCCATGTGGATGTAGTGCCATTGAGGACTACTCTTTGAGTAATAAGATTCTTAGAATAATTAAAAAAACAGCAGTTAAGAAAGCCTAGAGGTTTAAAACACAAGGCAGGATAAACAAAAACAAATCCATGGAATAAAGCCTTTCAGTAGAAAAGTCTTAATCAACAATCAATAAATGCTGACTCAATATCCAGTGTATTTTTAAAAAATTAACATATGATCTAAAGCTTACTATGAAAGTTTATTAAGGATTGCATCACGTAATAAGGTTCCACCAAAACAAAATATCAATTTTTCCAATTACTGCACCGTTCAATGATGAAAACTGAACATACCTAGAAGATCCACCATTGCGCATCTTAAAGATGGTCTAGATTCCTAGTCATTTTGCTTGTAGCTATATATAACGATCATAACCATGATGGTTAACTCTGCATTACTATCCATAATGTCTGTATACAATTAGTTCAAATCAGCCATAGTATTAGAAGTATATAATGAGGCATTTTCAAGCATTAACAATACTATTTCCATCTGGAACAGAAACATCTTCTGGCTTTTGAGTTAGTAGTAACAGTAGAATAAACCTTGCCAAGGGAATTAAGACTTGTTCCAAGCGTTAGCAGATGCAAGATAAAATGATTTCCGGCCTGACTGGTAAGCTGTAAGTAGCAAGCCCTTAATTTTAGTGATTGCAGAATGAGATTACTTCATAGAACGAATAACTGAAACCTAACATTATTATTACAGAGATCTATAAAAGCAGAATCATAGTTTATACATTGTATATAGCAGATGTCATCTGAAAATTTGAGATGTGCTGAATATGATTAATCCCTACACTCTCTCCACCTGTTGCTCAACCAATGCAGAATTTTAGATGCCCTTGGTCACGAATCCATCAGACACAATTAAAAATTAGTTCATGAATACAAAAGAAACCTCTATTCTGACAGATCTTGGGTAAAAAAACTGGTATCTTTTCCATTCTCTTGCTGAAGTGTATAAACAGAAAGCTAAGAATAGATCAGAGCATGTCATGCCAGTAGTGTTTGTACAATAAAACAACAATTCATAAAACTATTGTTTTCAGAGAGGATTATCTTTGAGGCAATGTCTGCATAACTAAACTTCCTCTTTCTCCCAACTTTCCAACCCATCAATTCTACAGAGCAAATTTTGTGGTTGTGAAAGAGTGTGTTTCTATATGTCTCAATTTCTATCCCATTAATCTAATGCCTTCTCAGTGTGATGGATCCTAATTAACATCGTTGCTGAAAATTATGAACATTGAGGTCTAAGATATCTAAGAAGATCTGCTAAGGAAACGCTGATATATTCTCTATAAATATTTTTGTATCATTATTATGAACATGGCTGCAATTGGAATAAATGAAATGAAGCTAAAGGTTAGATCATAACTGCAAGGAAGAGATGTGTTTAGGCCAAGTTAGTCCCTGGGTTCCTAAGGGAAGTTGATGTTAGGAATGAAATAAATCAAGACATAACTAAGATCCAGAGTACACATTATGGTCAGTTCATGCTGCCGAAACTGTTTCCATGTGATAGCTACCATCTGTGCAATTTTGCTCTTTGTTTTTTGGCCAATATAGGAACAGAATGCTGGATTGGGTAGGTTTTGGTCCAACCCAATCCAACCGTCCTCTAAAATTTATTCAGAGTGATAAAAACCAAACTGATTGCAAAGAGCTTCAGAAGGTCCTCTGACAACTAGGTGTGTGGTTAGCCAAATGGCAAATGCAATTCAGTTTAACTACATTGAGGCATAGATTCACCTATATACTGATAGAGTGAGTAGTCTGTCATCAAGAAAACGAAGTTGGGGACATTAATAGTGGAAAGCCCAATGAAAGTGCAGGGTGTCTATGAAAAATATAAATTCCATGTTAGAAATCATTAGGGAAGAGCTTGGAAATAAAAGTGCCAATATTGCAATCCTTTTTTACAACTCTATTGTATGCCTACATTTGGAATACTGTATACATTTCTGATTACCCCATCTGTTAAAAGACATAATAAAGCAGAGACTTAATGCTCCTTTTTGAACCCTCACACACATTTTCAAACAATCAGAAATACTTCCCATTTTGAGGGATTCAGGAGCCAAAATGGCTAAACCGATGGCACTCATCTTCTTTAAAATCATCAAGCTTTTCTATAACTTTTTATTTCAAACAGCATTCCTGTCATTATTTGTTACAGTACACGCTGTTAACCTAACAGTTTTGTTTGGAAGCAAGACAAGCTCCCCAAATTAAGGTCCTGGCTTCTGCAAACTCAGGGGATGCAGAAGATATGCAGAGCCATATACATTTCTGAATTAAAATAATTGTTAATTAAAACAATGTGACTGGACTTGTGAGATGACATATTTTTAACTGCAGTTGTGGAACAGTGAGGCACAGAGAAACTAAGAGTCTGGGAGTCAGTGATTGTCTGGCTGAATTTGAAAGTGAGAACAAGTACTTTAGCCTTTGTATCACTTTGGATTCTAAAGTACATAGAAGGCCCCTGAAGATAGAGCAAGCTGTCCATTACATTTTTATGTGTGGATAGCTCATTATAAGTACTCTGAAGGGCAAGTGTAGAGTCATCTTCCTATCTTCTGAACTACACTCTCCTTGCTTCCTTCTATGCAAATGTAAAATACAGAAGCATTTTATAGAACAGCCTGGGAAAGTCTCAAAAACGTGGGGAAGGTTGAGAGAGGAGTTAGGACAGCATAAAATACATATAGAATTTTTTTCTTTTCTGATAGACAACTAACATTGGCAGAGATGTTCTTCTAGATATTATGAACTATCTCAGTCATCCAGCTGCAGACTCTTCTTCTTATTTCATTAATTTTTAAAATGGCTGCCGGACTGAATTCTCCTAAATTTATATCTCATCAAACATATGGTAAATCAGTCTAATAATCAAAACAAAAATGTGCCCCCAATCTTGCTTTAGCATTTCAGAAAATGGGTTGCTTTACCTCTAGCTATTTTGGGAATTGCCTGCTTCATCTCTGATCCAAACAAAGCTCCCTTCAGAATTTCTAGGCTTCGTATGTCTTCCTACCAAATGACAGAAGAGAAATAAACCACTTTTTAAAGTTTTTACTGAAATTTTAAATAGATTGGTACTATTTGAAGAGTTTCCTCTTTTTTCCCCAAAACATGAGTTACACAATCATTTCTGGGAAATATACAGTGACATTAGCAAAAGTGGTTTCACATTCTGAGGAGATGATGCTTGCCAAACTTGGGAAAGTAAAAATTACACTCCCTAGCCTACCTAGAATCAGGGTTCAAGCTTTATGATGGCGATGTTCAGTGCTGCTACATATTAGAAAGTTATTCTTGGATCAAACCCACAAAAACATTTTTCCTATTACAGCAAGCTCAGGGTTTGGGACACATCCAAAACATGGACGTAAACCTCAATTTTCCCCCTTCTTGAGGTAGGCTAGAGTCATAAGCAGAAGCACTCTTCTTATGACATGGGATTCCACTGCAAATTTTTAGTGCAAATCCTAAATAACCATTCTCAGCAGTACAGCTATATGAAATTGGGCTGCAGAGAATTTGTGGCTAATTTTGGCAGCATTTTCCTGATGATGTTGTGGTCTGGTTCATAATCTCAGCCTGTGCAAAATATTATTGATGTTAAAAATATTGGTTCACTCTTACTATGCTCATTGACCATGAAACTTTCTATTAAATAAAACACATAACAGGAACCTTATTAATCAAAACTAAATTTCCCAGATAGGCCTGTGTGTCTGATCCAGAATAAGGAGGAAATGTAAAAGAAATGATGAATAAAATACAAAAAAATAGCCAAGTGGAATAGAATAGAGCTAGAAGGAACCATGGAGGTCTTCTAGTCCAGCCCCTTGCTCAAGCAGGAGAACCTATACCATTTCAGACAAGTGACTGTCTAGACTCTAGTCTGTTCTTAAAAATCTCCAGTGATGGAGCATCCACGATTTCTGAAGGCAAGATGTTCCACTGGTTAATTGTCTTCACTGTTAGAAAGTTTCTCCTTAATTCCAGGTTGCTTCTCTTTTTGGTCAGTTTCCAACCATTGTTTCTTGTCCTGCCTCCTGGTGCTTTGGAGAATAATTTGACCCCCTTTTCTTTGTGACAGCCCCTCAAATACTGGAATACTGCTATCATGTCGCCCCTATTTTTTATTTTCTTTAGACTAGCCAAACTAGCAGCCGTTCTTCATATGTTTTAGTCTCCAGGCCTTTGATCATCTTAGTTGCTGTACTTTAGCATTACTTCTAATTTTATTGCCATAGATTACTTCTCTCAATATTGAAGTTTCTATGGAAGTCCTTTATTATTTACAGAACAAACAGACCAATATGACACTCATGGGCTTAGATTTTGCTCGGGGTTTTATTTTAAGCTGGCCCACATTTGAGCCAAAACAGAGCAAGATCCTGCTGATTACAAATCCCTGCTTCTTTGTTGATTCATATCCAAAACAATATCATTATCTGTTTATTAAACATCTTTGAAACTCAGATAAAGAGGAAAGAACAGAGGACGATGGCCAGTTGCGATGTATTTGAATACCCCATGACATTTAGCCTGTCATAATTGCTCCCTTTTCTAGTTCCATGTCCTTTCACAAATGACAAGCGTGGCCTCTGGCACATTGCAGCTCAGACAGCTTCAGATTTTATCACAGAATTCCTACTCAGAGCCCCTTTTAGTTACCGGAATGGTCTGACCCATTCTGAATTCAGCTATGTGGAAGGTCTCACAAGGAGTGACAAACAGGGTAGCCTGGATGACAGCGTGCAGACACCTCATACTTCAATGACATATGAACAACATTGGAACTGCAGTCACAGCATTGTTTTTTGATGCACCACTGTCTTTTGCACCCTGGGATAATAACAGCTGCTGGCCAACAAAGGCCAAAACATTCTTGTTCAGAGCAAAAATGCCTGGAATTCTCTATAACTTAGAAATCAGCTTTAAAATCACATTGGGCACAAATTTATAAGGCCTATATACCAAAGTGGAATACCTGTGTTCTCTGGTTGGAATTTCAGATGGCCATAACATCCTTTACTGTGATTTTAGATTTGACCATGATAAGATTAAATATATGCAAGAATCTGAGTAGTTTCTCTACTACAAAAGATGGAAAAATATAAAATTCTAGCCTCGAACAATAAACAGTTTTAACTGCAGCAGTAATTGCCAATGCACTGGACAAATTCCCACCAAGGTACCTCTTCTTCAGTGCCAATCCACATTTATTATTTATTTATTTAATTAATTAATTAATTTTTTTTATTACACCCATCTCCCCTATAAAGTGACTGTGGGTGAATTACAAGTTATAAAACAAGTAAAAAAAGTAATTAAAATGTTAAAACATTAAAACTATGCAGATTATGATTTTAAAACTATACTGAAACCACTTTTAGATTGGGATTAAATAAATGTCCTGGTTGAGAGTCCTTGCTGTTTACAATATAGAACTGAACATCATTCAATAGCAATCTGAAAGAAGCACACACCCAATATGAATGCCTGAATGACTAAATAAATCGGTAATGGTTTCCATTGTTTTGCATTGCTGTCTATAGCTATTCTTGGACTATATCGGTCACTTGCAGGATCCATCATTGCTATTGACCCCAGAGTAATTCCAATAACTACATTCCAATGACAATAATCTCCAGTTATTACTTATTTATTTGTCAAATTTTTATAGCTGCCCATCTCACGAGAAGTGACTCTGGGTAGCATACAATAATCATTGTGGATAATGCCAAAATATCTAGTGGTTCTTAATAAGCTACAATTTTGTAAAATATACTGTAACAGGTGGAGTTATTTGTGCAACACAATAGTTTCAAACTGCCATCAGCAATCAGCGCTATCCAAATCCATTTTCATCTGTGGTATCTCATTGGATGGCTTGGACTAGTTATTCTCTCAGTCCAAATTATTTCACCAGATTATTGGGGAGAAAAAAAAACATGGGGAAGAGAATACTATAAATATCCCTTGAGCTCAGTATATAAATCTATTAAGTAAAAATAATAAATGAACCAATGATTCTAGAAATAGATCAAGTTTCTTATCTGTGCCAAAGAATGGCCAATGTAGCAAGATGCTTTTCTCTTGAAAATTTGCTTTCTGTGGCTCTGTCTTATGTAACTCCCTTTTAATAAATTCTTTTGTTTATAAATTTTGTTATAAATTCTTTCTAACTTCTGTTAATTCTTGCTCTGAATCTTGTCAAAGAAGATTGAGAATTGAATGTGTATTGTGGGAACAGTAGTTACATATTATACTCTCCTGTTCATTGTACTTTTACAATATTTGTGTTCTTTCTAGTTTCTTGTCTTATGCTTTGTTCTTTTTTCTCTTTCCTGTCTGCCTCTTTTATCTGCATCCTGCTCACTGAATCTGGGGCCTCTTCACTCCCCTGGATGGATCACCTCTGGACAGGGAAGGCCGTATGGTGGTGCTATCACTTGTTTTGGGGCTCTCAGAACAGGACGACTTTGCCAATATACCTGATCTACAAACTACTGGGAACCAGCAAAACCAGAATTCTCAGGGGGACAAGAGGTATGAGTAGGAGACAGAGGCTTTCAGCTGCAAGAACCAGCAAGAGGAAAGAAAGCCTTCCATCCTAGCCCAACGAAAAAATGGAAGGCTGGTTCTGGAAATAGAAATTCTCAGCCGATGAATATCTAAGCCACTCTAAGACCATCCTGCTGGCATTCTTATTCCCCTGCTGGTTGCTGAGTTTCTCTAGGAAAGTCACTGGAATCTCATGGCTAATATTTTCCCAAATGTATACTATGTACTTAACTCATATAAATCCTAGTACATTTCTCCAATTTCATATAGTCCTTTTACTTGTATCCCTGAAAACATGTGAACACAAGAGTATACGTCCCACTACAAGCATTTCTCTCTCTATCTCTCACTAGCGCGTGCATAGACACACACAAACTGAAGAAGAAAAGAAAATATCATTTCCCAGGTTTAAGACTAGCCTTGAGACAAATCGGTTTCATATGATGATTAAATGTAAATTCAGAAGTAAAGTGGAATTCTGTGTATCCTTGTCTGAGGACTAAATTTCTACTGAATGTTCTAGGAATTGCTTCCAGATATATTTATAAGAATAACTGGGACAGTATTTTTTGTCTATTACTTACAAAGATTTAACTAAAAAGGACGTGAGTTAATTTTACTTTATAAAATTAGTTCAAGGTCAGCAGGTTTGTTATAAAAATGGAGAAGGCATAATATTCAAATAAATGTCTGAAAAGAACTATAGGTTTGAAGACTAAAAAGTTAAGCTGATGTGTATTGCCTGTCAATAGCCATGACCTCTTATCATCAGAATGAAATTTCTTGAAAATAAACCTAGATTTTTAAGGGGATACGAAGTTTTCCTCAGCCATAATGCTGAGAATTCTTGGTGGAGAATTATTCTCAGTAACCTGCCCAACTAAAGTATACTGTTTACAGTGTGGCAAACAAAATGTTGGTTTTTTTAAAGATAGTCTTGCTGAAGTAAACTACAGAGGAACTTAGGCCATCTTCATAATGAATTACCATTGTAATGAAGCCCATTAGATAAATTCTAGCCCCAAATTGAGATTATTTATACAACATTGCCATAGTTAGAATGGCCTTGTATTTGGCTCTTGGATGACTTAAAATAAACTACCTAGTAGTAAACATATTGCTACAGTACTCCATGATAAGCTATGATTCCTTCTTTTTCCTCTTCCCTACCTTCCACTCAGTCGGCTAAAGAGATTTATTAAGGTATCGTTGTTTAACTCATTGAAAGAGCTAAACAATAGGGAGTTCTAGAAGAAGAACTGCCTAGCTAGAGGCAGAGCCCTCACATGAGTGTGAAATGGTGTGAAGGAGCAGATTTCACAAAATCACTGAATTAATTTATTGGCATCATTTCTCACCTACCAGCTATTTTTAACCCTGTTGAGGCACTGTTTCACTAAATCTTTTCCCACTTCCCATTTGATAGTCCAGGTGCATGCTTCACATGGTTTTTTCAATGTATAATTTAAGTAGTAGCAGGTGAACAATCTCTCAAGTCATTGCAGTGCTCCAGGAGAGAAAATACCCTGTATTGGCTCATGTTCATTCCATATGGCATCTCTATTTGATAAGCTTAACTTAGTAAAAGTATCTTTGTTGGGCAGTTAATAAACAATAGCCAATAAAAGATATCTTTCTAGAAGTGGTTGTGAAGACCAGTTCCAGTTTTATAACATCGGCTTGTGTGAGACATTCTAAATTTAGAAGTGTTAATAATTTACTTAATTGTGGAACCTTGGGCCTGCATTCATTCACAAATCATATTTGTGTTGTTGTTTTTTGTATTTATAAAACAAAGCAAAAAAGAAAGCCACTGCAAGGGGCCCTAATCAGATCAGGACAGTGGGGAGAAGATACCATCCTCCCCAACCTTTATTCTTTGATGAAACGTCTTCCTTTCTACAAGCTGAAGGGAAGCTGATACTTACGTTCATAACAGCTTGCCTCTTAGACAAATAGCAACTTAAGAAAGCCAGTTTTCCTTTAGGAAAAGAAGGCCCTTTTATTCACAGTGTAATCAGTCAGGTATCTCTGTAAGTCCGTATTTTAATATTTATTCGTTTTTAAAACTCAAATTTTTATTTATGAAATAACCTACAATAGCTTCAGCATGCACCCATTTAATTATTTGTTACTATTATTTAAGCAAACATTCAATAACAGTAAACAAAATCAGTAAAAGACCATATAATAAAGCAAAATGTTTTTTAAAAACCACAATGCAAAATAACAGCATAGATCTACACCCATTTAGTAATTTCTGTATCATTGTGTAATTTGAAAACTGGGCTACAGATGACTCATAAGTAAATAAATCTATCTTGCCATAATTATGGGTCAAATGTTTAGATATATTCCACTAATATAGCTGCTTCACTGTATTCCAGTGTTTACACTTTGTATTTCATGTGAATTCATCTTTAGCAGGCACAGGAATACCTAATATCAGGCAGGTATAGTAGATTTTTTTCATAAAAGTGCTCTAGATATGCCTTAGTAGGATATTGCATGATCTATATTTAAAAAAAAGTAAAGCTCGTGTTTTTAGTTTCATCTGGAAAATATTCACATTGTCAGATTAAATGTAGATGTTAGCAGAGCAAACATTTCCTTTTGGAAATTTTGGAATAGGTCAGGACAAACAGGGTATGTGTCTGCTAAACCAAAGATGCAGAGATCTTGTAACTTTGGTTTAAGAGAAGATTAGAAGCCATGCCCTGACATCTTAAGGGCTTCAAAATATTTGAAGCAAATCCCATTACAACGGGAAGCAAATTTTGTACAATCGTTTATCTCAGGGGTCTTCAAACTTGGCAACTTTAAGACTTCTGGACTTCAACTCCCAGAATTCCTCAGGTGGCTGAAGTCCACAAGTCTTAAAGTTGCCAAGTTTGAAGACCCCTGACTTATCGGAATCAAAAATCATTTTCTTTGACCTTGGTTTCCTGTGAGATCTTTTCATAACTAATATATGCAGTAAACCTGCTGGCCATACGTTACTCGGCCTACATCTTCCTGAGTATACCCTCAGCAATGATCAAAATTAGGCCATGCTAATCACATCATTCGTTCCCCTTCCCTCTAGATACTGATGTGTAGAAGAGACTGATGTAATTGGCCCAGAAAATTGCAGCCTTCTGCAATGGAACCCTCATGGGGCTTGTGGACTGGACAAATATTACCAGCCAGGATAATATTGGAATGGGATGCCAGTTTCAAGCCCTCTGTTCTCTTTCCTGCCTGTTTCATAGAAACATGTCTCTACTTGTTCCCTTTCCAGCTGTGTTCAGTTTGTTCTTTTCTACCCTACACACTCTACCCTACACACACCATGCTGCTTTCACTCCTCTGTGCTCCTTCTCCCGCATCTCCCTTCACTTTTGTGCCTTGCATCCCTTCCTCTTCTCTGTCTGCTTGGCCCTTGGAATGCTGATCTTGCCCAGTGGTTGCAACAAGCCTTGTGATGCAGTCCTGGGGGTGCCTGCTGGGAGGGTTCTGGTTGCACTCCAGCCACATTTGACTTAGGCCTCTCTCCACTGATCTTGTTTGCAGTGAGCCTATGAGTTTTTCATGCCCTGTGTCCCCCCCCCCTCTATAATATCTTCTTCTGGCACCTTCTCTTTTTCTTTCTAGTCTTTCTACTGTTGCTGCCTGATCTTTCCTCCATTCTCAGCTTTGGCAACTCCAGTCCAGTGCCTTGTCCTGTGGGTGTGCTGTTTCTCCCTTACTAATGTTTGTGTGTGTGTGTGTGTGTTTCTCTGTCTTACCCATTTCTTTCACCCTATTTCTGTTCTGTCAGGAGACACCATGCAGATCCTGTAATAGAAGACCTTCTTCCTTTTTAGTCTTTTTGTGTGTCTTTGCTTTTCTTGTGACTCTGCAGCATTCATGAACTCCCAGACAGCTTTGCAGCTGATTCAGTATAGTGTGGTTGCAAAAATAAACTTTGGATTTGTCATAACTTCTGACAACTGAACTCACGCATATGCTTACACTTTCTCTCTATTACACACACCCGTACACACACTTATTTTTAACCTTTTTTTTTCTTCAGCTGTTTCAGTCTCTTTTATCTGTGTGTGCATGTGCTAGTCTCTATTCCAGGTATACACCGGCAGCATGTCTAGTTCTTTGCATGTGTCCAGTCTGTCTCAGAGTATAACCTTTCTATCTGAAATTTCCTACGGCTTGATCCGTCCTGCATATGTCTAACAAGCTTGAACCTGCCCCTGTACGTTATTTGTTTATTGCTCTGTTTCTTGATAGCAGCATTTTTTATTCTGTAAGGATGAGTGTGTGAGAGAGATGTCTGCATGTTTGGATACCTACAGATGTGCATGTGATAAGCCATTGCAACAGTTCATTGGTGCATCTGACACTATGTATTACATCGAAAGAGATTCGTATCTCATCGTGGTCTTGGATGTTTTCTCCCTTAGCATCTGTCTGATATTATTTGTCTGTCACCGAACGTTTTGTCTATATATGTTTCTTCAGTTCTTTTTATGTATTTTATTGACAACTTCAGTGAGTCTCTTCTTCTGACAAGATTTAAACCTGGTGTTGCGGTTGAAAACAATCGGCTTCAGGCTTACTGCTCTACAAGCCCTTCTCTGCATTGAGAGACCTGCTCTTTTTGGAGCTCCTTGCATATCATGCAGGAAGAGCCCCCAGCATGTATTCTTATAACTAGGACTGCAGCTCAGGAATAGAGTTATTTTTCCACGCATGGCTTCTATATTGGAAGGCCCCAGTAGCAAGTGGTGGATACGGCTCTGCCTGAGACCACCGGACATTGCATCACATCAGAGCAAATGCAATTGGCTTAAATGGAAAAATAATCCCATCATCCTTAAGGCATTCATATGTTCTGATGATTTTTTAAGAATTTTGCCCTGAATGGATGTCAGGCACAGACAAAACCTACCCTACCCCCCCCCTCTGGGCCATTCTTGAACACATCCAGCCCTGGGGGTAGTTATTTCTTGCCTGCTATATTTATTGTCACATGTTGGATTAATAAAGGCTGTTGCTTTTCAAAACTCTCTTTCTGATGTTTTTAATTATCAACTGTGACTTCAGAAATTGAAAGTGGCATTGCTAGTTCCCCCAGCACCAGTCACTAGACTTTATGATGGGTGAGCTTTTATGCCTTGGTTAATATTCAGGGCCCAACTATAGGAACAGACAACAACAACAACAACAATAACAATAATAATAATAATAATAATAATAAAGTTGGAAGGGACCTTGGAGGTCATCTAGTCCAACCCCCTGCTCAGGCAGGAAACCCTATACCATGTCGGACAAATGGCTGTCCAGTCTCTTCTTAAAAACTTCCAGTGTTGGAGCATTCACCGTTTCTGGAGGCAGGTTGTTCCACTGGTTAATTGTCCTAACTGTCAGGAAGTTTCTCCTCAGTTCTAGGTTGCTTCTCTCCTTGATTAGTTTCCATCTATTGCTTCTTGTCCTGCCTTCAGACTTGCTGTACTTATGGCAACCAACACAAGGGTATTTCTTTAACATTTTGTTCCTTCCAATTGGGGCTAGTGAAAAGAAATACTACCATTCCGCAATGCACTTTCCTTGTCTCTGAGGAAACATATAAAGCACCACAAACGATACCCAGTAATAACTGTGGATTATGGGAGTGCTATAAATATTTTAAAAATATAAAACTCTTCCCTAAAATTCACACAAGGGGCCTCAAAAGAGCAGGTTTCTGGCCAAGAAAACACATACTGCAGGTCTCTCCAAATGAAAATTTAACACTTCAAACAAAGGACTTCTACCCTAGATTTGTTCAGTGTTCAGTATTTTCCTCACACTCAAAAAAATTGGAATGGATCTTGAAGAAGGCAGGTTTTCTAGCTTTCTGCCTTTAAACATAAAATGTATTTAAACTCGAGATGAATATTATTTATTTAACTGGGCACTAAATACAATTTGTTCTTCAACTTGTCCCAAAAGGGCTTGCATAAATTCTCTTCCATGTCTTTGTATATCATTGTGTGGATCTCGATATGTCTTTGTTAAATGTCCGGCCTCTGGAAATTGTAACCAGCTCTCTCATTCTGCATCCATTGTCCCAAATAGTTTTTCAGACAATAGGATATTTATATTTCTCCCTCTATAGATGCCCTTTTCACATACTAATGCCCACCAGTTCCTCTCTTTTTTTTCCTATCTCACTTCTCTATCCTAAAATCCAAACTTTCTTATGCCAGAGGTAATAACATCCCATCCTGACTAACTGAAAATGTTAGATTCTTTTAAGTTTGCTAAGCTTGTCAGAAGGAGATGACCACTGATTAAAACAAAAGCCAATGAGAAACATACTTCATGTTTGAATCCCCTGGTAGGAAGCAGAAGGAGGCTAGGTTTTTAATATGCTTTGGTGAATCTATAATTCAGACTAGGTATGCTGGACATGTGGAATAAGTCATGTTATATGGAGATCCATATTGAATGTTTTATTAACAGGTGAAATAAGCTTTTATCTGTACCATAGATATTACGTCTCAGCTCAACTTAGAGTCCATAGCTATGCTGTTGTGGAGATACAAAGGAAGCCAGGGTTTGCCAAGAAACTTTTGGTTAGCAATTTCCCTCTCTGCTTCAATAGAAGTAAGCTGGAAGGCAGTAGCTACATATGCTTTCATTGATACAGCTCAGTGGGGCATAATCAGTGGATAATAAGGTAATACTGCAACAGCTTGATTCATCTGGCAAAAAGTAAGCTACAGTAGAGTGGTTTAACTCGGGTTGTGTCATGTTTTGAACTAGAGATATGATCTGTCATAGACAATCTATCCTAGCTTTTTGACTCTGCTCCTTTTCTAAGGCCCTGGAAGACATCCCTTTGTCACCCAGCACTCAGGTTTCCTAAGTGCTCTGAGTACACTGGCTGAGAAACCATCTGGCTGTACGTCATCTCAGAAATTGCCTGTCAAGGAAAGTAAACAAAAGCACTTCTCTCTTTGACAGAGGGAATGTTTGTGTTTGGAGAAGGTTAATGGCCTGTGAGGTAGGAAGGGAATTGGCAGCAAGCTCCACAGCAAATCGAACCAGCATTCATGATTTGGCTCAGCCTCATGAGATAATGAGAGCCAATGTGGTATAGTGGTTAAAGTGCTGGACTAGCATCAAACAAATCCAGATTCAAGTTCACCAGGAAACGTCACAAGATGACTTTGAGCCAGCACTTTCCTTCAGCCTAAAATCTGAAAAGAGTTTTTGGAATGGTGATCAGTTGAAGGGATCTCCATATAAGCTACTTTGAGCTCCTAGAGAAAAAGCAGAATAGAAATCTGAATACAGTATGTTGTTTTTATCATCCTCCTCATTATTAATCATTACCAGGAAAAACTTAGCAATACCATATATCAGAAAAAAGATGGGCCACAAATGAAAGGGATCATAAATGATAAATTCAAAACTATATATCAGATGTTTAAATGGTAATACTGCATCATTTTTGTTACTTTTCTACTGTTGAATGGATCTACAATAATATACATTCTTTCTCCCTATTACAAATATTGAGTTTTTATTATATTCAAAGTATATGTAAAGGTTTCTCTTCTCTCCCACAGATTACCCTCTGGTGGGAAAGTTGTCAACATAACACCAGTGCCAGGTCAGACCCACCATGAGGAGACTGATCACAAAACAGAGCCCCGTTCATCTGTCTCGGACCTTGTAAATTCCCTTACTAGTGAGATGTTGATGGTAAGTGTTGATAGTTTCCTCCTGATTTTACAGTATCTATTAACGCATGATTTGGAGAAGGAAAGGCCTCTGTGTGCCTTTACCTCTTTTCCTCCAACTATGTCCACACCACCTCAAATGGTACCCCCAAATTAAACATGGTGTATTTTCAAAATCCAAAGGAAAGGCCAGAATGCTTCAAGATCACCAAATCTTGAGATTTCAGTGAGCTCATATGAAATTTTATGCAATTGTGCAATTCATGCAAGACTTGTCAGAGAAACTCACAATGAGCTTACCAAAATCTTGAGACATGTAGCCTTCCAACAACACTTGAAACAACTTTGCAGGGGTTGGTCATTACACAAGCTAACACAACATTGGCATGGACCTGAAAAGGTTGTCCAACTGGTTTAAATACTAGCTGTGCATTCTCCCCATGAAAAGAAAGAACCCACAGGGAAAAAATTAAAATCCAACACTAAACATTTAATTATGTATGTATGTATGTATGTATGTATGTATGTATGTATGTATGTATGAAAAAAACATGCACAGCTCACTGGCTATTATATTGGGGCACAATGATGTGATCCCATCAATAAACCAACCAAAATAGTAATTGATCAGCTGTAGTACTGGGGGGGCTGAATAGTGAAATAAGAGGGTATGGGAGAGATTGTTCTTTTCCTACCAGTTCATGCTTCCATAAACACAACTTTCAATTCTGGCATGAAGAGATTATATTTAAACACATACTCACCCCTATGTAGTTGTTAACTATTCTTTTCAGTGTAGGTTCAAAAAAACTCTCTTCAAGAGGATCAGCTGGGTGTGGATGTACAAACTTATTTTCTCTCTTGCTTCACTGTTGCAACAGCCCCACCACCATCATTGATCAATTGCCAAGGGTTTGGCATTTGGTTTAAAAATTTCTTGATTTAGCAAAAGAGAAGTACATGGGAGTGTTGGGTGAAACAGTGCAAGACGCCCCTATCCTTTCCTCTGCCCAGACCCCACTACTTTTGAACATGACTTTAATACCCTTAAATAGTGACAAACATGTCTATATAAGTAACCTAGATAACAGGCTCAGACAGACAAAGGATGCACATTGCCATTGTGTAACAAAATTATTCCTTTCCATACAGGTCTCTGGGTCACTTGTCACCAGTCTGGTTTGAATGTTGATGGATGGCTAAACCCACCAGTCTAGCCATCTGTCAATCTGCAATCTCATCCCATGCTGAGGACCGCATTTGATGGAATTTTTCCCACCTGCAAGTGAAGTTTAGTAAGAGGGAAGGGAAACAGGAGAATCTGCCAGCCCCTTAATATGTCCTGCCTGCAATAAATGAAGACACCACCTTTTGCCAGTGACAAGCCTAGAGCAAAGTAGGGATTAACTCCAGGGGCAGCAGTTCTTATGCTGCTGATATAATTTTCTGCTGGGTGAATAACACTTTAAATGAGCCATGAGGAAGAGCCCATTAACGTGGTCCTGTTTGCTAGGAATTGATTAACATGCTAGTCTAAACAGAGCACAGTAGGCAAAGAACTGGCTTCTGGAGCCATTAAATGACCCACCCAATGATTTAATGGAGTTGCTGGAAGAGGAAAGGGAGCCCAAGGCTAGAAACTGGGACCAGTGTATCATGATCAACAGGCAACCTTCACTTATGTTTCCCTTTCCTCTTAATAAATCCAACAGGATGCAAGACAGATACACTTGACCTGTGGCAAGCTTAAACAAAGTAATATATCTGTATGAGGACTGTAATATGTTAATATATTAATATGCTACTAATCTGCTTTAAATACCTTTTGTTTATCACATTAACCCTTTTCAGATATATATATATATCAATGATCAGCAGCTAGAAAAAGGTGTTATTATTGTATGGTTTTATTTCATCTTGCTCATACTGTTTTGTTAGACTAAGAATTGGAAGAGCCAATTCTGTGTTTATTTTGTAGTTTGTTTTGCAATTAAAGAAAAAAGCTAACAGAGAAGTTCTGTACTGGATTTATAACAGCTAAGGGGTGTGTGTGTCACAGAATTTGATAGAACTCCCACCTCTTTTAATGGAACCTGAAGAACATCAGTACAGAGAAGGTACACTGTCAGATCATTGCAAAGCAGCCTTCGCCAACTTGGTGTCCTTCTGGGAAATTGAAAATGATGGAAGTTGTAGTAGTACCCATCTTGGAGATAGTAGCCTCAAACTCACAATTTGAATAGAGGGATGTACATTATGCTAGAGGCTTGCATTCCACATCCTTAGTTCATTGTTTCCTTTCTTACAAAGCATGTCAGGATAGCCATTAATACTGTTCCTCATTGTTGGGTTTTATTAGGAACTTGGAATGTTTTCCCCCCACCTTCCTGGTCTAAGCAGGCAGGGCAGGATATATTTTGCTGGCGTAGCCACTAATGCTGCAACAGCATATTTATTGACTGATTGGTGAAATGTGAATTTATGCCCAAATTTCCAATATTCAAAGTGGCTTACAGAAATTAAAAATACAGTGAAGCAGAATTAATACAATGAAAAGCGGTCATTAAAATTATTAACAACTAAAAGTTTGATGAAAAGATGTATTTTTAACATCTTAAATACTGGAAAAGCAGAAGGCAAATGCACCTCCTCATGAAGCTAATTCCATAATCTGGGAGCCACATCACCTCAGCAGGAGAATGGGGGTATCCTTCATATGTGGAAGATATACACAGAGGCACTTGATAGAGGTTTATAAGCTGAGGAGAAAATGGAAACTTAATAATTGTCAACAGATACAACCTCTCCTCCCCCCCAAGTTCACACAGGATTTGATTAATGGATTTCTCTACCACAAATTGTGACAATGTTTGAAGAGGACTTTAGGCAAATGTTTGGAAGGCAAGGCTGTTAGTGGTTACTGGGATTCTTATATACTAACTCTAGAGTCAAAGGTAATAATACTCTGGAGACTATCAACAATATTTTTTTTTATTTCTTGGAGACATCTCTTTATAGAAAACAAGATAGTTTGCTCTGGTTAAGTATATTTTTTCTTAATTCTTCAGGAGAACCTCCTTTCTTGAAAGGCTGACATTCTATTTAAGATCAAATCAGAAAATGACATTAATCCATATTTTCTTCATTATAGGAAGATGCAAATACTTTGAATTTGGCACATTTATAGTATAACAACTATATTACTTATACGTTGATTGACATATCATTTCCTTAATTATACCACTCCTGTGACACAAATCAGTGGGTACGTAGGTGTCAATTGCACAGGGGGAGGGGGGAGAGACATACAAATGGAACAGATCAACCATGAATCATAATATAATTTTTTTAAATTTACAACATAGAACATAGAATATCAGAGTTGGAAGAGACCTTGCAGGTCTTCTAATCCAACCCCTGCTCAAACAGGAGACCCTATACCATTTCAGACAAATGGCTGTCCAGTCTCTTCTTAAAAGCCATCACAATTTCTGAAGGCAAGTTATTTCACTGGTTGATCGTTCTCACTTTCAGGAAATTTCTCCTTAGTTCTAGGTTGTTTCTCTCCTTGATTAGTTTCCATCTGTTGCTTCTTTTCTTGCCTTCTGGTGCTTTGGAAAATAAGGTGACCCCCTCTTCTTTGTGGCAGCCCCTCAAATACTGAAACATTGCTATCATGTCACTTCTAATCTAGAGATTTCACTAGATTAGACATACCAAATCCCTGCAACCGTTCTTCATGTGCTTTAACCTTCAGCCCCCTAATCATCTTTGTTGCTCTTCTCTGCATTCTTTCCAGAGTCTCAGCATCTTTTTTATATCATGGTGACCAAAACTGGATGCAGTGTTCCAAGTGTGGTCTTACCAAGGCCTTATAAAGCAGTACTAAAACTTTATTGCATTGGCTTTTTTGGCAGCTCTAGCACACTGCTGGCTCATATTGTCTACCAGAATAGCGGTCCCCAAACTTTCTGGCTTGGCGGCCTGACGTTGGGGGGAGAGGGGATGGTTTTGTGTACGTGGCAGGTGCGCACACATGCACAGCTCCATTTTTGCGAGCGGTGGGCATATGTGTTCACCCCTCACTCAAGTAGAGCTTCGTGTACAGGCTCACTCCCCCGCTACTTGCACAGCCTGGTTCTGAACGGGCTGTGGCCCGGGTAGTGGGCCACAACCCGGGGGGATGGGGACCACTGTACTAGGACATAGAACATTTATTTATATATCATATTTAGAGAACTCCCATCTCTATTGTAGAGCAATTCTGAGTGGTGAGAATGTCACATGTATGGTCTGAGTTTGGAAATGAGACCTTAGCTGATATAAGCAAATTTCTAATATAAAGCTGTTCTAACTTTCAGAATGATCGCATGCCAATTATTTTGTGAATGATCTCACCAATGATTAAACGAAAAGAAATTGGTTGGCTAGTGATATACATCCCATTTGTGAAACAGCTTTGAGAACCAAGTGAATCCACAGGTGTTATAAATGCAATGGAGGTCAATTACACAAAGTTATAAACTGTAGCTATCTTTTTATTGCTTGTACTGCTTTTCCTCAATTAGAATTGAGAAGTTGTGGGAAATTTCTCTCATGAGAGTTATCAGCTGACACCTCCGGCCGTTTTTAATCAGGCTGAAGAAGTAGCCAGATTTCCCTCACATAAAACATAGGCAACGTATATCATGTGCTCCCCTCTTGTGGTGGAATTGAGAAGAGCAGCCGTGAGAGAAAGGTAATCTTAGAGGAGAGAAGTGGAAAGCGACTTAGTCACATCGGACTAAATATTTGTATTTTGAAGAATTGTATCATAACATGGGGAGCAATGTGGTCGGTGATGGTGATCTTTATTCATTTCAGACCAGAGAGATCCTTGGTGATCTCTGACCTTGGTTGTTTTCTTGCAGACATTTCAATAGCCAAGCTAGGTAACATCATCAGTGCAAAGCATCATCATTTCAAACCTTTAAGAAAAGGATTTTAAAATGATCACATCTGAATGAAGGTCTAGCCATTTGTGAAACTGCACCAGAACTATAATCTATACTATGAGTTGAAAAACCTCTTAAAGGCCCATTTAGAGAGGTGAGGTATAAGTAATTGAGAAAGAAGATTTGGGGCCATATTAGGAAATAACTTTTTTTGTGTTATGTTTCATTGTTGTAAAACCTATTCTGCACTACTTCTAACAACATTAATAAGGACTGAGTGCATAAGAACTGAAATTGTTATAGAAATGCTTATATTAGAAATTGGTGCACCATAATGCATTTATTAGTGAAAAAGGTATACAGCGCAGGACAAATGGTAGACAAAATTGCATATATTGGAATAAATGGATGACATAAATACATTCAAGTTTAAAAAATGCAAAGCTGAAGTTTTTCAAACTACCTTCAGACAATCAAGATATTGCCATGAAAAAGTATGTAGATCTACCTCATTTTACTGCCATTAGGGACTTACAAGATGCTATTTAATGGTCTCCTATGCATTTCAACAGGCTCCCTAAGTAGCTTTCTCTTGCATTAGTCGGTTTCTAAGAGCTTTGACAGGTCTTTTTATAAAGTAGCCTGAGTGAAATATCTTACTCCTAAAGCATCCTCCCACAAGCTGCTCTTCTTGTTAGTAGTTTCTTCTCCTTGTCTTTTGCCTATCTATGTTTCATCTTGAAGCTTTGTATTATTCAGGTCGCTGTAAATAGTAATATCCATGGTTCTGCTATCAGGAGTATACAAAGGAAATGGAGCAGAATGCAACTGCTGGAGGGTAGAATGTGGCCTGGACTAAATAGCCCTGCCCATTTTGATTTTCAAGTAGATTATAGAAGAGGTATTGTTCTACTAAAGTCAATCTTCCTCAAGTAGTAAAGAACATTAGAGAAGTGGTAAAACACAGACATTTCTTATTTAGTTTTGCTTGTTTGCATTTGATTCTCCTAAAAATGTATTTTCCAAACCAGATGCTCATCTTCTAGAACCAGGATGCCCTGTGCAAATTCCTATGTACGGTGATATAATTAAGCAAATTTAATCCTGTTTGCTCCATAGTTAAATATAGCATCCTCTGTTCAACCACCATTATGCCAAAATAGTAGCATTGAAAGTAAGCTTTGTATCTTTAATGGCTGGATGATACAATGAAAGTACTCTAGGTCACTAGTGTGGAAGTAGACTAAGTCAGGAACTTCAAAGCGATCCATTTTAGCCTGTTCCTTGTTCTGCCTCTCACAATGCAGTACTCTCCAGGAGTTTTGTTGCAAGAAACATTCCTATGGACAGTTGACTTATATTTTTTAAGTAAGATGGCTAGATGCCAGAAAGGGGTGGGCAGATTTTAATCAAGTCTATATTAAATTGCATTCTTTAAAGAAGGGAGGGGAAGTTTCAAATCACGCAGATAGGGCATGGTGCTAGGTTGCAGTGGCAAATGTAGCAGGCTTTTCAAGTTTTCAAGCAAGTACAAATAAGCAGATGTTTACAAGCCTAAGGGCTTGGGGATACATAAAAGCTAGGAGATCCATGTATCTCACAACACAGAAATATTTTTAGTTAAGTACATAGGATTTATATTTCCAAAAACAGAATTCACAAATGCTTGTATTTTTATGTACCTTTCCCAGAGGCATGGTAGTTTTTATTTATACAGTAGTTTTAAATAAACAATGATTTTATACATAACTTTCCAAGTGCATACTGATCGATAACCATAAACATTCCTTGCTGGGAGTGAGGATGGCACTAAATTCCATTTATTACAACTGGGTGCACTTTGGCAAATCACAGCATTTTGACAGAGAAGACATCACCAAGGCTATCTGTTACATTCCTATCCAGTGGGGGCTTACTTCTGCACAGAAACATGTTACAATAAAATTAATGTATAGTTCTGTAATAAATATGTTGCACACCTCCTTTTCATTAGTACATGTGGTTTCAGTAATGCTTATGTGCCTTTTAAAACTCTGTTCCCCCAGATTTACAACCTATTAATGGGGCTGATAGAAAAAGCTGTGAAGAACAAGGGCCTTTAGGGTAGCTATATTTCTTGCTTTCCAGAGGCTAGTTTTTTTTTTTTTTTTTTTTTGAGGCATTGTCAGAAGAGCATCCTCTGTCTGAATAGCTATAGACCTGTCTAGTCCAAGTTCAGTTAGTGATCAAAAACCAAGTTGCCCATCAGTGGAGATTACCAGGTGAGAATTCTCCTCACTATGGAGAGACATAGGGCTGTTTTTGAGTAGATAAATGTTTATCTACTGTACATCTATAAATTGACACATCTGTGATTTTTGCAAATTTGCATCCCTCCCTCCTTTTTTTCTTTTTTTCTTTCTTTCTTTCTTTCTTCCTTTCTCTTCCTTTCTTTTTCTTTCTTTCTTTCTTTTTCTTTCTTTCTCTTTCTCTTTTTCTTTCTTTCTTTTTCTTTCTTTTTCTTTCTTTCTTTCTCTCCCTGCCTTCCTTTCTTTCTTTCTTTCTTTCTTTTTCTGTCTTTCTTTCTTACTTCCTTTCTTTTTCTTTTTCTTTCTTTCTTTCTCTCCCTTCCTTCCTTTCTTTTTCTTTCTTTCTTTCTCTTCCTTTCTTTTTTTTTCTTTTTCTTTCTTTCTTTTTTCCTTTCTTTCTTTCTTTCTTTTTTATTTTTTTCTTTAATATCCTAACCCTACTCCTGGGCTTTCATATCTCCTAAATTCTTCACTCAGTTTCTCCCTGAATTACAATATTTCTCTATTTTACATTACATCATTACATTTACATTATATTCATTCCAGCCCAATCTCCCCCCTTGTGTAACTTGTATTACAACATTGTGAATCATGACCTTTTAAAATGTCCTGAATATTTTGGATATAATAAGGTAATGAATAAGGAGATTGTATCTCACTGGGGATCCGAGTAAAATCTGTGCTGTTTTGCATTTTAGGCCTAAAAACTATGCATCCCCATTTAGTTTGAATTGTCACATTTTTTAAGATGAGTTGCCATATAAATATTAGCCATAAATCAATAAAATAAATAAACTGTCCAGTTGCTCAGACAAACTTACCCATGGTTGTCAATAGTAGTTGTAAAGACTTCACATCCCCAAGAGCTATTTGCTAATGAAAGAAAGACTTTCTTGTTTTCAGCTACTAGGTTATGAATAGTTAAGTAACATAAACTGAGATTCAGTTTAGGGATCTTACTACAGTAAATGCCAAGGAATGTACAAGCCAGTCCATTATTTGAAGCCAAAGCTTCAAAGCTACCACCCAGATTTCAAGAATTATGGGCAGGCTGTGAAAGTAACAACAAAAGAAAAGATATCTTGAATGCTACCCCCCTCCCCAATCTAAAGCTGTGTAAGTCCCCTAGTACTATCAAATCAACCACAACTACACAAAATAAAGAATTCTGAAGTCAAAATCACAAACATCAGGTTGCAGGAGGAGTAAGAGGATGAAGCACAAATAAAATTTGGTTGAAAGTTTGAAGCCAGTAACTTCAAGAATCTGTGAATTTTCAAGTGAAGTGGAAATGCTATTTAAGTCTCATGGCATTTCATCTCTATCAGGCTAATTAGCCTTCTGTGCTACAAACTATTTATTAGCATCGGTTAAATTACTGTAAATATGCTAAAATTACATTTTTTATCCTAGATTCCAATAGCCCATAATGTAAAATACTAACTTCATCCATTAATTTTATTTTTGGCCCACTTATTAATATTTTCCCAAAACCAGATTATTTTATAACCTGTACCATTTAACAAATCTCTAAAATGAACTTTTTAAAATATTTACCATATTTTCTAATATTGCTTACAGAATCATGGGAACTCAAATTACTATTCAAATAGCATTGTATTATATAGAGAGAGAATCTTTACTTTAAAAATGTGATTATGTGTAAGAAAATAGAATTGCTAAAAAGTAACATTCTTATAAAAAATGAAAAGAACCCTAACAAAGAAAGAAAGAAAAAGAAAGAAAGAAAGAAAGAAATGCATGACTTCTTCTTCGTCTTCTTATAAGACTTCTCTTATTACAAATAAATATACAGAACAGTTTGCAAACCAATCATTTAAACTCAGACGCTAAGTATGGAGATAAAGACTAAAGTTGGCAATATGCCCAGACTCATTATCAACAAATTAGCAAGAGTACAGGGGGGAAAAAACTTTTAAAGTTCTCAAATGAGGATTTCCTCCCCCCCCCCCATTGTTCCTTGGGCAAACTCACAATTCTCCCTTAGCAATTCTATAAAGTGAAACACAATAAGACTTATCCATCAGCCAATTTCAACTAGAAGGTAAAGGCCTCTGCATTCACAGTGTTATCAGATCTGTGAATCTGATATTGATTATTAATGCAGAACGGAGTGGGAAAGCTCATGAACTATCATAGTTGTGGTACTCTAGCAAGACTTTGAGCTTTTACAAACAATCTTCGTTTCTCTGAAAAGTCCTTGGTAAAATCAGGATAGATTGATATGTTACTTTGGCTAGAACCCCATGTCAATGGAGATTTTACTGATTCCTGGCAAAATATGTATAAAATCTCATTTCTTGTGGTAACATGAAGGAGCTGCATAAGAAAGGTATTTGAACTAGCTCCAATCTTCTGTCTTGTTAAAGGAATTTTAAACACATGTTCAATCTTGACTAGAAAGGCCATTCCCAAAGAGAAGAGCTTTCTGAAAAAATGCTCCATATAATTCAGGTTTGATTGAGTTGGAGGATTTTCAATGCCAGTCTCACACAAATTTTTCCTGTGCAGTTGTGATTCTAAATAAGTAATTCATTTAGTCAATATATTAAGACTGGCTTGAGTTACGATATTGTGGGTTTGTAATCAATCTTCATATCTAACCATTTTATTTCTTGCCTTCATTTTAAATCACTCATGAGCTCAGCCAGATCTTGCTGGATTGGCTTCAAGACTTGTTCTTGAGCCTGGATCTCTTTTTAACAAGTCAGTAGAAGAATCTTCCTCTTCCTCTACCATCTTTCCTGGCTCAGCAGATGGTGACACAGTTGAAATTAGATCAGCTGTTGACCGCTGGGATTTAGCTGCCATGGCAATAGCTTGTTAAAAACAAAATAATATACAGTATGAAGACAAATTAGTTTATTTGCAGAGAACATTCTTACGATTATTTCTAAACCTCATACTACTATTCCGCTGTTGATACAAAATATAGATGTCTTTAGCAAAATAGCACAATACTCTATTCACTGGTTCAAATTGGAACTGATACCAATAGGTAAAAACTGGATTATTCATTCATTTGAATATAAATTCCATATCTGCACCAGATCAATTAAATATTTAGGTACGTATTGTCAACCCTCACAGATAAACTAGACAGTAAATAGGGCTAAATGAACTAATTCTATTTAATTGTTAGGATACATTAACACAGTCTTGCAAGTCTGAAAGTACAAACTTCCTGCCACCATTTTTAACTCGGTGGTTCTTCCCTAAGTTTCTTTCTCTGACTTTTAAGCCATTAGCTGCTCCTGCTTCTCTTGTCTGATGGTTTCCTAGGCAGCATCTCTTCCCCTCTTTCCTCAAGGTCATCCATGTATTCCATTGAACGTATATACCAAAGGATATAAACCAGTTAGCAACGTGTAAGATAAATAAAACACAGAGAGGTTTCTTCAAATATCAATAAATGGGAGTCATTAAACCCTACTCTTTGGGGAAAGGTAAATGCTGTCAGATTATTCCCAGATTAATTAATGTCCAAGTGTATAAGCATGCTTGTGCTGTTTGAACCAGGTATCCATGATTTGAAATAAAACCCCTTTGCAAAATTGAATCAAATAATTACCTGCATCATTCCTGTCCCCAAGTCCAAAACTGCCAGCCATGGCTGTTTCTGCTTGGCTGACAACTTTTGGATTGAAATCATCCAATATATAAACAATGACTTTTGGGGATACTTGTTCCTTTTTTTCAAAACTGGCATAGAAATTTTCTATTTCAAGTTCCATTGCATCAGTTGTTGGTGCCTAGCTTGGACAATCGTGATTTTGAGGGGCTTGACATAATTTGAATGGTTATGATTTAATTGTTTGGATAAGTTCCTTGCTTGTGATAAATACCACTCCATTCATTGTCCTGGTATAATGTCTCAAGTTCATAGATAGTGAATTCATCAAACTGGAAATAACCATTGTCTAGTCAATGTAGCTCACTGATGCCAAGAAGGTTGATTTTCAACCTGGCTATCTCCTGTTTGATTACAGTATATCCAATTTACGCTGCCTCATTCCTTGGACATTCCATGTTGCTTTCTGGAGTTCCTTTCTTGTTTTCACCAGGGGCTGCATCAGCAGCTGGGATTCTTGCTAGGTTTTGGTTGAGGCACATCATTAATGCCTTGACCACTTACTGTGGGCCCTTGCTCTTTCCCAATACTTGTTGGGTACCTTCTGGCCTAAGGATTTTACCATATCTGATTCATTTGAGAGTTTTTCCATAAATGTTTCTTGGCAAAGTTTTTTGCAAATTAAGTTGCAGGTCTTTCTCAATCCTGCCCATTTATCCAAGCTTGGGACCAGCATGCAAGTGTACAGCTGTATAAAATAAATGCCTTTATTTGGGGGAAGGTGCAGTTAGAATCCAGTGACTTTTAAAAAGAGTATTTTATCTGCTCCAACTTAAGTATCTGTTTATGTATGTAGTGATAAATAACTCCAGGAAAAAAAGAAGCATAGATTTCTTTTTTTTTACATCTCTCCAAATTCCTTCCCTCTTCCTTGTTTTTTTACCTTCAGTTCAACGTGGACTCTTGATAACTGCCTGGACATATCCCTGTAGTTTTCTTTAAAAGGCTTTTCGGAAATGCTTTGCCCTTGCCTGCTTCCTCAGGCTGAGAGAGGGTGACTGGCCTAAGGTCTCCCAGCTGGCTTCATGTCAAAGGCAGAACTAGCACTCACGCTCTGCCAGTTTTTAGCTTGATGCCTAAACTATAACACCCAACTGTCTGTCTCCCTATTGCTTCCCTGAAATTAAAAGAAGAAGGGTGGAATGTTGCTAAACAGTTTCTAGAGTTTTAAAGCCACCTTACTTCTTTCCTTGGCTTCCCTAGAAGGAAGAGTGTGATGCTAAATTTGAATGTGTGTAATTAAATTAACACACAATTAATTTAAACACTATTATAAAAAGAGTGAGGATGAATGGAATATAGAAATCGGTACTGTATAAGGAAAATTATAGAATATTTAACGGGTGATATATAAGTTAGAATACTGAGTGAAAATTGACCATAGTGCTACAGCTGTTGCAGATTAGTCAAGGGGTGTATCCAGTACATTGTCTACTCTTTTTTTGTGGAATCAATTTCAGCAGTGCAGTAGTTTTATTTGTAGTAATCCTTTACAAACTACCTTTAGCCATACAATTTGAGTCATTCTGTCTTGGACAGAAAAGTTCTTCCACAAGACCAAAATGGGAATATTTCCTTAGTGCAGAAAATTACTTGAGGCCTGAATGTAAAGGAAAAATTAAATACTAAAAATGTCTTAATTAACATTAGTGATAACACAGAAAACATATGAGCAGGAATAGGAAATATGGGTTGAGTTGAACAGAATTACTAAAGAATTGAAACACGGGCCTTTCAAGAGCAGAGTCAGCAGCCTTGAAGGTAATGTTGAAAGAAAAGTCTTCATCGTGGTTCAGTCCAAGCTGGGAATAAACATGGCGACTGCTTTAGAAAGAAGGTTGCAATTTATTGAAGAGGAGAGCCAGACAGGAAGATGGTTCTGGAAGAAAAGAGAGAGAGCACATGTAGGGAGTAGGTTTTTATACCCTCTGGAGCCTTTTGTTTGGAGTTGTTTCCTGTTCCTGTTTGAGGCTATTTCCTGTGTCATGTATTCTGACCTGAGTCTGGGTGTGCCTTTCTGGTATTCTGATGGTGATGGGTTAATCCTATTATGTCCCAAAGGTCATATCCTGCTTCTCTGGGGCTGGGTCTAATGACTTTTAGAGTTTGGGTGAGGTATGTAGATTTTAGGTGTCTTTGTCTTCTTAATCTTCTAGCTTCAGCCTTCCTGGATTTACATCTGCATTTCTACAGAGCTGGCCTCTGCCTGGGGGAGGGAGACCCGGGATCATTAAGAAAACTGGGCATGCTTTTTCTGCCTCTTTAAGATCCTTTGAGGAAATATATTTTTCTGCCCTTTTAATATTTCCTTCTCTGGGGGGCTGACTTCCCACAGTAAGAAGAGATTTGAAAGTCTTAAGACTTGTAGTAGTATGAGTAAATAGAGACAACAACAATATTCTGGTTGACAGACACATATTGTTCATGTCCCTTTTCATATCTTCCTTTAATTTCCTCCCACCCTTTTTTTTTAAAAGTTAAAGTTGTAGTTTAGGCGCTGCCAGCTGAGCATGTACATCTTATTTTTTTCTATTTTCACTTAAATAGAAGGTACCATCTGCAAAAAAAATAGTACTTACTGCAAACTAACTGTTTTTAGAATCAGAGCACCTGAAGCAAATGCTATTGTATCTTTGATAGTATCATGAATTTCAATCAATCAGTCAATCAGAATAGAGCTGGAAGGGACCTTGGAGGTCTTCTATCTAGTTCAACCCGCTGCTCAAGCAGGAGATCCTATACCACTTCAGACAAGTGACTGTCCAGTCTCTTCTTAAAAATATCCAGTGATGAATCACCCACAACTGGCAAGCTGTTCCAATGGTTAATTGTCCTCACTGTTAAGAAGTTTCTCCTTAATTCCAGGCACTTGTTCAGAACATTTCCTCTGATCAGGATTCATCAGTGGGTTTATATTTTTATTTATTGATATTTTAATTATAGGGAATGTAAAAACAGTTGCAAAACATGGAATCTCAACAGGTAGGGAAAAGATAATCTTAGCTCGTTGAGTCATTGAAACTAATGCACAATGGACAGCTAAAACCTTTTAAGTCCAAGTTCTAAAATTATCTGCACCAGTGAATAATAAGCAGGAGAAACAGCACCACCATCTGTTTGTGTGTTATGAGAGATTGTTATGCTACACAATTATTTATTTATTATTTTTTTGGCAATTCATGCACCATGGGAAATTGCGAACTGCGAATAAATAAAATCTAATCAAACTGAAAATACTGTAGGTAAATGGATAGCCCTTTCTGTTCTTGATCCAACCTCTGGGGCTTATAGTGAAGTCATGAATGATATGGGAGGTGAAAAGTGAGTCACTTCACAAGGAGGCTGGAACAATAGCTGCTGACAGTGGGACAAAGTCTTTTTGAGCTTTTCAACTTCACACCCTACTAATGAGTACCCAAGTTACACTGTTCTTAATAGAATATTTCCTGTCCCCGAGGCTTACTCCCAGTTAAGTCGGTGATTAAATAGAGCTTATGTTAACAGTATCTCTTTTCTGTATTTATTTCCCAATGCTCTTTCCTTTCAACACTGCTTATACTTGGACGGTTTTTTTTTTAGTGTTGTTTCTCACCTAAGGACATCAGACAGCTTGGAAATGTCCCAAACTCTCAGAATCAAAGAGCTGCAGGAATTTCTTCTCTTTTTCAGAGTCATTGACTGGGAGAGAGCTAGGATGAAGCTGACTGTAAAAGAAAATGTTCTTTTGGAGTAATAAAATATAAAGCATAACATTATCATTACCTTATTAAAGGTAATAAACCATGAGAAATATGTTCTTATCAATTGCTCATGTTTAACCTACAGTAGATCTCTATTAGCTAGCAGAGCAAATACCTCTGAGGGTTTTTGTGTTAAAACTTAATTGGATACAGAAGATAAACATCACATACCAGACCCTCACAGCTATGTCTTTCTCCTGTTCTCTTGCACTATAGCTTTCCCCTGGATCTGAGGATGATGAGGGACATGACAGCTCCAGCCGAGAGAATCTGGGCCGCATCCAATTTAGTGTTGGCTATAATTTCCAGGAATCGACTCTCACTGTCAAAATACTGAAAGCTCAGGAGCTGCCAGCCAAGGATTTCAGTGGCACAAGTGACCCTTTTGTCAAAATTTATCTCCTGCCAGATAAAAAGCATAAACTGGAGACAAAGGTGAAAAGGAAGAACTTAAATCCACATTGGAATGAGACCTTTCTTTTTGAAGGTAGGTAAGAGGGTCTAAGATTCTGATCACTGAAGTCAAGGCTTTGCTAAATAAATCTGTCTTATAGTTAGGTTTTCAACCTCTCAAGCATGGTAGTGGTCTTCATTTCCTGAATTTAAAAGACAAGCAACATAGTTGAAAGAAAACTGCTGACAGGCAGGAAACTTGTTTGTGAATAGAAAAAGACGGTGTGTCAGAGGAGGACTGATTAACTGTGGTAATCCTTTTGTCCTAGAAGGAATGTTTCAAAGTTGGAACATTTTAACATTCTGGGGAGTTGCCACTCTTCTCCAGATGGGACAGAAAGAAAGGGTGAACAATGTTCATCACCTTTCTTGCCTTTTTTCACCAGGCTAGTGTAACTATTTCTGAAGAACACAAACATGTTTGAAGGCTTTAGAGTGTACACACCCGGGGTTTCTCCTAATGACCACACCACAATCCACCTCCTTTTGTCTCTACTAATATTAGAGTTCTAACATGGGAGAGTTGAAAACCATGAATATGTTCACTGAAAAATTGAAAAACATAAGCATTGCCATGGTGGGTCAGACCACTGGCCCATCTTTTCCAGCAGTCCATCCTCAATGTAATCAACCAATCACACAAGGAAGCCCACTAGTCTCCCAGCAGAAGGTCTTTAGAGACAGTCCTATTACCGTCAAAACTAATAGCCATTGATCCCATGACTTCCCTGAATTGGTCCAACACTTTTTTGAAGACAACCAAGCTGGTAACCAGGATTCACATCTCTTGGTAGTAAATTCCAAAATTGCATTGCTAGTCCCAATTTCCAACTTCATTTCAGGAACACATTGGGTGTGTTGTCTGCCATTTACAAAAATGTTATAACAGTTAGTGAAAGGAGGAGCTGTAGTGCTGCCAAAGTCTCTTTCCTTTGTTGCTATTAAAAGCCTATGACTACCATTGACGATGAAAAAATAGCATGCAAGCAATTTTTCAATCAGGTGCTGTTCCCAATAGCATTATAACAATAGCTGAATATTGTTCTAGTGGAGGAAAAGAAATGGTACATTCTAAACAATGCCTACAAGTTGGCACCACGACAAAATACTGAAGATTTTTGGTGAGCAGATGACTGGTGGAAGAGATGGTTTTGGAGCAACAAAAATTAGACTTCACTGTAGCTGCTATGTACTTGGGTATATTTTCAAGGATTAGCAAGTAATTCAAATACTGTACAGCTTAAATAAATGCCATCAATATTTTAAAATACAATCATCATGATAATGTGTATTTGACTAGCTGAATGGAGAAAAAAAAACTCTGAGCAGTTGTTGTGAAAGAAGGCTTGTGAAACAATCAAGCTTATCCTCCCCTTTTAAGAGCCCATGAACAGAATTGCATTAGCTGAAACCCAGAGGCCAGGAGACAAGATAAGGTAAGTCTTCACGCCTGTGAAAAAAACAGACTGTTCATAAACTGTTCAGAGTTCATTGAGGTAAAATGAAAGCCTGCTTTTTTATTACTTCAAGCACATGATTATTGAACTGGATATTATCTCAGCTACCAAACAGATGAAGCTGAGGGAGCATGAAGCTCCAGATCTGAGTTTAAAGTAATGCAAATACCAGTAGGGAGATTCTGTGTGAGATTGTTCTCATTCTCCCAACATAATAGGGATACCATTTTTGTGCCCTATAGCTGTAAAGAATGCAGCATTGATGTGGTGGTCCATGACAACAGTTTTTTTTACATCACAACAAAAAAGCATTGCTATTGACCACTCCTACTAAAGGCTGAAATAAAAAAAGCTTCTTTAATATTTTAAATATGGAAATGTGCATGTACTGAGGGCATAAGCATGCAATTGTTGTACATATAATAGCATCTGAGTATTACGGGAATTGAAGTCCAATGTACTGAAGGATGTCAAGTTGAGGAATACGGCCCTAAATCATTGATCTATCACATTCTCTCAAGTCATACCATGGTCCACCTATTTCATCTGGTCAATTTGTGTTACCTTATGTCTCCTTTACTTTATCCAATTGTCTTGCCTTCTGCCAAGTTAGATCGTGCCCTTATTCCATTACATTTAGTGCCATTCTCCAGGGAAACATAGAAAGAACCAAATTCTTTACTAGTAATCTAAGTGCAAATTATGGATGAAGGCCAGGATTTGTCCTGGCTCTTAGAGCAGCCAGTCAGTTCCCTGAAGCATCAAGTTGAATTAATAAAACTTTATTATTACTCGTTAATCTAGAAGACGAGAGCCAGTTTGGTGTGGTGGTGTAGATAGCCATCTAGAAACCAAGAGATAGGCATTCTAGTCCTGCCTTAGGCACGAAGCCAGCTAGATGACCTTGGGACAGTCACTGTCTCTCAGCCGTAAGAAAAAGGCAAGGGCAAACCATTTCCAGAACTGTTGCCAAGAAAATTGCAGAGGCATACTCCAGAGACAAGACAGACTTGAAGGCACAGGACAAAAAAAAGTCTAGAAGACTAAAAAGTTATCCAAAGCTACAAGATTATCTGTAAGTATAGTTGCTGTTATCCTTATTTGATTTGGTACATTACTATGGAAAAGACCACTACATACAAGGGAATTACTGTCTTCAGATGAAGCCATTTTTACATTTCAAATTCTTGTTACTCTGCTTAACTATATTTCATCTCTTGTTTTCTTTATTTCTCTCTGTCTCTTTCTCATCTGCTTCTTTGCTTTCATCAGGTTTCCCATATGAGAAAGTGGTTCAGCGGGTGCTGTATCTACAGGTCTTGGATTATGATCGGTTTAGTCGTAATGATCCAATTGGGGAAGTTTCCATTCCTCTCAACAAAGTGGACTTGACTCAGATGCAGACTTTCTGGAAAGATCTAAAGCCCTGCAGTGATGGGAGTGTAAGATACTAGTTTTGCTTTGCAACTTTGCACACTTTCCCTAGCATGGCAAGAGGATATCAAGGTTCTGAAGTACTGTTGATGAGATTCTTCCTGCTTCTTTTTATAATGCCATATAAGGGCATAAAGCCTTAATACCGGCAAGATGTCAAGTATGGTGGTAGATACCATGTAAGGCTGATACAGTGAGTGAGCGAAGCCACTAACCCTAACACCCACCTGTAATGCTTCTAAATATACTGATTATTTGTCAGCAGCACAAAACACAGTATATGAAGTTTGCTTGTTATATTCACTGAAATATTATTATTATTATTTAGTCTATGATGAGAATATGACAAAACGGAAGTAAACATATATACACAGTCCACGTAATTATAAGTAAAACTTCTACAGGGGGGTACGGCAGTGGCTTCATAACTGGATGTCCAATTCAGCTATCCAGGCAATCGCCTCGGGAGTTGGTTCGCGCAGATCTTCTAGGGAACCAGAGAATGCACATCATGGGCAATCTGGTACAATATGTTTAATAGCTTGCATATCGGCATCACAATCGCAACAAGGGGAATCTTTCTCACTGAATGGTATTGCTACAATCAAGCAACTATATGTGATAGAGAAGGCATTCCTTTACTATAAAAAAAAGACTATAACAAACGCTCTTAATCCTTTTTTTCCAACTTACTCAATCCAAAAGCAAAATTATTAATCTTGCCTCCTTTTTGAATTCCCATGCTTATTTATACTATCCTGTTGTAATCCAAACTGGCACTCCAGAACAGGGCTACCAGCCATAAGTATTGTTGTCCTTGATGAACATGAATACAAATAATTATTTCAGCCAATGCCAGGCAAATATTTTTGCCAGTTAGCACAAAGGTACAAAAATAGCAGCTCAAAAGCTGCAAACATCTTACCAACATCCTTTTGTGCCCCTGTAGGTTCTTTTATAAGTGCCTTTGGTCCAATTTCTGCACTGCAGAAGGGCTAAAGGGCCTTAAGACTAGCAGATAGAGATAATCACCAATATATAGATAGACACTTAACAACCATTTGAAGTTACATCAGACCTCCCCGGGGGTATTTACAACCCAGTTCTGAAATTCCAGTGTCCCCCACCCCCGCAGTCACATGAATGCATTCTGTGCACTCAGCAACCGGACCACATTTACGACCATTTGCAATGTCCCGTAGTCATGTGACTACATTTTTGTCAAAAACTGGTATTTACTTCCAGTTTTCCACAAAACCAATTGAATGGTTTTGCTTAACGATCACAGCATTCGCTTAACGATCCCAGTATTTGCTTAGTGGTTGCAAAATCACCACCAAAAGGTTCATAAAATCGGGTTGGCCATGTGGGTAACCTGCTTTATGACTGTCACAATTTACAGTTAAGATGGGCAGGCTCCATTATGGTCATAAGTCAAGGACTACCTGTACTCAAAACACTTGTTTCAACCCTTCAACCCTTGTTTTGTTTGCTGTAGGAGTGCAATTTTCATTAGGCCACACAGCATGCTGTGGCTGTTGATCTGATGAAAGTTATGTACTCCCTAATTTAAGATGAGGGCTGTATTCTGTATAGAATTGAACAGACCAAATCCAGAGGCATGCTCAGAAGACTTCAGTTCCAAGCATAGTGAACCTTTAGGAGGGGCATCAGTGATGTCAAACATCAGACAAAATTTTCTCATCTCTGTTCATTTTTCCAGGGAAGCCGAGGAGAACTACTTCTGTCCCTTTGCTACAATCCTTCTGCTAACTCCATTACTGTGAATATTATCAAAGCTCGGAATCTTAAAGCCATGGATATTGGGGGAACATCAGGTATTGAATTCCAGAACAGTAGCAAATAATCTCAAGTCAAAAGTCACCTACAAATTAACCATTTCCTTAGAACAGAGGTCCCCAACCCCTGGGCCGTGGACCGGTACCGGGCCATGGCATGCCAGCAACTGGGCCACACAAACAAGCAAAGCCCCATCCACAGGATGCAGGCAGCACACAAAACCACGCCCTCTCCGGTCCGTGGAAAAGCCTCTCTTCACGTAACCAGTCCCTGGTGCCCAAAAGGTTGGGGACCTCTGCCTTAGAAGCTTGGGCACTTATGTTTGTGGTAAATCTGGTAGAAATCTGTGAAATATCAGAATGTCTTTGATGATCAGACCTTTTTCCTCCAGCTGGGATGCAAGAACCAGGTGTTATTTATGTTTTACATCACTGGCTGACAGAGATGATGCAGCCTTATCTCTTCCAGGATTCTGTGTGTAACAGGAGAAATACTAACCATTACCAAGGCAGTATTCCATTTACACGGACAAAAGTCTTCCTAAAACAACAGGTGCCATATAGCTGAAGAGTCCTTTAAAGGGCTGAAAAGACAAGCTGAATTTTAGTTCAGTTTCTATAATTTAAAGTGAAAAATAGGTCCCAGGGCATTGTCCGAGAGTGCATGGGGTGCCTTTCTTGCTGAAACTTCAGTTCGGTTATGTCTTATTACTGTATTGTGGGGAAACTACTAGGGTAGTCTCTGTATAGTATTTTTACTTTTATGAGGGGAAGGGTGGATATAAACCTTTCAGAGCATTCAATGGGAACAACAAAGAACATTTCCCATGATATATGCATAGCCCCATCTTTGCAAGGAGTTTTATTGGCTCATGGATGAAAGGACACATTCAAATGTATTTCTTTTAATTTCCTAATAATGTTCAATTCAATTCAAATGTCAACCTTCCGCAAGAAATATCACAAAGGAACAGAAAAGTAGTTTTCTAATACAGTGAAATTTTAAAATCGATCAGGAGTTCTAGTAATTTTTTTTCTGTCCACATGTGGGAGGAAGATTTCTTTCCTGAATTCCTTTAGGGTGGTAAAGGAATCATGGGAATTTTGGACAAAATCTTTCACTGCAGGAATCAGCAACTTAATCAGCCATATATTGGACTTATGATTGCTGCTGAAATTTGGTGGCAAAATGGTCAAATTTCAGCAGTGTGATTTTGGTTGGTTGGTTTTTATAGATTAAAGGTTGTGTCTCTGTGTGCCTGTGTGTGTCCTCAATATTTGGAACAATAATATAACTCATTGTGCATCATTTTATGATGCATTGTAAATGGGAAATGCCAAAAATTATTTTAAAAAAACAGGCTGGAAAAATGTCCATGTATATCAGAGATAGGTAACCATTTGAGTTTTAAGAGTTCAGTGTGACATTGAGTGGTGGATTGATGGCTGCACATCTCCATGCATAAACAAAGTTGATCAAGTGGGGGAAATGGACAAGGCTGTCTTTGGCTTTCCAGTCTACAGAAGAATGGCTGAAAGCCACATGTATAAATAACTTCCTGGAAATGAAATATAGCGTCTGGTGCTACTTAATATCTCAGATTTGGTTTTTTTAAAATGGTACAAAGTATTCAGAAACATAGCATTTTTTTGCAAGTCTTTAAAGTAGTTGTCTTTTCTGGGATTTTATGGGCACCCTTGGCAATGGCAGGGCTGCTTTAAGGAACTACATACATACTATATTCATGCCCCACAGGCTCCCAATGGAACGAACGCCCATTCATTTTCCTATGTAGAACTTAAATTTACAATTGGACCTTTTTATATAAATAAAACTGAACCTTGTACTTTCAAATTTCATTCAAGTGCATCACACTGTAAGAAACAAATGATTGTTAGCAGCTTTAGTAAGAGTGATGCCTAAGTACTGGCATGTTCCCTCTATAACTTACACTGTTTCCTCAGTTAAATCCTGGCAATCATGTCCATTTTTCTTGCATCAGATCCCTATGTGAAGGTGTGGCTGATGTACAAAGATAAGCGGGTGGAAAAGAAGAAGACAGTGGTGATGAAGCGATGCCTGAACCCAGTGTTCAATGAATCCTTCATGTTTGACATCCCCACAGAGAAGCTGAGGGAGACCACCATAATCATTACGGTCATGGATAAGGACAAGCTGAGCCGGAATGATGTCATTGGAAAGGTAGGTTATCCCTTTGGCTAAGGATAAGCTCCTTGCTTGCTTATCAGAATTTAGGATTTACATTCCTCCTCAAATACTCGGTCAGAAATACTATTAGTGCTTTAGTTCCTTGCAGCTTTACATCAGCTGAGCCCCTCCTCGTGTATTTGAACAAAAATATTTTATTAGAACCCCTTTTATGATAGATGTAAGCAGTGCTTTTTTTGTAAAAAAAAAAAAAAGTGCCGGAACTCACGCACAACTCCAGTCGAAAGCCCTTTCCGGGGGGGCAGAACTGCTTTAGGGAGCTTCCGAGGTGCAGATCACGTGAGCAGCGTCAGCTGACGGACGCCATTGCCGCGGCTTTTGAGAGGGCGCTTGTTCGGAGCATTCTATGACAAAAAGAGCACTGGATGTAAGCCAAAACAATTTCAAATCACTAGTCCAGGAAACAACAACTTTGCAAAAAGAAAATTTCCTCTCCCTTTGGTCCCACAGCTAAATGTCAATAGTAGGAGATAACAAGAAGAGATGAGACAATCTATAGTTAACACAGGATGAAAACTGAAGCATAATGATAATGGAAGATACGATTTCTGTATAGGGTTTAGGATTAAAGGATTATGCCAAAGGCAGAAAAGGATGAATTATAATTGAAATTTCGTGGCTGGACTTTAATAGTATGATATCTGGGGGTGCTCCAGGTGGAAAGAACAGAGTTTTGACTCCCAAAGGCTTCCAGCTCCCATTTTGACCCTCACTTTCCCTCCAAAACATTCAGTTGTAGTTTAATATTCAGAGCAATCCTAATTCCCTTGAGCAGCCATTTCAAAAAAGAATAGATGGGGTGGATTGGTCCATTAGTTCTAGGGCTGTTTTGCCTACCACTGAGTATATTTTTACTGTTCCTAGCAATAGAAACCAGCAGAAGACCCTGGAATAATTCATGGGTTGGTCAGGAGCAATACAAGACAGATTTGGATCCAATCATTTGTCCTCTTAGAAAATCTTGAGTCTTTCACACCACCAGTCTGGAGAGTAGGTAACTAAATTCTCTCTCCATTACAAACAATTGAAGTGGGATGTGATAAAAAGAAAGCAAATTTACTCTACTATATCCAGACATATCTTCTGCCCTTGCTGGCACATGTAGTGCTTGCAGCTTGTCCTACTTTAAATTCTATGTCTCAAATATCTACAAGAATAGCACAGTAGGAGATTTGTACTAAATATATCTTGATTTGCCTCAAAATATTCCTGCAGTCCTCATCCTTCTGGAGTAGAGAATATTTACTTAGGATAAACCTGAATCTAAGTCTCCAATCTGAGTCTCTAGCAAAAATCTTAAATTAACAATTAACTAGATATAGATCTTTGGGCATTCTATGTGCAAACAATGTGTGTGCTGCCAACAAGTTCAGTTTTTAATTGTTAGAGATATCACAGCTGGATATTAAGATAATACTAAGAGCAAATCAGAACCAACATGTTAGCACAGTTCCTTGGCATGTCCAGCAATTTCTGCTACAACAGTTCAGCATTCTAGTTTGAATCTGTGCACAGTGATTCTACTAACTAGTGTTATATTGCGATTTCTGCTTTAAAGCAATTTGTGGAAAATATTAGTCAAATGGATCCATCCAAAGCTTATAATTTGTAGCATAGGATAGTAGTATAATGCAAGCTCGATGCTTGGCAAAGTAATCACAAAATTATATGTCATGCTTCCTTACCCAATGCCATTTTGTACTGTTTTTTTCAACATGGTCTATTATCCTTTGACATTTTGCAATTCAATGATATATTGTATAACTATTTAGCTTAATGAACTTCAGGAAATATTAAATGGAAAATTTTAATAGCTGAAGATCTGACTTCTTGTTTTAAAATGCAAGCTTATATACAGCACTTTAAATTAATTAGCTTTAAATCTGATTTACATTAAATATGTACAATTCTGTTCTCATTAGTGAATAATAATAAATTGACATCCTAATCTTGATGTTTGATTTGTGCCACAGAGAGAAAACTGTTCCACAATATGACATGATATTAAAACAAGTGGCATGTATATCAAATTAAAATCAACATAACATGAACTCAGCGTCAGTAAGATGACAATTTAAGCATAACAAAATTGTATAGGTATTGCAAGCTTGATCTGGTTCTTCAGAAATTAGCGATTAGCTTTGCTCAAGACCCCTAAAGTCTCTGTAGAGAATCCAATTTCCTGAGGAAGGAAAGCAGACACAGGATACCGATTCTTGATTTTCATGGTTTGCTTCTGTTTGGAATTGCAGTAAGTAGAAAACCAGCTAACTGTCAGACCAGACCAGGAAATCAACTCCACAAGAAGGCTTGTGTGTCAGGCTTGGAAAATAATGACCGTGCTCTGTGCTAATTTTCTGCAGGGCGATGCTTTAAGCATTGTGAAGATTCTTAACAATCTTCCCAAATACTTGCAAAGGTATTGGATAGAAATGTAGGAAAAGAAGGGATTTCATTCAGGTTCTGATTAGTTAGGGAGAGATTCTGAGCAAAGTTAAAGCTAAGTTTCAGTTATGAAACCCACGGTCACTAAATGGAATAAAACGTCAAGATCAACTAAAAGCAAAACTTACGCAATTCGAGTATTAGAATAGCTCAGCTGCCTCAGCCTCTGCTGAAACTATGTGATAATAATGAGTGACTGAATAATTACTATTGTCAACCTCCAGTCAAGTTATGAAATCACATGGCTTTGAGTGAGAGTCAGAAAGCTACATTAGAGATTCTGGAAGACAGATCTTGGCTGTCATTGTGGGGGAGAAGATGACACACACATCCTCCATGCAGCAGTATAGAAACCCAGTTGATAAAAATAACTAAATCTACCACAGGGATTAACACTTCTTAGCTTTGCCATGTAAACTAATTCTGACACCTCCAACACATTTGTGCAGCAGAAGAGAAATAAAGGCTGGGTGGTAGCTGGTGTGGGTGAAAAATTCCAGCCAACAGGACAACACGTTAACTTCATACTGAAGGTGTGAAACCCAGGGCAGTTACCTGGGAATAAGAACTGGAGTTATATCTCTGAGTTCTGTTTTGTCTGCAGCAGTGATGCCAAATTGATAACATGTACGTGGTTACATCACAATGCCCGTGTTATCATTACATATTTATAGCCTGACTTTTAATACAAATACATATGTTGTAGCATTTGTCTGATGAGTTTGTTTCACATATTTAGTTCTTGCTACCACCCATCCAAAATTCATATTTCTTAACTTAGTGTCCCCTCCCCCACACATGCCCATCATTTACAACCAAAATGGTCATGATACTATGGGAGACGGCGTTACAGTCCCACACATTGGGAAACCACTAGTTTAGGAAATACTGGTCTGTAGAAACTCACGTTCTTCAATGGGCCCGTAGTGATTAATAATAGAAATAGAATCATAGGGATGGAAAGGACCTTGAAGGTTTTCTAGTTCAACTCCCTGTCCAAGACAAGAGTCCTTATTCCATTCCAAATAAATGGTTGTCCAGTCTTTTCTTAAGAACCTCCAGCAATGGAGCACCCACAAATATGGGGGGCAAGCTTTTTCATTTACTAATTGTTCTCACTGTTAAGAAATTTCTCCTTAGTTCCAGGTTGGGTGTCCCTCTGACAAGGTTCCACCCATTGCTTCTTATCCTGTCCTCAGGTATTTTGGAGAATAAATGAACACCCTCTTCCCCATGACAGTTGTTCAAGTATTAGAAGATGGCTATCATGTCATTCCTTCTCTTCATTAGGCTAAATGTTCCCTTAGGCGTTCCTCATACAGTATAGCCTCCAAACACCTTATCATCTTTGTTGCTTTTCTCTGCACTCGTTTCTAGGGCTTCATCATCTTTTTTGTAACGTGATAACCAGAACTGTATGCAGTATTCCAAGTGTGATCTCACTAGTATGGTATAGAACAGTACTATCACTTCTTGTGATTGCGATGCTATCCTTCTGTTGATGCAGCCTAGAACTGCATTGGATTTTTGGCAGCTGCAGCACACTGCTAGCTCATGCTTAAGTGGTGATCCACTAGAACACCTAGATCCCTCTTATAGTTATTACTATCGAGCCAGGTACTGCCTATTCTGTAACTGTGCTTGGGTTTTCCTGCCTAAGTGCAGGACTTTACTTTCTTAACACTGAACTGCATTTATTGGATAGGATCCAATGCTCAAGTCTGTCAAGATCCTTCTGAATCATGAGTCTATCTTCCAAATTGTTCACAATTCCACACACACATATACCCCAGCTTGGTCTGTACATTTGATGAGTGCCTCTTCAATCCCCTCATCTAGGTCATTTATGAAGATGTTGGAGAGCACTGAGCCCAAGGCAGAACCTTGAGGTACCCCACTGGATACTTCCCTCTGTGTAGGTGCAGTTCCACTGAGGACCACACATTGACATTCATATATTTATATTTCATATCATTCATATATTCCTATGTATTCATTGGATGTATTCAATAATATATTCAGATAACATGGAGTTCTCTAAAATGTATTACTAAGGTTAGAATTTTATTAGGAAATGTGCTTCTTTAAACGTCAGACCCGCTGACTATCAAACTTATTTGATCTATCAGAAGGGATGTTCAGTTTTCTATGGCCAAGCCTATATTTCTTTGTATTCAAGTCTATCACATGCCCAAGTAACTCTTGACTAGCTACTTCTTTGTATGTTGAATGTCTTCATTTTTCAACTGTACAGACTAATCTTCTCAAGATACTACCTACAGATGTTAGACATTATTGTTTATCGCACAGTTGGCCAGATGTTCAGACTGGATTTGGCATTTTGTCCACCTATCAAATCCTTCCCAAGGACCTGGAATAGGCAGATATGGATGTTTGATGGTGTTACAAATATCATTGCAGAATGTAAGCTGTTCTGAATAAAGCTGCCTTTTGCAATTGATTGATGGTGAATTTGTCAATGCTGATAGTATCCAAGTAGTGCTCTAATTGTTTTGGGATTGCACTCAAGCATCTCTTACTATTGATATTATCATAGTTGTTCTATTTCTATTTACAGGTTTTTTGTATTTTGTTATCTTCTCCAGTTCTTTCTCTTCTATTTTGCTCTCTTCAGGGTCTGCCACATCCACTATGTACTTTTTTGTCTAATTGTTAAGTCTGAGGTGTTATGTGGCAGGTACCTGTCTGTTTGAATTTTAAAGTCCTGGAGCATTTTAGCTTCTTCATTCTTTATTATTTTCTCTATTTTATGGATCCACCGGTTCTTGCTTCCATGCAAATGGTGTTTCTTGCAACTCTTCCAATGCATCATTGTTGCTACTTTGCCATGCCGTTGCTTGTAGTCAGTCTGAGTGATCTTCTTGCATCAGCTAACTAGGTGGTCCACTGTTTCTTCAGCTTCTTTGCAGAGATGGCACTGCACTCTGTTGCTATCTTCTCAATTTTGGCTTCGTATGGATTTGTTCTTAAAGCTTGATTATTATTATTATTATTATTATTATTATTATTATTATTATTATTATTATTATTATTATTATTATTATTATCATTATTATTATTGTTATCATTATCATTATCATTGTCATCATTATTATTATTATGTATTAATTAATTAAAGACATTTATATAGCCACCCAACTCACACAGGTGGCTTACAAAAATTAAAAACCTTACCATATAATAAAACCCATTAAAAAAACATCCCTTGCCCCTCCCCCTCCCCCATGGCAGCAACAACATAATTAAATCAGTGACTTGATTGGCTGCATCTCTAAAAACATGTTTTTAGGGTCTTTTGGAAAAGCGGCAGGTTAGGGGCCAACCATACCTCAGGGGAACAATTTTCCATAAAGAAGAGACACCACCAAGAAGGGCCTTTTTCATGGTTCCACCAGATGGCAATTCCCTCTAGGTAAAGAATTCCAGATAATCCATATCACCAACAAAATGCTCTTCCCCGACTTCCAGGAAAGCACAGTGCAGAAAATTTTGGAATTTAAATGTAAAATAAAACTCCGTTTTATCTCAGTAGGTGTAATCCCAGAAAAAATAAATACAGTAAATAAATAAGAAACATCAAATTTAATAAGATTCATGCTCACAGCAGCAGGAATAAATGTAGTCTAATGCTAGAAGAAAGATACAATTCTGACAATATCTGATTGGGAACTTAACTTGAGAACATGCAACAATGGCAAAATTAAGAGTATATATTCACATCAGAAGCTTAACCAATTTTAAGTAAGAATGGCAGGCATAAACACATAGTCTGGCTTTTAAAGGGTCCAAATGCTTATAAATATTGTAAATTAGCAAAAGCACAAGAGAGGGAAGTTAGAAGCCAGATGGTCTTCTTTTTCTCTTCCTCTTTTCCTTTGTATTTTGATTGCTATCAAATTTGCTTTGTTCATTTCCCCTCCTTTTTTCCCCTTCAACATGCACAGATAATATTAAGTAACAATACAATAGAGATCTTAATGCTAAGCAATCAACTCAAGACAGAAATTTATTGTACTGTACAACAAATACTGTGATGCAATCTGGAGCAGCTTTTTAATGGTGTATTCAGTTTCGGATGAAAAAGCCAAATAATCTTATGCTCATTAACACTGACATTTTATATCATAATATTGATATAATATTTCTCTTTTTTTTTAAAAAAAAGTAATGGTTTAAGTTAACTAAACTATATTGAAATAATATAATGTATCATTCAAGTTTTACAACAGTATAATAGAGATTTTACCCAATTAAAAGAAAAAGAAAAAAGTTATTCCTGTTACTATGTTTTGAAATGTAGGTGCATATGAAAACAGCCATTTTGGTCATATACGAAAGAACCATTTGCATTGGATTCTCTGGGAATGCTTTCAGCATATTTCTGTTATATACATCCAGATGAACTAATGCTTTAGCTAACAATGCATCATAAAATATAGAAAAGCAGACTAAATAATCCCCATATCATATCTTAAACCAGATTTACATAGCCCAGGTGCAATCCTGTGCATCACAATAAATGGTGCTTCTGACTACATTTAGTTTATTATGTAAAACAACCAAACAAAAGAACTTCAAGCAGTTGAAATATAATCATTGCTTAAAAAGGCAAATCACAATTTTACAAAAAAACAAAGAAACCACACAAACAAAAAAAAGAAACCTTACCCTTTAAATTGCTTGTGTGAAATAACAAACTTATTAAGGGTAAAGAAAAGCAGAATCTGGGCTTTCTTTGCCTACTTCTCTTATTCTTTATCTTCTTTTATGCTGATTTGTCAGAAACAAGCCTCAGTATCCCATCTTGCACAATTGAGAGCATGAAATATCCATCAGTTAGTCTGGGGACCTCTCAGACATTGTCCTGTTGCGGGAAAATTAACTCCATCTCTCCAGAGCTCCATTCTTCTGTGTTCCACTTCTCCGTACCATAGGACAGCACCCTCCTACTCCAAAAGGAATTCTTACTATAGATAAGCCTTGACCATGCTGATATTTACATTTCCACATTATACACAAGTTCCATTCCAATGCATGATTCTATTTTAATCATGTAGCTGGGTAAAGGCACATGCAGCTGACCTTGGAGAAAATGTGAAAGAACCATTTGGGCAGTGTTTGGGGGGAAACCACCTGTTAAAGGGCAGGTTGAACAATCAAGACATAGAAAGGAGAAAAATAACTGAAAAAATCTCCGTCTTGATTTTGTTTAGTATATGATGGGATAGAGAAAGAAACTTAGACAAGCTTTCAAGATTCTGTAGTTCTAGCCTACATCCATAAAGTGGCTTTCCTAGAATCTCTGCAAGGTCTTGTTTATTGACCTGACCTACCATGAAAGGTTGATATTCTGCCTCCTTGGGAATAAAGGATCCCTTTAAGCAAAATAAGCATGTGGTTAGGACACCAAGGGAAGGAGGGCAGCATAGAGTTCTTCCTCCTGTCTATAGCACTACACCTAACTTCAGTCAATTTTGCAATGGTCCTTGACTGGAATGTTCAACTTTATTTTATTTATTCAATTTCTATACTTGCCCATCTTAACCGAGTGACTCTGGGCAACTTACAATTCTAAAATTATAAAATAGTTAAAGCAATATAAAAAATAATAAAAAATAACATTGTTTACATTGTTAAAAAACATTTTCTTTGTCATGGTGAGTGACTAAAATTTAAAGGGTTGGTTTGAAAGTGTAATCAGAGACCGTATTTGTTTCCATATCTTAGTATGAGAATGTTGCTTCCATCAAGGGGCCCCATTGTTGGGCTCTGCTTAGGGCGTCAGTTGGCCCTAATCCAGCCCTGCAATACCCCTGCAATACTGGTGGTAAGAAGCACTAATTTTAATGACCAGATTCTCTCTGCTTTCCTCCCTATAGTATTTTTTTTTCTCACCTGATTTTCAGTAACAGACGTCTGCCCATCCCTGATCGGATGCCCTTGCAACATTTAAGCAAGTTGATTCCAGCCAGGTAGCAGGAAATCAGGAAGGGGAAAGGGGGTCACAAGAAATCTTGACGAGTGCCCCAAATCAGAAAAGCAGCAAATTTCGGCTGTCAGTTCCCTGTGAATAGCACACACTGGCAGGGAAGCAAAATGTCCATCCCAGTAACATCTTAGTAATGTCAAATAGTCAGAACAGCCTGCTGTAGCCCTGTTGTAATGCCATTGAACAATGAGAAGTCTGATCATCTGAAAGTGGCCTTTCAGTGCCTGGGAGGAGAAGTGTCATGCAATGGAGAAGTAGTTTCTCTCAACTGCTACCTCATTTGGGTCCCCCCTTGCTTTATGTCCAAGCAAGTAAACAATAGACCAGGGGTCTTCAAACTTGGCCCTTTTATGACTTGTGGACTTCAACTCCCAGAATTCCTCAGCCAGCATGCCAGGCTGAGGAATTCTGGGAGTTGAAGTCCACAAGTCATAAAAGGGCCAAGTTTGAAGACCCCTCCAATAGACTTTAGCCACTTCTGTCTCATCTACTCTGGACTAGAAATTTCATAGCAGGCAGTTATGCAAGCACTAAGATATGTGCTAAAGCTGACCTGTTTGGGAGGTGCACAGAGCGGTAACTCAGTGAGGAGATGGGGATAAGAATGAACAGTATGGCTTTTGACCAGTCCTGTCTAATTTGTTTCCCTGCCCCCATTAGATCTACCTGTCGTGGAAGAGTGGACCAGGCGAAGTGAAGCACTGGAAGGATATGATTTCACACCCTCGCCAGGCGGTGGCACAGTGGCATCAGTTGAAGGCTTGAGAGGCAGAAGCCAAGGTCTCGCTCTGGGGTTCGGTGCACCAAGTCAGCATTTATTGGCTACACTCTCATGACATGACTTTATGCACAGCGGCTGCACTGAGGTGTCCTCGTGAGAGAAAAGCTTGGGGATGGACGAACAGAGGCTAAGAGAGTAAACCTGAAATATGTACTAAAAAAAAAAAACTCTGGGCATGGGAAAGTGACGTCAGTGCCCCTTATGCTGGTTCAGCGGCACGTACTACTATGAGGAGCATTGTGACCACCCAACCTCCTGCTTTAGCCCGTCCTTCAGATTTCGTGCTTAGCAAGAACAAGCAAGAGGAAGAGCGAGAACAGAGGAGAGCCGCTCTCCAGGGGCTTCAGCCCAGAGAAGTGAAAGGGGCCTCTTCAGCCCTGGTTTGATTGAGTATGCGGTGTGGCACGGACCTTGAAGTAATGGGAGGAGAGGAATCTGTGATCGCCATACAAGACTGCCTATGCGTTCTTCCAGCCAAAGGCCCATTAGGATGGTAGCCTGCCCTGCCATGAGAAAGCTAGCCCTCATCTGTGGGTGCACAGACTTGAGAGGGGGAATGGCAAGATCACTTGCTCTGTTTCAGTGAGGTGGCTTCATTATAATTCAATACAACTTGTAAGAGTAATAATATAAATAATAAGGATGGCTAGACCTTTATCCTAGCGAGGCCTCTCAGCAAAGCAGAGAGGAGCCATGATGCTCCCATAGCCGTCTGGGTGCATTTTGTGTGTGTGTGTGTGTGTGTGTGTGTGTGTGTGTGTGTGAGAGAGAGAGAGAGAGAGAGAGAGAAACTGAATGTATGTGTGTGTGTGTGTGTATGCGTGTGTGTTGTAACTAGGTATGAAGAGCATTTATGTGTCACTTGTGTTTTCTTTCCCTCAGCCCCAGAGAAATTGTTTTTCTAAGGGAATGGATTGTCAGCCTCACAGGGATCAACAAGAACTTTATGCCATGTGAGAAAGGAACGCAGCTGATTTCCAGGCTTGGAGTCAGAGAAAAAAGAGAACAGTGAGGGGCAAGGAAGCTATTTTGATGGCCCACAGGTCTGGAAGCCTTGAAGTATATGTCACAAACTAAAGTTTCTTAGAGAGAAACTAATGTTTATTTATTCCTTTGATCTGTCAGTGATGAAGAGACATGTTAAATACTGCTGAATTTTCCCTCACAACTTGTTCCATCCAATCAGCCATAAGAAGTCTACCTATTTCAGTCTGCACTGGCACCATCTTTCTTCTCCATCTTGGTTCCAAGGCTGGCATTTGCCCAGACCAGAGTCCTTCCACTGGAACAAGCATGCAGCAATATGATCAACCAGTCAGTTTCCCACTAATTGTAAGATAGATTGCCTGGTAATGAACACCTCATTAACAACTTACATCACTCATGAGTGTATGACTTTTTAGAGAAGCATGCACCTCCACTAAGTACATCTCAGGATATTATTTTATATAATAAAATTACCCCTGCTTGCTAATTAGAGACCCTTGATTTGTTTTTCCCCCAGATCCTAGAACATCTTATGGTCTCCTAATTTTCCTCCTATCATTATCAGGAAAAAAAATAGAAAAACTTCAGTTTTCTAGGTATCTAGTTAGCGTAAAAAGATAGAAGACAAATGTGTCGAAGCAGGGATGGAGGTACTCTGAAAATAAATCTAATTAAATCTAAATAAAGCTAATTTCTGGTTAATCCACTTAACATAGAATGTATTAAAATCAGCAGGTGACACTATCACCATCACAAATTTAGCATATCCTGCTTGTAATAATTAAACAAAAGTGAGCCTAGCCACAGTCCACAACTATTTTGTATATGTTTGACAGCTTCTCTACTTTCCACCCCAAATCAGGAAGGCTCTGTAAAAAAAGGATTGTCTAAATTGTTCATAATAAAACATCCAGTGCTAATGCTGCAATCCACCCCACCTCACCCCAGCTCCTGATGAGTGCAGTGGCAACTGAGCAACATTGTGATTTTAACTGCATATTCACATAACTGATGTGTTGTGTTCAAAACTTTAGCTGCTATGGAAAATGGATGCCTTGATATATGTACAAAGCAGTTTTGTGATCCAAGATGGCACTTGTTGAACTTTTTTTTAGCATCCATTAAACAAAATATACTTGGAAGACAATTAATTTCTCCTTTAATGTGTCATAGACAAGATTGCATGAATCAATTCTGAAATGACATTTCCAGATTACTGCCAGGTGCTCTATCAAATGACAAGATGCTTCTACTTGCAGCTTTTGTCGTGCAGTGTCACACAGTTTAACCCGCAGAATTCCATGGAAGGTCCAGATGGTTATGTCTTCCTTGTCTCTTTTCCATGTGTTCCCTCCAGTTATTCCAGGCTTTTTCCTATCATGGGAAATCTATTAAGAAGATAAAGAAATAGAATATTATAGCTCCCAAAGTAGAGCTAGGAACCCTCTTTCAGTTTGCAATGATATGGCTGGAAGGAAACTCAAAATCATAGTGCACTCAGTTATTTGAGTAACAATTCCGCTACTGGTTTATTCCTTATTAATGGTCTCTTTCTCGTAAAACTTACATGAGAGGAAAGTATATGATCTTCCAAAGCGGTCTTCTCACTTATCTAATGGTCTATATTCTTAGGAGATTTCCAGTGGTCATCTAAAATCTCCGTTGTTTAAAACCATGATTCAGATCTTCCTCTCTAGCAGAACAGAAAACAAAGTTGTTTTGCTGTTTATGAGTCAGTGCTTCAAACGTCAGGCGATAATTATCATAACACTTCTTAAATTATTTGCTTAGGATAAATTATTGCAAGATCCTCTTCCCTATCTTTATTGAGTTAAGGGCGCAAAAAGTGCAATCTGGGGTCATATGCCTTCTATGTAGATCTCTTTTGTGGTCCAACAACCCAGATTGGAGAAAAACAAAACTTGATCTTCTTTTGCATTGGGGGGGGGGAGCAAAATGGACACCTTAAGCTTTGCAGATACCCAAGGTATTAACTTCAAATAATTGTTTCTGCCCACTTTTGGCATGCAATTCTCAATGTCCCAGCCATCCCTCAGTATAGCCCTTGAACCAACAGAAGTTGCATGCCGCTATCTCTAGACAGAGACAGGCTAGTTGGTTCAAGAAAATCAAGATGGTGGTTTTGGCTTCTCATTCTTTTTCTCCATCAAACTATTGTGTCATATTTCCTAGAATTTGAAAAACATCCCTATGAAACTTATTTAAGGAAATCTGCCTTAAAATGTCCATGGTTGGTCCTGCCCCAAGGCAAGCAGCTACAACTGATAGATCTGGAGCGTCAATAAAAAGCAGTAAGGATTATCATACCTTTTGCTACTATGATAGTGTTAGTTGATATTTTTTTTGTTCCCTATGCTGTTTCTTAAGCCATCTCTGCACACAAGAGCAGTTACTTCTGCTGCAAGAAAGGATTCTGAATGCTTTTTTTTTTTTTTTTGGTGCAGGAACCCTAGGCAATAGTGACTTTGAACGGGGGAGATTCGAGGCTTAGATTCTCGTTTGATTACATTTTCCTCAGACATTACCTTTATCACAGAATCTTCACTTGCTTCCTCTATAACACAATTTTAACAAATATGCCACCTGGTCCCCTATGAGAGAAGATGAGCTGGTGGGTATTTTTAATTCACCACATTCCTTATCTGAAAGTGATGCCAAGTCTTGAGATAATACACGTGACTGTCACTGACAACAACATAGATAAAAACAATAAGTTTTAAAGCCTTCTGCTCTTCTATGAGCAATGGGAGATGAGATACAGATAAATCTAGGAAAATGGAAGGAAGCATAATATTTGCTAGGTGGCACCAATGTTCCATTTTGGGTTTTTTTTTCTGAACAACTTTATCAGAACCAGAGGGGAGATTGCTCATATTGATCCATTTCTCTGAGGATAGGAATGCCCATACTGACAGGCAAAGTAACACTTTTACACACTCTGACAAACACCAAAGACTGACAGAATTAATTAAACATGATGGGCAAGTAACAAGATCATTTTGGCAATGCTATCAAGTCATAAGGAAAACAAATATTTTACAGTGATAACAGAAGGGGTGGTAGTAAGGAAGGAGGATGTTCAACTGGGTGAGGCCTGCACTGAGTACCAGAGTCAATGGATAACAGGATTCTCACAACTTCTAGACTTTTCTAGTCATAATGCCAGTTTAGTAGGCTAAACCCAAAACTGTAGTTTTGGAAAAGAATAGATGTTGGTTTAATATAAAATGGCTAGATAACTCATTAATTTTGGTTGAAAATCTAGGAATTGTTTTAAAGCTGCCCACTCCTTCAACTTCAACAAGATGTGACTGCTGGCTACCAGCTTAGCTGGTTGGACTAAATCAGGGAAATCATAGGGATCAATGGATATTAGTTTTGATGGCAACATGACTGCCTCTGAAGGCCACCTTCCTTGTGCAATTGTTTGTTCACTATAAGAATAGACTGCTGGACTGGATAGACCAGTGGTCTGATCCAGAAAGGCCCTGCTTACATTCTTCTGTTGTTTTCAGGCCATTTAGTTTCCACAATCTTACTGCAATTTCATAATACCAGCTTCTTCTCCACAATGTTGTCCATCGTCTCTCTGGTATCTTTCTATAGACCATCGCCTCTGTTCTACACCTCTGTCCACCTTCTCTCCCAGTCCTCACCCTATGTCCAATTGATTCCTCTCCTCGCATTCCTCTCCCCTCACACACAAAATTTATTCGTTTCCCTTCCCCCCCAAAAAAAGACTCCTCCAGATACAAAGTTTATAACCAACAGCACAGCAGCATCTTGCTTCTTTGAAGTCTCTTCAGATAGGTTTTCCATAGAAAAAGACTGTCAGTAGCTTACAGTAGAGCATTTGACACCTCTCTCCCGTCTTGGCTATTGATTGTGGGGACACATGAACCAATCTGTTACATGTCCCAGTGTTTAGTTTCCTCCACCAGGCAACTAATCCATGGATCTGTTCTGTCAATGTATTTGAACAGACTGACTTTTTCAATGTGCATAATATTTGTCATGGAGTTATAGGCATGTATTTTGTAGACTTAGTCAGTGTGTTACTGAATTTTTCCCCTGTATGATGTACAGATGCTTGAATTATATTTCTGGCAGGCATATTTTTATACATATATCAAGACATTGCTAAGAATAATGAAGGCATGCAGGAATAAGAGAAAGACTCAAAATAACCAGAAACGGTTTGAGAAAAACCGGGAACCAGGAAAATTTGAATTGTAAAGTGAGTTTCCCACCTCACTCTATGGCTTTTTTGGGGGGAGGTGGCATCCTCTCAACTGGGCCAGGAATTTAAAATCAAAGCTCCTATTTTTATATATTTATTATTCTACTATTGAGGGAACAGTGATAGTAAGGCGTGATTAATCAACTGGCATTTGTTTAATATATCTTGCTAAAGAAATAGAGTATTGAAATGGGCAGGGCTTTATTTTTTTGTTTTTCTGCCTCACCTGCAGTGGTGGTATTCAGCCAGTTTGCACCACTTTGGCAGAACCGGTAGCTAATTTTTTGTTGCCCAGGCCCAGAATGGACTTCCGGAAGTGGCATCCACACAGAGAACCGGTTGTTCACATATTTGAATCCCACCACTGCTCACCTGTATAGTTGTTATGCAATCAGTTGCAAAACAAAACAAAATACTGGATAGTGAAACAATAAAAAGAATTTTTATGTCAAAAAAGGAACTGGAACATAGCTAACTTCCTATTGCAGTATTTGTTTCAATCCTATTTCCAGTACTTTTTTCCTCAGCTTCTTCCTGACTTCAAAGTAAAATCACTGTCACTGAGCTACTTTTTAAATTAATTATATGGTCATCATAGTTGATCAGTTTTGCCCAATGAAACTTTAATTCCATCTTGCTCCTTTACAATTCATAAAAATCTATTGGGTGAGCTTCGAAACTCCATCAGTTGACCGTATCAGACTATTTAATGCAAGCAAAAAAGATAATCTAAACACAAGCCATTGACTGAAGCACTAAAAAGCTTCAGTTTGGAACAAAGTTATGTTCCAGTGCATGTTTACAAAGCAAATTATTCTAACTTCAGAAATCATTTGGAAGGTGCTTTTATTGGAAGTTGCAAGGATTTCTCCAGACATGTAGAAACTGCGAAGTTGTAATTAATTTGCTAGATTTTTCCCTAAAAGACTGAAGTCATCTGTTCTTTTTTGTAACTGCCTCATTATCATTCACTCAACAGCATTTCCCCAAAAGGAAAGGTTAGACACTGGACAATATGAAAAATTAGCTAGATCCAAAGAGATCCTTTGAAAGAGGTTACCACAGCCTTTTTTTAAGGCTGCAGGTGTCACCAACCTTTGCAGGGAAGCACTGACCATCTCCGAGATCCTGGTGCCTCTTGTCCACCAAAAGAAATAATCCAATCCACAGATGAAAGATAAAATTTTAAACCACACTCTATCCATTTCTTCAGAGGTCATATAGAGTCCTAGACAACATACCATACCAGATTTGCAGCTTCTATGTCGCTGTAAGCTCCAAGAAACGTAACATTTATCATGACATTACAGCTCTTCATTTTAGATTCTCCACTACTTTCCACAATGGAAAGTATAAAGAGTAATGGAAAGTGGGACACCAACAAGTGGGAAGGGTGGTTAGACTCCATTAGTGGAAATAGACTCACCCAATGATTATGAGCGCACATACAGATATATGCTTTCCCAAATCACCAAACCTACAATTTTGGCTTCCTCCAAGCTAGTACTCTTTTTCCCATGATTTTGGACATGATGATATGCTTAAATAAATTGAGAGAAATATATGTCAGTTCTGTACAAATTGTAAGCCACCATGTAGGCAGAATTTGCTGATTATGTGTCAGTTTCTCAAACACTGTATTTGAGGGCCTTTGAAGCCCAGGTCTGAGATTAATCAAGCACTTTATTAGCTGTCAAACATTAACAAAATAAAAGGCTGTGGTGGGCCCTTTAGCTTAAAAGTAAACCTTGACTGATACAATATTCACAGATCCATCTGTACACGTGGAGCATTTCCACCTAAATCCTTCAGCCAGTTTAAAAGCAGCTCCAGACTTCAGTAACCCCACAACCTTAGCCCTGGTAGGTAGGCATGATGAGGAATTCCCCACTCAAATGCACAGGGATTGAAACTGCTAATACAGTATGAAAAATTCTATCTTCAGCAAATGACTACTGAGGATTAAGGATACAGTATAACATTATAACAGGAATTATGTAAAGAATCTCACCATTTAACGTGGGCATAAACTTTCCATATCTCATAAAGCAGCATCATAAATCATTTGTTCATAGGCTTGCATTTAAAAAAAAATGGGGAGTGGAGTTGCTTAATGGGGAATCGAGAGTCATACAAATATAAAGAAGAAATGTATGTGTGTATATATATATACATGTATATATGTTTCTCTGTGTGTATGTATGTGTGTGTTTGCATGGGTTGGTGGAGTTTGGCAGGACACTGGATCTTCTTTCTATTTCTGCCATGGAGACAATTGAGGGGGAAGGGAGGTTATCAAGCTTCTCATTACCTCAGTTTGTCCATCTGTACAATGGGAATAATGTTTCCACACCTCATGGAGGATGAGGATGATATGAGGCTTCCATTATCAAGGCTCTGAGTGTGTTAAATAAAAACCTCACTGCTCAAGATCCCTTCACTTCTTAACAAGGCTTTAATGGGTAGGAAGTTTCTTTAGTTTGTGTGAAATTATCTCCAGCTGGTTCCCAAACGCTAGAATAGCCTTTGATTAAAGGTGCTACTATCGACATGCAAAGTATTATGATCACTTTTGACAAACTGAGCATCTGCTCCAGCCAGCCTCCCTACGGAATATCTTTACCCCTCACCTGCCACCACTAATCACTCCTCCTCCCAAATAGAAGTGGTTTCTTTCGTACAATTGAAATTTTAAGAGTTGTGTTTATTTTTAACTTGAGCTCTTAGCTGTATCTTGTTCGGGTATTTCTTCAATGTGATGATAACCATCTAGCATAGTATGTGCAAACAGAAAAAAAAAATGAAAAAAAAATATGAGTACATTGTAGCTGAGTTTGTTACTAGCAATGAGGGTGGCCATCCAGCTAGGCTCTTTTGCTACCTTCTTTCTATTGTGTTTGGAGATGTTAAAATTCACGGAGCAGATGTGCTTTATAATTCAAAAAACTGATGAAACACAAAAAATGGGGAGGGGGGAAATTAACGTTACTGTTATTGCTATTACTTACTAAGCCAGTGTGATTTGAAAAGCACTGATAACTACAAGGTAGGATTGTTTCCTTTGCAGAACCATATTTTTGGAGAACCAGGCCCCTTGTTTTGTAGAGAGGCCCCTGATCCAAACAATAAAGGAGAGCAAACCAAGCATCACTTGCATTCGTTCTTCTGTCTCAAAAAACAGAGAGGGAAATAACTTCATGTTAGCCGGGACTAGAAAAGAACGCTTTCGTTGCACAAAGTTCTAATTCCACTTGGCATATCACAACCTTCAACCGGACCATCCTGGGAGGTCAACTCTGTTTCCACTCCACTGCGTTTCACCATGTTGTTCAGAATTGTCTCTAACTCTGTGGTCTTTGGGGGAGGCAGGGAAAAAGATCTGTGGGGCCCACGTGATGCCTTGAGCATGCTTAGAATTAAAGCCAGGAGTGTAGGATGGTCTTTGCTTTGCAGAATGTCAATCCCCTTTTCTTTCTGATATTTCTTTAAATCAAGCCCAACAGGAAGTTTTAATTGCTAAGTTCAAAGAAAGTGCTATGGGTCCTGCATTGGAAATTTATATGCTGCCCATCTCACTCTTCAAAGAGACTCTTTTGTATCAGGATAGATTAAAGTAAATGTTGTGATAACTATTTGGAGTGTTTTCAGTTAACCGTACCTTTTATTCCCCAGGACTTACAGTTTCTGAAGTACAAAAAGGGGTTTTCTGGCTTCAGTCTCAATTTTCCCTCATTTTTATAGCACTGGTACTAATTGTCTCAATTCTGCCATCCCTGTAGCATTGACATATCCAAAAAGAATTTAGTCTCACAGCATGCTAGTTAGAGCTATGCATGTTTGGAAAGCATATTGGATGGGCTGATTTGCTTGCATTTCTACATTTAGCAGGTGAGTGAATTGTTCCTCTGAGGAGTAGGAGCAAGAACAGCCTTGGATTATGACTAGCATTTTTTTATTATTTGTTTATTTAGTGATTCCTAGCTTTATCCCCAGTCTGGGGGGGGGGGGGTGGAGAGTGGAATTGTGCCAAGTTTTCTAGAAATTGCCACACTTCTTGGCAGAAACTACATTAGAACTGTATAAGCCAGGGCCGGTTGCATCATATGGAGGCCACGCCCACCCCAACTCCGGCAATGCAAAAAATGTCATGATACATTGCGACACATCATGTGATGTGGCGAGTTTGACACCTATGGTATAAGCCAGGGGTCCCCAACCTTGGCCACTTTATGACTTGTGGACTTCAACTCCCAGAATTCCTCAGCCAGCCATGCTGGCTGAGGAATTCTGGGAGTTGAAGTCCACAAGTCATAAAGTGGCCAAGGTTGGGGACCCCTGGTAGAAGCCATCCACATAGCACATACACCTAAGGCTATCTTGGGCAACCCAGCAGGAAGTGGTAAACTTTCTTCATCTAATTCAAATCTATCAAAAGTAAGAAGTTAACCCAAAATCCAAAGGAGTTCTTCCACATATGCAAATGTTAGACCTAGGGTGTGGAGCCAATTTCTCTGGATCATGACACATTGTTTCCCTTTCCTTGTGAGGTCAGTTGCAAAGCAATGCATCCTAGATATTAAGATTTGTGAAGAAGCTCCCTGAGAGATGAGGCAAACTGAAGGGACCGTTACCTCACTTTCTAGGGCTGTAAATATCAGCAAAAATCTGTGTCACAATGTCAACAGCGGCTGGGAAAAGTGGTCTTAACACACGGTCTTCTAATGGGCCCATGAGAGAAAAAGGACAAAAATGCACATGCTTTATGGTTTGCTAACGGAACATACAAATCAGTTCATTAAAAAGCAGGAGGAACACCTTATGCTGACTATATGTAAAGCCATTTAGTAAGATGACAAGTAAGAGTGATTTCCTAAGGGTTTGCAGAGCACACATCAAAGCCAGAATTAATGTGCTCTGTGAGTTTCCATGAGAAAAAGTTGACCTGAGCAAACCACACATGAGCGAAAAGATCATGTTTCCACGTGCATTGGAAAGGAAGCAGCAGGCAGACAACGGGCCTAGTTAGATTTCTGCTGCTTATAGTATAGAAAATCTTCACGGAGCCACCACACACACAGCTGGAAATTCAAGGAAGTAACTACTGATACTTCGAATATGAAGGCCCTGCTAATAAGCATTGAGAGGTGGGCAGTGAAAATATAGGCTATACATGGCATTGGATTCTTTCTGATTTATGTTCTTGTTGTTCAAGAACTGCAAAATCAAGCCAAAAGAGGCCAAAGCCCCAAGAAATAAGTTTTAGCAATGTTTATGTTTCAGAATGTGTTAATACATAACCGTACTGCTCAAATAATTCTCGATCATCATGCATATTATATTTCTCCTCTGTATATAACAAGATGGTAAGCTTTATGATGGGGGTGGAGAAAGATAGATTGTGATTGAAAATTGTAAACTAGAAAATAATAACCAAAGTAAGACTGCCCATCAGTGGAAAGTAAAGTTTTATTTAGCGGAACATATTATTTCCCTCTCACTCAAAGACATCCTTTATAAAGACTACTTTGCATTGGTGGTTAAATAGCTTTTTCAGTTGCTGATCACAGAAGATGGAAAAAATGCTAAATAAACTAGAGAAAAGGGGACTTTTCAACACCAGCTCGCAGGGTGGCATTACTCCTTCCCCCATGCCCCCAAATGTGCTTCAGAGAGGCAGCATCTGGGGTAAAATTTTAATGTGAGCCAAGAAAAGGAAATCCCTTTTGCCAATAATATCAATTCAGCTGCAAAAAAAAAAGGTTTATTTTAGTAGATTTAAACCTACGCTAATCTCTTAGAATAGGGCCAGGCAATTTTTTATTTTATTTTGAAGGATGCGCTTTAAGTAGTCCTCAATTTACAACCACGATTGGGGCCAGAATTTCTGTTGCTAAGCAAGTTGGTTCTTATGTGAGTTCCATCTGATTTTATGACCTTTTTTGCCACAGTTGTTTAGCAAATCACTGTGGTTCTTAAGTGAATCACAGGGTTGTTAAATAAATCTGGCTTCCCCCATTGAGTGCTTGTCAGAGGTTGACTGGGAAGGTCACCAATAGCGATCACATGACCCGGGGGGACACTGCAACCTTCATAAATAGATGCTGGTTTCCAAGCACACGAATTTTGATCACATGACCATGGGGATACTGCACTGGTTGTAAATACAAGAACCAGTTGTAAGTCACTTTTGTCAGTGCCTTTGTAACTCTATAAACGGTCACTAAATGAATGGTTGTAAGTCAAGGACCACCTGTCCAGGTCACTGGGCAATGATAAAAAGCAGGCAAAGTTAACGGCCTTCCCCGACTTGCATTGCATTGCAATACAAACTTTTCCTGGAAATCTCTTTTCATTTGCTCTGTCCCAAGGATGCGCCTTCAACTCGTTCTCAGCTCATGAAGCTTGACAACCTTAAGCCATGGTTAGCTGTATCAATGTTTTCCACTTACGCAACAGCAAGTAGTGGTGGCTTAGAAATCAGAACAATCTGCTGTATTTGCTGACTCATTCTGTCTGCAGTGCGGCCAGGTGACTGGAGGGTGAAGGATGAGCCTATCCCTAGAGATCACTTTAGCAGTCGCTAAACAAGGACTGATTGATGGGATGAGGCTACTGCATGAGGAAAAGAGCCAGATCTCTTGGCTGTTGTTGAGGTAGCCTGTTCTCCCACAGTGTTGTGCGTCCCCCTTCAAAAAGCTCCTGTCCCCCAGGCAAGCTTTGAGACTGAAAAGCTGATAACTGGGTTAAGGTGCAGCCACCCATCTCTATTCTCGACCCACATATCAATTATATAGCCTGCTTGTTTTAAATCCTCCCCCCCCCATCATGAGAATGCTAAATACTGTGTCAAACTATACCTGCTGAACAACTGATTATCAAGCTAGGGGAAACTGCCTCAAAAAAAATGGAAAGCATTCACCATTTTTGTCTTAAAGGTGCTTTTTCAAAAGACAACGGGACTGCTTTTTTCCTGAAGAAGAAGAAGACATTTTGCTTCTCATCCAAGAAGTTTCATGAGTTCTGGCAGGATGGGGGACCATCATAAGGCACAGAAAGGAAATGATAGAAGCATAGGTAGAATACCTACTTGAATTTAATGTGCTCTGGAGAGGACAAAGTAAAATAGCATGTCCTCCACTTTGCATTCAATTTTTGGCAACTTAGTGGAGCTGTCCAAGCAGTTTTCTTGGCAACAGAAAAAAAGTTGCAATTGCTTTCTTCTGAGTTGCTTTTTGTTTTCATGGTTGGCCTACAGCCTTGGTATTCCCTGGAGGACTCCCATCCTCATGCTATCCAGATCCTACCTCACTAGGCTTCCTAGATGCAGAAGAGTATGGAGAAAGACTTGAAAAAGGAATGCAACAACCATTAAGTAAATGTCAACTTAGACCTGAAAAAAAAGGGGGATGAGAAAAATACTCCAGATAACACAGCCTTGGTTCTTTTTGGTAGAAAAGAGAACAGAGGGACATTCAAACAGGCTTTTAAGATTATGTTATTATACCGCACAACAATAAAGTAGAATGGCAATAGTTCTTGCAGGGTTTCCTAACTTGGCCTACCTTGAACATCAGCCTGGACAATGACAATCAGATGCCACTGTTTTCTAAATTACAAGTGACTTTTAACAGCAGCCTATTTGCTATGTTTTTCATTATATTTAATATGATTGGTGAATGGAAAACTAATAGTACCTATCCAATGAAGAATGTGTCAAGCATTTCAATATGCATTCCAATGCTGAATGCATCAATACTTCAGATATGAGTAGAAAATATAAACAAATAATAATTGTACCAATCTAAAGGATTCAATAACATAACTATCATCTCTTTGCATCTTTACTGGGCTTTCTTGTGTCTTCTTTTTATGCTAGAGAATAGGATTATTAGGTATAGTAGCTTATGTTTAAAAGCCTTGAATATAATATTTTAAAAAATGAATATCTGGGTGGAATTAACTATGGCATGAGTTTCCCAGCTGGTTCATCACATTTCACTTTATGAACCCGTTGCTATCTCTAGTCACTGCAGCTAATGTAGCCTAAGCTACAATTCTGTAAAGGTATAGCCAACAATAACAAAAACATTGTTTCCCACACTTATTCCTGTTCCCACTATACTCTTCCTTATGTAAATTTATTCTCCATAGCACCTGAGGGCAGGACAAGAAGCAATAGGGGGAAGCTCATCAGAGGGAGATTCACGCTGGAAAAAGGAGAAATTTCCTGTCACTGAGAACGATTAATCCATGGAACAGCTTGTCTCCGAGTGTAATGTGGCTCAGTCAGATACTGCACAAACTAGGATGTAAAAATAAAAGGGTAAATAAGAATTATCATTATTTCTTCAAAAATAGATCATTCCACAAAACAATTCATCAAGAAAAGAGTCTGCAAAATACCATTTCTTAAGATGATCACAAGCACTGCAATGTTTAACTCATATAAAACGCAATGCCGCCCCAAACCATCCTGATGTTATTTCTTTCAGTTCCCTAATATGCTTTTTGTTTCCAGATCTCTTTCTGATACCTTTTTTGCTGCTAGTATTTTTAAGTTCTAGCACTGCTTAGCTGTAATTCCAGCAAGGAGGATCTTTAAAGTTATAGAACCAGTTTTGCAGTTTTCCCATCTTCCCCTTTGAGTTGAGAAATGGGAAATCATTGCAGACAAGAAATTTATATTTGTCCTTTATTTCTTTTTTATCATCAAGATGCTGGATCTTTTTTTTTTCAGGCCTAAATATCATTGTAAAAAATCAAGCTTGCTAGCCTTCTAAATGGTAACCATTTGTGCACAAAGCTGAATATATCTCTGGATATGTAAATATGTAATGGATATTACCCCAGGTTCATGAACTTGTGAACATGGAGCAAAACTGATACAATTGAACCTGTGTATGAATTCAGGGCTGGGAATATCTTATAAAGAGGCCTTTATGGCATGTAGTGTTTTAGGTTTGCAATGACATTTGGCTTGACTTACAGAAAGACTATGGGGGACGCTGGAGTGATATGTCATTTATTGTGGTTGCTCCCATAACACCACATTTTTACAGGTCAGGTTCAATAGCCCAAGCAATGCAACTGATCAGATTCCAACCCAACAGGGGTCGAGGCAGCTTTCATTGTGCATCTTCACTTGTGTAACATCTATATTAACTTGATGATTTACAAGGTTCACACCTTAGGTTGGCCAGTAACTATAGACGGGCTTCTAAATGCTGGTAATATGGCTTTTTTTTTTCAATGTTTTTCATCCTTTTATCTTTTATCATGTTGAGGCAAGAGCAGCCATAAATCCTAAAAAATGAAAGTTATTTCTTTTCAGACTTGTGAGCCACAGACATAAATGGTAGAGTAATATATATAATATAGAGTAGGTCAAGACCTTGAAATATGTCAGGATCACTTACTACGCCTTGGGCAGTTAGAGAATATCAATAAAAAACTGAAATAGAAATAGCACCAGGCCTAGCCTCAGCTTCTTTCATACTAAGAGTGATCTTTAGATATTACAGGTAATCCTCATACAGTAACCATAATTGGGACTAGCAGCTCCATCACTAAGCACCACAGTCACTAAGCAGAAAATCATGTGACCATGATAGATTTATGATATCACTTCCCATTAAGTCATTAAATGAAACATCATGTGACTGTGACTTAGACTTTAACGGCCATAAATATGTGCCAATCACAAAGCGCCAAATGGCAATCACGTGACCACCGATGCTACGATGGTCATAATACAAGGATTAGTCACAAAGCTAGTATTCCTACACAATCCTAATTTTGGTTGCTAAACGAGGCATTTTAGCAAGGACCATTTGTAATGACATTGGTATTGGTTCAAATGTTATATGGGTCTCAAATCTGTAACTATAAGGCCCGTTGGCCACTGAAGTCAAAAATTTTATGAACTGCATTTAGGATGCCCCAGCATCTTCCAAATGTCTCCCTGACATTTCTATCAAGGCTCTAGCTTGGATACAAACAAGTGTTTTTCTTCGGATCCATGGTGTCTTTAATATTTCTTGATGAATTGAAATCTTCCTGGAAAAAACCTCCTGAAGAAATTATGTGTAACTGTGGGTTTTTTTATTCAGTTCTTGATTCAATGACAATCTAAACTGCTATCAGAAAAGAGGTATCTGGCACTGATCTCCAGAAAAAAATTGGGCATAATTCTTTCCATTTTCAAAATAGGAAATATTAGAAGTGTTGTAACATCCGATAGCTACTTGTCCAACATTATAAAAAAAAAAAAAGAGTTTCTGTCTATCTTGGTTCAATATCTTATCCTCAACACTTCTGAAGGGCAATTTTTAACCCAACCCTTCAAAACAAATATGGCGATGTGAAATTAGTAGAACAGTGAGTGGGACATTTATTTTTGAGATGTCAATTTCATAAGGATGAATGCTCAATTGATATATCTTTTTTTAAAAACACATGCGATGGACAAGTCAGAAGAGGTACATTACTTACTTCTTTTTCAGACTGGCATATAAATCTCCAGTACCATCATTAGGCACTGTTTAATAATTACTTATTTTTCAAAGTGCTGTTAAAAATATTAACACTACATTCTTTCTCTGATCTGATTAAAAATTAGGTAGCATATGTTCTGTTAGCTGATCACAGATTGTAATAAAGTATTACCTACCACAGAGCTATAACTCTGTGGGTAAAAAGGCTGGCTGGTATCAGGATTCTACTGAAGCCACAAAGCAAATCCTATTCATATAAAACCACAAGGTTAAGTGCAAAAAGGACAAACCAGCCTTTAACAGATCTAATAAGAGAAGAAGGACCTTTCTCTCTAAGAAACAAGGTTCAACCTGGAAAGCAGAAAACACAATTTTAAAAAGGATAATATTATTCAGAAACAGAGATATTGAGAGATAACAGGGCAAGCCGAATAACAATAATAATGAATTGCGTTGGAATGAGATCTATTGAAATTCCAAGACAGATCTTTACTGGGCTGATATTGTATTTGAGCTGCACCATACTTAAATCACATTAGCATCAAACACAGTTCCGACATCTCATGAGTAGAGACATTCTCTGCTGCCAGAACAATGTTACTTTGATAGGAGAGACAAGATCTCCTTCAGGATCCTCACCTGTGATGGAATGTCTAACAGACCTGGGAAGAGCAAGAAGAGAGCACTGCCATTATTGGAGGAAGCAGGGCTGTTGCAGAAATAATTCCAGGGTCCAGGGGAAGAGAATGTGAGAGTCTCACTCCTTAATTATACTAGGTATAAATCAAGCTGGAGAATTGCTTTGGCAGGTTTTCTGTTACTGTACCCTACTAGCAATAAATATCTTTACAGAAATCCTGGTGGGTTGCCTCCCTCAAATACTTGACATCATAATCTCAAATATTGCAAAGGAAATGCTGGCACCTAAACATAGAAACAATGTAAGCATAATTATAAGAATCACTTGTTATGTAAGACTGGAGGAAAGCATGCCCACATATTGGATAAAAGATAGAACATCTTTTAATGAAATCTGGGAAGTTCAAAACCAGGAAGTGCTGCTTTTTCATTTTTCCACTGAAGAATAGGTAGCTGAGAATAGGGCTATCAAATCTTGGTTGCAAAAAATCCAACCACTAGAAGGCAATAAAAATTAAAATATTCTGCATCTACAGTAGTTAGTCATCTGGATTTTTACAGCTCAGATCTGGTCAACCTAGTTTGTGACCTTCACTATTGATTTGAATATTAGGTATGCTGGCTGTGAATTCTGTAGTTCCTGAAACTTTGATATAATTAAACTGGCTTCAGTGACCAGGAAACCTCAGGCAGTGCTGGAGGTTACAGGATAAATTTTAAATATGTGTTTCATATTTACAAATACATTTGCAAAAATGTATTCCTGTATAACAAGGTGCCTAAAGAAGCAATGCATAAATGCATCTTCTTCCTAAATATTCTACTGCTTCAAAAGATGGAGTTGTCCTGCTCAGCCAGAACAGTTATTCCTGCACTATTCATCCGAGAATAGTCACAAGTCACATATTTTATAAAGAATATAAAACAATATTATCTGAATCTAAAATAATCTGCATAGGCATGCTCTATCAAATTTCTGCTAAAGAATGGTTGTGACAGATTGCAACGGCAATGAGCTTACTCTATAGCAATTTTGTTGTCATTCAAAGCACATTGATAAAGCTGTCTCAGATGTTCAAAACACTGTATTTATATAGATTTCACTGGACCAGAGCCAGTTTAAATTAGCTGCATTTGAAACGCATGGGAGATTGTTATATAATTGCCAACTTATATTAGTTGTTTCAACATAAGTACCACTAATTTTTGAGTTAGATCCTAAGCATGTGCCATTTTCATTTGTTTTGTTAATTACACGAATATGTCAAGCCATACATCAAAAGCAAAGTGTATGCCCTGTGAACTATGTAATAAAGAATGGCAGATGCCATTAACTTGTGTCACTTCCAACTTATTTCACAGCAAATTGGGTTTCTCTAGGAAAAAGTGGAGGGGTACCAAGATTTTTAACTGCACCTGTAAGTTCATTGTGACAAAAGTGGTGACTGTGAGAAGGCAACATTTCTTAACTGCCTTCTTTCAAAAAGAAAATGGAACCCTAGCTGGTTATTGTTATCAGTAAGGGAATAAGAAAATATAGGACAAACGAGAGTGTAGGAAAGAACTGAAATGAACTTAAGTCTCTAGAGCTAGATGGATTACAATCTAGAGTCTGAATTAGCACAGGTTAACTGCAGAACCATCCTAGATAACGTTTCAGAAGACGTGGAGAATTGATGGGTTCCCAGAACACTGGAGGGGTTCAAATGTCACTCTTTTCCAAAAAGGGAAATGAGGAAGGTATGGGACGCTATAGATCTGTTAGACATCCCTATTGGATAAGGCCCTCAGATTACAGTATTAAGCAGCATTTTTATGAGCACTTGAATAGAAATGCTACAGTTAACAGAAGCCAACATGGGTTTGTCAAAGACAAATCATGCCAGACTAACCTTGCATCATTCTTTGTTATCTGCTTAACAGCTCAGAGGAATAGTGTAGATCAGTGTTTCTCAACCTCAGCAATTGCAAAATGTGTGAACTTCAACTTCCAGAATTTACCAGCCAGCGTTGAGAAACACTGGTGTAGACATAGCATACAGCAAAGGCATAGGATATCTAATATAGAACTAGTACATATGAAAAAGATATAGATGTGCATGTCGTCATGAGCTAGCAATGTGTAACAAGTAATGTGATCTATTTGCACATTCAACTAGTTTCTGATTTCAGATGTGACAGCCAGTGATCGCATTCTCTAGCTTAATTATTTAACTAAAATTTCTTCTGATGTGTATTTTCCACCAAAAAGATTAATAACCCAAATTAGTAAGTGTTGGGGTTGTTTAAAGATACCCTCTTTACTCTTTTATCAAAGTGAAACAGCAAGTGCACTCAAATATTCTAGATTAGGGGTGTCAAACTGCTGGCCCACGGGCCTGACACATCACGTGGAAGCCATGCCCACCCCATTGCCAGCAATGGCAAAACCGTCCCGATACGTTGCGTGACATCACGTGACGTCGCGAGTTTGACATGTCTGTTCTAGATGAATTTACCTTCAGCCCACATCACCTTTTCCCTGAACATTTGTCAGTTCTGAATTAAAATCTAAGGCAGAAATTAGTAAATTCTAGCTCATTTTTTAACGATCAGGAAAATATGAGTGAATGGAGTTCATAATTGTAAGGTTTTGTTATTGTAACTGTGTATTATGTCCCCAACTAAGCTATTTGAAGAATTATTTATTTATGCATTCATTCATTTATTTATCATATTTAAGAACTGCTTATCTCCCTCAAAGAGAATCAGGGTGGTGTACAATAAAAAAATATATAAAAGAAACTATGTGTAAAATTTAAAAGAATTGATATTCTTCCACTTTCTTTTAATGGTGAACTCAGATGCTGTTGCCAATCCACTACAACTCAATGTTCTCTGTGTTGTCTTCCTATCTTTTGAAGGTCTAAGTAGTAACATTTTAAATCGCTTAGAAAATGACAATAAAAATATCACTGTTTTTTTCTATGAATAAAACACCACAACATCTTTCAAGATAAATTTATTTTTTATTTTAAAGAAAGCCTCTTCTAGTAGCTGTAGCCACTAATTGTTTCCTGTTCATTAGTCAACCCTTGTTCCTATCAGGAATATCATTTTCTTTTAATTATTTTCTCTTTAAATTTTAATTTAAAAGTAGCATGATTTATGATATTTTTTCAAGGAAACCCGAAAACCAATAGCTTAAAGCTCATCCTGTTGGGAAAGGCAATTAAGGGATATTTAGGATGTGATGAACAGATCACAATTAGAGGCTGACGCTACACCTGGGAAGCTTCTAATTAAAGTTAGAGATGATTCTTTGATAATCAGAATCTAATTGGAAGTATCACATAAGGGTTTTTGCTAGTCAATCTTCTATAACTGCCATAAGGAACAGTATTTAATTCTACTTCTAGCTAACTGCAGAGAACCAGTTCTTTAGTATTACTAAAGAGCCCTGGGTCATAGCCACTTTAAATAAGAAAACCTACATAGAGATGACTGTGCCCCCCCCCAACCCTTACCGGGGCTACAGTTGGACAATTATTGTATAATTTGTAGTGTATTGCACAGTAGGTGATCTGTTCTACTCCGGCAGGATGCTGGTTGCTTCAAAGACACCTCTCTAACCTCAGTCAAGGCTTGAAAATTCCCTGTCCTAATGACAAAATGCATTTGCCTGAAGTGCAATAAAACCTCAGTTTGATGCTAACCCAAGACTTTTAGCTACTCAAGGCAAATGTTAAGATGTATGAATTCAATGAATACAACTTTAACACTGGTAACTGAATAGCACCTGAGGGTAGCAAGCTAGCATAGGAATGCAGAACAAGCCAAGTTGTACAAATGTTTTTCAACAAAGGGAATGGCACAGGAACAGCTGCTCCTCCTACCAGTATCTATCATCTGAGGTCTCACATTGTCTCTGACAGGGACAGCCCTGACTGTGTTTTTCGAAGATGATGACACAATTCCACCCATTCCTCATAATTACATTATATCATCAGCATACTCAACATTTCTCTACCACGGACCCTGCCAACTTAGTTTTCCATGACTTAAGTATTTGCTTTCTCTACTGCATTTTTCAGTTGCTAACCAACCCACTACTTTTTCAGTGTTTGCCAAGCAAGCAGAACTCTGCCAAATGTGAACTCTTCTTAATGCTGAAAGACACATGTTAATGAACTGTCTCCAGTTTGTAGCCAGCATGTTTTTCAATTCCTTTGGCATGCTAAATAACATTCTAGAAAGGAAACATTCATGGAAGATTAAAACCAATCCAGGCAAAACATTTTGGTCTATGATGTCCTGTTTCTTAAATACTGGTTATCATTAATTATCTGAATGTTTTCAAGTTGTTGTGGTTAATACACAACCATAGAATTTGTTACAGTCATGATGAAAATTCACTTAAAAGTGAGAAATGACTTATCTGTAATGAATACAAAGACAATTACTGTACGGAACCTCTTAGAAGAGGAAAACACCAGTTTGGTAAATACTGACCTAGTTCGGGTGGCAACCTATGTCATGCAAAATCTGTTGTCTGCTTTGACAAAATGTTCAACAGTTCAACTATTGAACCAATATTTCAAACACATGGCATCACTTACTGCAGTAAAAACTGTGATGCTAAAAATGGATATGGAAGCCAACACAAATTGCTACTGTGTAGTTCAATTATAACAGCACCATGTGGCTATGAGGCAGAAGCTGCAGATGAATGACTTAGGTGTGTGACTACACATCTATGGTATGAGATTTCTCACCAAAAAAAGCACAGCGATCAGATGGTTAGCCTAACAAGGGTGCGAAAACATGCCATGTAAATGGTTGCAACCAATTAAAAAAAAAGGTGAAGTTGATAATTGCACTCACTATCATTGTACAACACTGAAAAGAAAGCCTTCCTTCTTCTGTCAGAAAAAACAACAGTGAGAATGAAGGGGGATGGATGGATGGATGGATGGATGGATGGATGGATGGATGGATGGATGGATGGATGGATGGATGGATGGATGGATGGATGGATGGATGGATGGATGGATAGATAGATAGATAGATAGATAGATAGATAGATAGATAGATAGATAGATAGATAGATAGATAGATAGATAGATAGATAGATAGATAGATAGATAGATAGATAGATAGATAGATAGATAGATAGATAGATAGATATAGAAACAAAGAGTTAAAAATAATATTTTGTGGTAATCAGCCAATTAATGAAACATAAACTATAAGATAAAATATAGCATAAATGTTCATTATAAGGCTAAAATTAATCCAAGAAAAAGATGTTAACTTTGTTGATGCTGGCTACCATGTCGTGCCAGCACAGATATTGAAACTGAGGCTGAGCAAAGTGCCAATCCAAAGAAAAACTGAACACAGTTGACAAAGAAATATATTCTGAAAAGGCGGGTGGGGAAAGAAAGCATGGAACTATGGAAAAAAGGAAATCAGAAAGGGGAAGCAAAGAAACCTCAGAAGCAGGAAAACAGAGAAAGTGCATGATCAGACATAGCAAAAGCAGGATTTCTAAAATATGTAACAAGGGTGCCTGAGAAACATGATTCCATTCACCAGATACTGCAATTTCATATACAACTCTCTTTTAAAAAGCCTTATACCTCACAACACCTTTGGTCTCTTGCTTTTATAGCAATCTCCCTGAGAATGTGTGCCCTTCCTTCCCTCTCTTCTCTAACGGGCTTTTATTGCTTAGATTTAATACAAATCTAGCCCGAAGGACCTCAGGAGAATGAACCTGTCACACTCCCATACAAGAAAAAGTCCTGTGGCTACCTCCCTTTTCAGTTCCAGATCCATGCAAATCTGCAGTGGCCAAGGTCATATCAGTTTTGCTTCTGTGCCCCTTTAAGGTAATAGAAAGTCCAGGAAAGCAACAGAGTAATGCATGACCCTCTTTCCTGCTGTACAAAGAATAGAAGCAAAGCTTTTCCAGGACAAAAAGCTCTATGCACAAACAAGGATTTCACCTGAGCTTCTTCTCAAACCTGACAGCTGAAGGAACAGCACAAATAAGGTTTCCCTCCAAGTCTAATTCCAGTTATAGGATTAAAATTTTGATGATGAAAGTTAATTATTATGGGGATAGACTGGGGAATAAACAAAATGGCTTTATCCTGTCTTGCTCTTATAATGCCAGGCAAATAGAATGTCAATCTGAAATTCTGTTTCAGCTATATGTGGTCATTATAGATACTTCAAATTAGAGAGTTGTGCCCTAGGTTTAGACAGAACATAAAATTACCCATACAGCATTACAGACATTTTGGCAGAGGCTGCCCATGATTCCATTGAGAATAAGAAGACAACAAGCTCTCTGATGAATAGGTGATCAATGTTCTTTACAAGGGGCTATCAACTATTGTAGTCATTTGCTACCCACAATCCTGCCTCTGACTGCAACTCTTGAGACAAGGGGGAGTGCCCAGCTCTTAATTTTCTACAACCCATTTGCAGATTTGAAAACCTATCAGTACCTACAATCATGCCATTACTAATATTTCATGTCTCCTCAGGAAAGCATTCCAGAGCAGTAAAACTGCCCTCCTCCTCCAATACAGTGGAATCATTTTTCATATTGGGTTGTAGAACTTCAGATTCATTCTCTTCCTGCTCTTCTGCTTTCTGCTGTCGAAGAGCCTGGAGACGTTCCCCCCTAGACTCCATGAATTCCTGTGCTCCCTCACCCACTACAAAGACAGTGTCAGCCACACTGGGTGGCGCTTCAACTGGATTGTGGTCATAGGAGAAAAGTCGTAGCCTCCGCAGGTGACTCAAGTCAGGGAATTCAGTAAGCTTGTTACGGTCAACATCAAGAATGTGAAGCTGACTCATGCGAAGCAAAGGTTTTGGAAACTCCTCAAAACGGTTTCCATACAACCAAAGTCCTCGAAGACCCTTCATGCGTGGCAGGCCATTCGGTAAGGTTTTGAGACGGTTGTCTCCCATTTGCAGGGATTGCAGTTCGGGCATCTGGAGCAGAACCTGGGGAAAGTGGTACAAATAATTGCTCTCTATCCACAAGCAACGGAGAGTCTTGAGCTGACAGAATTCTGCAGGGAGGCCAAAGAGGCGGTTGCTGCCCAGATAAAGCCGAGTCAAGTGGGGAAGGCGGCACAAGGTTTCAGGCACTTCCTCCAGCTTGTTAAAGTCCAGGGCCAGGATGCGCAGCTCTTGTAGCCCCCCAATCTCTTCAGGCAGCTCCGTTATCCCCGTGCCACTGATGTAGAGCTTCTGCAGGGTGCTCAGGGCACACACTGGTGTCGGCAGCTTCCTCAGGTGGCGCCCAGAGAGCTCTAGCATCTGATCCCCTCCACTCAGCTGTTCTTCAGCCACTGACGGCAGCCGCTCCTCCCTGCCTGAGGAACCACCACTGCCCATCCTCAGAGAAAAGGGAAGGTGTGAGCAGGATGAACGCCACCACCTCTGCCTGGAATACTCCAAGACATGGCAACCAGCTAAGCTCCACCAGTCCTCGCGACTGGTTCCTCCTGGAAGGGCAATCCGGTGGAAGATGACCCCTACCAGGCCGGCTCCTCTTTCAAATCCCTTTCCTGTACCGGAAGACTGGGGTCCTCCAATCAGCTCGACTCCAGCATGTGGCTCCTGGACTCGCCATATGTGACCCCTGGGCAGGAGGGGCGCGGCGGGCGTCCCCGGGCATCGGATGGGTGAGCCTCCAAGATTAAGCTCCAAGAGCCGGGCTGCCTGCCCGCCTCCCGGGACCAGCCCATCCTTTAACCTCGAAGGCTGGGTTCCCGCGCCAGCTGCCGTCCATTACCAGGACCCTCAGAAGGAACCGCCTCAAGCTCTTCAGAGGACCGGTTCCGTAGACGGCGGCCGGCCGGCGGGCCCGCGGGTCCTCTCTGCCTCCCGGCTTCTCGCTCCCGGGTCCCCGCTAGGTCTGAGCAAGACTCCCACACATGAGCCGGGCGCCTAGCGACTCGGCGTTTCCATGGAAACCCCCACGCGGGATGGTCCACCTATGGCGGAGCCGAGCGGATCGGACGGGGCGGGACTAGGGATTCGTTCTTCCCTCTCTTTCTGCGACGCGCTTCCTACTCCCGGCCTGGCACGCCCCCTCCGGGGGACAGGACGGGTTTAGAGCCCGGCTAGGCAAAAAGGAGAAAGACGCGCCAAAAACGCAGCCTCCGCCTCCCCCCGGGCTTCATTTCCCGGGGTCGGAGGAAAAGATGAAATGATCCGGGCTCTGCTTTGCTCGTCGGTGCGCAGAACCGCGATGGACTCCGCCGCTTCGTCCTAACGCGGAGACCCGCCCAGCCCCCTTCCGCCGCCAGCAGCTTCGCAGGTCTACTTCTGCATCCGAATAGGCAGTCCAGCCGTGTGGGGATCCCGTCCTTTTAATCTGCTGCGAGAAGGGCAGCATCTTCGTAAGCAAAGTTTGAGTTCTTCTTTGTCCCTCGGAAGACAGGGACAAGAGGACCACTCTACTTTTCAAATTTCAACGTTCATCCTTCCGCTTTATAAAGCGGAAAATGTTTCAATAGGATAGGAGACTGCAGGATGCAAGAACTGTTGCCTTCCAGAGGCTGGATTTCAGCTTCTATCAACCCCATCAATTGGAGATTTCTTTTAACAAATTATTATTAAAAGAATCAACAAAGCATGTCATATTTTTTAAATACAGAACAATGTCCCACACTGAAACTAGGCTGTTTCTATTTAATCAAAGTTGTTGAGAACTGACATCCAATATCTGAAGAGTCAAAGATTTCTTTGCTGCTACTTGACAATAGTCTGAGAAAAAAAGCCAAATATTTTGTCAACTGGAAACACCATTTTAACAATGAATAACCTTATATAGTTTAGGAAGTTGGAGTCATGCCTTCAAATCTTTTCAAAATGACATGTCAGAGAAGCTTTCTGTCTACATTTCTAACAGATCAGTTAGCTGCAAAGTTGAAACCTGCTGAATGTTTCATTTTGTAGTGACAGTACAGAAACAAATCTCTGCAGAACAGATCCATCCTTCCAGGTATCTGTAAGGGGAAGTTCAAAAATCAAGATCGGGCCACAAATATGCTATCAACGTGCTATCCCTTATGTCACAACACATTAAAAAGGTGAGTTTTAAGATACATGGTTCTGGCCACCACCTTGACTTTTTTGACTGCCTGTGGACACCCCTGCATCCTTCCCTCTAAAAATACACCGAGGAGGTTGTCCACACCCATCAAGAGCACATTCAGATTTCCACATGGACTGACTTGACATAGTACTTTCCTTAACCAATCTAAAAGCATTTCTACCTGTTTCAACAATCTGGAAAAAGGCAATATTTACAGCCTACTGTGCATGACACTGTTCTTCCTATGATTTTAGCGTGAACCATCTGCTGTAACACAGACACTGGCCTCGAATCATGCTGCCTTAATGCAGGAAAATACTACTTTTATCACAGACACTAACACATAAATTACTTCTGTAGCTGTGAAGCTGATGCTATGTCATTTAGAGTGGAACTACCATAATCCAGCAAATGAAATAAATAGTGAAGCCTCATTATGTCCTCTTCCCTAGGGTTGTAAGTAATGAATCAGCAACCCCAAATAGGTGCTTCTTTGGGTAAATGTTACCTTTTACTTATGGAAAAGTAAGCAAATACATCTTTACATCTGCCTAACATGCAATAGTAGCAGATCATAACCATAAATGAATGCCAGCATTGATGGCACATGCACATTCAGCAACTGAAACAAATACTGGAGATCCTTAATTAGCTCCCACAGATATGAACGATTCACTTATTTCTGAGTTAACTTTAGTATCATAGATTCTACTCTGAGAAGTCTGTACCCAGACAGATACTTACCTCAATCAGTTCACCCATCCCCAGGAGCTCTCAATCTATCCCGACCGGTATGCTATTTTGGTACCAATTCCCACTGGTATTATAGCTATTTTGGTACACACACACACACACACACACATCATTGTGATACCCGCTCTGCATTTATTTCACTGCAGATGGTTCAGAAAAGGTGATGTGGATTCTTTTTCCACAATTATATGCCTGCATCTCTCTGTTGAGTCAATTGCCAGTTAATAATACAGAGCTGATCCACATGTCTATATTCCTTTTTAGGTTCTAACATTGCCATCAGCAATATAATCACACATTAAATATCCATTCTGTAGTTAACCATAGCATCATATAGCTCTTATACAAGCTTTTACCAAAATGGAAAACATGCCAGCCTATCCACTCACAGCATGGTAAACAAAAACACAATTTGGGACAATAACCCCCTACTCATTTTAGTGACAGCATGGACTGCTTATCTTCAGAAAATACAGCTAATCCATCTGGGAAAATTCAAACACAGATATTCAGTAGGAGGGAAAAAGCAGAGAGTGTGTGTCTCAGACAGAACAGCATAGCAAAGAATACAGTTTTGCAAGGTGTATGAAAAGATGATAATGTCAACATGGTAAAGGTGTGGCCGTGAGTTAGCTGACACATAAGAAGTGAGTAGCTACGTTCCCCTTTTGTTGCAGTAATGATACAGCAGGTGGAATTTATTTTAGTTTCATTAAGAAAGGGGCAGCATTAGATAATAAGCAATATAAACTTATCACAAAGCCTTAAAATTGTTAAAGAAAAATTCAAAACAAAAAAAGTCATAAGAATGGTTCCTGAACTTTAAAAAAATGAAAATATTAAAAACCACATTTTGAGACTACAAAATCAGCTGAGGCATAACCTCAATGGAGACTGGATTGTTTTAAATAGAAATGCACAGTGCTTTCTTTCCTAATTTCAGAAGCCCTCATACAACCTAACCTAGCTCTTAGATATATCCAGATGCAAAAAAGACCATTTCTAAAACAAGTATGGGATTGACTAGGTAAAGGGTCCAACCATCACAAACCATTTCTCCTTTCTCCAGTTGGAGTAACGTGTTATCTTAATCCAGGCTCCAGTGAAAAATTGATTAGATGCCAGATGACCCCACACTGAACATATAGCTGCTCTATGTTTTCCAGTAAGGCAGCAGCAGTATTACTAGCTCATCAAACATTCACCAGAGTGAAAACTTATCCACTGGGAGAAATGTGAGAAATGGAAATAAAAAAAGAGAGTACAATGTGGCAGCTATTATTACTGGACAGAAAACTGAGAACAAAAGGAAAATTGGTGTGCATTACTCCTAACTGGTAAAGTAAACCACAATGTCTTGCTGAAAAGGAATAATGCAGCACACAAGATAGTTTAGTTTTCAAGTCTGCAAGAGGTAATTTTTTTCCTAAGAGTCACACCAAAACAATTCTAATTCCAGATGTGCTTTCTGCAACTTCTGAATGTTTACTACATCAAATCTGAAATCAACAAAGTCTTCCTAACTCTATAGGCAGGTTAGTCGGTTTGTGTATCACAAAGAGGAATAGAAAAGCTTTGCAGCATTACGTTTCATCATACTTGGTAGGGAGACAAGAGATTCTTCTACCTCTGTATGCTGTACTTGCGTATGATTGAGATCAGGGAGTTATAGTATTTAAAATCTGCTAGCTTAAAGAATATGTAAAAAAAAAAAAACAGGACTAATTTCTCCTGTGGAATTGAAATTTCCATCATGTTCAGATCAGACTAGTTTTATTTGAAAAACTGTAGATGTTGTAGCAGTCATGTGCTCCATGCAGTCAAGTTATTGTGATTTCTGATGTTTGCTGCCAGCTTCCCACAGGGAAACTCAGTGGGGAAGCCGGCAGGAAGTTGGAAGTAATTCTCACTCTCACTGCTTTTTTGCCAACCCATGGTCATTCTGGTCATTTGTTTAGATTAGTAAATACTGATGTTGTGTTCATTTGCCACAACAATTATTTTTTCTACTTATGAAAAATAATTGTATATTCTTTTTAGATGATCACGGGACTTTCCAGCATTGGGGTAAAAAAAAATATGGTTGGCTTAGCATTTAATGTTCGTTCTGGTCACATCGGACTGCATTATCTTTCTCTCAAACAATGGCCCAATGGGTCACAGGTTGTATACTATACTGTAAATAAAATAGTGTTAGGTTCAACTTGTAAAGGCACATTATATTGGCTCTAATATTCCATCAGTTTTCACTTTTAGCAGAGTGGAACTACCATTTCACTACAGATGAGAAATGAAGGCCTCCAGGGTGGAAGAAGAGTGATAGGAGAAGTCTCCCAAAAGAGAATCTGGGTGTCTGTGGTCCATTTCTTTCTCGTTTTGTGACACTTACATATGACCAGGTCACAAACATCACCTACTCAATGGCTAGGCTTGTGACTCATGCTGTACTAAAGACCAAGATTTATAAATAATAAAGTCTGAACCAAATGGAACATATAGTGGGTAAGAATAATATAGGAAGTACGTCACAGATAGTGGCAATTTTATCTTAGATAGTGATCTTCCCTAACAGATTTTAGAAAAGATTGGGCAAAAGTAGTGATGGGATGTTTGGAAGTGGAAGAGAAAATGTTCCCCAAACCAGAGCATCCATATATTTAAAGGCATGCTGCAAGTGGCATATGCATACTAAATGTTCTTCTTTGTGATTGCATCCACATGCATTTTTTCTTGAGTCCTTGAGCTAGCAAAAATATATGCTGGCATAATTTGTGCAGTCCCAACTGCCAAGCCCTAGTGTGCCTCCATCACAGGATCAAGGACTGCTCTTAAAGTTAAAAAAAAAATATTGATAGATTTCCCTGGCTTCGTCTCCTCTTCTACCAAGCTTAACTTGCCATCATGAAAAGCAGTCATCAATTACCTCTTAATACGTATTGAGACAAGTGTGAATAGGGATCTAGGAATGGAGGGTTTAGCCAGCTTTAAAGCTACTGGGTTGGTGGCTCACAGATATAGAAGTGCTCCATGCCTGTGACTCGCCAGTTTGTTTGTTTTTTCACACGGGTGACTTCTTTTCAAAATAGCCCAACTGATAGGTCAAAGAAGGACTGCAAGTATTGGAGGTGCTACCTTCCAGTACACAAAGCACTCCTCTGCTGCACCTTTGACCTGTCAGTTGGGCTTTTGGGGGGAAGAGACTGTGGATCTAGCATTCTTTAGTGGCGCAGTGGTTAGAATGCAGTACTGCAGGCTACTTCTGCTGACTGCCAGCTGCCAGCAGTTTGGCAGTTCGATTCTCAGCGGCTCAAGGTTAACTCAGCCTTCCATCCTCCCAAGGTCGGTAAAATGAAAACCTAGATGGTTGGGGGCAATATGCTGACTCTGGAAACTGCTTAGAGAGGGCTGTAAAGCACTGTGAAGCGGTATATAGTCTAAGTATATAGCTGTTGCTTTAGGGTACTTCTGCAGAAACTCTTGTGTCCTGGGTTCCAAATCAAAGTACCAATGGAGGGCCATGCCCAGCAACCAGAGGGAAGGGGCCATGTTCACAGCAACCTGAAATGGCCAAGTGAACTGGACAAATCCCAGCCCAGCTGTACCATCAACCACATAACTGAGAAAGCATGAAAATATATAGCTACAACAAAAGTTGTCCCAGAAGATGGAAAGTATGACTTCAAAACTGGAAGAGCTAAATATAAATTTAAGCTTTTTCTACTGTGAATTAAGGATGAAATGAAAGCAGTGTCATGACGATAGGCCCTTACTTGTTGGTATCTTTACTCTGTGGTTAGAGAGACATAAAGAGCTTTCAGCTAGTCAGATGCTCACATTATGTCACAAAGTTTGTACAGCTACAGAGCTATAGAAACTCTATAAAAAACAACTACCCCAAAGATTTTTAAATCCCTATTTCAATGTGCTAATCTAGGACAGGAGACATAGCTAGAATATGTCTTAATTTCTTTAAAACAATACATAAAATAAGATAGATTTAGTATGACAATGCAATTAGTGACGCTCCTTCCTTAGCATGTGGAGTGGTTCCTTGAAGCCTAACGACATCACTGTGCTTTTCACTTCTGAACAGAGGCTGGAAAGAGGCAAACATATTAAATTAGGATAAGTTTTTATGATGAAAGGAAACATAAGGATGACAACAATATGAAAATAGTCTCCACTGATGATTTCTGAGATTCCCTCCCCTGCAGGATTGACCTGTAGCAAGTTCCTAGAACATTTCTTGAAAAGGGAAAATGACTTGATCGTTCTGTATCAGTTTGCTGTGTGTATAAGAGAGAAATATCAAATATCTGCATTTTTTTTCTGAAACTGGGAGATCTTGAGTAGACATAGGAGGCACTAAACTGAGCTTTGGTTTCTCAACAGTAGTTGAATCATACAATATACTACCATAATCTAACATCTCTTAGCCTGATAACACCATCATATTTTGCCCTGCTTTTGTAGTGCCTTAAAATGCAATGGACCAAATTACTTACTTAATTGGGGACAGTTGTCTGATGAAGAGCAGCAAAGCGACGATCGTGGGGAGAATCGCGATAGAATGGGTCAACTGTTGTGATTGTCCTATAATGGCAGAGGGCAAACATTGGGAAAAAAATAAATAAAAGAGGGTGGAAGGCACCTGAGGGAAGGAGAAGAAATGGCACCGGGCACCAGAAATGGCTTAATGGAGCAAAAGAAAAAGAAACAGCCCTGCCACTATGATGTCACCTGCCAACATGAGGATGAACAGTTCTCAAGGTTTCTGTAGCATTAGGATCGCTTCCTAAATCTGTTCCGTGGTTGTTGGTAGCAAAGCCACCTGCTTGTTGAGCCTGGATCCCCCCTCTGGTCCAGCCTTCCCTGTCCACTCCCTTTGAAATGGTTTCATAAAACCTAATAAAGAGAAATGACAGATTCAGCTACTGCATCTTGTGTTCTCACAAATATAAATCAGAGGTATGTCTTTGCCCTGGCACTGCTTGCCTCTGGCACTGACAATTTGAGAGTTCACACTACTTTATATTTATTTTTCTACAAATAGCAGACCCACTACTTTTTTCTGCCCTCTGCTCCCACTACCCATCCTCCAAAGTCCTTGCTTCGAATAACTTGATCCATATAGATAAAAGAATCAAAACCACCTATATAAATAGAAAAATTATGCTGTAAGAGAAAATCATAGCTTAGGAATTTTACTATCCTTTTTTCTCCTTCCTAGCATTTTCCTGTAAATCCAGGGTCTGTTTATTGGATCAGCCAATTGTGACAGGTGTTGAATGAGCTCAACATCATAAGCAGAGGGAGAATAACTGGCCCAAAGTCATCCAGCTGGCTTTCATGCCTAAGGCAGAACTAGAACTCACTATCCTGGTTTCTAGCCTGGTACCTTAACCACTAGGCCAAACTGGCTGTCTGAATGTTACTATCCTAATATGGATGGCAAATTACTACCAAACTCACTTGGAATTATAGCTGGTCAAAAACCTGTTGGGCAGATTTGGATCATAGGCAGGTGTCACATAATTAAGGTTGTTGGTGCTGAATCCTGTTGGCTCCTGTATGGAGATAACCATGAAAGTAGAACTAAGGGCTTGATACCTCAAGAAAAGAACAAGTCTGTGATTATGAAAAAAGTTTTAAGATTCCCAGATAACCCCCGAATTATACATCTGACATACTTTGTTGCCCATATATTCTCGTCCTAGAAGATTGGTTTGTGTTTGAGGCTGTCGCTGATGGCCTTGGAACTGAGAATGGCTGAGTGGCCCAGAGGCTTCTGCATTGGGTAGAGGTCCCTGGGAAAAATGAAGACCATAACAAGCAAAGGAATTTAAAGTAGTTGGTGAAGTATAGAGAAGTAAATTACAAAGAAAATAGGGATCAAGATGGGAAATGTAATGGAAAATGGGCAAATAAATGGCTAAGAAAGTGTAAGGAGTTTGGGAAGCCCATAGATAACTGAAAAAGGAAGAAGTGGAGAAAAGAAAGGGAGATCTGTTTGTAGATGCTGATAAGGAAAGTCAACTAGAGAAAAGTGTAGAAAAACAGTCAAAAAAGGGAAATGAAAGCAGAGAAATAGCAGGTAGAGAAACTACAAGCATAAGGATAATTCGGAAGTAGCTGTTAAAAATTTTGGACACATTTGAACAAAAGTTCAAAGCAGAGGAAAATGAAATGGGAAAAGACTGTTCTGTCAACAAGGAGCTGTCACTTACGGAAGAACTAAGGCGAAGATCCTTCTGCCGATTAAATCCAGAGCCCCGCTCAGAACCTTTGGAAAGGACTGGTAGAAACTCATCCCCCTTTCAGGAAGGATAAATAAATAAAGATGTGTGGATAGCTACAGTATACACATACAGGGGTAGATACTGGAGAACAAAAATGGAAATAATATTTGTTCATCCAGCCCCATCCACACCAGCAGATGGACTTCTTACATGCGGAACAGAAGATGGTAGATAATCTGCCTTCATGATGCTGATTCCAGGATTGCTGTCCTAACAAAGCAAAACAAATGAAAAGTACTACTTAGACCTAGAGAGAGAAAAAAACAGATTGGATATAACAGTTATTTTATTATAGCTTTTACTATGTTGAAAAACAACAAGAAAGAGCCAGGTTAATAGGAGACCTACTAATACTATCTGATGATCTGAACTAATACTGGTGGTATCTGGATCAGTTATGGCAGGGCATAAGAAGTAATTATTATTACTACCTTATTATTATGGCAGGGCATAAGTAGTAACAAAAGCATTTAGTGTATTTAAGTTTCCAGCAGATATACCCTTTTTCATAGTACTCCATTCCATTAGGTTGTTTTCCCCACCCAGGATTTCAAGCCAAACAAGCATGCTCAGATTTCATTGATCTTAGCTGGGACCTTTCCTTTTTTTCCCCTTCTTCTTATAAAGGGTTTTTGTGTGTCTTCAAATCTAGGTGTTCCCTCAAGCTTCTCTTCTACAAGGAAGATACTCTTTTAGCCAGATATGGATAAAGAAAATGAGTTTGCTATTTGTATGGGGAACCTTAGGCAAAATAATATTCTGGAACCTTCAGTCTGGGAATTTGTGTCCTGATTTGTTGCGATTTATACCCTTGAAAAGGACCGTGCTGGGAAAAATAGCTCCTGAAAGATATAACAAGCTAGAAAGTATCAAATTATTAGAATGCTACCTTACCCTCAAGCTTTGGCTCCTGTATGCTACCTTAGCATACCTTGGACCTATTACTGGCAAGTGGGCATATTTCTAAAATAATCCATGGCTACAGCCATCCAATTTTCATAGAAGAAATATAGGAAAGATATATATTTGGGGGAAACCAAGATAATCCTGGGACCTGGCAAATTTTTTTTGCTTAATGAAAATATTTGAAATTTATTTGTAATAAAAAGTCCAGTGCTAGCAGACAACATTGGATTGCTATCGTACAATGGAAACAAGAGCATTTATAGAAAGTTATCAGAAAAGCAAAACATAATCCTACAGGGATTCTGGAAATTTTCTAACAATGAGGAACAAACATTGTGATTATGGGTCAAGCAAGCTGGGTGTTATTTACATTTTCAGAATTCTAGTGCACTTTCTTTTAAGAAGAGGTGGCTACATTGCCTAACATCCTAATCTTTTAATAATATTGATTTTTTTAAAAATTGTGGATTGTTTTTAATAATGTTCATTTTATGGCTTGCTTGTTGTCCCAAAGGTGCTTTTTCGGGAGGCAATTGGACTTTCTCGTTTTTCTTTGAAGACGTTTCACTTCTCATCCAAGAAGCTCCTTCAGCTCTGACTGGATGGTGCGGAATGGAAGGATTTATACTCCTTGCAGACAGCTGGTCATTTGTTTTCTTTCAGAGTTGTTGAAGCCATTTGGAGGTTTACCTGTGTCTTCAGGATCACCTAAGTAGTGCAAATGGGTGTGGAGCCTTCTTGGCTACAGGGTGTTTTCTGCCCTGTGACCCTTCACTGTTGAAGACAGGCGCAGGCTATTAGGGATGTATCTGTGTTGTCTTCATCTCAAACTGAAGCACAAATGGTTCCTTAGTTTGCAATGTTTTCTGGAAATCCGTTCATACTCCCTCACCATTCGAAGGTGTTCATCCCAAAGTGCATAGCTAAATGTCTATGGAGATTCTCAGTCATCCAGGTCATGGTTATCCCAAAGGTGCTTTTTGGACTTTCTTGTTTTTCTTTGAAGATGTTTCACTTCTTATCCAAGAAGCTTCTTCAACTCTATTTGTGCTTCAATTTGAGATGTAGACAACACAGACTCATCCCCAATAGCCTGCGTCTGTCTTCAACAGTGAAGGGACACAGGGCAGAAAACATCCTGCAGCCAAGAAGGCTCCACACCCATTTGCACCACTCAGGTGACCCTGAGGACACAGGTAAACCTCCAAATGGCTTCAAGGACTCTCTAAAAGAATGGAAATGACCAGCTGTCTGCAAGGAATATAAATCCTTCCATCCTCCACCATTCTAGTCAGAGCTGAAGAAGCTTCTTGGATGAGAAGTGAAGCATCTTCAAAGAAAAACAAGAAAGTCCAGTTGCCTCCTGAAAAAGCACCTTTGGGGCAACCATGACCTGGTTGACTGAGAATCTCCATAGCTTGTTTGTTGTTTGCTGCCCAGAGTCAAATTTGTTTGTTTCCTCGCTTGTTTATTGTTTGCTGCCTGAAGTCAGGTTTGTGAAATGGGCAGCTATGATAGGATGCATATACATAAAAACCCTGATTGAAGAGAAGACAAATTAGACTGCAGTGTGCTGGGGAAGGCTTTAGCCCTCTTGCCTTTGTCATGTTCCAGAACAAAGTCACCATACCACACATTTCGGCTTTTAGAGAGAAAGCTTTAAGGGAAGCCAATCAGGAACACAGCAAATTTGTCACAGTTCTAAGACTAAGAAAGTCTGCTTGCTTGCCTTCTTTTGTCATCATGCCGGTTTATGTATTATCTTGTAGGTCAAACTGAACATGTGAATAATTGTTACAACCTTTCAGATTTATGCTTGTGGGCAATAGAATACCATATCATGGAATGCTACTACTGAATAGTCTTAGCCCAAGGATTTAAATGAAGATTTTCTGTACTTATCCTTGATTTAAACATGTCTCTCATTAAGAATGTTTCCCTTGCAGCTCACAATCCCATTTGTACTACAAATCAAAGAATTGCTCTCAACCTCAGCTGGTTTTGCAAAACGCTCTGATAATTCCATAAGGTAAAATAATCCTATGCCTTAACTTTTTTGTTTAATGGAGATTTTTCTTCTTTTTCTTTTACTTTCATTCCCAATAGAGATAAAACAGTTGCTACATGTTTCTAAAATGGTGATATGCCTTGTAACTAATTACGCTTATGCTCGTGAAGGCAATATTCTTGAATTTAATATCTGAGTTCCATAAACAGATTTTTAAAATTATTTTTAAATTAATTTGACAATTTATTTCTATAACTTGAATTTATTCTTTTTTAGGTATTTGCTGAACTACTTGAAAAGTACCCAAATTATCCATTTTAAAAAAATATTATTATATCATATATATATTGTCCAAGTTATTTTAGTATCCTTTTTTATATTCTTTCTATTTTCACCATTATCCATCTGTTGGGCTGAATAAAACCTCCTTTACTGAAATGCGAGTTTCCTCCTTTCTTTTGTTTCACAAATTGTTCTGCTCCTATAGTAAACAGGAGTCCCTGCCTGGAGATGGTAAAAAAAAGTTCACATGATGTCTACAACCATGCCATGCCCATTTTTATGTGCATTGTGATCTAAAAAGGTGAACTTTGATCACATGGTTGTGGCCACCATCTTGATTTTTTGACACACACCCCTCCCTGGAGACAACACTGACAGAAAGGGAGCCCATGTATTGAGGGAGAGCAATTGTTGAAACACAAGAAAAACTGGACAAGAGGAAGGGCACCAATTTGCCAGAGTCTGCTTTGCAGCATCTTTAACATGATGCCTCATCTGCCCCTTGGGAAGAACAGCAGAAGAAACCAAAGTTATCGGAGGACCTGAGATATTAGTTTCTCCACAATGGGGTTAGCCAGGCAGCCTTCAGTAAATCCTGACTCTTCTTTGGCTCCAATTGTTTTCTTTTGCAGGAAATCTGTATGGAGAAAAAAAATAAAGATGTCCATTGAGGGGGAAAGGAGCATATGCAATAGATCGCTTCAAAAATATCTTGGGAAGCTGGACTGATTTGTTCAGTTCTCACAAATTAACACCAGTGAGTCATGCAAAACCTTGTGAGAGTTTTAGCTTTGAATATTAAGTTTAAAAGGGCCTAATACTCATATAGTACTATCCTTTTCTGGATGCTTTTCCTCTTCAACTGCTATTCAGAGATTTACTTTTTCTCTGATCCTAGAGGTGCTGCCTAGCCAATTGTGATTAAAATTGCTTTATTTTCTATATAAACATAACTGAAGCCGTAGCCATTATAATTTGCTATTTCCTCAAGCCCCTTTCATCTTACCCAACAGTGAAATCAAGGAAGGGAGGAGGGAGATGATACATTGTTCTTACCAAACCTTTGGAGGTTCCACCCGGCCCCCTTACTCAAACAACTTGTTCTTAATATATTCAAAGAGAGCCAATATGCCTTCATCAGTTGCTCTTTCTTCTATGATGTTCACTCACTATATAACAGATATTACATGCAAGCTTCATAGAAAAGGATGCTTTTTTAAAAACTGCAAAATTCCATAGCAGAAATCTGGAGTATGCAGAAGTGTTCCTTGAAATACCTGCATGGATTTTGCATTGGGGCTACCTGTTACATGAAGTTAATTTTTTAGACAGGGCAGGGATTTGAGCATTTGTATGTGACATTCATCCAGTGAGAAACTGTCCCAGGAAACGAAGACTTTTCAAAATACCTCACAGTTCTTGAGATGTTGTTTAAAAAATGTTGCACAGCTCAATTTCTCTGATCTCCAGTTTTAAATTATGTAAGCAACTCTATCATTATTAAAAACATATGGCTTAAGTGCCAAAATCACCATGGGACTAGAAATAAAAACGATAAAAGACAATCTTCTCCAAACAAAACAGAAACAAAATAATTATTGAAATGTATATTTAATAATCTCAATTGTTCCTTTCTAATGGTTGTGAAATTATTGTATTGGTAATGGAAAGCAACAGAATTGGCTGGTAGATTCTTATCCGGCTCTCATTGATTATGTGCCATCAAGTTGGTGTCGACTCTTAGTAACCTCATAGAGAGACCTTCTCCAGGATAATCTGTCCAAACCTATCCCTTCAAGTCTTCCAATAGTGTACCAACTGCAATATTTCACACATTGACCTTGCTACTGATTGTCTTCTTCTTCCTTCCATTTTTCCCAGCCTTATGTGTTTTTCAAGGAAATTGGATTTTTGGGCCAAAGATAACATAATGGACCAAAATATTATAATTTGAACCTAGTCATTTGTGCTTCAAGTGAGAACTCTACATTGACTTCTTCTATGAATGATTTGTTTTTGTGGAAATCCATAGGATTCTGAAAAGTCTTCCCAACCTTCAAAAGCCTCAATACTTTTTCTGTACTATTTCTTCAAACTCCAACTTCCAAACAGTATCATGGGGAAACCATTGCCTGTTTGGTTATGATCTTTGTAGATGCAGAATATCATGGCAAGTGAATTCCTTCTGAATTTGGAGAAGTTTTGGAAGACTTTTCTTATATTTCTATATCTATTTCCATCTCTGATGTCTTCACAGATATTATAATACTGCTTGTGTTTTCTAACATCTGAAATCCTGTGTTAAGATTCTTTCTGCTATCTTTGCTCTCTTCTCTTATTACAAGAGAAATATTTCTGCTGTATTATCTTCTGATTGAAGGTGTCTACTTCCAGTGCATTTCAAGTGCCTGATGCCTAAGATTCATTTCATCTTTCATTGTGTTAAGCTTTCCTGTGTTCATGCTACTTATATTCCATGTTTCCACTATAATTTGGTCTTTACAGCTTTGGATTTTCCTTTTCTGCATGGTTGCATCAGCAAATAGACATCTCAAAGGCTTTAATTGAAGTACATCATAACTAAATGCCATCTGACTTGAGGGACCCAACATCCAGGACTCTTATCAATCACTTTCGTCATGTCTATTCATGGAATTATCTTGGCAAAATATAAGCATGCTGAAATGTAGGAGTGCCTTACCATTGCTGTTGTCATTAAAGTGATCATTGCCTCCAACATCTTATACCACTATTGCCTAATAGAATCCTTTGTTTGTTTTAGTTGAGCAGCTGGGATGACCTTCACACCTTGGATGACCCTGCTAAAAGTACATACTCTTCTTCTATACTTCTGGTGTTCCTCATTCTTTCCTCTCAGTACTTCCCTGCCTTACCATTTTAAGGCAGCAAAGCAGGATCTGGGAGGAGGGGGGAGATCCAAAGTAAGCTGATGCAGAATAAGTCTGTGAAAGGCAATTCTAGAGGGCCACAGACACAGCTAAAGCAAAATGGTTTAGCTATTCCAACTTAAGAATTAAATGTGACATATAGTGTTTTGTGGATGTATAGTATTTCAAAGTGACTCTATTAAATCAAATTATCCCACTGAAGCATCACGAGCTCTATTTCAAACTATAATTTTACATTTTAAAATATTGATTTAGGAATTTAATATTCAGAGAATGGGATATGAGTTTCAAAGAGGGAGGTATACTGATATAAAAACCACCATGGGTAGTTTCAAATGTTGTGATAATCCAAGCCCCCCCCAAAAAAACAAATTATGCTTTAATGCATAATAGTAGCATAAACGTAGCAACTATTATTTTGTATTACACGCATAGAAATTATACCTGGTTGCCCGGGAATGTTGAAACGGTACTTAGAGCCGTATTCCGTGGACATGAACTGAGGTCCCTACAAATACAACAGAGAAGAAGACCACGTTCTCTGGAATTAACCGCTCTTCTCAAAGTCTCACTAAGCTATATCTCATCCACTTTTCTTTTTGTGAGTAAACCAGTTATTCTTGCTGTACTTAGGCATCTCTAGTTCTCTTGCTCTTTTAAAAAAACATTGCCCTTTCTCCTTAGCTGTCTTTCATGTCTGGATTTCATGTCTAATTCCTTTTCAATGCCAGCTGTTATTTTCTATAAATCGCTACTCAATGCTCACATTTTCTGTGATGTCTTTGACACAACCTCTCAGTCTAATTCTCAGCATGTGTAGTTGAAATTGTCTTATTTTTATAGCTGCTGATAAGCTTCCAAGCCCAATTCAAAGTACTGGTTATCATTTATAAAGCCAGGGCTTACTCAGAATCTTTTCCTGTTTGAGCAGAGCAGCAAATGCCTACCCCTGGCCAATTTCCTCTTTTTATATTTAGGTATTGAGTATCCAGGTTTATCCAAATTGTTCTGACATTTGAGGCAAAAAACCCTATAAGTGTTTCTCCTCCAATATCACCACCTGCACCACATATCAAATCCCCGATCCCTTGCAGCCTTCTAATCAGTGGTGGGATTCAGCCAGTTCGCACCAGTACGGCAGAACCGGCAGCTAATTTTTTGTTGCCCAGGCCCAGAATGGATTTCTGGAAGGGGCATCCACACAGAGAACCGTTGTTCATATATTTGAATCCCACCACTGCTTCTAATGGCATCTCACTCCAATTATCGGAGCCCACAGACTCACGTGTCTTGCATTTTCCACTTCAACTGAGCCTTTTCCAAATGAATTGTGGAGCACAGGGACATATCTGGGCTCCAGCCCTATCACAGCTTCAGGTCCCTGGTTGGCTGTGTCAAAATGGACCTTTTTGACCTGTAATATCAAATCCAGTTGGTCTCTGAGAACAACGAGCTAAAACATAATGGGATGAAGGGAATGGAGATGCTGCTAAACCTGCTGTAGGAAAAGAGGAGAAGAAGAAGGTCAAGGAGGACCATTCCAAGACATTTTGCTGCATGACAGAAAACACGGTGGCATCCAAAGTCCGCATTAAGACAACAGGGTCTGTTGGTGTGGGCTGATACCCCAAAGTTAAATAAGTAAGTAAGTAAGTAAGTAAGTAAGTAAGTAAGTAAGTAAGTAAGTAAGTAAGTAAGTAAGTAAGTAAGTAAATAGGCATGATTCAAAAGCTGCTGAAGTTTTTTTGGCACCTGAGGCAGCAAACACACACTTTCTGTCAGAGAAACTCCAATATATTTAGATAACTGTTTGCTGCCTTTTATAGTATCCAAAATCAGTTGCCTGGAGCAAATGCTTTCCTCCGTTGATAGGGCGAGTCTTGAAAGCAATCAGAAAGGGCAGAAATGCCAAGACAACATTTTCTATCTGTTTCCTTAGCTGAAATTGTGACCCGCGTTTTATCTATGGCCAGGTCTTGCTACCAGAAGACAAGAAAGCAGTGAAATAACAAATGTCATACCCCTCTGTCTCATTCTTTTTCTTTTTCCTATAAACTTTAAACAAAATAGTATGAAGTGCAGCATATAACTTTTGAATAAACATTTTAATCTCTGTTGTAGTGAACATTTTGAAAAATAAAGCTATGGTATTTTTCTAAAAGCCCACAACATAGAACGTAAACTATAGACCATAATTACGAAGGCTTTGCATTTGGCAAAACTAGACATCAATACCACTGCCCTTTTCTTGTCTAGGTAGAATATAAGCAGTTGCGTATTCACAAGGGTAGCTGAGTTCTTATTAAAATTATGTTTGTGTGTTTTCAGGGCTCACATTAAGGCACAAACCTTCTCAAATAGCTCTCTTCTATCACAGCAGTTTCACTTGAAATGTTACCTATATTGACATGAACATACATACAGCAGCTCTCATTGGATCAAGGTCTAAATCTTGATGATGATTCCTTAATGCCTTAATATTATTTATTTTGAAAAGAAGGAATGTAGAATGAACTTTGGGAAGGGTCAGGATAATGCAGTCCTTACTAACCAGCTAGCCAAGCTTTGTTTGGCAGTGCATTCTGTGCACTCATCTCTTGGGTGGATAAGCAAGTAAACAAATAAATCTCCTCCCGTGTAAACAATTCTGTTTTCATAGCATCCCAATTTATGTCCAGATCTGAAAAAGTCAGAACAGTCTGAAACAATATCATCCTGGCTTTAAAAAAGAGTAAGCAAGTTTGCGGAAGATTTAATCTTATGAAAGTCTCCTGTGGCCACTTTCAACAATCAGTTGCTCTGCAGGTATATTGGATTTCCCCAGAATCCCATTCATGACTGTTGATCCATTTAAAGAACCACTCAGAAAACTGCAGAATTGTAGTTTTGGTAAATGAGTTTTCCAGATGTTATTTGATAAAGCACATATGGGCACTGTTTCTCCACATGTATACAGAGACACACGCATACATTCAAAGTTACACAAGTCTGAGATATTTTTTGAAATGTTGTCCCATTTATCTATTGTACACACAGTACATTAAAATTGAACTGAGTAATATATATAGGATTGTGCTATACATAGTCATTTGTGCTGGTCCATTTGCGACATCAGATTTTAACACTCTTAGTCATCTTTGTTCATTCTGAATCCTGACACATTCTCACCTGATCTTATAAATTTAGCAATTTTGCTTCCACAGTCTTCACCTTGCATGGCAGTAGAGTGCACTAGATCTTGTGACCATGCAGAGAGAAGCTCAATTATCCAAAGATTTCAGCACTGATCCACATCTGCAGTGCAGGGAACTCTAACAGAATAACGGAATTGGAAGGGACCATGGAGATATTCTAGTCCAACCCCCTGCTTAAGTAGGAAACCCTATACCATTTCAGACAAATGGTTGTCCAATCTCTTCTTAAAAATCTCCAGTGTTGGAGCACCCACAACTTCTGGAGGCAAGTTGTTCCACCAATTAATTGTTCTAATTGTCAGAAAACGTCTCCTTAATTCTAGCCTGGTTCTCTCCTTGATTAGTTTCCATCCATTGCTTCTTGTCCTGCCTTCAGGTGCTTTGGAAAATGGGTTGATCCCCACTTCTTTGTGGCAACCCCTGAGATATTGGTACACTGCTATCATGCCGTCCCTAATCCTTCTTTTCATTAAACTAGACATACCCAATTCCTGATACTAACCCTAAGTCAGTATCAGTGGATACTGTTACTGCTATTCTCAGGAAAACATACATCCACAAGAGAAAGCCAGAATGTAAAGTTAGGATACTTACTGTTTTGGTTGTGGGAAAGGTTAGAGGCTTTTCTCGAACATACCCACTGCCTGGCTGATGTATACTCCAGGGAAGAGGATACTTCCCATCTGGGAGCTGAAGGGGCTGGAAATGTTTATTGGTTGTTGATTCGTAGTTATCCTGGAGGAGTTTCCTGGTTTAGGGAAGATAACATACATGTATCCAGTTCAAGAACACTTCTGCTTTCCAGCCCAAAAGCATTTTATGAATTTTGCTCATGTCCCAGATTTGGAGAAGACTCCTAAAGATATCATGGATTGTCAAACAAAACAAGCAAACAAACCAGAGCTCTCATCTAAAACAAAAGACCAGGCTAAATTATTTCAGATACATTATACAAAGACATAGCTTTCTGGAGAAGGCTCTAATGCTGAAAAAGATAGAAGGGGGGGGGGGAAGAGCATGACTAAGAGCAGAGTGGATGAACTTAGTTGATGATTAATGTGCCATTGGAAGACCTGAAGGACCATTGTCATGGAGGAAAATCCATCACTGTGTTCACTAAGTTAACATCAGTCTGAGGGCACCTAATAACAAGGATCTCCAAAAGGCAACTGATATGCGAAAAAATGTATATTAGTTACCCAATTGTGCAATATTAGTTCTAAGGGGATTCTAATTCTAAGAGAACCCTCTAGAGAACTCTTGGTTGTCAATTAGCAACTGTTCAACTTTTTCTGCTGGTCTCACGGAATGTACAACTCATCCTTCTCATCACTCAGTCAAGAAAGCTGCAGGTAAAGATCCTGGACTGGATAACTCAGTCCTGGATTTGAAGAATACACTAAAGTCTTACAAAAGTCTTCTGCAACAATTTTTTTTAGGGATTCCCCCCTCCTTGTTGTCAGAAAATATTCTCCACAACAATGCAGCCCAACTTTCATAGTAATTGAATTTCTTATCAATATGGCAACATTAGCCACATATTTAGTGCCAACATTTAATGTATGAAACTGATTGTACTCACACAGTTTGTAGACTAGTGACAAATGCAGTGGTTGGCTTTATCTGAATTCTAGCACAAGTCAGTATATACCAAGGCCTGAAGTACTTTATTGTAGAAATACTGTTAGTTGTACAGTTCCGGATTCTGAATCCCATTGACTCAGAACCAATCTACCAAATGGGAGAATCCAGACTTTCATCATCTAAAGCAGTGGTTCTTAACCTGGGCGATATCGCCCCCCAGGGGGCGATTTCGTTTTTCAGGGGGGCGAAGGAACGAAAAGGGGGCGATATGGGGGCGATGGAGCGAGAGGTTTTGGGGACACTTTTGAGACTTTTTCGTAGAGAATGGGCAGTGATGGAGGGGGGAGCGCTGCTTTCGAAACATCGCATGCTGAGTGGCTGTCCCCTGTGACATCAGCTGTAAGGTCAACTAGGTTTATCGACGTCCATGTGTGTTTTTCTAGTGTTCCAGTGGAGTCGAAACTTTAATTTGCAGGTAGTACCTTTCATTTCGAAGACCTCTCAACAAGCCGAGAAGAGGAAGTGTCGCCAATATTCGACGGAATACCTAAAATTGGGATTCATTCCATCTCCTTCCAACGTACAGCGTCCGTTTTGTCTTCTTTGGGAGAAAACAAAGTTTGCACGAGTCTCTGCATTACGTCATTAATGCTGTGAATAAAATTAAGCCGAATGCCTTGAACAACCGACTTTTTCACAAGCTTTGTGAAGAAAATGTTCTTTTTTTTTGCTTTTTGTGTACATACATTTTTTTCGTTAATAATTGCCTGAGCTTTTATCGTTGTATTTGCTTGCATTGGATTTCACGTTCCAGTTTGAGTTTTCAGCTTCGTTTTTCTTTTCGGGCATTTCACTTTCTTGCAATTGAATTTTGTTTTCAGTGGTCATTACATTTAAGTGTCTTGAATAAATAAGATAATAATGAAATACATGTATCACGAAGTTTGGGAATAAAGTGACGGGTGGCACCAAAATTTTTCACACAGTTGAGATATGGGGAAAAGACTGGAAATCAATTATTTGCATCGATATGTCCTGACGACAATTTTAAAGAAAACAAAAAAAAAGTGTTTGCATAAATTGAAGAATTATTTCCTATGTTGTGATTGAGAGGTTATGTTGGGGGAGGGGGGCGATGACAACTGCCTCATTGGCTCAAGGGGGTGATTCGTTCAAAAAGGTTAAGAACCACTGATCTAAAGCCCTCTGGTTTCATATTATCCACTTTAATGATGTCCTCTTGAGACAGATCATTGATTTTATAACCTCAAAATTGATGTCCAGATGCAAATAGTCCATATTAGATCACTGAACAGTTTAAGAGTTTTCCCCATGTTCACCACACATTACCAGATTCACTTTTTGAGAACCTGGAGTGATCTGTTTTGCCAACTTGGTAAGAGTCATATGCAGCATGCTGTTTTGAATTAGAGTTATCAAATACCTCCTGATCAGGTATCTGTACTCAGATTGCCTCTTACTAGTCTTGGTGATTTAATATGCATTTAATATGCATTTCCCAAAGCAGGGTAAACATAGCTGCTTGTGCCCTTTTAACAAATGATGCATAGCTGCTTGTGCCCTTTTAACAAATGATGCACTCTACAGAAATAATAGTTGTTAATTATTATGATTCTCCAGAAGTGAGCAGAAAATTATTTTGGAGAATTTCTGAAGCAGGATTGCAAAAGCAGATTGGTTTGAGCACTATTAGAGGCAAGCTAGAGAAGCCATCTGTTTGATTTTGGGTTTTACCAATTAGATAGACTTGATGTTATCGAAATGGCCAGTTTATATTATTTTGTAAAAGTAAAAAGTTGAGCTTTGATGTTGATATTCTACTTTACTGCACCAAAGGAAGTCGGCAGTCAGTGCCTTTTTTCTCTCTCTCTCTCTTTCTCTTACCTCACTTCTCTACTTCCTTTCCCCTTCCCTATCTTTTCCGCTATTTACTTTTGTACTTTCATTGTATCGTATATTATAAACTAATAAAACTTTTGGCAAAAAAATAAAAAGAAGCGGGTGATTAAGTCTACCTAAGCAGCACCAAAGCTGTCCACTTTGGACACTGTGATTTCAAATGTTGATGCTGCTGAACAGTGTGGTTGTGTCACATTTGTTATAGCTGGGAAAAAAATCCAGTTGAGAGTCCAAGACAAATACTAACCAGAAAAGCTGAATCCTGTAAATGCACTGTCATAGTATAATTTCTAGTGGTGTGGATTATGTCGTACAAAATGTTAGCCAATGGTTATATTTGTATATATGTGCTGCAGAAGCTATGTTGTTCTTTTTGCCAAAAATAGGAGTCTACACAGTGCCGTTTGGTGGAGCATTTCACATTGCTTCATTTCTCCCTGTTTCTCACCTATTGCTTGCCAAATCAAGAGAGACTGGGCAATCACTGCAGAGGAAGAAGCTCTCTGGAGTCTAACAAGGAAAAACTAGAGAAGACAGTGCTGTTTTTTGCCATAGCTTGCCAAAGCTTCTGGAAAACAATGGGGGAGGGCAGAAGGAATGACCTTGTAGGACAGGACGAAGACCCGCTACCAAGGCAATAGTCAACTAAAAGAGGCTGAACCTGGCCAAGAAAGAAATGTCTCAGACATTTCCCTACTTCACACAAATATAAAGGGAGGGAAAAGAGAAGCACATTCAGACTTGCATTATTCTGGGCATTTTATTATAGGTTATTATAGGTAGCTTTACAATACAAGTAGTATCAATCTACCTGGCATTGGTTTTGTAGTCTAATCTATTTGGAAGGGCTAACATTATCCAGAGGAAGCAAGAAGAGTGTCTTCTGTAGTACTCACCAAAACCTTTGGCAAGCATTGCCAGAGGAGGCAAGCATCTGCCTTACTTGCCAGGTCTGGAGGATGAGCAATATCTTTCCCAATAGCTCTTGTCAAAGCTTGGTGAGTGTTGGCAGAGAGTGTTGCACAAGAGAACAAAACAAAGCCAGGTGATCACTTAACTTGGCTCTTAATAGTGAAATGACTCTGTTGCTTCATGAAGCAGTTTCCAGAAAGTGTTTCTTTCAAATATTTATCTAAGTCAAGCACCCCCTAGAAGATTTGCATAGCCCTGTAATATCATGACCGCTCTGTCTGCAAAGAGGAAGTGATGGAGGATGAGCACACTGAGTTTATGGATGTTTTCTGGTCACAGACTTTGTAATTGCACTTTCTGGCAACATTAGAGACACTTTAGGAAAAAGAACCATGCTGTTAAGGAGTAAGAATTATGGGAGTGCTAGACAATGTGTCATTGTTTCAGAGATATTTCCTTGCCTAAACAGAGGAATAGAATGAAGGAAAACAAAAAAGCAGTGGAAGCAGAAGTGACTTCCAACTTCCTGCCAGCCTTCCCATTGAATTGTCTTGTGGGAATCTGGGGGGGAGAATTGGAAATTTCCCTTCCTTTTCTTCCCTCCCCTTCCCTTTCCAGCAGGCAGGTAAGTGGCTGCTGCTGGGTGTGGGGAGTGAGGGAGGGATTAAGAGACTGGCTGGGAAACTGTCAGAAAACATTGAAAATGAAGATCCCATGAATGCAGCAGCAGTCAATAGCATCAAAGCAGCTGTAACTTTCCCAAATGTCATTTTCATGTATTTTGGACACATTCTGTAAGTTAGCCCATTTGAGGTAGCTTGGTTCAAAAATTGTTGCCTTATGAGGCACCGTTTCACTCAGTTAAAAGTCATGACAACAAAAGTCTTAGAGAGAGAGAGAGAGAGAGAGAGAGAGAGGGAGAGGGAGAGAGAGAGACAGATTAAGGATATACTCATAGAGACGGTGGCTGAAACATCCCAGTTACTCTATCTCAGCCTGAAACATTGTACAGGCCTGAAAAAAGAGATACTGACCCCACAGCTGGATTATCTAATTTATCTAGGTTTGGGTTGTATTGGACAACAGGCCGGTAGTTGCTTTTATATCCTGCTCCAAAATGGAAGCCATTCCGAGGATGAAAGCCTTCCTGACCTGGGGGGGAAAAAAGTTTGTCATTATTTTTCTTATTACACTGCCAGCCCAAATCACCTTTCCATCAAGGCACTGTAATAAATTATAATACAAAATAGCAGCTTAACAAGACTTTTAAATGTTGAAAACATGTTCTGATATCTTCTCAAATGGTTATCACAAGGAGGTTTGATAGCTTCCTCACAAAATGGCAGTCGTTGAGAGTGACCATTTTATTTGGTGAATTTGCCCTCTGCCAACCAGGACTCCAGCTTACTACTATCTTTTGGGAGCAGGTCTGCAGATTACATGGGGGGGGGACTATGTTTGAGGTCCAGAAGTTTTTGAAATAAAGATATTGCAGGTTACTACTTTGCTTTCTGAAGGGAAAAGGAAGAAGGGGAGAAGGAGGGAAGAAGGAAGGGGAAGGGGAAGGGAGAGAGAAGGGGAAAGGAAAGGAAAGGAAAGGAAAGGAAAGGAAAGGAAAGGAAAGGAAAGGAAAGGAAAGGAAAGGAAAGGAAAGGAAAGGAAAGGAAAGGAAAGGAAAGGAAAGGAAAGGAAAGGAAAGGAAAGGAAATCCCAACATTATCATTTAATTAAAACAAAAACACCAGGAAAGAGACAAGAAAATAGATAATAGTAATAAGCTATTTTAAATACAAACTTTTACAATTATATGAAATATAAATTTATATGATATAACACAGAATGGTTGATGCATATAATATGTGGCAAATTTACATAAGGTTTATTCCATTCATATAGATATACTGTAGTTTTGATTATATTACTTAGTGTTGGTATTTTTTCCATTTCTTCCCAATTTCAAGCATGGCAGTGTATGGATGTAGAGTAGCTTATAACAGATATACTTAGCTGTTAATTCTGTATATTTCTTGATATAATTCCCAAACATATTGTTGACATTTTTTAGAACAAATCCTAAAGAATCTCAAATTTGTCCTTTCCTCTCTGCTCATGTGCCACAGTTACTAACTTGTAGCTTTTCATCTGGACAGACAAATTATATATTGGACGTTCTTGCAATCCAAAGTAAAAAGCAAGGTTCAAATTCTAATTGTTAGATTAACTGAGGAGAATAAATTCTTTTCTACATTGTTTAAAGTCTTACCATAAGCTGCCCCATAGCTGGTGCAATAGAATTTCATGGGGTCCATACTTCCACCAGAGCTTGTTTTTACATAGGGAGAAACTGAACCTAAGGGGAGACGTCCCATCTTCTCTGTGGATACAGAAAAAGATTTTGTGATACAAGATTTTCCTGGGGAAACAGTTATCATAGAAGACTGGCCACTGATCATTGTGGAGAAGAACTAGAAAGCTGCTGAGTACCAAAAGGAAAAATCAGTTTGGCTTTGAGAGGTATTTATTTAGACTGTTTAGAATCAGATCTCCTGGAAACAGAGTGAGCTCATACACAGCTCTGTGACATCATAGAATGTTAAGATTTAAAAAAAACACATAATAAAACTACAGTAGATTGTAATTGGGATAATACAACAAGATGGCCTTAGCACTCAGGTTTAACACTATGTAGCAAAGTACTCATTTTAGTTGACTAGTCAACATCATTTCTATGTCTCCTCAATTGTATGGATGGATGGCTTGCAATAATTTCAGCATTTAAAGCCATAAACACATAACAGAAATAATAGAATACAATTAATAAATAAAACTGGCAAATAAATTTTAATAGCAACTTTCAGTAGGTAAGATACTGAAGCTTTGCAGAAGATATTCATTTAAGGTTTCTTCTTAAATGTCTACCCCCTCTCTTTATTTACTTCAAGGGAGACATTATTCCACAGGCCTGAGGGAGTAACAGAAAAGGCATATTTTTCTGGTCTCCATCTCTAGCTTCATGAGGAATAGAAACCCACAGCATTTCTTGCTATTTCAATCACAAAGGAAGGGTAGATCCAAACTAGAACAAATTATTCCTCAGTAGCCAAGACCCAAGTCATAAAAGGATTTAAACTGGCACCTGGAACTGTATCTAGAAACCTAAGGGTAGCCAGTACAATGATCAGAGGAAATGTGTTGTCAGCCACATTGAATAGCTGAAATTTTTGAATGTCCCTCAAATACAGCACCAAATAGAATGTGTATTGTAGTAGTCCATGTAGGTTGTAATGAGAGCATGAATAGGTGTAGCCAGCACACTAGCTGAAATTAGGTAAGGGTTTCTTGGCCATAGTTTTCACTAGCTGTTCCAGCAGGAGCTCAGAGTCCGAATGAATTGCCAGATGATATACCTACTCCGTGAGGGGGAACACAACCCCATCCATTCTAGAAAATAAAATCCCTAAGTTTTATCTATTCACACTAAGATAGAGAGATATGGCTGAGTATTTTCAGTGTAGTGATGGTATTTTACCTGAGGTCAGCAGGTAATATCTCCTCATGATTTCAAATAGATATTAAATAGGATGGTGAAAAAAGTTACATCCCAAGCACACCATGTAATAGGCAAAACTTTGATCTTTCTTCTCCCTCAATACTGAGTAAAACCATCTGCTTTAGGAAGGAGCAGTGTAAAAGATGTACTTCCAATCTCCAACTCTCACCCAGGAAAATACTATGGTTGATATTATCAATGGCTCCTGTGAGGCTCCTGTGAATCTAACAGGATCAAAAGGGCTGCACTCTTTCCCCAGATCCTGTTGCAAGACATCCTTAAGAGCTATTAATAGAGTTTATATCGAGGTTTGAACCTAGTATCCAGAGAATCCACTTCTGCCATGATATTCTGCAAATGAACCCACACTACTTACTCTAAAGTCTTCTCCCCAAAAGGGAAGGTGAAATGGGGTAGAGATTGTCCAGATTTCCTGAATTTAGAGGTGTCCCATTCAGGAAGAGACATACTGCTTTATTCAGTGCAGAGAGCACTATCTACTCCCTTAAAGAGGCATTCATGACTTCCCTAATCCAGCTTCCAGTCCTCTCATTAACAAGAAAAGGCAAGGTTCCAACTGCTACATGATATAAATTTGTGCTATCAAGAACCTTGTCTATTTCCTTGGAGTCCACAGCATCAAATGTATCCCAGATAATCCAGTAGAATTTAGTTCCATTCTCCTTTTAAGGCTCTCCATAAATATCATCAAGCACCCAGATCTTATTTTAAAAAGTACAGGTAGTTCTCAACTTATGACTACAATTGAGCCCAAAATTTATGTCACTAAGTGAGAAATTTGTTAGGTGAGTTTTCCCCCATTTTACGACTTTTCTTGTCACATTTGTTAAGTGAATCACTGCAGTTAAATTAGTAACACGGTTGTTAAGTGAATCTGGCTTCCCCATTGTCTTTGCTTGTCAGAAGGTTGCAAAAGGGGATCACATGACCCTGGGACACTGCAACCATCATAAATGTGAGTCAGTTTTCAAGCATCCAAATGTAAATCACATGACTATGGGGATGCTACAATGGTCATAAGTGTGAAAAATGATCGTAAGTCACTTTTTTCAGTGCCACTGTAACTTTGAAGAGTCACTAAGTGAACTGTTGTAAATCAAGGATTAGCTTACTCAAAATCTGAGTTTTCTCAGGCTGTTGGTTCATTTGAATGATGTGGTTTTCAAGGGAATTATTGTTGTTGTGAGGATATACCAAGGCTTTTATACTGTTTCATCTTTTGATCATTATTTTGTTTGCTTTGCTTTTAATGTAGTTACTTTGAATTGGGTGGTCTTACAAATCTAATTTATTTATTATCAAGTTCTGACTGAATAAGATTTAGTCTTCCAAATGCTTTGCACAAGGACCACAATGACTGAAGCAAGTAGTCTTGTTTGCCAATCCCCAAAAGGACATGGGTCACCCTTAACAGAGTTGTTGGACAGCAATCTGAAGATACAGTAGTTGCCATCCTTATGCAAGATTCTAGTATGTCTGGTCAGTTCATTACATTTTTTACCACTATCACACCAGTGGTGGGATTCAAATATATGAACAACCGATTCTCTGTGTGGATGCCGCTTCCGGAAGTCCATTCTGGGCCTGGGCAACAAAAAATTAGTTACCGGTTCTGCCGAACTGGTGCGAACTGGCTGAATCCCACCACTAAACGTCTCTTCTGCTGTTTCATCTCCTGAAGCTTTTTGGTAAATCCAGGAGTATATTACTGAAACCTTTTTATTGTTACTGCAATTACTGGGGTGAACCCAGCTGAAATAAAGAAGCTTTATAAAGGCAAGTCTGTTTATATTTTACTGAGCTTTGGAGAAATAAAATGCACAAGCCCAGAATTTATAGCTGCCAATTGATAAAGTATATATATTATTCCTTGTTGTTCATCTGAAGTGTTATCTATGTGGCAACTAGTTAGACAGTAGTTAAATTGATGCTAACATAACACAATCATTTTTTGTCATCTTATAGAATAACTCTTTGAAGCAGATATGTTGAAATTATTTCAAATACTGAAAATGTTAGATAATATTGCTTCAAATACTTACAACTAGTTCTTAATTAGTGCTGTATAACAAATCCCATGAAATTTTATTCAAAGTTGCACTGTTCAAAGTGAGATTTCTGTGGAAAATTGGGAAATTGGTTTCAATTCAATGGAAATAAGCAACAACTTTTAAACATAAATGTTTATATATATATATCAATTATTAAAGAAAAAATATTTATAATTTAAATTTATAATAAACCAAGTCACAGAGTAGTTTTAGAAAGCAGAATAAAAACAAAAAACCTCTAAATTTCATTCCTAAAGATAAGCTTACATTGACAAAAATGTGATTATTGGCTCTCGAGCTCCTTAAAATGCAGTATTTACAAACCATAAAAAGCTGATGCAATTTTACTTTTATTTACCCTGCATTTTTATAATATTGTGCCCTATAGACTCAGGCATTCCAACAGTGCTATTTTAGTGTTTCTATGACCAAGTTCATGTTGTTCAATTACATCAAATTTTTGCTCTAATGTAATAACAAGCCTCTTCTTTTTTGAACCTATACTCAAACTTGTACTGTTGAGCTTGATTCCTCCAAAAGAATCATCCTTTTCTCCATCGTGCACATACAAACATTAGCAACATCTAAAACTTCAATCACAGAACTTTCCAGTGCCAAAATGTCCAATATACTGATAATAGACATATGTACTTACTCTTCTGGGAACTCACCAATTGAAATATGTAGGCATTCTCTAATGTATATACATAGCTAGGGGACAAGACCTAAATCAGGTTTTAAGTAACATAGCCACTTCTAAACAGATGCTCTGTTTAAACATGTGTAAGCACTGACATTTTCAAATGCACTAAGTTAAATCCTTCAATAAATTACTTTGAATGTATAGTCCAGTACTCAAAGCTCAGTAACAAAGTATACATTTTAAATAAAAGTTTAGTCTCTACAATATTATCCTTAAAAGGAATCAAATAGTATGGTTAGCAAATCTATGATAAAGTGATTATCACCAGTCTGAACAGAATTTGGTTCATATAACAAATGGGAGAAGGCAAACTACATACAAGCTTGAGGCAAAATGCTCCTCTATCCTGAAAACTTATGTTTTATGAAGCAATGTCAAGATTCATCTTGCAATATCACGTCCTTACCTGCCGAAGTATTGATTGGTTTACTGCAATGAGCAGAATCCTTGTAGTGTCCCAGAGGACTAAATTATTCCCTTAAGTTAGGAACTTGGAGGAATGTGAACTGAAGTAACAATATGTATCCTAGCAACTAGCTCATAGCAACCAGCTCAAGAAAACTTGTCCACAAGACAGCCACATTTATAGAATCCAATAGAAAAGCCAGTGGAATCAGTTTGGTGGCTTTTTAACATGGCAGACACATTACAGATTCTTATCAGGTGTGGAGTAGATGTTCAAAGTTAACCTTCAGAGTAATGGGAAATGGGATGGGAGTTTTCTTAGCAATGCTCGAATTGTGAGCCTCAACCCAGTGTCGGACTAGATTCACAGAAACAGTGAATTTGATAGTAATAATGCTATTCCATTTGTGAGATTTGAAGCAATACTGATTGTACAAAATGGATTTATGTACATGTTTTCTAGAAGTCTGCAAGTAAGTATCAGCAAATTCCAAGTGCAGATTTTGGTATCATAATCATAGCTGTTTGAGAATGTAAAACTATAGTCATAGATCTGTATATTAGTTGACCTTAATGAAGAATCTATGGAATCTGGATCAAATTCCTAAGCAAGTCCTAAGATATAAAGCTACATAATGTATTTGATCAGACCTGTATCTAAAATCATTTTCATCAGCATTGAGAGTAGCACCTATAGGCATATAATGACACCCTGTGGTAGTTCCAGGCAACGCCATAGGGATGTTGTGATATCAAAAGGATGTACAATAAAGAATTTCTTTTTGAGCCTGTATGTTTAAAAGCGGGAAATTCTAGAAAAAAAAACTTTTAAATTGCCATATTTGAAAATAACTAAAAACTTAAAACTTTTATAAATAAAAAGATATAGAATAAAATAGCTGTCTTAGTATATAATTGTAAGTCCAATGTTTTGTTGGCTAAAACTGCCCTTCATAACAAAATTAAATTCTAACGTTCTGAAAGTGTTATTTATAATTTGTTTAGCCAGCATGTAATCAACTGAGGAAAAAATAGACTTATCTTTCCTTCAAAATAACATCTGATAAAACCATAAGGATGGCACAAATCAAACTGAATTTTTATTTCTTATGAATATCACCAGTTAAAGGGAACAGCAAATAGGAAGCAAGATACTGTGTTAATACAGCATCTTTGAATTATGAACTTAAAACAGTACAAATGATATTGATTTGATCAAGAAAAATACTTCTAAAGATCTTTTAATATACATCTTGCTTTTTAATGCTTTCAAATACCCATTCCAATTTTGAATCTCTGCACTTTCCATTAGAATCATAAAAATACTAAAGAGCTAAAGAAATTTACATACAAAATGAGCTTGTCGTCTAAAAGCTAATGCAGACATTTACCATCTGCCAAACTTGTTAAATTACAGTAACCAGATAAGCAATGAATGTGTCTGTTAAGTGCAACTAATCTCCTGTAAATACTCATTCTGATTACATTTTATTAAACGAGCTAAAAATTTTAATAGCCATTGCTGTATACAAGTTCCTTTGGAGAGCTCTGTTATTTACAAGCTCCCCTGAAAATTTATTTCTGCCTATCAATTGTCAATCACCACAGGCAAAATAGTCAGGGATGATGGGAGCTCTAGTGCAAAACTCTCATAATCACTAAGAGAGGGATGATTTGATTACAATATGGATCACTTACTCCCAATTTTTTTTTAAATCCCCCTACCTAGGTTTTGAGAACACAGCAGCATCTGAATCCAAGAACAAAGAATGCCTATGAAATTTCCTTTACAAAAAACTGATAGTTGCCTGAGAAAACTAGGACAGCAACAGCTGGGCCAATTAGATGGCAAAAACTGGACAAGCAGGAATAAAGTTGCTGCATACAAAGTAGTATGTGCACTGACATATCTGAATTAATATAATTTTGTTCACATGGTACCTCATTGCACATTATTACTGGTAAGTTGCTGTCCTGTTAAAAATGCCACAGCTGTCAATAAACAAGCTAATATAAATGCCAATGAAATCATCATTATCATGTTTGCATATCTCTGGGGCAAAATCCTCAACATACACACAATATTAACATCTGCACAGAAAGCCTGGAATTGCCCAAGATTAATACCTAATTGAATTAACAAATATTCATTGATGAATCAAATATTACTGACAGCTTTTGTTTCCATCATCCAGTAACAATGTCAGGAAGCTTTTGGGATCTAGATGGGGAGAAATGGGCCACAATTGAATTCAGGCAAGACACTAAGGTTCTCCCCCAGTTCTGGGTTCTCTCCCATAAGACTAGTATTGCCTCTGAAAGGGGAATCTATGACTTAGGTGGCTACTACCAGGCAGGTACTATTAGGCAGGAAAAGGGTAGTTCTCCTGCCTTGGGCAGGAGGTTGGACTAGATAGAAGATCCCAAGGTCTCTTCTAGCCCTATGGTTCTTTGATTTTAATGACAGCCAGGACAGCCATTACCAAGTTGTGACTGTCTGAAGTTGGAGGGATAGTAACTCATACTGTCATCAACCCATTAGCCATTGCAATTCAGTCTACGTGTTCAGTTTAAAAAGCTACTCTGAAACTGCAGTAGGCACAACATACAATGGCCTCAGTGGTGGGATTCAAATATGTGAACAACCGGTTCTCTTGTGTGGATGCCGCTTCCAGAAGTCCATTCTGGGCCTGGGCAACAAAAAATTAGCTACCAGTTCTACCGAACTGGTGAGAACTGACTGAAGCCCACCACTGAATGGCCTGCATGCTAACCAGCACTGATGCCATGAACATCTACCCTTGGACCCGGCCTTGAATACCAGTAAATTTCCGTGCAATTTAAAGTGTTAGTTTTAATCTGTTAATATCTTATATTGCTTGGCATCAGGGCTATTGTCTTCAACATTCTTCATCTTAATCTCTCATGGGAGATTACAGGGTCTAAAATGAGGAGGTGCTTCTCCATTATGATTACTGCCAGCTAATAAATATAGGTTTAGCCCCATCCTTTGGCGAGCAGGTTAAAGAGCCTTTTAAGTAGTTAAAATTGTGCCTTAGAAATCACACACACAAAAAACACACACAAATATATATGTTCCATTCAATATTTAAAAATATATTACAGCTATTTCAACTTCTGTTAAATTGCCAAGATCTGCAGGGTCTAAAAATCTAATAAATAAAAGACGAAGTGCACTGTTTCTTAATGTGTGTTTCAGCCCTTCTTTCAAGAAAAAAAACAGCTTTATTACAGAGCACTACAATAAGAAAAAATGGCTATTTATATGAGAATTCACAGATTAGGCATAAAGTATTTTAAGAGGAGCCCATGAAGCACAAATATGATTTTAAAGGATTCTCCAAACTGGGCATTTATGGAAATAGACAAGATCAGTGGGAGCCTTCAGCAAGATACTCCAGATCTGGTGGCCGTAGTCTCTTCTCTTTATTCTTGTTTTTAGTAAATTCTCTAAGCATCTGTAGGATTTCATTCTCAAAGATTTCTGGAGCAGGCTTTGTTTCTTGAAAAGAAAAAAAAGAGTGAAATTTTCCATAAATCCAACAATCTTTTCCAAACAAACTTCAGTTAAGTTCTAGACTGCATTAATTTGCTAAACATAAAAAAATGAAACGTCAACTGATAATAATTATTTCTAAGGCCTTCTAAAGAATATTACTTTCATCTTCTTGTAAAATATATTCAAGATATCCTTACTGCAAATCTTATAAAAATCACGCAGTTCAATCCTGTATATGTTTTTGGGGAAGTCCCACTGAATACAATGTCTATACACCAATGCTCAGAGTATGAACAGTAAACAGGGTGAACTAGAAATTCAGGTAAATGAGGGCAGATATGATATTGTTGCCATTACGGAAACATGGTGGGATGAAACCCACAAATGGAACACACAGCTAGAGGGATTTAAATTATTTAAAAGAAACAGACCAAACAAAAGAGGAGGTGGAGTTGCTCTTTATATAAGAAATAACTATATCTCTACAGAAATAGAGAACAACAATGATGAAAATTGTCTTGAATGCATTTGGGTCAATATAAAAGGGGGGGGGAGAATGACATTGCCATAGGTGTATACTATAGGCCACCCAACCAAACAGAGGAAATAGATGAACTTTTTGCTAGTCAGCTAACTAAGGTATGTAGGAAACACATCACAATAGTAATGGGGGACTTTAACTACCCTGACATCAACTGGGAGACAAACTCTGCACCAAGTGGAAGATCAAACAGATTCCTGACGAACCTAGCAGACAATTTTGTCTCCCAAAAAGTAGAGAAGGGAACTAGGGGATTAGCCATATTGGATCTAATCCTCACTAACAGAGATGAAATGATAGAAGGTATTGAAGCCACAGGAACCTTGAGGGGTAGTGATCATGCAATATTGGAATTCAACATTTTGGAAGCACAAGCAATAGAACACAGTCAAATTAGAGTCTTGGACTTTAAGAGAGCTAATTTAGAGCTTGGGAAGGATTCCATGGATGAGAATCCTCAAGGGGAAAACAACTCAAGAAGCTTGGGAAATTTTGAAAAAAGAGATAATAAAAGCCCAGTCTAGCACAATACCAACAAAGAAGAAAAATAACAGCTCTCAAAAGAAACCAGTATGGCTGCATAAAGAACTCTCTGATAAATTGAAAGATAAAAAGGACAAGTATAAAAAGTGGAAAGAGGGGCACATAACTAAGGCAGAATATCAGCAAATAGCCCAAATAGCTGTCTTTACACAAAGGGAAAAAACAGTCCAACTTATCAAAAACAGTACCATAAAAAACAATTAGAAACACAAGTTAAGATAGGCAAGAAAATGGTAAGTGAGCACCTGTCCAGCCTAGACGAGTTCAAATCACCAGGACCAGATGGATTACACCCCAAGGTTCTCAAGGAACTAGCAGATATGATCTCAGAACCACTGAACTATATTTTTCAAAGATCCTGCAGCACTGGGGAACTACCAGAGGATTGGAAAAGAGCTGATGTAGTTCCGTTCTTCAAAAAAAGGGGGGGGGGGAAATAGATCCAGGAAACTACAGGCCTTTCAGCCTGACCTCAATACCTGGGAAGATTCTGGAAAAGATAATCAAACAACGAATCAGCAAACACCTAGAGGCAAACAAAATCATTACTAAAAGCCGACATGGCTTTGTCAAAAACAGATCATGCCAGACAAATCTTATTGCATTCTTTGACCAAGTGACAAAATTAGTGGACCAGAGGAATGCTGTGGATATAATTTACTTGGACGTAAGGCATTTGATAAAGTAGATCACAACCTACTTCTTGATAAGATAGGAAAATATGGGTTAGACAGCATCACCACCAGATGGATTTGTAGCTGGCTGACCGACCTTACTCAGCGTGTGGTCCTCAATGGAACTGCATCTACATGGAGGGAAGTGTGTAGTGGGGTGCCCCATGACTCTGTTCTGGGCCCAGTGCTCTTCAACATCATCATCAACGATTTGGATGAGGGGATAGATGAGGAACTCATTAAATTTGCAGACGATACCAAGCTGGCAGGAATAGCCAACACTCCAGAAGATAGGCTTAAGATACAGGAGGATCTGGACAGACTTGAACACTGGGCGCTATCTAACAAAATGAAATTCAATGGTGAAAAAAGTAAGGTTCTACATTTGGGCAAGAAAAACCAAATGTACAGGTACAGTATAGGTGGTACCTTGCTCAATAGTAGTAACTGTGAGAGGGATCTTAGAGTCCTAGTGGACAATCACGTAAATATGAACCAGCAGTGTGCTGCAGCTGCCAAAAAAGCCAACACAGTGCTAGGCTGCATTAACAGAGGGATAGAATCAAGATCACGTGAAGTATTAATACCACTTTACAATGCCTTGGTAAGGCCACACTTGGAATACTGCATCCAGTTTTGGTCACCACGATGTAAAAAAGATGTTGAGACTCTAGAAAGAGTACAGAGAAGAACAAAGATGATTAGGGGACTGGAGGCTAAAACATATAAGGAACAGTTGCTGGAATTGGGTTTGTCTAGTTTAATGAAGAGAAGGGCGAGGGGGGACATGATAGCAGTGTTCCAATATCTCAGGGGTTGCCACAAAGAAGAGGGAGTCAAGCTATTCTCCAAAGCGCCTGAAGGCAGGACAAGAAGCAATGGGTGGAAACTAATCAAGGAGAGAAGCAACCGAGAACTAAGGAGAAACTTCCTGACAGTTAGAACAATTAACCAGTGGAACAACCTGCCTCCAGAAGCGGTGAATGCTCCAACATTGGAAGTTTTTAAGAAGAGATTGGACAGCCATTTATCTGAAATGGTATAGGGTTTCCTGCCTGAGCAGGGGGTTGGACTAGATGACCTCCAAAGTCCCTTCCAACATCATCATCATTATTGATCATTGCAGTCAGCCAGATGTTCAGACTGGATTTGGCATTTTGTCTACCTATCGAGTCCTTACCAAGGACCTGGGATAGGCAGATGTGGATGTTTGGTGGTATTACAGATATTGTCGCAGGATGGAAGCAGTTCCTATTATTAATTATTATTATTATTATTATTATTATTATTATTATTATTATTATTATTATTATATAATATAATTATTTTGGTTACTTAACCATATGTAAAGCTGGATTCTGATTTAGTCATGCTAGGAATAAGACTACTAAATTTAGCACAGCAAATTAACTGCACTCCTCCCAAGTTTCATTTATTTCAGCAGATGTACTCTTAAGCATAAGTAAGGATCCACTCTTTTAGTTACAACCCTAGATCGCGTCACTTGGAAAAAGCCCTAAATCAGGCATATCAAACTGCCAGCCCATGGGCCGGATGCGTCACACCGAAACTGCGCTCACCCCATTGCCGGCAATGGGGAAAAAGTCGCGATACGTCGCACGACGTCATGTGATGTTGTGAGTTTGACATGCCTGCCCTAAATAAACCCAGTGCATCTTTCAAAGATGAGCATCTGTGAACTTTTCAGTTCTATCTATAATTCTGCAGATAATATTGTAAATCACAATAGTTGTGAATTAATATGGATAGTTTTAATGGACTCACGAACTATATCCACAGTTATATCTTTTTAATAGATATGTACAGGATTGCATAGTCTCTTAGTTATCAAGATAGCAACTGATATCCTTAATCATTTTACTGTATTCCTGCTCCAAGGTAAAATTGTATTTCAAATTCCCGTAAGGTTTCAGGGCCTATACATATCTTTTATAGTTTTTTAAGGTCTGTCTACAAGATCCCTGAAATATAGAATAAAGATAAGAAACAGAAGCTCAAATATTGCCTATATTGCTTCACTCACTATTATGAGATTAGAAATATGCTGAGAGCTACATAGTCTGCTGGCTCCAAAACACACTGTTCTACATTACCTGTTGCCCAGGAGTATATGTCCCAATCATTGCTAGGCTCATTTATGAGTCGGTCATAAAGGTCCAGTTGTTGTTCATTCATTTGATTCAGATTCTCTTTGGCAAATAGACTATTAAAAACAATTAAGAATACTGTAAAATGCCAAAACAGTTAAAGGTGCTAAGCTCATACAAAACCAGTACACACAAAATGAAAAAAAGAATCAAAAATACAGGTCAAACACATCAACAGGAGAACAATTTTCCTATATCTTTATAGATCAGGGGTCCTCAACCCTGGGCCGCTGTGAGCTATTCGGAATTGGGCCACACGAGTGGCTGGCTGGAGCATGTATGTGCGTGCACATGCACAGCTCAACTTGTGTGAGCAGCAGGCCAGCAGGCATTTGCGCACCGGCTGGCCACTTGTGCAAGCTGAGCTGCGCCCATGCACGCCGACCCACCACTCATGCAAGGGCTGCATGCGTGCATTTGTGTGCGTGCCAGCCCGCAGCTCACATGGCTCAATTCCCCTCTCCCCAAGTCGCAAAAGTTGGGGACTGCTGGAATAGATAATCCTAACTTATCTCTCTTAGTAGATTCTAATTCTGTTTGCCCATTATCATTCGAAGAGGCAGGCACCAACTCTACCTCATCTGAAGATGCCCAAGTAACATTTAATATTCAGATATATCTATACTCACAACAAAAACATCTATACTAAGTCTTTGTGCACAATGCATGCTTCTGTGTTGACTTTGAGAAGACAAAAGAACATATTATGTCATATAGCACATATTTAATATCAAGATCTTACAGGGAAAAGATATGGTAATTGCTACTATTTTAGACTGCTTTACAAGACAAATTAGTCCTCCATGGGTTCACACAGTAAACTTGATGAATGAAAACTTGGTAAGAAAAACTTTAGTCTGGTCAACAGGTAATAAAATAAGGGAAATCCTCTCAAGTTGAACTTGATTGCTACCCTATGTCCATATAGAAGCAATATGTATATGCCATTGTGGCATTGCAGGATTATTCCTATTCTGGTTTACAGTTCTAAGATTTCCTGGTGGTCTACCATCCAAATATTAACCACATCTGACCCCCCCTATCACTTTTCAAGATTTGTTAAGTGCTGATCCATGCTCTGCTGAATATCTCAGGGCAGGAGTCCCAGTGAAACTTATGAGGAGTGATTATTAGCACAATATTCAAACACAGTTACTGTATTATTAGCATTCAGCTTGTCCCAAAAGGGTCTCAACTAAATAATTCAATAGTAAAAATTAAAATTGCAGGACTCTGGACTAGCAGTTCTAAGTATAGGTGTCCTTGACCATAATTGAGCCCATAATTTCTGTTGTTGAGACATCTGTTAAGTGAGTTTTGCCCCATTTTACGACCTTTCTTCATCTAGCCACAGTTAAATGAATCACTGCAGTTAAGTTAGTCACACGGTTGCTAAGTGAATTTGGCTTCCCCATTTTGATTGTCAAAAGGTGATCACATGACCTTGGGACACAGCAACAGTCACGAGTCAGTTGCCAAGCATCCGAATTTTGGTCACGTGACCACGGGGAACGCTGCAATGGTTGTAAGTGTGGAAAAAATGGTCATGTCACTTTTTCCAGTGCCGTTGTAACTTTGAACGGTCACTAAATGAACTGTTGTAAGTCGCGAACTCTCTGTATGCTGGCTGAGAAAGAGAGAAGCAAAACCGCCCACCTGAGCAGCAGGCAGTTCTCCAACATGCCTCTCTTGCGGCTCTCGTATAAGAGCCTCGCGCGCTTGCTCGCCAGGGGCTCGTGCGGCCGAGCCTGCCAGGGTGGGAGCGGGATCTCCAGCAGGTCCTTCCCAGAGTCAGGCGGAGAATCCCCGCGGTATCCACACTTGGGCAAGCGGAAGAGACAGCCGGGCAGCAGCAAGACACGCTGCGAGGAAAGGGAGATACGAGTGACCGTCATTCAGAGTAACGACCTTCCCCCGGTCCTCCCGGTCCGCCTCCCACACTCACCCGAACCATTAGAGCCGCCATCCTGCTTTCTCCCCGAGCTACTCTATTATTCGCTCTCGACCATAGACATACAGGTAACGCGAACCAGGATGCATTTGGTTTCTTCAGCTAGCCATAGAGCTGGTCGCGCATGCGTCTTAGTTCGATACGGTTCGAACTGCGACTTGTCGAACGCCGCCGGGAAGGGAGCCAAATAGGAAGTTTCGGTCTTCGTGCTTTCTTGCGCGGAGAAGCATTAGAAACCGGAACAGGCGGGACTCGACAAGCCGGAAGGGGCGGAGCGGAGGAGGCCCTTACTGTGGGAGAGAGAGAGAGAGAGGTTCGCGCGCGTTTTGGGCCTGCTTGGGATTGTGGGCCTTTACGCGGTATAACGGAGCCGCCTAACTCTGGGGAGAGATAAGGTTTTTCACCGGCTGTCTGGTGGCGGCCCTTCGGGTGGGGGTGGGGGGAATGGCGGGTTCCCTTCCCAGCGCGGGAAAGCGGGAGGCGATGGCTGCCGCGAGCGAGCGGGCGCAGTTATGGCGCCGACGTGGGGGGGGGGATTCTCCGTTTCCCACCTTGCTCCTCGACCCCTTCTCTTGTGGGGCTGGTGTAGTTCAGTCCTCAGATGCGCGCGGAGCAAAGGGGGGCGGGGTTGCTTTGCGGTCCTAGGCCCGCCTTGCTGCTGGCGGCGGCGGCGACACACACAGGAGGGCCGGGCCCGGTTCGCAGCCGCGCCAGAAAGGTTATCCGGGGGTCCGCGTTAACCCGGTTCTTTACTTTGACCTGCAGTTGCCGCTCTTTCTCCCCGATTCTCTCCGTGGCGCTCCTGAAACTATGTCGGAAGGAGTAGACCTCATTGATATCTACGCCGACGAGGAGTTTAACCAAGTAAGTGTCGATGCGGCCTCATTGGGAGAGAAGGGAAAAGAGGGCAAAAGGGCACAAAAAGGGTCAGATCTTATTGAAGCTTCACCTTGTTACGTACTTGGGGGCAACAGCGCGCTGATTTAACTGAACTGGTTGTGTTTTGTTTTTTTAAAAAAGATTTTAACTCTGAAGAGGATTGAATACCAGGTAATTGTTAAATTTCATTTGCAATTCCAGTTGGAATAAACTTTTCATGCAGTATTTGCCAGTTGGTTTCAAAAATGTTTTTATCTGCAAGGAAGAAGAAATAGTGTTCCTTTATTTGAAGTACTAATCATCAGTATAAATGAAAAGTGCAGTTTGGAAGAAACACTATCCTTTTTCTTGGGAAAGGCCAATTTGTGCATATTGAACTTTGCTTTTTAATGGGAGCCGTAAACAAAACTATGTTATCTGTAGTGTCACATTTACACACAAAAATATTGAAATTAGTTTAACTTGTATTTGAGTGTGCTTTTCCTTTTTTATGGAATTGCATCTATTAAATGGAGTTGGATCTTTGTTTTGTTTTAGACTTGGATGTTGCATATGAAGAAGGGTTGCAGGAATTGGGTATGTCTAGTTTAATGAAAAGAAGAATTAAGTGTGCCATGATAGCAATGTTCCAATATCTCAGGGGTTGCCACAAAGAAGAGGAGGTCAACCTATTCTCCAAAGCACCTGATGGCAGAACCAGAAGCAAAGGATGGAAACTAATCCAGGAGAGAACCAACCTAGAAATAAGGGGAAATTTCCTGACAGTTAGAACAATCAGTGGAACGGCTTGCCTTCAGAAGTTGTGGGTGCTCCATCACTGGAGGTTTTTAAGAAGAGACTAGACAACCATTTGTCTGAAATCATATAGGGTCTCCTGCTTGAGCAGAGGAGGTTGGACTAGAAGACCTCCAAGGTCCCTTCCAATTGTTATTCTGTTGCAATTACACCAGTTTGTCAATATTAGTTAAGCAGTATAGGCAGTCCTCAACCTATGACCACAATTGAGACCAGAATTTCTGTTGCTAAGCAAGATGGTTGCTAAGTGAGTCATGTCTGATTTTATGACTTGTTTTGCCATGGTTAAATCACTGCAGCTAAGTGGATCATGCAATTCTTAAGCGAATCTAGGCTTCCCAATTGACTTTGCTTATTGGAAGCCAATTGGGAAGATTGTAAATAGCAGTCACATGTGTTGCTGCAACCAACACAAATACATTCCTGTTGCCAACACCTGAATTCTGATCATATAATGCAATGTCAAAAGTCATGATCACTTTTTTCAGTGCTGTTGTAACTTTGAACAGTTGCTAAATGAATGGTTGTAATTTGAGGACTGTACTCTTATCTCACTACTGATGCCATACTGATATAGCAACAAAGTAAAGCTAAATAAAATACTGACAAACCATCAGTCATGCAATTAAATCCAGACTCTTATCATCATCAGAAGGAGAGCACAGTTAATATGCTATAGCATGGTTCTTACAAATATTAGTTACCATTTACTAGATTAAGATTTTTAGGGATAGGATGAGCAACTCTGGATTCCATTCTTATACTTTGGCACAATGAATATAATTAACTCTTGATACTTTTACAAGCTGCTATATTAGATAATTATGAAATATAAAGGAAGAATAAATTAAAAGGCAGGCGACACTTTATAATCTGAGTTACTAGATTTGAGAAAAGTATGTTGCTTTAAACTTTGTTTTTGTCATTCCCTGTTTAGTTTGAATCTGTCTCCAAGCATGTTGCAAACATAAGCTATACATTATTTTAAATAAAACATTGGGAAGTCAGGAGAATAATAACTTAGCAGGCAGAGGATTTGGAACCAAACCGTTGTTAAAAATTGCTTAGTACTAACAAACACTATCATTTAGTTTTGGAAGCACCTGAGATCATTGATATGTCTCGTGATATAACGGAGGAAGATGCCAGGTTCTATTGCTTATATCTCCTAGTAGAATTACTTAGACTTATGTCTAAAATTCTGTTACTGTAGATAGTGTTAGAAGGAATAGGTTAATAATTTAAGCAGAGTTCTTAGAAATGTTAAAAAATTGTGTAAGCTTCTGGGTTCATGCTCGCATTTTTTTTCTTATCAAATAGCTTCTTATAACAGGACTCAGAGATGTTTGCTTGGTATTTGAGTTGAAGTGTTATAAATCAAATACCACTATTAAGTAATTTGTCTCTTGATTTGTATCTTGGGGCAAAGCAACTTTTATATCTCCTAGGTAGAGGTAGTCTTGCCCTTTACTTAGCAGCAGCAGCCCACAAGGAATCCTGATGGATATTTTCTGGGTAGCTGTATCTGAGATACAGTCAGCACCTTTTTGAATAATTAAAATTCGCTATCTGGATATCAGTTGAAAGCTTCCTTTCTGGGGTCACAAAAGTGCCTAATAGTATGTCCATGTTGTAGTCTCAAGTTAGAATTGTTATGCTTTCATTCTGGCAATATTTTTAGTCATCTCATATTTGCAACTAGGACAAAGAAGGATACTTTGGTAATTTTTCCAGCATGCTGGGCAGTTTGTAGTATAACAAGTGTTCGTGGCATGCTACAAAGTCTGCTGTGCTAATTATTATCTGGTGTTCCAGAGATCCAAGAAGTGATATTAAGACACAATAAGAGAATAGCATAGATGCTTGTTTCTTGTGTTTGTTTTTAAAGTTGGATTACAAAAGTCAGGAAACAATGTATGTCATTCTTTGGCCTATGCATATGTTAATTCGTCATACTTTTACGTCTTTATTAAGTAAAATAGGTGCCTGAGAGGATTACATGATTGATTAATTGTTGTCCATTACGTCTTTCATATTACCACAATGTTCTGAATTTACAATTATTGGTTCTTTGCAATCAATTTATTTATGAAAGTCTTCTGTTCTGGGCAGGTTTTAATTAGATTTATTCTCTGATACAGAATTACTTTTATGCTTCTTTCTGTAAATCCTGGTAGAAGGTGGAGAGAAAAACAAAGGAAATAAGTATTACTTCAAAAGTGTTCTATGATTTTGGAGTTCTGCATTATATATAACAAGACTGTTTTTTACTTATTATACATTCATCCATTTCATTGCTAAAGTGTAATTATGTATTTGTCCTAGTTCAGTTTTATTGAGGGAGAGAAGTAGCATTTTGAAGCTATATACAGAATATATTTCCATAGGTTCATCTTGCTTTGAGTTCCTCTATAGGTCCCATTTGAATTGTTGCCTGTCCTTTTAAGAGGATTGATTTAAAAAGTAGTGGATATATGAATTTGCATTTGTCTATAATTTGCATTTCTTGACATACACATCATAGGAACTTGTATGTTTGTATTTGTGTACATAAACAGGTATACAGATAAATACTCAAAAGGGTTTTGATTGCTTTTTGATAGATCAGGGGTTCCCACCTGTGGGCCGTGGCCCACTACTGGGCCTGGGCCTCTTGGCCACTGGCCACATGAAGGGATGGCCAGTACGTGCATGTGTATGCATGCACTCACTCCCCACACTCGCACTAGTGCTGCTTCGAGCGTCCCTCAGCGCTAGCACCACCCAGCCCCAAGCATCCCGCCGGCAGTAGCACCGCCTCAAGCATCCCGCCGGCGTTAGCGCCGCCCCACGGCAAGCATCCCACTGACACTAGTGCCGTCCTGAGTGTCCTGCCAGCACTAGCGCCGCCCCACCCCAAGCGTCCCCTCCCATTTGTGTGTGCGCACACGTGCGAAACGGCGCCTGCCTCCCTTTCCGCGCTGCCAAACCAAAAAGGTTGGGGACCTCTGTGATAGATCATTTGCTACTATGATTTGTTGAATGGATTTTGGGCTATAAGCTAATAAGATTGAAGTGTCTACAAGTGGCAGTGTCCAGCGAATATTGATTAATTCCGACAGTTAAACAAGATTAAAATCCGATTGGTATTTAGATAAACTATCAGGATTTAATTTGGTTGGCAGTATAGATTGGAACATTGAAAAAGGAATGATGAGCCATTTCCATATTGCCACTAGGAAAATACAGTATTGTGGACTGTTTTCAAGAATGACATGAACTTGTCATTGCCTGTGATCCTGACTTAAAGAAGCTTTGACTTTAAGCACTGGGTCCCCATAAGCAGAAAACTTAGTTGTTTCCAAGCAAAGGCATGGGAAACTCTGAACATCTGGAAACTGAAGCATTACAGTGCTGCTCTTTCTGTAAATGAGCGAATGTGTGTACATACTTCTATAAACGCTGATATATTCACTACAGGCTTTGAAATGGTTACTACTTCAATTATTTGCTCTGTGTACTCATAGTTTTGCATATGTTTTGTGAGTCCTGATTTTTTTTTCTCTTCAATCTGAATTTCCCAATTTCCATGTGCTTTAGTTGTAATATAGCTATTACACAGATACAAGATAATATTATTTGAATGGTTAGAGTAAAGATTCCATGCATTTTTGTAATAATCTGGTGGCAGATTCATTTCCATGGTCTAAGTAGTCCAATTCAGAATGTCTTTGTTTTTCAAGCTGAGTTTCCAAAGTTGAGGAGGGCATCTCTGACATATTCTCCTTTAGTTTTGTTTAGTTTAGTTAGTGATCCCTGGATTGTTTTAAATGCATTTTCTGTGGTGAGCTCTAGAAATAAAGTGGATGCTGTCAGATAACATGCATAAATTATTGTTGCATTCTTCTATTTTGCTTCAATATTTTGTTCCCAATTGTCCCTTAGGGAATTTGTATATGCTTGTATTGCTCTTTAAGGTTATCATTGTGTATTTTTAGCTGTGAAAATAACTAATGCTTCTGAACTGTTTTTGGTAGATTATGTTATGCTTTTTATGTAAACATGTATTGTAGTTTTACCAAAGTGAATAGGATGTCAATGTCCATAATTTTCTTGTTTCAATTTCTTTTTTCCTAAACAGCATTCTGTTTTGCAATGCATATAGATGCAAAGCCTACTGTTTTAAGAGACAGAGTTTTCTGAATGGCAGGATGAGTTATAACAAGTGACCACGACCATGAGTTACAAGTAAATTTAAAGAAAAGTTGGGTCTTGTAAAGATAATTCACTAAACTTTCTAAATAGGTTTTTTAATTAAATCAGGTGTCTTCATCAGCCAAATACTTCTTTTGCATTTCAGCAAACTGTTTCTTCAAAATATTCAAAGAATAGAAGTTCAGAAGTTCAAGGAAAAAATATGTTCTGAGACTGCTAACACCCCTTTTTCATTGTAAATGTAAGGGAACTCATGCCATGGTTTGGATTCAGATTTCCTATCAGCAGAAGCAGAAATGTTCACACAGGAAAGAGAAAGGACAGTTTTCACTATTTTCCCCCCTCAAATACTTTCTTAGGACATTTTCTCATCCTTTTATCTAGTGGAAGTCTGTGATTTCTCTTCCACAAATAAAAGGAGCTCGTCCATTTGCAGAAGCAATACTTTGGATCCCTTCCTACCTATTTAATTTTTGAAAGGGAAAAATAGAACTACAACTGGTGCAGAATGCATGTGGTAAATGATGCCAAATATGTAGCACTCCTTACAGCTCTCCTGCATGAGCTGCATTAGTTACTGGTGTGTTGCCAGATGCAATTCTAGGTGCTGGTTGTCACCCTTAAAGACCTATTTCCAAGAGTCTCTACCTGTCCAATTCGATCTAGCAGATTGGGCATGCTGCAGACCCCGCCCGCCAAGGAGTGTTGATGAGCATAGGCTAGAAGACAAGCCTTTCTGCAGTAGCCTCTACTCTGTAGAATATTCTCACCTTGGAGATTAGAATGGCCCCAACCCTATAGGCCTTTTGAAAGGCTTTAAAAATCTGGCTATGTTCCCAAGTTTGGGGCACAGAATCAAATGTATTAAGAGCCCCCCGTTTCTTGGCTTTACTATCAACTGGCCAAGTATCTCAGCTGCTATGTATATTTATTTTGGATGTTTTTATTGTTTTTGAATTGCTTTATTTTATACATTTGGAATTGTAAGCCATCCAGAGCCATTGGTTGAGATGGATGGCTGTAGAAATTAAAAGAATGAATGAATAAATAAGCTTTATAAAGTTCATAAAAAGATACGTGTTCAAAACTGAAAATACTGTATGTTAAATATTGTGCCACACAGAACTCACTGTTTTTGCTAAAACATTATATAGAATCATGGCTTTTGGTTCATCAATTGTACCTAATGGCTTTATTTACTTTTTACATTCCATTAAACATATGGCAAAATACAGAGTCATTAAGCAGGCAAGTAGCAGCTGCACGAATTCTGAGTTTGTGACTGTAAGTAAAATAAGAATACAGAGCTACTTTGAAAAGGCCATGAGGAGTAACAAGTGATATTGGGAGTATGATAAAAAAAAAATGTAATGAGCCTGAAAAGATAAAGCAACCTTTAAGACTGCCTGGTAGCCATTAAGTGCTAAAAAATGTCTTGAGAATCTTAATATTCAATAAAAAAAATGACAGTATCTTTAAGGTAATATTTGATTTGTTCATACAGCGAGGATGAATAAGAATCAAATCACAGCAAATGTATGAAAGAAAAGCAAATGGAAGAAGAAAGTGAAGTCTGAGAAAGGCATATTTGAATGGAGTTTATTGAATGCTGATAAAGAGAGATGAGAAGTTTTAAGAACAGAGATTAGTGCATGAAACAAAATTTAGGCATGATAAAGCAGGACTGAGTTGCAAATTTTTAAAACAAGCATGAAGAGGAAGATGAAACAATGTTGGTATTATCTAGGTTTAGTGGTGTTATTCCACCACCCACCACCTCATTTAATTTTTTTGGTGTACTACTTCTTACAGATAGTCCTCACTTAACAACTACTCAAGTTATGACAGCACTGAACGAATGTTAGTAACAACCAGTCCTTGAAGTTACAGCCATTGCAGCACCCCCACAATTAACGCAATCAAAATTCGGGTGCTTGATAGCCCACCCACATTTATGACTGTAGCATGTGCTTCAGCTCCCCCCATTCACCTATGTCCCTCCCATACCTGCCCTGCACTCCACCATCTCTGCTGTGCTGTACTCCGCCTCATCAGCAGTTGGAGGAAGAAATGGGTCTGGGTTGTGGAGTGCAAGTTGACCAAAAGAGCAGAGAGCAGAGATGATGAGCGACTGGTGGGCGTTGAAGCGGAGACGAGTGCAGCAGAGCAGAAGGATGAGGTCCTTATCTATCACTGGCATGGTTCTTGTCTAATGACTGCAACCAGGACTACCAGAAGTGCCATTACTATTCAGAGCAGTCAGGTGATGTTTCCCTTTGCTTAGCGATGGAAATTAGGGATGCTAAGTAAAAACCCTCTGTCTTCTATTTTTGTGAATAGTATTCCTTAAAGGGAATAGCATGATAGATGCACCTGGATGTATATAACTGAAATGTTACGTATTTATTTACTTATTTATAAGATTTATACGACTGCCTATGTCACAGGTGTCAGACTTGATCGCGTCATGTGACATATTGTGAGGTTTTTTGCCTTTGCGGAGCTGGGGCGGGCGTCGCCTGCACGTGACGCATCCAGCCCGTAGGCCGCCAGTTTGACACCCATGGCCTATGTCATATATTGATTTTAGGCAGTTCACAACAATCCATAAGAACAAAAAGAAAAACAGTTACTCCACCCTCTCCCCAAGCATCAGACCAAATAAGTCTCCCAGCTAAGGCCCCATCCTGATCCAGTGCTTGGGAAAAGACCCAGGTCACCCCATCCTCCAAAAGAGTAAATGGGTAGGTAGGGATCTCTCGGATGTACTGTAAAGGGTTAGGACAGCCATCAGAAGGGCTCACCTCAGAGGTTCCATCGGATGGCAATATTTTAAGTGAGGGAGCCTGGATGCACACACTTTATCTAAACTACTACCACAGACAAGTATCTCAGGAAGAGGCAAACCCACAAATGACATGGCCCAATTCTATGCGTGAAATATAATGCTAGCACCATGAAAATTGATACAATAAATCCATCCCAACTTACCCAAAATTAAAATCCTATCACAGATAATGAAAATTGGGATTATTGTTAAAGTAAAATTAATCAATGGATTTTTAATTAGATTGTGGAAGCCCGGTAAGTGAATGAAACATAGAATTATCAATATGCGCGCACACATTATTGAGTATTTTTAAATGTTAATTTTTAATCATTCTGAGAAGTTAATACAACTTTTAGAGAATTTGTATTACATTATTTCTCTCTAATGCTACCAAATTCCAACCAACTCTGGGTTGCTCAAAAATAAAGAATATAAAAACAAGTAACTAAAGATATAACTATCCCTAAAAGGATTTACAAAATAGTTACAAACTGGTAATCCATACAATATAGACAACAGCGTACCCCAAGGCTAAGGAGAACAGTCCTTCATTTTCAGTCCTTCTGAAATACAATAGCAGGGGGAACCATCCAAATCTCTAAAACAACTTCATGCCAAAGGGCAGGAGCTATACAGAGAAGGAACAATTCCAGGGTCCCAAAATATGACATTGTTTAATCAACGGGACTTATAGAGTGCAGACACTCAGCCAGGCAAAAACCATGAATAGGCTGTCCCTTGAATAACTGGACCTAAAGGGTGTGTAGGCTTTATGGGTCATAACCAGCACCATGAATTGTACCTGAAAACACTGGCAATCTCTGCAGATTATGAAACCCATCATTGAACATGATACTGCATTCTGGACAAGTTGAGGCTTCTAAGCCAGAGGTCCCCAACCTTTTGGGCACCAGGGACCAGTTCCGTGGAGAGAGGTTTTTCCGCGGGCCAAAGGGTGCATGGTTTTGTGTGCTGCCTGCATCTTGCAGATGGGGCTTTGCTTGTTTGTGCAACCCGATTGCTGGCATACTGCGGCCCGGTACTCGTCCACGGACTGGGGGTTAGGGCCCCTGTTCTAAGCAATCTAATGGCACCTCCTGGAGACCAAAGCATTGCAGCAGTCAAGCTGTGAGATGACAAGGGGGTGGGGGTTGAGTGTCTAGAATATCATCAAATTCAGAAAAGGACACAAATGCACCAGATGGAGCTGTGCAAAGGTCTCCTTGGCCATAACTCCCCTCTCCTCTTTGAGCAGGAGTTGAGTCTAAGAAAACTCACAGGTTGTGTCCCGCTCTTGAGGGAAAGTGCAAAATCCTCAAACCTAACTGTCCGGGTAACCACAGCCACTTCTTGATCATAGTGAGAGAGAGCCAGAGTCCGTTCCTCCCCATCTAAGCCTGCCTTCAGATGCTCGAACATCCTTATTTGGCCTGATGTTGAAAGATATAATGCAGTATAATTGGCTGATGATATTGGATTCCAAATTGGTGAGTGACCTCACACAATGGTTTCATGTAGATGTTGAACAAGAGGAGAGAGAGTGTGGGGCCCTATTGTACCTCGCAAAGGGGGAGGGGTCTAGGGAACAACCTTCCCATGTCAACATCAACTGGAACTGGTCTTGAAGGAAAGATCACTATAATGCAGTGCCCCCAATTCCTAGCTCTTGGAGTTGGTTCAGAAGAATACTGTGATTGATAGTATAAAAAGCTGGTGAGAGATCAAAAAGCACAAGATGGATGTACTATCCCATCCTACCTCCACATCAGGTCATCATCAAGTATGACCAAAACTCAATACTGAATCCTGGCCTAAAACATGACTGAAATGTGTTTAGATAATCCATTTCCCCCAAGGTCTTTTGTAACTGCAGGACAACCATCATCTTAACAAGATTGGAGATAGAATGATAATTGTCTAAAACGGTTTCAAAAATGAGACCATCTCCTCCCTCAAGGAGACTAACATCACTGAATGGACCCAACTCCAGAAAACAAGTTGCTGAAGGAACTACACAGAGAACCTCAAAAATCCCAACTCAGATACATCCTAGATCATAACACAAGACTATGTCCCTGGCATTTGGCCAGATGTGCCCAGTTGGAATTCATTCAGTCTGGATTTGATTTTCTTTATTTTCCAAATAATCAGGTATTCCTCACAGCAGCCCTGCAAATGATCTAATACCATGCCATTCCCTAGCAGTGATCACACCACCCTCAGAAGGGCTGCTGAACAACCTTTGGTGGAAGCAATAAGGGCAGAGAAATACATTTTCCTGTCCTTATTGCCACAAGGTCATTCCCCATTATGTACTCTTAACGTTGTTCAGTCATAGATATGTAAATATAAATTGGCACTAACTCAAAAACAGATGAATTTTGTGTGCCATTTCAGTGTGATATTAACAGTATTGTTACGTATGATCTGCTTGCAATCCTGTTAGCATAGGGTTAAGTATAATCAGTATGGTGTGGTAGTTATATATCCCTGCCCCAAGTCATCAAAGTGATGCTGTTGAATTTTTTCCAGTGAGATTGTGAGGATCAGAACGGGTAAGAACAAGCATGCCTCAAATCTGACAAAACTTGAATAGTATCTAGCGATTTTCAGTCCTTAATTCCAGAAATGGTGCCACTCAGAATTAGGGCAGAATCTGGAGATCCTCCTGGACTCATGGTTCCTGCTTGAGATAGTAGTCATGGCCAGGAGGATATTTGCAGAAATAAATCTTGTATGTCAGTTGCATATTTTCCGGAGGCAATGCTCACAGTCGCTCATACACTAATCACTTCCCAACTGAACTATAGCAATGCATTCTATATGGAGTTGCCCTTAAAGAGCATGCTGAAACACCAGCTGATTCCCAGTGCAGAGGCACATGCAGTGTGGTGAGCGCCCGTATAACACTAATGCTACATGATCTGCACTATGGATTCAGGTGCAATTCAAAGTACTGGTTGTTACTTTAACTGCATTGCATGAAGTTAAATTAACCTGGGACATTCCCAGTGGGTTTCTGCCCATTCCACTAGATCCACTCTAGCCCACCATAGATTCCTATAGCTCTGAATCCACTAGCTTTGCAAAAGGCAATGAAGACCTGACTTTTCCTAAGCTAACATCCACAAGATGTTAATGGAATTCGTCATAATGTGTGTGAGATATGCAGATAATGTTAGGTGTTTCCATGAGGTTTATTTTTGTTCACTGCCCAGAGTTCCTCTAGGCCAGGGGTGGCTGGCTCAGGAATTCTGGGAGTTGAAGTCCACGAGTCATAAAAGAGCCAAGGTTGCCTACCCCTGCTCTAGGCTGTATAAGTACTGTTAAAAGATATGTGTATGTGCGCATGCATGTGTGCGTATGTTATTGAGCAGTGAGTTGGATCTAGTTGAAGTAGATCTCATTAAATTCAGTGTGACATCTTTTCAATTGTATGGTTTCAGGGAATTTAGGCAAATTCGTAGTCAAATCAATACTTGGTTTGTTCTTCCAAAAAACCAAAACGTGGTCTTGGTTTCTCAGTACAGCAGCAAATAGAACTTTTCATCTAATGTAAAATTGCTGAGTTTCAAATTTCATTCTAAAGGAATTTGTCGATGGAATCAAGGGAGATGATGCCATGTCTTTTTATGAGATAAATTTCCATCTCTTATTTGGTTGCAATCTCTTGCTAAATCAGATCATTATTATCACTGATTAGACAGCAGGGAAATATTTAGAAAGAGCCTGATTGAGTTATCTGTTTTTTGGAAAAGGAATGAGAAAAAATAGGGCTGTTGATTTCACATTTGTAAATGTACCGTAGTATATGAGAGCATGGAAGCATAAAACAAAAATCTTTGTAACAGTGACAGCAGTCAACTAAATATTCATTACATTTGAAGAGGAACATTGGGGACTTAGGTGCATTAGTAAATAAATCCATCCTACTGGACTTTTTCCTTGAGTTTTTAGGAATTCAGGAGATGATATAAGTCAGGCATGTCAAACTTGTGACGTCACATGACGTCGTGCAACATATCGTGACTTTTTCCCCATTGCCAGCAATGAGGTGGGCGTGGTTTCGGCATGACGCATCCGGCCCGTTGGCTGGCAGTTTGACATGCCTGATATAAGTGTATTTTACAAATATAGTAAAAAGATTTAAAAACATTACTGGAGCTCTAGCCATGAAGATGCTTAGTGGTATCTTCCTCTTTCTAGGACTCTGAATTTAGTAATGCTGACCAGATGGATCTATATGATGATGTGCTAGCTGCCAGCTCACAACCTTCTGAAAGTTGCACTAGCAGCTCTGAGCCACCAATTGAAAGCCGCCAAGAACAATCTCCTAAGTCAAACAGCAAATCACCTGCTATTTTGTATACGTACAGTGGACTGCGTAATAAAAGGGCTGCTGTTTATGTGGGCAGCTTTTCTTGGGTAAGTATTGTAAATTAGAACAGGAAATAAGCAGTATAATAAGTTGACTTTTTACGAAATACTCATTGATAATTTCAGAGAACAAGTGCATTAAGTGTTTTTGTCATATGTTCACTTTGATTTGATATAAACTATAATAGCCATAGATGCACTAATTGGTTGAAGCATTTACTCTATGCTACAAAACACAATTTTCTTCTGGTGTAGGTGGTTCTTTTTAACAATAGATAGAGATACACTGTTGGTGTATACCTGAGGGGAAGAATAGTAATTTCTGCTAGCATCCATTTGGACAAAGATTGATGAAAAATTAATGTAGTTGGTTTAGAGGTTCTGCCTTTTAAACCAGGACTGCTGTTTTGAGGATACAGAAATCTGGATGATTATTAGATGGCAGCAGAAGAGTTATTTCTGTATCATCTAGACAACTCAGATACGATAACTTTATTCTAAGTTAGAGCTGCTGTGTTGTCCCCCACCCCTCCAAAGAAAAAAGAAAAAAAAATCTGTTGAAGTAAATATGTATTGTAAGAGGAAATAGTCTAGTCTAAAGAAATGTAATGAGAGTTCAGCAAAGGAAAATTGCAGCATTGTATTGTTTTACTAATTAACAGATAGAAATCTTACAGAGGTTTAAGATAAAATACTGTGATTTTATATCTCTTCATATACAGTGGACAACTGACCAGCAATTGATCAGAATAATCCGCTCTATAGGTGTTTATGATGTTGTGGAGCTGAAATTTGCTGAGAACAGAGCCAATGGCCAGTCTAAAGGGTGAGCAATGCAGGGCTTCTCTGTTAATGATTGAAATATGAAGGGCAATCATTATGGAAGATACTTCAGAATAATCTGGACTACTTTATGATAAATCATATATATGAAAATATGCATGCAACATTCTGGCTTTTTGAATGTTGCTTTATTTTTGAAGAAGCTGAACATTTTGCACTATGCCTGCCTGACAAAAAATTTTACTTTGGTAAAATTTATATTTGTTTTGAATGCTATTCTAGGGTCAGACAAAGATAGGACCATTATAAAGAAAAGAATGAAATAAGTACTGATTAACTTAATTTGAACATTGGTTTTGCTTGATTGCTTCAGGAATATGCAAAATATTTCAGACTTGAAATGGACAGAAAAGGTGCTTTCAAACATAGAGCATTTTAAATTAATGAATTGTTCTTCTATTATATGTGTATGTGTATCCTCTCTAAGAAACCTGTCTTTGCTACTCCTTCACCCTCCAGCTATACATAGAAGGATTCCTGAAGGGAAGAAAGAAAGAATTTGTTTGCAGGAAAAGCAGACCGCTGAAATCAGGAGTGTGAAGGGAAGATCAGACTGAAAAGGAATAGAAAGGGGAGATGCATGTCTGAAATTAGCTAAGAGAAAGAATGACCAAGTGAAAATGGGAGACAGAAAACTAGCCAAATTGGATCAAGTTTAAATAACCTAAAATGTTTAAATAACCTAAAATGTTTAACTCTTCCGGCACTAAGGAGATGATGTGGGCAATGGAAAGAAATGAAGATACTGCCCCCCCCCATATGATTAAGTACAAGGAAAGCTGGGAATTTAGAATTGTACAAGAATGGCTGATTGTTCCCTTCCCTTCCCCTTGTTTAGATGGTATTCCTGACAAGAGTTTCCTAATAGTCTTCCGATGATTTTTCTGTGGCTCTTTGAACAGATACGCAGAAGTGGTTGTTGCTTCTGAAAACTCAGTCCACAAACTTCTAGAACTGCTACCAGGGATGATTCTAAATGGAGATAAAATGGAAGTGAAGTTGGCTACCCGGCAAAACCTTGCGCAGTTTGAGGCACAAGCCCGAAAACGTAAGTTTAGCATTTGCAGAAATAGGAATACTTTTTGGGGAGGGGGGGAATGATTTCAGTACATTTAAATATAATTGAAGCCCATCAGAACCTCCTATTTACCACCCTCCAAATTGCACGGGCTTAACTCTGAAGATTTCTGTCGTATCTGGAACACTCCATATCCATAAATAGCTGCACTCTGAACTTCCTCCAGAATTGTTGTGTCTCTAAAGGGGAAAGGTTATGGTACTCCGTTTGGGACCATTGAAAATTGGCAATACATGTCTTGGGTTTTTCTGTTTGGTTTTTCCATTGACTTCTTTAAGAGAACGATGTTGTAGGTCCCAGTATCATCCAGGATTAACTTGATTCATTAGATTTTGATCCTGTTTTTCATCCCAGGGCTGAAGGTAGTATACATAGCACTCTGTCCTCTTCTTTTTTTCTCAGAAAAGCACTTCTGTGAGGTAGGCTGGACGAGAGAGAATGGCCCAAAGTAACCCATTGAACTTGCATCACTGAATGTTGCCTATAGACTAGTTTCCCCACTTAACACCTTAATCATTGCACCATGCTGGTGTGAGGGAAAGACTTAAAGAAATAGAATTTAATTAGATCAGCCAAATAGCCAATTCCCACTGTCATGTTTCAACCTAATCAGGTGTACTGTTTTTGTATTTTGGGGCTTTTTGTGATTTGTCCTAGACAATGGTCAGGTATCAGTATTGGGAATAATTTAAAATGCCTGTTTCCATTGAGTCAGATACCTGGATCTCTCTACAGAGTTTAAGCCCTGTGTGAGCATAAGAGCAGAATCTATCCTTCATATGATATAAGCAGTCAGAAACTAGAACAAAGTGGGATTTTATTTATTTTACTTTGTCACAGTAATGTGACAAAAAGTATTTACTGGAAGTTTATACATGTATGAAAGGGAAACCCTGTACTACTCATGTGCTTAATACTTTTCCTCATTTGTGATGTCTAACAGGGGTGCCTCCAAGGGCTCACTCGAGGGATTCCTCAGACTCGGTTGATGGCCGAGCAACTCCAACAGAGAACGCTATCCCACCCCCACGCATTGAGAAACCTCCTGTTTTACCTTTCTTTAACCGTCCTCCCTCTGCGCTTCCTCTGATGGGGCTGCCCCCTCCACCCATACCGCCCCCTCCACCCCTCTCTTCGAGTTTTGGAGTTCCCCCTCCCCCTCCTGGTATCCATTACCAGCATCTCATGCCTCCCCCACCTCGACTTCCCCCCCACTTATCTGTGCCACCTCCGGGGTCAGTGCCACCTGCCCTGCACCTCAATCCAGCTTTCTTCCCACCCCCAAATGCGGCCATGGGCCCTCCACCTGATGCCTACAGCAAGGCTTCTGCACCGTATAATCACAGCAGGTGAGAACGAGTCCGCTCTTAAGAATGTGCAAAAACTGGAAGCAGCACGAAGAATAGCGTCTGGGGTCTGATTAAAAAAAGGGACTTTGTAAATTGTTTGTTAGGATAGAAAAATGTGTTTTAGCTGGGCAATATAGAAATGACCGAAAATGCCTCCAGTCACAGGGAAAGATGTCATCACTTAAGAGTCTTAAGATTACCATAATATCTGCTATGGTGGAAATAGAAGAGAGAGAGAGATTCAGCAAACTTCTTCCTTTTTGGGGGGGGGGCAAGGCTATTAATCATGCAGGGTGGGCAAAGTTCTACTTGAAAAAATTGTTCTCTGCCTCTGAATGATGGGTGCATTCTTCTGTACTGCAGCAGGGAGTTGGGCCCATTACCTCCCCCTGTTGGTGAATCAGAATTTGATGATATCATGAATAGGAACCGAGCAATTTCCAGCAGTGCCATATCCAAGGCTGTATCTGGGGCCAGTGCAGGTAAGTGCAGTTGCTTGATGCTGTCTTTTCTTCCTAGCTCAGGCCTCAGTTTTAACATCTTGTTTATGTTGTTGCGCTGCAGGGGATTACAGTGATGCTATTGAGACTCTGCTTACAGCCATTGCTGTAATTAAACAGTCACGTGTAGCAAATGATGAGCGGTGTCGGGTCCTTATCTCTTCGCTTAAGGATTGCCTCCATGGCATTGAAGCCAAGTCTTACAGCATGGGCACTGGCAGCAGCAGCAGTTCCTCGAGGTTTGTTACAACAAGCAAAACTATTTGTATTTATCTGGCTGGATTTATTATATTCACGATTCAGTCCTATTTTTCTTTGTTTGGGATTTGTACATCCATATAAGCAGTGTATCCCTTTGTAAAACAAAAAACAAAAAAAAACAGCAAGTTTATCCAATTACCACACTTGACATTTCTTGTTATTTTCCAGAAAAAGACATCGGTCACGTGATAGGTCACCCAGTCGGTCACGTGAGAGCAGCAGGAGGCACCGAGATGTGGTTCATAATGAAGATCGACATGAGGACTATTTCCAAGAAAGAAGCCGGGAGCACGAGAGGCACAGAGACAGGGACAGAGAAAGAGATCGGCATCATTGAGAGAAGTGAGAACATTTTTTAGATGGGGCAAGGGAATGTTAATATGCCTGTCTTTCTTTATTTCTTCCTCCCTTTAAAAAAAGAAAGCAATCTGTCTCTTCCCTCTAATTGGGTATCCTAGTCCAGTGATGGTGAACCTTTTAGAGACTGAGTGCCCAAAATCTGGCCCCGCCTGCCCGCAGGGCCACTCACCGCCTCCAGGGCCCGCCTCAGATCGCCCAGGCAGCCCAGCAGCGCCATGGCAGCCACGCCCTCTGCCCGCGCCCTGTGTGCGATAGGGCGTGAGGGCAGAGTCTTGACTACACTGCCTGGCTGCCATGTCCTGGCCTGCGCTGCTCCGCGTGGGCCACGCTCGGGGGCGACTCTCCTCCAGGGGGGCTGCTGGTGAGGGGGTCGCGGGGGGAGGCAAGACTGGGGCAACGCCAAGTGTGCCCATAGAGAGGGCTCCGAGTGCCGCCTCTGGCACCTGTGCCATAGGTTCGCCACCACTGTACCTAGTCCATATTGTTGTCAGCAGAATCCGTGGTGGGCATTCGGCAGGAGAGGTGATGTTATATTAAGACTTGAATCCTGCTTTTTTTTTTATTTGTGGGCATTTAATTTTCAGTGCTTTGTAAAGTTGTTTCAGAAGTTTGGGGGACTTGAAGGATTAGAAAATAACTTTATTTGTCAGTACTGTTCTTCCTGTTGTTGCCAATTCCTTTTTATGTGAAGCAGCTTCAAGAACAGGTAGTCCTCAACGTACGACCATTTGTTCGGCAACCGTCCAGAGTTACCACAGTGCTGAACAAAGTGATTATGATTGGTCCCCAAAGTTATGAGTGCTGCAGCACTCCTGCAGCCACACGATTGTGATCTGGGTGCTTGGCGATCCATTTGCATCTACAGCTGGTTGCCAAGCGCCTCATGATCATGTGATCACCAGTTGCAGTTGTCCTTGCCGGCTTGCCCAGAAGGTTAATGGGGAAGCTGGCAGGGAGGGTCGCAAGCTGCTGTCACCTGCCGAGAGGATTCCCTCTTGTCTCTGGAGGCTGACTGAGAAACCTCTGTGCTGAGGCAGGATTTTGGTGTTTTCCGCCAGCCCCCAGAGTTGTGTCTCTGAGAGTTGGCTGAAAAAGCCTCATGCTGAAGATTTCCTGGTCTGATAGTTTACCTCTTAGGGTGATTGAAGGAAAGTCTAAACCCTTTCAATGGTATAGTCCAGGACCAGTAACTCGCCACAATTGCCCACTTCCAAATAGACTGGGAGCAAGTGGGATCCTCCTCATTATGCTCGCTAATTCCCCATGGGAGTCACAACCCATAATTTGAGAAGTCCCGCCTTGAGCTTGCAGAGATGTAAGGAACCATAGCATCACTTAAAAATATTAGCACCTTCTCCAAAATTTGGCTGGTTTTTCCTGTTTTGTTTTTTTTCCCAGGGAAAATGACCACATTGCTGGCCATGCCCCCTTTGACCCCAAGGCAAGGCAGGAAAAGGAACTGTGGCCCCTGGGCCCAAAAGGATTATCCAGCACTGCTGTAGATAATCAGACCAGAGCTTCTAATTTAACTACTTAAACAAGAAGGAAATCCTGAAGTACATTTGTGCAGAATCTGCTTTGTTCTTTCCTGGGTGAAGTATATGCCTAAATTCATATCTTATTTCAGAAGGGGAAATACTAGTAAAACAAAATTTCTAAAAAAAAATAATCTCAAATTTAACTGATTTCATTCCACTGTAATCTGCTCTGGGTTAAAGGGAATTGGACACTTCAAAAAAAACAGAACAAAACTAAACTACAACCTTTTGATTTCCACCTATTTCCGAATAGTTGCATAAGACCTGAGGTGGTGGTCTTTTTTGGTAGGTACCGTTCTGTGATGAGAAGTAAGTAGTTGGATTATGCCTAGTCTATATAATTCAGTGGCAGAATAAACCTGGCTTCAAATCCTAATCTGGGTCAACTATGCTCTGAAACAACCCACAACTTTCAATTCCCTCTGTATATAGGAATTCACTCTTGGAATTGCACTTTCCTAAACTAGGCTCTCAAAAATGCCTTTAAAAGTGACTAACATTATATGTTTCTTTCTTTTTGCAGGGATGCTGGAAGCATTCAGTGTTTTTATGGACTTATATCCTGTCCTTAATCAAGACTAAAGGATGGGGGATTCTCCATCCACTCCTTCCCGCTGCCCTCTGCTCTTTCCAGACCCCCTTGGAAGTGACTTTGCCTGTAGGACTCCATCTGGCACACTATGGCACTAAGACTTGAGTTCTTCCTAAGTGTGCTGCTGCTGCTGCTGTTGCTTGATGGAGGAACACTGAATGACTTGGAGTTTGGGAGGGGTTGTCTGAGCCACTGTGACCAGGGGGCCATTTCAATCCATGGATTCTTGGACCCAAAGAGAATGGTGCTTTCCACAGAGGTCTGTCACCTCTTTCCTTTCCATGGCGTTTTAGAAACACCCAGGGAGGAATACATCCAGCTTCTCTCCTGTAGGAAGACCTCATGCTTCAGCACAGCACAAGGTATATTACCATAGCCTCACTGGAGCTTATGTTCAAAATTCAAACTGCATTGTCTTTTTGGGCATCAGTCCATAGAGTCCTCCTTAATTTTTGATCCTTTTTCCAAAACAGCTTCAGTCTTGCACTCTTAACAGCTTTGTACACAGCTTAGAAAAGTTTTGTTTTTCTTTTCTGGAATGAGAACAGGCTAGCTGTTGCTTCCAGTCACGCCTCTTAATTCCTGACAGTTGTCATACCAATTTAACCTAACTTCTTTTAGGAGGGGCTGTGCTGCTAAGGCTTGCCCATAAAATTGAGTCTCCCTTAAAAAATAAATTACCTTTCGCTATTGCAGGAACTCTATCCACAGGTGATTTACTGACAAATTCCTTGCTTTGTTTCACGCATTAGCTGCTCTGATTGTAATTTCGTACACAAACATTTGTTTTCAAGGCCATTCTTTCCCAGCATAGCACCTTCCTTGTTGTAGAGGAAGAGTTGTGACTAGATTCAGAAACATGGAATTGGGGCAAAGTCAAGCTGAGGCTTCTGGACATTATTGATTAGAGCACACCTTCAGCATTTTAAATTGTGTGTGATGTAAGTGTTGAACTAAGGTCCAAAACTACCCTTGCCCCCATTCTCATTTGGAATTTTCACTTTGGTGGGATTCACTCACACATTTGCTTCAGTGACATAAAACCTTAGTGGTCTCTGGCATGCCAGCTGAGGGAAAGAACAAAGTTAAGTTTTTATTATGTAAACATAGAACTAGGATTCCTGGATCCAGTGAGCCTTTCAGCTGGCAACCAATTGAAACCAGAAACATATTACATGAGAATCCTTACGGAAAAACAGTGGCTGCAGAAATCTTGATTCAAGTGTCATCTTTGAGATGGAACTTTTAGTTTTCAGTGCTCCATCCTAGCTGAGCACCCCAGTTACACAAAATCAAGTTACATACCCTGGATTTCTTTAGTAGACCAAGCATCTATTACATTGTGACTATCCAACTGCATGGTGAAGCCCTCCTCATAGAAGGATCTGTCTTGTCTCGGAGAACAATTAATTGGATAGGTTAAAGAGGATAACTGTGTCACCAAGGGATATGATGCCTCCTTTTGTGCTGTTGATCCAAGAGGGCCTAAGGTCAATGTTTTTTTAAGAGGAAATAAAAAGTTAATGTAAGCCAGCGGAGAGAGCTTAAACTGTAAAGTATACAATACGGATTGGAAAAGTTGCTTTTTACCTAATGGGACATTTTTAGTTTGTTTTGAAATAATGGAAGAAAAAAAAAGAAGAAAAACAGACAACAGAAAACATAACTTCAGTTCCCTTCTACTCTCCAACTCCTGTTCTTCGTGATTTGATTTGTTTGTCTTTTTCTGATAGGTTGGAAATTGTGTAATAAACTTGATGATATTGTCAATCTTTTATACTGCATTGTATTGTTTCTTTTCCTTTTGTAAGTTTTAAAAGGGAGGGTGAGTTGTTTTTTAGAAATCTCCATTAAAAAAAAAAAGATTGTAGGGGGAGGGATTGGGCTAAATGTGACTTAGATACGTCAGTGAAGATGTATAAATAAGGCAAGTGCCATGTTCTAGCTGGGTGCTAGCCCTTGTACAACCATGGCTTTATGTAATGCTAAATTAGTTCAAAAACCACTTTGTGTACAAAAATTAAAATGCCTTTTTAAAAGATAAAATTTCTTATCTCATCATTATATTTAACTAATCATACTTCAGACTGTGTCTGAACATTTGACAAAATCCCTGAGAGTATTGACTTCTGGTTAAACTTAATAATCCCCAGGGGGGTTGTTGTCTTTACCTGAATTTAGTTTTTGGTCATGATTTTTTTTTTGTAGCCTGATTACCTTAGACATAGGAAAACATGCTGGAGCAGGAAATATACCTACACTCCTACATTTCATAGGAAAATACACATTATTGGGAGATTGCTATAAACTGGGCATAAGACCTATTTTGCCATACTGCATAAAAGTTTGCACTTCACTTCCTCTGTATAAAGAGTGAGCAATCTTCTCAAGGATCCCTGCCAGTAACTTCTCATTCTCATTGGGCAACGGTTGTGCTGAATCTAGTGAGCTGCTAGAGGAGAGCAGGCTTTTGTCAGAGGATAGAACGCCTTGCATACAAGAAGCAAACAGCTAAAAGAAAATCTGTGTTCTACTACTGTATGTGAACAGTGTTCCACTAAGCCTCTGATTTGCCATAAAATGGTGCCGTCTGCAATACTTTAATCAGTGATGAGGCTTGAAGGATGTGATGCTTTCAGAACATAGTAGCTTGAGTAATGGACTGCTGTGGGTGGGGCTTAGTTCTAAGGGGGTTGGGTTTGCCTAGTTGCTAGGCATCCATTATGATCTTGTGCATCAGACGCAATCTCAAGTAGGCCAAGCAGGTAGCTGGCCTGAAGAATTGGTGCCATTTATCCTTTTCCACCATGACATACTCCCTGGCTTTCGGACTTGTCAATGCTGCAAACAGATACCTGACTGCCGAACCTTTCCGTTTCCAAGTGGCAGCCACAGGCAAGCAACTGAAGCCTCGTCAGGTGTGGGTACTGCAATTTGTGACCCCACATGGAGCTGGAGCAGCTGGCCCAGGAGAAGGGGCTGTCCAAAAAGTTCACCTTATCAGTGCCCTGAAACGCTACTTAGCAGCTGACCCAAATGGCAAAGTCACCTGTGACCAGGATAAGCCAGGACCTCAGACGTTCTTCCTGCTGCATCAGCATCCAGATGGCAAGGTGCAGTCATTCAGGCCAAACACACCTATTGATTATATATCCCAAGCCACAGAATTATTTCCAGTACTATTTAGAGTTGATTTGGTGGGACTGGGTTGAGGAAAAAGGGTGGGAAGGAAAGGATGGGGAGAAAGAAAAAAAATGGGAGTTGTTTGCTGTGACAAAAAGAATCATTTGCTGTTCTCCCATATGTGGTGAGCTTATGGTTACAATGCATTGTAATAAATGGCAGAAGTTAAAAGTATGCAGTGCTTAGGAGCTAGTTGATTCTTAGTTTGTACCTAGACCTAAATAAATCAAGTTGGTAGTTTTCAATATCCTATTGTTGGGCATAGACTGAGTATACTTACCTCCAACCATAACCGAAATCCTTAATAAAACAGCTAGTGGACTAAATACAGAGTTTGTTCTTACTACTTAAAATATGCTGTTCAACTATAATGTGTTGGTAAAAAAAAGAGTCTGGATCTTTATAGCAGAAGGGTCTGGACCAGGATGTGCCATAGGATGTATAGTTGCAGAAGTGCAAGTTTCAAATAAACACACATTCCCTAACCCATGGTATACAATGCTGCAACTGACATTTAGTAATACCTGGAGAGCCATTCTAGCTTTTCATTCTCAGTCTGAGTGTCACCACCTCCACCCCCTTGTCTGATGAGGTTGACTTGGTAACATTTCTTTCCTGGCAGGTGTCTCTGCAGAATGAGCAGTCCAAGCGTTACCTGGGCGGGGCAGAGGACAATGTTACATGCTTTGCCCAGGCTTCCAGTGAAACAGAAAAGTGGACCCTGCACCTGGCAATACACCCCAATGTAGCAATCTATAACCCCAACAGGAAGCGTTATGTGCGTTGTGATGAGAAGGCTGAGGTATTGCGCTGTGATCGTGATATGCCTTGGGGGGCTGAATCAGTCATCACTATCTACTATGATTTCAAAGGTGGGGAAAAGTGATTTTAGATGTAATTATTATGCATAAGGAATTTTGGAAGTCCAGAGTCTTATTTGTATCTCTTCTTTAAGGTGACTCAACTTCTAGTGGGATACATAGATAGGACTGGTTTATGGATAACTTTGCTTCATTTCCAACATAGGCAGCTGTCCTAAAACTAACATTTGAAACCGTCTCAAGAAGCAGGATGCAACTTTGAATAAAACACACTGAATACTTCTGAATAGGCTTTAGTCTAAAATAAAATAAATCTTACCATTTCAAACATAAAGACTACATACATAAAGCTAAAATAAGCCATGATTAGGATAGAATCCTAAATACATTTTCTGCAAAGGTATCTCACTGAGATGAAGAGTTGCCTGACTAAACAAGAATAAGATTATACAGTACATAATTTGAAAAAGTGAGCTGAATTGGGGCCAATGCATGACCACCTTTTCAACAGTTTCCCAAAAAACCTGATTAAAATAAACACCAAGGGGGCAGTACATCACGTTTTGTGTTAAATAAATACATATTTTCAACATTTTTGTATTAGGCTACATTGTGTCTAACAAATTGCAGAAAAATAATGGTTTCATCATCTTTTAAGAAGTATAGATTTTTTCCATAGTAACATTCTTCTGTGATGTGGTTGTTGATGACATGCATTCCAACATTACTGTCATATCTACAATATTGCCAATATAATTTTGAAAACTTTTCAGAATCAAGTTTACTTTTAAAACTTATGCTATCGTTGTACACAGGAATAATCATGTAAATCTTAGAAGCAATCATCAACTTATTGAAAATGTAGGGTCATTCCTTCACCTTGCTCTTTTCCCTTAAGATTCCTCATATTTTCTTCCTGTTGCCTCAAGATTTTGTCCCTTTTATCATGTAATCCTTTAATTTCTCTACAAAGAGGACAATGCACATTTTTGAAAAGCAGGAGCAGAATATCACCTTGAGACTAATAAAAATAAGTCAAGGTCTAATGACCTTGAATGAAAAAAAAATCTCCATAGACAGACAGATTGCGTCATTAGGATACTATAGAAAGAACTATGGAGAGTAATCTGCTTGATTACTTCAGAAGGGGGGAAGGGGGATCCAAGAAACTACAGACCAGTCAGTCTGGCATTGATTATTGGGTTACTTTAGAAATTTGTAAATGTTTATTTGTTTTGTAGAATTTCTAAATTTGTAGATCAATTTGTAAACATTTTGAAAATAATGCGATGATCATTGCATATCAGGAGGGATTTGTGGCCAGACTAATCTTATCTCCATTTTTATATGGTACCTTCATTAGTAGATTGTGGGTATACCATGATTATAACATACGTTGACTTCAGCAAAGCAAGTGATGAAAAAAACCCTATATGCTGATTAACAAACCGTTTTCAGTATGTGTGTAGTTGACTCAAAAACTACATTTATATACATCTATGAAATGTTTACTATACAGTCTATACTGCTTATGAATAGTTGAACAAATATTTATTGATTTTATTGATTTGATTTAGAGGTGGCCCAACTCTTGAAACTTTTGGGTGGCTTACATGTCAAAAGTAGGACACAACAGAATGCAATAAAAAAGACAGGTTCATTGGGAATAGGTAACTTAACACATCAAAAGAAAACTACAGAGGACCAAAAGTTACCCTAACTGCAGGCCTGGGAGCAAAGCCAAGTTCCATAAGCAAGGCCAGTGGAACAGCTGCAGCGTGGGAGCCTTGTGAATCTCCAGGGGATGCAATTTCATCTATTGTGGGCAGGTGCCACAATAACAAAGACACACTTTCTAGGTTCCAATAGATGGTGTTGTTTAATTGAACCGACTCAGAATGTGCCCACTCTGCCCAGTCTTATTAGGTGGGCAGGAACTATTGGAGATAGATGGTCCCTCAAATAACCAGCCCCTGTGCAGGGAGCTTATCAGCTTATGCAAGTGATACAAACTTAGGTGAGATAACCAATAGCCTAAAAAAAGAAAATTAAAAAATAATATTGATAGGCTAGGGAGGGGCTAAATCTGCATGAATTTGAATAGAAACAAATTACAATTTCTTCTCTTAAGAAAAAAGAAATCAAATGAATAGATATAGAGTAGGCAATATCTGCTTTGATAATCTTCCATAAGAGATAGGATTTTGTAATTATCAGCTGATAGGGCTGTCCAAAAGACAAAATAATTTAGGATGTATCAGTAGAAATGTTATTTGCAAATCATGGAAAGTAATAGTTCCACTGGATTCTGCACATCAAACTTCATTTGGAGTACTATGTCCAGTTGTAGGCCCATATTTTAAGAATTATTCAAATGAACAGGCTTATAGAACATAACAGCACGAGCAGCAGCAGATGGCCCATCCATCAGTCTGACCTTAAGAGTGGCCAACCATCTGCACAGGGAAGCCCGCTAATCTCCCATCAGCTGGCCTTCTGAGGCAGCCACACTGCCTCAAGGCTAACTGATTCCCATGACTTCCATGAACTGGTCCAATCCTTTCTTTAAAAAAAAAAAAAAAACAGCCAAGCACCATGTCTCATGGCAACAAATTCCTGTTGCATTAAAAAAATGTTTTTTAATTGATCCTGGTTCTTCCAAGATTCAATTTCATTGGATGACTTCTGGTCTGGTATATTCTGAAAGATAAAAGAGCTTCTCCTTGCCCACTTTATCCACACCGTGCATCATTCTGTGCAGCTCTATTATGTTCCCTCTCATTCGCCTCCTTTGTAGACTAGAAACCAGAGCTGGAATACTAAGCCCTGTGAGGAAAGACCAAGGAATCTGGGTATGTTTGTCTTGCAGAAAAGAAAAGAGGGGAAATTATATTATTTTTCAAGCATATGAAGGGGGCATCATAATGAAGAAGGGTAAGAGATAGAATGATGATCGTGCTTGAGTAACATTGTCATATCCGCTAATATCTTCCCCCAAAGCTATTAAGATAGCCAGACAAACTCCTAAAATAATCCTTTGTTTTAATATGTGAAAAAGTTAAGCTTGAGTCATTTGCATCTCCTCAATAGGTCTGGATTCCAGGGCACACAATGCTGACAGAAGGCAATTGTCCCCATATATACCAGGTGAATTCAAATTCTGCTTGCCCAGGAAGTCACTATGGATAGTGCAAAGTTTGATTTCCTTAACAGCATTTGTTAGGTAATTTGGGTAAATCCAATTAGACAGTAGTACAAGCACTGCACTGACACCAAAAAGGGGGATATATTCACCAGGGAGGCTTCCATGCCCAAATTCAATCTTCTTTGTAATATATTGCAAAAATATCTATTCCTCTCTTCACTTCAAATTCTTCTTTCTGTCAAAGGCATTCCATACGGTCCTACTTTATAGTACACGTGGAGACAAGCTAACCATGAACATCTGATTCTACTGGAATTAGGGGCCACAGTCTTTAGTTATACCAAGAAGCTACACATTAAAAATCCTCAATATAGTACTGAAAAGAAAATAAGACTGATAAGAAAACAGATGTGATTTTAACACCTAAACTGGGGGCAAAGCTAAAACCAATTAACTTAACCAATGCATTAAAACAACAACATTTCTTCCAAAAATATTCTTTCTCAAAGCAAATATATTTTTTTAAAAGCCATATTGTCCACAAAACAAAAACAAAACCAAGGAGGCAATATCTTTCTTAGACTAACTGAAGAATGTACGTTATAGTTGCAAGCCATGATATTTCCAAGCATTCTTCATCAGGCAAGATATTTAGAAACCAGGAAAAATGGGAGGGATGTGCAAAGATGTTATTTATGTCATGTCTATACAAGTTTCCATTCTTAGATTGACTGGCCCCAAGTCTCCAGGCATGCAGATTATTTAAGAGGCTATTTTGGGTATACCAAAGCTCTCCCAAATGTTGGGAAGAGAAAAGCAAAGGCACGCTAAATATTTCAAGGTTGAAATGTCCCAACCCCGAAATGTGTCATTATAGCTAGATGTATTCTGATCTCTGTTCTGCATTAGATTCAGGACCATCCATTTCTAAGTTGGAAACCAAGGTGGAAAAATTTCAGAGCCCTCTAGATACGATCAGAATAATGTTGGGATGAGATACTGTATTTTGGAATCAGATTTTCTGAACCATCTCTAGAAACATATCTATACAAATAGGTGAATATAATTTCGAACCACTAAATTGAAAACACTTTCCAACCTTTATGAGATGCACAGATTCTTTGGTAGAAGGAAAACAGAAAGTAGATGAACAGGCTTTATATTTTAAAAAGTTCTAGGCAATTTCAGCTATTGAACTAGGAAACAAACCAATCCAAGAGAGAACAATTTAGTACTGCACAGAACATAATCCCAATATAAGTAGTTTAAAAATCCTCCTCTTGTCCTGAATAGAAGTTCACTCAGAACAGTTCAATTTGGGCTTTAAATCTGATTTTAAAAAGAAAAAAAAGAATGTATGCAGTAAATTATAGCTATGGGAAACTGGGCTAATTCAAAGGCGGTGAGAACAAAGATGTTGGAAATGGGGACTGTAGGATGAAAGCCTCTGCTGTAATTCTAGAATTAAATGAATCGTTGCAGCTCTGCTTTGCAGACATTCATTTTGAGATTATTCTCCAGGATTGAAAACCAAGCCCTGTCAACCTCTTTTGTTCTCTTCTCCTGCTCTGTCTCCAGTGAAGAAGTACGGATTGAGAAATGGGGCAGGTAAACTCTTAGCTTCCAATGGTTCACTGGTATCTGACGTTACTGCCCAAACCATGTACTCCTTGGAAGTCCATGGTGGCTTGGTTGCCTTCCGGGATGATGAGGGAAAGTATTTGACTGGGCGAGAAGGTAGCATGAAAACCCTAAAGATGGACAGACCTGGACGGGATGAACTCTTCAGTGTGGAAGCAAGCCCTGCCCAAGTTTCACTGCGCTCCTCTTCTACCAACAAGTTTGTCTGTTGCAAGCCTGGTGAGTTGAGCGAAAACAACGTTATCTGTCTAGATATGAACAGCAATCGTGACAATTGAGCCTCTTACAATAACCGTTAACGGTAACTTGTTATTTTGCCTAATCTGGTGAGTGGAATGACTTTCATTAGTCTCTTGCCCTGGAAAGAACTATAGCCCAAAATCTGCGAAAATGGAGAGATCTTACAAAAGCGATTTTTTTGGAGGGGAGACCCAAAATAAGAGAGCAAAGATTGATTCAGTGTGGATTGTTATTAATGTCACCAGGCAGCTTTAAGAGCAAGAGAAAAGATGAAAAACAAAAAGGACATCTCACGGTTGGTTTAACAGATTTCCCTGCACATTGCAAAGGCCTGGATTAAATCAGTGTTTTTCAAACGTTGTGTCTTTAATATGTGTGGACTTCAGCTCCCAGAATTCCCCAACCAGCATGGTTCTGGGAGCTGAAGTTCACACATCTTAAAATTGCCAAGTTAAAAAAACACTGGATTAGATGATATTTGTGGCCCCTTGTAACTCTACAGTTCTAAGGTTCTGTAAAAATCAAATGAAAGATATGACTCTACATAATCCAAGCATCTGGCTAGGTGTCATAATAGCAATATTGGGTTGGATTCAGATATACTGTAATCCACTGAAATAAAAGGGACTTAAGGCAGATTTGATTTAACCCTAAAGAGTACTATAGATTAGTTTGAGAAAGCAGCTGGCAGAAATCTTCCATCATGCCGTCTGCTGCACATGGAGACTTGTATTGTGATTGAACTATTCTGATTCCATGCTGAGAAATGTATATAAACGATAAAGGAAAATGTCTTGACCAACCCAAGGATACATCTAAAATTTTGCTTAACTTAAGCAACATAGGTCCCACGAGAATGTCATGAAAATCAGATTGTTAGGATTTTCGTAAGAAGGACAGGATTGTGGAAGTATTACAAATTCTTTTCCTGGTCTCTGGTTACTATCCTTTTGCAATACAGTTGAGCACTGCTTTAGCTTGACTTTAGACAACAAGGGACTATAGTTTTAATTTATTGGGCTGAAACCATAATGAGTCTTAACTTGTTTACTGTTCTGCAGGTGCTGACCTCTATGCCACTGCAATGGCAGTAAGTAACACAGAGATCTTCCAACTGTTGTATGATGATGCTACAAAGAAGGTGTGCTTTCGTGGCCATTGTGGCACATACATGTCCTTGGTGAGTCCCTCTGCATAATGCACGAATGGGGATAGACTGGGAAAGATCAGCTACTTCAATCTGTTACTAAGTGTGTCATGACATTTGCCCTCATGGAAGGAAAGGTAGACATTATCAGTAGTCCTTCTTTCCTTCCTTGCTTTACAAATTGTTCTTGACTTACAACCGTTCGTTCAGAAACAGTTCAGAGTTACAACAGTGCTGAAGAAATGGACTTATGACTGGTCCCTGAAGTTATGGCCAATGCAGTCACATGAGCAAAGTTTGGGCATTTGGGAAGAAGGTCTGATGTGGCCAACAATTGCATCACAAAGGGTCAGACTGGGCATGACTCCTCAGCAGTGGGATGAAGTCAACAGGAGTGGTGGAGTGCAAGGCATCAGGGTCTCAGAGTGCAGGGCAGTGAGGGTGGTTGGGCTAGGGAAGCTGGGGTTTCCCAGGTGTTTAGCACTTCCCAGGGTGTGGTGGCTTTGCACTGTGCTGCTGAGGTAGCTGGGGCAGCCATGGCTTCCAGGAGTGATTGCAGCTTCATGTTGTGCTGCAGCTCAGGAGCTTCTTGAAGCTCCAGGCCCACAGTACACCAAGAAGCCTTTCAGCTGCAATCTATTCTTTCTCTGCCCGGCTGCACTTATGCTGTACTGCAGCACTCCCTCAACTCTTGGATGGCCTGCACTGGGCCTCCCCGGTCCTCTCCCACCCCCTTGCAGCTCCCACATGCTCCTTACTGGGATGCCTTCTGTTTCCTCCACATCTGGAGGTACAATGGCAAGTGGAGCCAAACTGCCAGGATTGCTTTCGCTAAGTGATACGGTCACCTGATGTTGTGCTTTACCACCCCATCACTTAGAAACAGATATATTGTGATCAAATTGTGATCATAATCCAAGGACTACCTATACTCACACAATTGTTTATCAGATTATATTATTCGAATTATCCACATGAATGCTCAATTATGACTTCAGTTAAGTAACACAATTGTGTGTCCCAGAAACTATTTAAATGTCAGTAGGAAATAGAACTATTTTTGTCTGTGTTTCATGAAAAACAATAACAAAATTGCTACTGTATCAAAACCAAAAACTGAAAACATCCTAGATCTCCACCACCTCATATATTCAAGATGTATCTTGAATATATGTGGCACACCATAATAGGCATAAATGTCCTTTGATGGTTCTCTAATCCCAATAATCTAGGTAATTCCCCAAAAGATCTACTGATTTTGCTGCCACACCCAACCACTTTTCTAATTTGGAAATTCTTTTTTTTTTCCCTCTCTAATTTCTGGTGAAATATAAATAAAATATTTTAATGTTTGAACAAAGAATCAAATTAATTTTTATTGCATAATTTTAAAAGTGGTAAACAAATTCCATTAAGATTGCATTTGGGATTGACTTCTTTACAGTACATTCTGACAGCAATGTGGCTGCTAGTAACTTATATTGTGGGCTACTAATCTTTGTCTTTCCTGGCAATAAACACCTATTCCAAAATCTGTCACTCTGACAGATTGAGGTTTTCCTAGGACCAGGACTTTGAGTTTCTCTCTAAAATATCTGTCCATCCAGAACTGAAACTAAACTAGGAAGTAGTGCCTTATGTTACCATTCTTTGAGTGACAGTTCTAATATATATTGTAGTTAGTAATCACAGAGTGTATATGAGTGTTGTGTCTACACAGTAGCACAAAGGCGGAATCATGCAACACACTAACATAAACCACAATTTCTGGGTTCATGTAACATGTTAAAAAAAAACCTGTCAAACCATATTATGGATTATCACAAGGTACATACCCAATAATCGTGTGTATTCATACAACACTCGAAGCCAAGCTGTACAAGATCATGTCCTGATAGCAATGAGGTCATGGAAGCAAGACTAAGGTCACCCTCAAATAGACTAAACTTTTAGATTTGGACAACACAGTAAGTAAGCCAAATGCACTGCAGGTTAATGTGATACAAACACAGCCATTATCTTCAATCATCTTACAAGAAGTTGCTGAATTTGGGGCTGGGTCATGGCCTATATAGAGACAGGCTAACATATAAAACCAGCATTTTTAATGCAGAGCCATATAGCAAGGATTGAAACTCAAGTTTCAATCTCAAGGTTAGGAATGTTTTTTTCAAGATCGGGTAAGGCAGAATGACTGAGTCCTTTCCAGTAAATATACTCTTTTCTCCTACAGGGACCCAATGACTGTATCATTAGCAGCACCAAACAGGACAAAAATGTTTGGTTTGAACTCCAGTATCAGGATCAGAAGGTGTTGCTTCACATGGGAGACAAGTATGTGTCTATGCGGCCCAACGGACAGCTCCTGGCAATCCCCAAAGCTGCAGGTATAAGTTGGTCAGTAGCTTTCATTGCAATTACATGGCTTCACCGTGGGCAGTATTAAAATATGGTCAAATCATGGAAAAGAAATCACAGACGGCCCACTGAAAATTAATATTAGGGCTGAGCTTATACAATGAGAGCTCTTTTTAAACTATTGATTGCTATTGTTAATAAGCAGCAGCGACATTCCTTTCCCTCTCTTAACTCCATTAAGTCAACCAAGTTCATAGGCAAGAAAAACCAAATGTACAGGTATAGTATAGGGGGTACCTTGCTCAATAGCAGTAACTGTGAGAGGGACCTTGGAGTCCTAGTGGACAATCACTTAAATATGAGCCAGCAGTGTGCTGCAGCTGCCAAAAAGGCCAACACAGTGCTAGGCTGCATTAACAGAGGGATAGAATCAAGATCACGTGAAGTATTAATACCACTTTACAATGCCTTGGTAAGGCCACACTTGGAATACTGCATCCAGTTTTGGTCACCACAATGTAAAAAAGACGTTGAGACTCTGGAAAGAGTGCAGAGAAGAGCAACAAAGATGATTAGGGGACTGGAGGCTAAAGCATATGAGGAACGGTTGCTGGAATTGGGTATGTCTAGTTTAATGAAGAGAAGGACGAGGGGGGACATGATAGAGTGTTCCAATATCTCAGGGGCTGCCACAAAGAAGAGGGAGTCAAGCTATTCTCCAAGCCGCCTGAAGGCAGGACAAGAAGCAACGGATGGAAGCTAATCAAGGAGAGAAGCAACCTAGAACTAAGGAGAAACTTCCTGACAGTTAGAACAATTAACCAGTGGAACAACCTGCCTCCAGATCACAATCCCAGGTTGATCTTAGATGTAAAAGTAGCACAGGACACCAAGCCCCATACTTTTCCCATGGAGTGGCCTATGTGAAACAGTAGGAGTTGGGTCTCTAAGAGGTTCCTTCTTTGTTCTTGGAGCAGGTTACAAGACGCCTGCTAGCCTTTGGGTATGACATTGCCCCCCTCTCCGCCCACAAACTACGTTTGGCTACTTCTAGCAGAAATGCCTTTCAAGCTATTGTTTGATAATGAATTTAATAGAGCAAGTGCACTAGATATATAAAAATAATTATGATGATACATCTGGGAACAAGTGCCTTTGAAATGTGAACACCCAATGATTAAAGGCTTTCTAGGCCAGTGTCACTATTGTGGTTGGTGTTAGTAAGACCAGGGGAAGGAACTATCAAACCAAATAGTCCCAACAGCCAAATTTCCTAGGATACTCATTCTGGGTACTTTGGGAATTTTTATCTGGTGGGTAAAAGGCATTTTAACAAACATCAGCAGGTGGTTGCAGACCAAGATGAACACTATCAAGAGGATTATATTGCACTTACAGGTAAAAGTGAAGATTTCCTGCTAGTCCTGGTGAACCGGCCTCTACTGATCCTACACAGCGATGCTGGTTATGTTGGTCTGAGTTCTGACATGAAACGGTTGGAAGGGAACTGTGTTGACTACGTGCTCAGCAGCCTGTCACTCAGTGAGGAAGGCTACTATAATTTCCAAATCAGTAAGTATATTGTAGTCTGATTAAGCTCATTTACAAGAGACCCCCAGATTATATGCATTATGAGGGAAACCTGGCATACGGTACTACTATTTCACGCATATACACCCCTCTAGCCTGGCCAGGTGACGGAAGGAAGATCCATAGAGATAAATGGAATCAAGGCCATAACACATCCCCAGTTCTCATAACTGAAGAACTGAAGAAGCTTCTTGGATGAGAAGTGAAACATTTTCAAGGAAAAAACAAGAAAGTCCAGGTGCCTTTTGAAAAGCCCCTTTGGGATAAGATGCTGAGAATACTACTTTCCTTCCTGGGAGCAGAAGAGTTCTCCCTCACCGCTTCCTCTTTTTTTCAGCAAACCTTAAGATTTCCTATAGCTAATGTCATGGCAGTGCAAAACTAGCAAGCTACAGCCAACTTGCTGGTGAGAAGGAGAAACCAATTGTGCTTCCCAAACTCTTTAGTAATCTTGCATAAGATTACTAAAAGTGGCATGGTGTTCCTGTAAAAAGCAAGATCTTGGTAAGGATGGGTGTGTGTAGTTCCCAATCTACAAAGAGATGAGGCCCTTGGGGTCGAGAAGGTTGCCCACTTATATTTAAACTTGGCACTTACAAGAAACATGGCTACAACCTATGATTCCTTTAATTATCAGAACACCCTTAAAAATCAAGAAAATGGAGCAGCTTTGTTTGTCTGTCTTTCCTAATTTTAGACCTTCCTTCCACTAACTCTGCCAGGTAGCAAATATTGGGCCTTGGATAAAGATGGGCAAATCCTGGTAACCAGTGACCGTCCTGGCAATTTCAGCCTCCAGTTTGTATCCTCTAGCTGTCTTGTAATCAAAGCTTCCAACAACAAATATCTTGTGGCTGATCAAGGAGGTCGAGTATGGACTGGGGCTACTGATGCATCAAATGCAACTCTGTTCCATTATTGAATGGTTCTGACCACAATTAAACTTCTGTTGTGTGTGCTCATTTAATGCCTCCTACTAGGGATACATCATCATGGAAAAAATCTATGTAGTTGCTAGGGGTCGAAAATGACTTGATGGTACATGATCAATCAGTCCATCAGAACACATTTGAAGATGCACTTTAACTATAACAGTTAATATTATTACCAAACTATACTCAAAGTACCTTGGACAGCTATTTGTAATGGCAGAGATAGCCTCGACTTATAACTTTCATTTAGTGACTGTTCAAAGTTACAACAGCATTGAAAAAAGCAATTTATGACAATTTTTCAGACTTAATGACCGTTACAGCATCCCCATGGTCATGTCATCAAAATTCAGATGCTTGGCAACTGACTCATACTTATGACGGTTGCAGTGTCCCAGGGTCATGTGATCCCCTTTTGCGACCTTCTAACAAGCAAAGTCAATGCGGAAGCCAGATTCACTTAACAACCAAGTTACTAACTTAACAACTGCAGTGATTCACTTCAACTGTGGCAAGAAAGGTTGTAAAATGGGGCAAAATTCACTTAACAACTGTCCCGCTTAGCAACGGATATTTTGGGCTCAATTGTGGTTGTAAGTCGAGGACTACCTTTATTACTATAACCCTGTTTCCTCCCATCCCCAATGCAAAATAAGGGAATTATGTCGTCAACAACTGCAACAAAAAAATTGCCCAGTCATGTGTGAAAGGTATGAAATTAAATTGTTGGGGCTGTTCCAGTCGAGGACCCCTTCATATAAACCTGGTTAAATCAAAATTTTCCTTGAACTTAAACACACGACTGAAAGTCTCAGCCGCTATAGCACGTGTGTGTGTGTGTGTGTGTGTGTGTGTGTGTGTGTGTGTGTATCTTTCATTGGTTATATCACTTAGAACTATCACATAATTACAATAGTTGAAAAATAAGTATTTATGTCAAGGGTATTGTAGAAAAAAATCAAGTGTCAATCACAAATTGCCAATACACAACAATAACAATACTGATTTCTAGGGAATGGACATCCCTCTTAAGAGCAGGGCACAGGCTGTAACAAATAGAATTGACAAAGGCATCCTAACAAGAGTCATTATACACATGGTAAAGACTTGAGTCAGTGTCAGAATGTTTCTGTTTGAAGAATCTGAAGAGTACAGCACTTGCAGACAAAATCTATGCACTGGTTGAAGTTCACGGATTCACAGTCTTGAGACCTGCAAAAATCAGTCTTCAACGCCTCCAAGTCCAAGTGGGTCAATTGTTATGCTCTAGGAGGGATACGAGGATGATGATGACGTGCTTAGGCCATCCAGTCTAGGATTGGCAACTCTACTCTCAGGACAGCGCCTCAGCATGCCTGAACCAAGACTGGAACCATATCTTCTTTCATCTTTTCCAAGAAACCAGCTTGCCAACTTCATTCTGGGCTAAGCACGGAAATGGTTTCATGCAATTTCCCTTAATCACAAAGTGTTTCACATAGTGCAATCCACAGAGATTCTCAATATGAATCCAAACTGAAAGGATAAATAAATAAAACAAGGAAATAACATAAGTTGGGCTGAGAGAGAAAGTGCCTGGCCCAAGGTCACCCAGATGACTTTCATAGCCTAGGCCAGGCATGTCAAACTCGCGATGTCACATGACGTCGCACGACATATCGCGACTTTTTTCCCATTGCCAGCAATGGGGTGGGCGCGATTTCGGCATGACGCATCCGGCCCGTGGGCCGGCAGTTTGGCATGCCTGGTCTAGGCAGAACTTGAATTCACATCCTCTTGCTTTCTAGCCCAGTGCCTTAACCACTAGACCAAACTGGCTTTCCCAATAAATCCCAGATTTACAAGAAAATTACCTGGAAAAGGAAGCTAAAGTTAGAATGCCCAGTAACAGCTCAACTGCATAGAAGAAAAGCAAGATGGCATTCAAAATGGCCTCCAAACGCAAGGCGTAGGTCTGCAGAAGTAGATAATAGGCTGCCATCACTGCTGCTGGAAAGGTTAGTGCCAGACTGACAGCAAGTGGCACTTTCCGCTGGCAAAGGTTACCTTTGGAGCCTGCCAGATATAACATATGGGATACAAAACACATGGACCATTCAGCAGAAGTCAGAAACCATCCAGTTAAACCCTTTGAGATGTTCATATGAGAGCCCACCAGAGAAAAAATTGAGCAGCAAGACTGAAAGGGATGTTAACTTGAATTTAAATCTCTCCTCACAATTTTTTCTGCCCCTCGTTTTATCTGGGTCAGTGATGCCTCAGATATTGCAACCTATATTCATTTGAATACAAACAGGACTCTCTTTCAGACTTTGTTTAACAGAGGAAAGTGGCACACAAGTGTTGAAGTTTTGCATATATAGCACTACGCTCTGCACATCCTACTCCTAATATATTCTCATGACATAAAAATGACCTATTAGAAATAATCCCTCCTAAAATGAAAGAATGGCATTCTGAGCTTTACAAATTCTCAGAATATGATTTCATATGGTCACAGATCAAGAGGAGCAGTCTGACCAAAGCTTACAATTCTATTCCCATATATCAAGTTGTTCCATGGTTCCTAATTATTTCCAAACTATGGAATGTAATTTAAACCACACAAAGAAGGGATGTCCATTGCTATCAACATCCATTGGAGTTGAATAGGAACATTAAGAAGGCCTGGGCACAATATACAGTAATAAAAGGCTGCTAGCATTTATATATCTGCCCAGAGTCATTTTTCAAAAACTTGTACATGTTGTTCTCAGGGAGTCAGGTTTCATTTACTGACAATTTGGTGAACAATCTGAAGGTGTGGATGGGGCAGCATCTAGTAAGTTTAAATGCCATCAAAGAAGCTCATTTTTAAATGAGAAATGCATGTGCTATTCCTCTAAATATCATTATGTATCCTTTGATGCTTACCAAAAAATATTCTTGTGACTTCAATTCCAAGATAGAGAAAAAGCATAACCAAGTCCAAAGCCAGATTAGCAGATGGATAAGGCAACAAGAGACCTGAGAAGATACACAAATGGCCACATGAATTGAAAGGAAAGCAAGGTACCCCTCTCCATCTATTACGGGTTTTCAAAAAAAAAAAAGGGAAATGCTTGATGTTGATAAGTATCAAATGTAAAAGGAGAGGCAGTGAATCTCGGCTTGCATTCACTATGCTACAGTCAGATAACCTCCTGCTTTCTAAGGCATGGCTTTGGAACAAGGCAATGGCAAGCCACGTCTGAAAATCCTGCCAACAAAATTGTGAGGACTAGTCTAGGCACTCACCAGGAATTAACATTGACTTGAAGGCAGACATACCGGTATATCTTTTTTGCTGGAGATGGGAAAATTTCAAGATATATGGAAGCTGTAGACCAAGGCTGAAAAAAAGGGCTGAGGTTCTATCTACTCACCAACCTCAATAATTAAATTATCGAAATCTCCAGGATATGGGAAGCCCAGGAATGATAGACGGGAGAATATCCGTTTCCGGAACCTTAAAGTAGGGTAGGTAACACATTTAACTAGGAATTTTGCTAACACCTCTTTTTTAAAAAGCTAGGAGCATTACATTTTGTGTTGTAAAATATATATAATGCTCTTTGAGTTTTTCTTAAATAAGCTGCTGTTCTCCAATAATCTGCTCTGTAATTTGATATCCTTCATTACTAAATGTTGGCACTTGTGATATATCTGAATATCGAAAAAGGAGGCCTGAAATCACTTGTCACACACATCTAAACTATATGTCCAGGAAAATATACAATAGCAAAATCATTTTAACTGTTGGATTTTTGAGCTTTAATCAGCAGAAGTGCTGCACAGGTTCTGGGAATTCTTTATTTGTTTGGGGTTTTTTTGTGCATTAGGATTAGGGGGGAGGCTTCCAGATAAGGTATCTTCAGAAAGACATATGATGGCAGCAAGGAGCATTACCCCAAAGGAGGACATGGAGCCAGGTGAGAAGCTCTGATGGCTTCTGGAAAGGGGTATCCGAAATCTATCTAATTTTTCACTGGTTTCCAATAATTCTATTATAAAGAATGGTTCTGCAAAGACCCTGAGTTCTACACAATCATAGGTTAAGTTAGAGAATTAATGAGGAAATAAAAAGTCACACTTTTCTATGATTCACTTTTTTCAGGTAAGTAACAGATACTAAAAAAGAACAAAGGAGTTTATGCAAAGAGGAAACCTAAGTGTGCCCCCCCACTAACTTCTTATACTTTAGACTCACCTTTATAGACAAATATGAAAATCTCCAGCAAGAAGTATGTGGCATAATACCAGCCATTGAGGAACAGTAGAATTTCCAGAGGTGTAGAGGAAAGTTGACGATCTGGGGGTCCAACCATAATATTAATATATCTGTGTTTTCATCTTTTTTCAAAAAGAAATGGATTTTACTTACTCAATGTTACATCGAAAAGAATAGTTTCGTATACTTCAAACCTAATGATAATAATCTCTATTCTGTTATAAACTTAAATTGATATTCCTAAAGATTATTTCATGAATGTCTGTATGTAGTGACACCAGTTGCTAGAGGAACTGTGATGTATATGCGGCTAGAAAAAGGCACAAAATGTTTTGTCTTGCTCGTCTACTTGTGCAAATGGTTGCTGTATTTCAGATCTGGGATTCCAAAGCAGTAGGATTAATTGCTACCAGCCCAATCTTTTCTATTCTTGCCTTATTGCCAGGCAGCTATAATAATAATAATAATAAAGTTGGAAGGGATCTTGGAGGTCATCTAGTCCAACCCCCTGCTCAGGCAGGAAACCCTATACCATTTCAGACAAATGGCTGTCCAGTCTCTTCTTAAAAACTTCCAGTGTTGGAGCATTCACCGCTTCTGGAGGCAGGTTGTTCCACTGGTTAATTGTTCTAACTATCAGGAAGTTTCGCCTTAGTTGTAGGTTGCTTCTCTCCTTGATTAGTTTCCACCCATTGCTTCTTGTCCTGCCTTCAGGTGATTTGGAGAATAGCTTGACTCCCTCTTCTTTGTGGCAGCCCCTGAGATATTGGAGTACTGCTATCATGTCACCCTTAGTCCTTCTTTTCATTAAACTAGACATACCCAATTCCAGCAACTGTTCCTTATATGTTTTAGCCTCCAGTCCCCAGATCATCTTTGTTGCTCTTCTCTGTACTCTTTCTAGAGTCTCAACATCTTTTTTACATCGTGGTGACCAAAACTGGATGCAGTATTCCAAGTGTGGCCTTACCAAGGCATTGTAAAGTGGTATTAATACTTCACGTGATCTTGATTCTATCCCTCTATTAATGCAGCCTAGCACTGTGTTGGCTTTTTTGGCAGCTGCAGCACACTGCTGTTTCATATTTAAGTGATTGTCCACTAGGACTCCAAGATCCCTCTCACAGTTACTACTATTGAGCAAGGTACCACCTATACTATACCTGTACATTTGGTTTTTCTTGCCTAAATGTAGAACCTTACTTTTTTCACCATTGAATTTCATTTTGTTAAGATAGCGCCCAGTGTTCAAGTCTGTCCAGATCCTCCTGTATCTTAAGCCTGTCTTCTGGAGTGTTGGCTATTCCTGCCAGCTTGGTGTCATCTGCAGATTTGATGAGTTCCCCATCTACCCCCTTGTCCAAATCGTTGATGAATATGTTGAAGAGCACTGGGCCAAGAACAGAGCCCTGGGGCACCCCACTACACACTTCCCTCCATGTAGATGCAGCTATTCTTGTTCTTCTTTGCAAATTTGACTCAGAGCAGATCCATGTTCAAATACTTCAATATTATTTTAACAGGCACAATGCTCAGTTACAGACAGAAACGCAGATTAAAACCGATGTTCCACTGCGAATTGCAGGGTATCAGAATCCAGCCTTCCATCACCCGATTGCGACATCGGAAAGACGATTAAAAAGAAGGCTGTTTCCCTTGAAATATGGGATTAAATGGGGCATCTCAAAGTTATGCTCCAATAGGAGAGGTGCACCCCGCCAGGTTTCGGGGATGCCGGATTGGCTGGCTCTTATACGGCAGGCTCCCCTTCCTTTCCTTTCCCTTCCCTTCGCTGTGCAGTATCTCCTGCCATGGCAGCCTCTGGAGTCCCGGGGCCAGATCCCAGCAGGAGCCCCCCACCCCCACCCCTTGCGACTGCATCGCTCCCTGCCCGAGGCCGGAGCCTTCGAACTTGGAACCTGGAAGCGCCGAGAGACCGCATCCCCCACCCCGCGCCCGCGCTTCATTCGTCACATGACCTCGCCGTTCCTAACAGCACCGGCACCCTGTCACCCGCCGAGCCCTCCACTTACGCCGAGGTGCCATCTTCCGTCTCCATGGACACCGCTACGCAAAAAAAAAAAAAGCCCCACTTCCGATCGGAAGTCAAAGGGGCAGATTCCCAGCTCCCATAGAGAGAGAGAAAGGCGCGGGTTTTGGCTCGTGCCGCAGCTCCATCTGGAAGCTCGCGCCGTCGGCTGTGTGAATGGCGAGGGGGCTGCGCTGAACAGCCGGGGCTGCAAAGGAGTCCTACCCACTCTAGGGTCGGTCCTGGAGCGAGGCAATGCAGAGGCCGAGGGCTTAAGTCGTAGTCCGGGTCTCGGCGGCAAGCCACGTTGCCCTTTTCCAAAGAACTTGAAGGAGACGAAAAGAGGAGCTTTCTCCGATACGCAGCGTATCTTTGAGCCGCAAATGCTTATCGGATAGCGCCTGGGCTTGCAACTTGCCTTTCATCAGCTGAGCTGCGTCACCTGGATTTTTCACCGTTTTTCTCTAAATGTAGGTACAGGTAGTCCTCGACTTACAACAGTTCGTTTAGTGACCGTTCAAAGTTACAATGGCCCTGAAAAAAGTGACTTATGACTGTTTTTCATACTTGGGACCATTGCAGCATCCCCAAGGCCACGTGATCAGAATTCAGGTGCTTGGCAACTGACTCATATTTATGACGGTTGCAGTGTTCCGGGGTCATGTGATCACCTTTTGTGAAATTCTGACAAGCAGTCAATGGGGAAGTCAGATTCACTTAACAACTGCAGTGATTCACTTAACAACTGTGGCAAGAAAGGTCGTAAAATGGGGCAAAATTCACTTAATATCTGTCTCACTTAGCAATAGAAATTTGAGGTTCAATTGCGGACATAAGTCGAGGACTACCTGTACTGTACGGAAGTTGCAGCGAAGGGCTTTGATGAGCTGCTGCTTCCACCCATTTCTGTCTGCAATTGGAGCCACCATGGGTTTGTGCAGCACATGGGACATCCATCCCTAGAGCAGTTTAATGTTACTACCCTCCAGTCTATGAGGCTGCACAAAGGATAGCAGTATAAATGGGCTCTGCATAGCTGCTTTCAGTTTATTGTAAGGCAGTTTAAGCAATTGCTGGTAGTAGGAAAAACCCTCACTAAGGACTTTCCCTAAAGGGGCAGAAAGGAGGAGAGGGCTAGAACAGTAGATTCAGCCACCTGTCAAAGGCTGCTGTGGGTGGGTGGGGCTTTCTGCTTCTATTTTACAAAGGTGGGCACTCCTGGATTGTGTGCTGTATTTGCAGCATAGTGGTGGGGTGTCAAAAGCTGCAACCTTTATTGTTCCACTCCAATGCATCAGAGGGACAGATGAGAGAGGAGGACAGAAGGAACCTCAGGCGATTAGAAATAAAGTTTTAGGAAGAAAAATTGAAGGTATTAGGAGTGTTTGACCTGAAGAAGACTGAGGAGAAAGAGTAGTACAGATAGAAGAGACTACAACTTACAACCACAATTAAGCCCAAAATTTCTGTTGCTAACTGAGACAGTTAGTTGAGTTTTGCTCCATTTTACGCCTTTTCAGTTTAGTGAAACACTGCAGTTGTTAGTTAACGTGGTTGTTAATTGAATGTAGCTGCCCCATGGGCTTTGCTTGTCCTAGTACTAACACTCTATAGGATTCTAATACTCTAATTCTAAAATATAAAGCTTCTTGGATTTTTTGTTTTAATATGTATGAAGATTTGCTATCTTAATCTGAATTATGTCCAACTCAAAAACGTTGAACTAGTATTCAGATAACATACACTTTATTTTTGGCTTAGTATATTATGCAAATAACCAAGGCTAAATAAATCATGGCTTTGCATATTCAGTTAACCAAGTTAAATATGCTTCTTTCTCTGATTCTGATTATAATGCAATATTAGTTTGATTCAAGGACAACAAAATAAATATATACACATAGAATATTACTTCAAAGCTTAACTTTGCATGAGCCGTCTGTTACTATTACATCCTACAAAAAAAAAAACCTGAATCACACTGGTTATTGCAAAATGGCAGGTTTATTTTCTCGTAACTTATAAAATAAGTACAAAAGAAAAAAGTCAATGAGAATACCTTTGCCTACTGTAAGGATTTGGAACTAATCACATTGCTCATAATAAAGACAAGGGCACCTTTTTATCAGAGGCAGCAAGCAGATTGAGGGAATATTTACAAAAACAAACTGCAGTACTGCTACCTCAAAGTTCTCAGCCAAACCAATTTGGCACTTCATGTATTCCTCAAAAAAATTGCAACCATCTCCTGAAAGTGCAGTATGCAGACCTGAGAGGATAAGTGGAAGCCTGATAGTTATGTAGTGATAGAGACTCCACAGAAGAATAGTGTTGTGGATTAAATCATCATATAAAGTTAATATCCAGACTATAAAAAAATGAGAAGAAAACTTGTCCCAGGATACTGATTGAGGTCTCTTTAACATTCCAGCAGCTCCATATAATTCAGAAGTAGTCTCAACTGCGGACATGAGCAAACTCTTTCCGTAACCAAACAGAGTCTTGATAGAAGCGTGGATCCCCCAGATGAACAGCTGTTCTCTTGTAGAAATAGTAATATAGCACAGCCACTGCAATAAAAAAAAGAATTATGTTATTGAAGTTCTCAATTCCCCCCTTCCCTTTTTGTGTGTCTTCAAGTCATTCTTGATTCCTGATGAATCTATGGAAAAGTCCATGTAATTTTCTGGGAATCATTTTGCAGAAGTGATTTGCCACTATGTTTTTCCTAGGGCTGAGGGAGAGTGACTGGTTCAGATTTGCCCAGATGGCTTTATACCTAAATCAGATCTAGAATTCACAGTCTCCCAGTATTTTACTTCAGTGCCTTTAACTACTATGCCAAACTGGCTCTCCAATTTCCTCCAGTCAAGGAAATGTCATCATTGCTCCGGAGGGGATTTCTACTTTGGGGGAATATTCCAAAACCCCTCTACAAGTATTTACTAGCAAATCTGTGAAAGGGCATATGGTTTGCATGCAAACTCCAGCAACTTCATAGAGGGCTTGGAAAGGCTTGCCTGAAAACTCAAAAAATCATTGGCTGGTGACTATACATATCTAATGTCTGATATCTGACACAATTCCTACATTTCTCATATGCTGTCCCATCTATTTACATAGGAAAAATGCTGACTATGCCATCTTTATTAAAAAGTTCAGAAGTCATGACACAAAGGGAAATTGATATAACTTAATTCTTACCTAATCTCTGGAAAACAAACAGAGTCTGCATCCCATTAGTCCATACAAAGATGTTTGAATTTTCCCAGCGGTGGTTCTATTTAAAAGAGAAAAGCATAAAAAGCATAAAATAACTTATATCCAATATTTCTATAACTGGAAAGTAGGATCAGGTTTTTCTCTTGAGATGTCAGTAGAGTTTACCATCAAATAATGAAACATTCTACAAATGCAAATATGCAATATAGTTTAATGCGTACCTAATCCCCAATGTATTGCTTTGTGTTCAAACACTTCTCATGCTAATTGTTCAAATTTCTACTGTTTGGCCAAAGACAGAATGAAGAGTTTCCAAAACAAACATACCCATAGTAAGTCCCAGTAAAAGTAGCATCTACTGTATATATAAACATGCAACTAGGATTTAATTTGATTTTACCCAGCAATTTTATTTACCTTTTAATATTGATTCCTAATACCTTTCCAGCTGGACATTAGTTAACTAACTGGCAGATGGTTCTAACACTTTTTTTTCAAATCTTGGAAAATCTATAGCTAAAACTTAATATTCATTTAATATTAGTTTGCCCAACTATAGCCCACTCCAAGCATTCAGTTTTCATAGAAGAGGAATTAATTTTTTAGATTGTAATACAGAGGTGAATGAAAATGGGATGAAGAAGATTTTCCCCCTTAATTTATTATGATGGATTATTTAATTTGGGCTGACAGACAGACCTCAAGTCCTAGATTGCCATCCTCTGTCTTAGGTTTTCACATGTCTATAATTCTTTCTCACTGCAATCTATTTTTGAGGATAAGATCCCTTCTCTCAAATTAATGCACATATATCCAACTGACAATATGGACTGAAACATCCTAACTTTGATATTGTTGCACTAATGTTCCACTGATTTTGTCAAGTGCATTTTGCTACGATAGATTCCACAGATTTCCCTCCAAGGGAAATCATCTCTTTCAGCTGCCTCTATCTCAAGAAACTGGATTTCTTGGAGATAGTAATACCTGGCAGAGTAGTTTCCCCTGTCCCTCTGGAAGACCAGGAATGTAGATAACCTGTACAGTTTATGGCCAAGTTAATCCTTAATCCTAAAAAAGCCATTTAAAAAAAACAACGAAAATGGGATGCCAAAAAAGGTGTGTAGCAACTGATCCACTGAGAGAAGGAAAATGAATTCTTGTAAGGCTATTTGAAGCCATATTATCGCAACACGGAAGTTACAACAGCTCTGAATATAAACCAATTTAAGAGGCCGCAAACAACATTCAAGATTTTTAAAGAGAACTGGAGAGGCTCTGCAGGAAGCAAGAATGCAACAGCCCAATGATTGATGTAAATATTGCTGTGTCATAGTGACTACAGTTTAAATCCCATCCATCCATGACTTTGGAGAAATCTCAGTCTAATCTACAAATAGAACATTTCTGATAAAACAGAAGAGGCTCTGAGCTCCTAGAGAAAAGACTAGGAATATTTGCAACAAATACATAAATCATTTTCTTGCTCTATAACATCTCAACTTTTTTTTCTAGAACTTCTGTAAAGTACAATAGAAAGCCTTTACTTTTTCAATTAGGATATATTCAAATATAAAATGCTAAGCCAAAAAGTAAAGTATATTACAGAATTTTCTCTTTAATTCATAGATACCTGAATCAATTGGAAAATTGTGTACCTGTATTGCTCATTCCTCTGAGAAGCCCTAGAACTCATGTTTCCACTTTGGTTATAATCAAAGTAAAATATGATAACTAAAACCACACCTTCCTTCTTCAAATCTGTTTTACTGATTAAGCAGTCAAGACACCACATGGGAAGAGTGTCGGTGCTGGAGAACATAGAAAGGTTAATCGGATCATCAGATTTATAGAGCACGTCAGACTTGTTCTAGCTACCAACAATAAGTCCCAGAAAATCCTCTTAAAATCCTGACTAAGCAAGGTTTTGGCCCAAACAGTCTAAGCAACTGAGCCTAGACCGTTCTCCAAGCTGACAGCTTTATCAAACTGCCTGAAAAGTGTTAGTTTCAAATATAGGAAGAAGCACAAGAATGAATTAAAGAACAGATGCAGAACGAAAGGCTGAAAATAGGAGACACCAAGATACAGACTTGGGCTCTGATACCTGATAAGACGTTCACTAATTAATTAAAAACTAGACATATTTGGAGGCCATCTACATATTCTCTTCTTACAATCCGTGTGTGATTGTGTATAATGTAAAATAATGTCCTGATGAGATTGGCTGTACCCTTTAACAATTTCAATAATAGTTACAGAAAAAGTACAATTGCTGTTAAGTATTTATATATTAAAGTCATCTCATAGGTTACTTGTGCAGTTATTATTATATTATCCCACCTTATAAATATATGTAACTCAAGGGAGTAAATATTGCTGTATTCCGGTCTATTTTCCCCTGATGTTTTTATTAAGAATTTGGATTACAATAATAAACTAAACATAGAGAAAGAGAAGAGAAAATATAAAAAGAGCAGGAAAAAAGAAAAAGAAATAATAAAAAGTGCAGGAAAAAAAGGAAAAGAAAACAAATAGTAAAGAAAGAAATATATAAAGAAGTGATTTCTAACCTACATCAAGCAAGTATAAACAAACTTAGTAACTTTTCACTCCTTATGAGATATCTCTTCATCATATATTCCATTCATTATCTATAAGCAAATCCATAAAACATCAACTTTTTCAATCCTGGAGTCAGCAAAAGCCCATAAAGGATTGCCAGGACTTTGAAAAAAAAAGGTTTTATTTTAAGTTTGATCAAATAAATTATATCCCTTCTTTTTTTACTTCTAATAGTTTTAATGTTTTCTCCAGTCAAATATTGTTGAGGGATTTGATTTCAATTCTTCATCACATCACAGTTTTCTAATAGCCTTTATATATAGATCCAATAAGAAAATATTTTACAGACCATTTTTTTGGTTTATTATTTATATTTCCTTTTAAGTTTTAAAAACTTCAGCCAGTTTCTTTTGTATATCCAATAAAGTGTCCTTTTGCAAATAATTCTCTTGGCCTGTCATTTGTAGTTCCACTTTTGGTACTTTCTCTGACTTGTCAAATAAAATTTGTTCCACATCTGTCATTGCTTCATTAACATCTTTTAGACATAGTCTATCCACAGTATTGTACTTACTAACTTCAGGATCCATTCTTTAAAGATCTCCTTTAGTGTTTCCAATCTTATGTTTTTTATTATTCTGTAAGTCCGAGTACTTACAGGTTTTATATTTTTTTTCTTGTACTTGAAATCTTTAGTCCCCTCTAACGTCCAGTTTCCAAAATCATCACTTATCTTTTGTTATGACTTGCAATTACCAGGATAATCAAAATAAATCTGTTTCCCATGAGTTGTTGTTTACTTGGTATAGTTAATTCCAAAATCTTATAGCAAAAATCAGTATTCAAAATTTATCTGGACCCTTAATCCATTTATAATTTTGTTAGCTCAAAATCTTATTTAGTTTTTTGCTGTTTATTTCAAATTCTTTACTTCCTTAACGTTTTAATTAATTTTTCTTGGTTCAGGGTTGAAGATAAATTCACCCAATGTCTTTTCACACTTATTATTCCAAAGGTCTTTAATAGCTTTAAGATAATTAATAGGTAATTTCCAAAAGAGATTAGAAAGTGAGACTTGCGAATTTAGTGTCCTTTAAAAGGTTGAATTGCAGTTGCAAGCTAGGTGGCTGATCCCTTCTTCTTTCAGTGTTCATGGAAAACCACTATCCTGTGATCTCTTCATGAGGAACAGTTGTTTGGAGTATATGTGGAGATCTTCCATGCACTCCTTATATGGAGAGATTCAAAGGGATTGATCTATTCACTGGTTCCTTGACAGCCACAGATCTCAGTTCCACTTTTGCAAAGATGTCTTAGGTTCACCATACCTCCCCCAGAAGTCCCTCATAATGACAACCCTGTGAGGTGGATTGGGCTGAGAGAACAACTGGCCCAAAGTGAGCTGGCTTTCATGCCTAAGGCAGGCCTAGAAACATGCAATCTCTTGCTTTTTAGGTCAGCACATTATCCGCTACACCAAATAAGTCCACAGGTTTCTGTAATGGTAAATGAAATTGTTACATTGTTATTAAGATTGTTACATCTTAATAAGAGTCATTAGAGAGCCACAAAACAAAAGTAGCAGGATAGATTCTTCCTCTCTAATATCCCAAATAAATATAGACTATCTTTAGGAGCGCAGGACCTTTAATTTTTTTAATTAGAATATTGTATTTGTTGTATAAGTTTTATGTCCAACAATACTGCCTAGAAAAACCAACATTCATAATGACTGCAAGGGGCAAATTCCTAGGAGGATGCAGTATATCAATAAGAGTATTTGGTGTTCCAATTTACTAAACATAATATTGGCAACATTGACAATCTGTAATAGGGCATTTATATGGACAAAATATGCAACCACTGCTAGGCCTCTCTCTCATTCAATTACCTTAGACATAGATAGCACATATTCAGCATAAATACCAATGGCAAGTGAGAGACATTCCCTATTATAAATTATACCTATCAAGAATAAAAATTCTATTTATTTGAAATTACTAGAAAACACCTGACCAATTCATGTGTATGAACCTATGTGAGATGAAATTGAAAGACTGAACTGTAAAAAAAAAAGCATATTAGATAAGAATTTAGTAAGAATCAGTTGAAAGTCCTCTTGGATCTAGCTAAACTTGTCAACATGATCAATAGTAATAAAATGGTAGAATTTGTCCATTTTTCTCTAAAATGCACATGGCATCATGCAAGCATAGAGTGGTTAGTTTAAAGTTCAGTGTGTTTTGAAAACCTAGCCACCTGGATTAATTCAAGAAACCATGGATTAGTATATGGTATAAAAAAGCCAGTAAAATCTCTTCTAACTTAAGACCTTACATTTTTTAAAAATACAAGGAAAATTCCCGGATTATCTAAACTTAACTACTTGCATCTTAACTTACATCTTAGTCATACATGCCACATCAGAGCTTATGTCACCGATCAACTGGAGAGAGGATGCTAACCTAACGCTTACAGTACAACAAAAACAATAACATGACTAGTACATACATGGTCCCTGCTGATCCACAAAGGAAAGGATAACCTAACACAGCAATCAAATCATATAATTAATTTTTTAGACTTGAAAATTCTCAAATCTAACTTATAATTAGTTTCTGTTCTACAAATTATGCATGCATGGATTATGTACAGAAGTAACTGGGATGAACTAAGTTCTCTTCTTGTTTGAGGGAGATCCTACTACTGTAGTAGAGATAGACATGGAAATCTACAAGCAGTATTTTGCAAAAGATTTCAGGTATTACATATTTTTATCCGTTGCACTGCTTTTTATACTATCCAATTCTTTTTTTCCTACTATTAAATTTTCTAAGTTAGTCACAAATGGAAAACATATATTACCTTTAACAGGCTCACATGGAAAATCACATTCTTCTACCCACCCTCATTCTTGCCAGCATTCCTCCAAGAAAATTATTATTATAGGTTTAATGCAACGAAAACACAACAATCCGTCAGTGTGTATTGAACAGATGCATATTGAATAGATGTGTATTGAATTCAATGACGGGAAAAGAAACTACTTAAGCACAATGGATTTCAGTATAAATTTTATCTAATTTCAATATTCAAGATAAATAAATCTCTTTAAGATCCAAACATAGTTGTTTCTTACCATGATCCATATGTGAAAAAATATACTCAAAGCAAGGTATGCTGCTGACAGGATAATAGTTCCTTTAAATTTGTGAAACAGAAGATTAACCAGGCCGGCTTGAAAAACAAAGGTGTTGAAGAACATGAGGAAGATGATGATGACATTGAAGAGGATGATAATATCTTGAATGCTGTAGGGAAAAAGACTTTTTTTAATGAAGCAGAGATTGACATAGCCCCATACAGCCTACAAAAATGGGCTTGCTTTTTACAAGCAGAGAACACAGCAACAGGGGTGCTGAAATCTTTTTTGCCTATCTTTCCACTGGGATATTACTGTTTCATTAATAACAAGAAAAGGAGATCCCAAAGCTCTTGTTTAAAAGACTGCCATGGAAATAAGAGTCACATTGAGCTCCCTGCTTGCCATCAGTTCCATTTTTCTCTGCTATTCCCTAAGCACAATGATCTGAATAATACATCATACATATAGCAATGTTGTTCAAACCAGCACAGGTTACCAATAATATATACAATTCATATATTTTAAAAATATTTTTATTTTATTTTATTTTATTACTTCACATCAATCAACTGTCTGGCTTTCTCTATGTTTTCCTGAATGAAAGTAATCCAGGAAGAGCAGAAACTAAAAATACAATTCTATGAATGTTTACCCCAAAGTACATTCTAATACAGGGCTTTTCAACCTGTGATACGCGTACCACTTGTGGTACATTAATGAGTGGCAGGTGGTATGCAGCCCTGCCTAGCCAAGTGTAGTGGGGAAGGGAAAGAGCCAGCACAGGCAAAGACTTACAGTGAGAGAGTCCTCTGGAGCTGCAGATTTTACTTATGAATGGAGCCATTTGGGGAGGCTGCCTTAGCCGGCAGCCAGTACTTACATTTTTTTTTTCTTTCAGTGTCAGCTGGGCTCCTTACTTTCCTTTCTAGCCAGTAGCTAATTCTTAAAGGGGAAGTGCCTTTTTAAGCTAGTTCACTCAGCAGCTTGTCTTTTCTGTCTCTGGAGGCCTTTCCTTGTTTGATCAATATATGGAAGAGGGAAAATATGGGGGGTTTCAAATTCTTCCTTCAGAAGGAGATGGGAATGAGAAAAAGGGAGGCAGGGAAGGGAGGCAGGGAGGGAAGTCCCGCCTTAGCAGTTGGCCACCAGCAGCTCTGCCATTGACTTTGCTTGTCAAAAGGTTGCAAAAGGGTATCACATGACCCTGGGACACTGTGACCATCATAAATATGAATCAGTTGCCAAGCATCCAAATATAAATCACATGACCCTGTTGCTGTAATGGTCATAAGTGTGAAAAATGGTCATAAGTCATTTCAGTGCAATTGCAACTTTGAACAGGTTTTTTTTTTGTCACCAAGTTTTTGACACCTTGCTAGGTGGTACTCGAATATTGCCATATCCTAAAAGTGGTACAATTGGTAAAAAGGTTGAAAAGTCCTGTTCTAATATACCCAGTAGACATTATTCTTTGATAAGTGGTTTGTGGGAGGGGCTCTGAGTTAGTCTTGATTTCTGGCAAATGAACAACTGGACAAGTTGTTGCAGTTTTCTGTGCAATATTTTTAAAGTTGGCTTGCCTTCTTCCCAGGGATAACAAAAAGTCAGCAGCTCCAAATCGCTACTTGAGTGCGTGCTTAAGGTGGGACTATAACTCAATCACCTAGTTTCCAGCCTGTTGCCTTTAGCCACTACACCAAAGTGTTTTGTTTCTTAGCCTAAAACTGCAGTCCTATGCATATGGGATCAAACGGCTTGCTTTTATGGCTTTTTTTAATAAAAAAATAATATTGTATACCATCTAGAGTCACATTTGTGAGATGGGTGGCCATATAAATATGATTAATTAAAAAGTCTGGTACAGACTGAAACATTTCTCTATGAATATCTCATAGAGAATCTTATAAAAATATCTACAGTTCCCTTCATGGACCATGCACTGCTTTCACTTTGTTCCTGTTATTATGACAAAACCAAGTAAAGAAAAGAAAACGTACTAAGAAGCATATGCAAGTCTTCACTACTCACATGAAAAGCACAAGCTGGATGACAGGAGCCATGCGAAGCAATTCTGAGAAGGAGTTGACAAAGAGATCATAGGACAAGAGGAGGAATTGCAAAGACAGCACCAGGCTGTAATTGCTAGTCTGGAGCATCTTTCTTCCCTAAGATTCTGGGATCTCAGCATCTGCATTCCAGGCAGCAAAACCAGCTTATACTCATGTTACGAAAGAGGCAAGCTTCCTCCAGATAGATTTGCTGGGATGGAAAAGTAAAGGGGAAAACAAGTAACAATGAAAGATAGAGACACACATCTTATTAATTGCTGCTAGATGCATACAGTTTAGGTCAAATCCTAATACCGAAAAATGATCAAGCACTATTCCATGAAGAAGGGCAAAAAAGGACTTCTTGCTAAATTAAAGAAAACCTTTTTTTGTATGCCTTCGAATCATTGTTGCTTTTAGGGCTGAGAGGGACTGACCTAAAGTAGCCCCACTAAGCGTGGACTAAAACTCAGGGTCTCCCGGTTTCTAGCCTGGGATCTTAATAGCTACAGCAAACTGGCTCTTCATTACTGATTTTTTTATTGCCAACATAATGTTTATACTTGGTACGGAACAGAATACTGCATTGTTTAGGAAATCGAAAACGGCCTATAAGTCAACCCGCATTTCTAGACCTGGGACAGGAGACCACGGGGGCTGGGGGGGGGGGAGAGGCTGCTGACTATCTCCTCCGCTTACGAGTGAAAGGGGGAAACGCCCACTTCTAAGATACAGGACTTCACTAAATGCAGGACTTACCCGTGTTACACAAGTCCCCTTCAACCGGAGGCTACACGATCTCACAGGAGTCGAGCGCGCTCCCTTCTCGGGGATCGAATACAGTCCCTTGTTGTGTAAGACACGAGAAACCGGAGGAAGTGAAGCCGCTGCGCCGGGGCAGCCCCCGACGAAGACCAAACGGTGCAGGACAGTTACTTTGCGCCGCCACAATTGGTCCCCATGGCGATAGCGCAGCGGCGCGGAGGAGGCGCCGGAGCTAGCACGCCCGGAAGTGCAGCCGGGGCCGCAGAGATCATGGATGCCTAGAGGCCGAGGAGTAACTTCAGGACTGGTTGGGCGATTCCTGACCGCACCATCGCCTCGATCCTCAAGCGGCCTAAGGAGGAGGTGTTACCGGTGCGACGGAGTGGCATGAGCTCCCCGCTCTTTCTCCATCGTTAAGCAAAACGATGGGCTCTATGGAATAGGAATGTCATTTAGCGTTCCCATTGAATTTTAACTCGGTTTATGTACCAGTTTTATACATGCTTACTGGGTGGAAAGGCTATTGAAATCAGTGAAACATGCTTGGAAAAAAATTACAGGATTGTAGTTTAAATAAAACAACAAAAAAAGGAAACTATTTTAAAAAAAAAACATATTAAAGCCTCTTCCAGCACTCTAAAGGTGGCTGTGACAAACCACTTCCATATTTGTTATTGTTAGTTGCGAAGTCGTGTCCGACCCAACGCGACCCCATGGACAACATTCCTCCAGGCCTTCCTGTCCTCTACCATCTTCTGGACTTCCATATTTATAAACTATTAATACAAATCACCATTTTACAAATTATGGTGGCTGGGTTCAACATCTTTTCCACTAACGAATTTTATTAAAAGATTTGTGAAGCGCAGCTCACTTTATCGGATCAATATAGCCTAAAGAAACCAGCCACGTTATGTCTTCTGTAATGTGGAAGCTCAGCTTCTGGACGTACACGCTTAATGAATGAGGCAGCTAATAATTCATTCTAGGGATTGTAAACTTTCAATTAGTGTGTGAGAAACATTTCCATCGATTTTTCTCCTTGTCTTCATGGTGCATGGCAGGCAATTGAAAAATTACAGGAATCGGCACGAAGCTTACGGCGGGATAATTTTTAAATCTCCCAGAAAAAGAAGATTTGCTCCAAACCGCACGTGTGGCTAAGAAAACTACATTTCCCAGAAACCCAGAGAAGTCGGAAATCTTCATTGGGCGGGGTTTCCACTGTAAGAGCGAACAGAGGGGCTTAAGTTCTTCGTCTGCAATGAGTGGCGAAGATCATATTGAAGGGTCTGTTGAGGACTGGAACTACTTTTCCCGACTCTCTCTGCGACTTAGGCGGAAGCGAGGTATGAGAGTGGTGTGCATTTTCGTTGTAATTGGACTGAAGAAGGGAATAATGATATTCTTTAATATCGGCAATCATTGTGACTGTAAGTCACCTACACGCTCATTCTTGTAAAGGAGCATAGCATGTTCTCCCATTGATATTTTGCTTCTGCTTTTTCTTTTTTCGTCAGTATCTGCCTTCCTGTGGTTTTGATTGGCGAATCGACAAAGTTCCTTTATTTTCCCCAGGAGAGTGCCGCACACTTGTTAGTTCATGGATCTGCTGTTGCGCGCTTTGCATAATGAGAAACCATTAATACAATTGGTAATCTATGTTCTTGTGTGGGTAATTATTCTGTTTTTTGCCAACACAGTTAATGTTCTTTAGACCAGTTAATCTCAAAAATGGCTATGCATTTTTCTCAAAATGTAACACGGCGATGCACTTTATTGTCTATTCAGTAAGATTGGTGTTAGTCCCTCAAGCAATATAGAGCAGGAGCAACCTAAAGTTTGCAGCTCTTTAATAAAGCCCAGCTTTGAAATCGTACCCTTTAGTGTTACTTGTTTTGCTATTGGTCAAAGAACAAAAAAAAAAAAAAGAAAGAAACACAATAGCTAAACTATTTACTCCTGGTATTTTGTTGTTGCAAAGCAGCATTCTTTTTGTTGACAGGGACAGATTATGATACAAAACACTTAAGATTTCCTCACACTTGTACAGTCCATTTCAGCTTTTCTTTCCACATCTACTTCCAACTATAGTACTTTTATGAGTTTGTATACCTATGTGGATAATTAAAAATAACATTTGTTTTACAAACAGTTACATATTCCTGGTTGATTCTGGGAAGAGAGCAGAAGTTACTACATTCAGAAGAATTGGATTTTGGCAATGGCCAAAACTATATTTCTGGTAGACACCTGCAACAGATGCACCATATTTTCCTTTTTCTCAGAAGCCAAAATGGTTTTCATTTGTGAAAAGTATCTTTCTGTAGAACTTCTGAAAGTGAAGTGTATATATAGCAGGCCAGAATACTATGCCTACACCACATTGGTCCCAAATGAGGACTTATTGAATAGCAGTGTCAATGCTGCAAGTAGGAGAGCAATATGTAATTTACACAAAGGGTGGAAATAAAAACAGCTGACAATAACTACCAGAACAGACAAGTACAAAGCTCTTTTCATTCACTAAACTTTGACACCCAATCTCAACCTCTAACCTTCAAAGAAATTCCTACATGCATAAGTCAGCTACGAAAGACCTGCACAGCAGAAACTCTGTCACTGGATCCAAGTGACAGCAATCTATCATAAGTTACTGAGAAGAAAAGAAAGACTAATTGAAGCTGTTATTTTCTGAGGCATTGAAGCTTCCATTTATCATCTAAATCTTTCATCTTGACATGTATATAATGTCTTCTGGGTGTCCAAATATGAAATGTGATGGAAAGACTGATGGGGTTCACATAACCTGCTGATCACAGATCCCTTGGGGGTACAAATTATGCTGCAAGGCAATATCTCCAGCATATCGAGAGTGACTTCATAGTTTTGGGTGAAGGGTACAGGGTCTTGGGTTTCAGGTGATGGTATCATCAAAAATTATTTTTGAAGGCAAAAGTCCAGGAAGAGGGGGGGGGAAAGAACTCTTGGTAATAACATTGATGCAAGCAATATAGGTTTGAAGTGAATGAACTGTTGTCTAGAGATAGAATTCATCTGGTTAAATAAGTGAGAAACTACATTTTTGAATGATGGAGAGCTAACCTGGCTAGGAGGCTTTTAAACCAGAGTGAGTGGAAATTGTAAGATCACTGATGAGTAAACAATTGCCATGTAAATGGACTGAATACTCTACAGCAGCAAAGTGAAATAATTTGGGAATTTCCAGTTTTAAAAAGCAAGGTAGACATAAAGGAAAAAGAAACTGAACACAAGGAAGCTATCTCATTATCTGAAATGCCCCTAAACCAGTCCTGCAGAACTCTTGGAAGTCAAAGTGGCAGATTAATACCTTTAAAGTAATTGCAGGCCAGAAAGGAACAGCTGGCAGCACAGTGGCAGTGATGCAACTAGCAAGGTCTGTAAGGCCTGAAGGCACTTTGCAGTGTGTCTTTTGGGGTGGAAGTGATTGCAGAAACCTTGGTGGAAGCTTTGGCAGCAGTGGATTGGCTGTTTTTCCAGAAACTGGCACAAAGCAGCTTTGATGGGCTGCAAATTGTGCAGGTCTGCTCCATGCTAATGGCAGAGCATGGGTAAAAAGCAGATGATCTGGATCATGAGGCAGAAAGACAAGTATGGTGTAATAAGGGATTACAGAAACGGTGGAATGAATCCCATCAGTGGAACACTGATCTTGATAAGCATATCTTGTTTTAGAGGAACAGGCAGTCCAAGAATGGACATGGTATAGCATTATATAGTCAATAATTAATTTAATTGGCTGTAAATTAACTTTCCATAGGTCAATTGGATGGGTAATAGCCTGAGCATTGACAGTATCTGGAAAGCTAACAAAGGATAGCTTACACATCTGCTGCAAACCAGTCAGAAGAAATCTTGCCCGTGAAATCAGATTAGCCCTGACCCTGCTGGTTTTCCATAAGGCCTTAAAGACATGTTTGTGACAGTGAGCATGGGGTTCTGGACATATGGCAACGCCTGTGCAATGATTGTGATTATTTATTTGCTGGTTGTTGTTGTTGTTGTTGTTTAACCATGGCTGTATGTGGGGCTTTTTTTGTCATAGAACGCCCAGAACGGAGTTCTGGCACCTTTTTTGGATGGAACCTTGTAGGGTAGGCAAGGCGGGTTGTATGACGTGTGTGAGTTCCGGCACCTTTTTTTTTTTTTTTTACAAAAAAAGCACTGCGCCTGTATGCATTATGTGTGTATTAGCTTTGTTGAGATGAGTGGCCATATAAATTGAAATAAAGATTTATTGAAGCAAATAACCCAAACCTTAGAAAACCATGAAAGGGTTTCAGGAAGGGAGGTTTCAACTCCCCAAACATCTGTTGGAAGTCTGTCAAAAGAAGAGAAGATGGGAGGAATATAAAAAAAATGTTCAGGTATTGTCAGTCTTACAAGGTAGACCAGGCTGAGAAACCGATGCCATATAGGTCATGACTACTTTTATTGCAACAGTTATAGTGTTGCAGAAAACCACAGGACTCAGACCACGGAATCAAAAGAAGTTGGTTTATTTGCGCAAAGGTTCAGAGCAAAAATCATAACAAACTCTGAACACCTTCTCATGGAATAACAAGTACATATATACTCTTCAGAAACAGCAAAACACGGAAATGTAACTTGTTAGCACACAGCCGAGTCTTATTTGCTAAATATAATGCCCACACTCCCAAGACTCTTACTATACAACAGAGAACCCACTCCCAAGGTGCTTCAAACATAAGTGTCCCCAAGAGATACACACTGCCCTTGGTCACAGTCAGTGCTTTTTAGGCGCAACACCTGTTTCTTTGGGATTGGGACGTTTCCAGAAGAAAAGGTGTCCAATACAACAGGTCACAACCAGGGTGATCAGACTCACTGCACCTATGGCTATGTATTGTCGGACTACCATTCCTTGAAATAGATCTAACCTACACCACACACTCCTAACACTTTAACAGCTGTCTTCCTCATTCTTGTCTTCAGCCGTACGTAGAGGGTCAGCTTCCGGAGTGACACCAGTAAGGCCTCTTCTGCCCCGTATGTTGCCTGCCCATTGCCGGTAGGGCAGTTATAGGGGGCGCTTCTTCAAGTGGACCATTAAAGGATGGGCCTCGTCCTGCTCTGCCTCCCAATATTCATCAACTGCAGGCTTAACTCGAGTCCAGTGAATCCAAGACTTGGATTCTAACACTTTTACTGCAAGTGGAGAACACATGACCACAGTATACGGGCCCTTTCATTTAGGTTTCAAGTTTTCCCCTTTCCAGTGTTTTACCCATACTTTGTCTCCCACTTGAATATTATGACTGGGGTACTCAAAAATGGTGGACTGAGGGACACACAATATTGTTGGATTTCTTGTATTTGCTTGTTTAACTCTCCCACCATTTGACTCACCCATGTAGTTCCTAATTGACTTAAGTCCCCTATATGATTTTTCAAGTTATTACTTATGATAGGGGGTCTTGCAAACATCATTTCAAAAGGAGATAGCCTAATTCCTTTTCGAGGGGTGCATCGCACAGACCAAAGTGCTAGTGGCAATGCATCCACCCACTTAAGGTGAGTTTCAAGGCACACCTTTGTCACCTTTTCCTTTATTGTCTGGTTTATTCTCTCTGCCCTTCCCCCGGATTGAAGATGAAAAGAACAATGGAACCTCCAGTGGGTCCCTAAGGATTTAGCCAGCGTCTGATTTACTTGATGTACAAACTCAGGTCCATTACCTGATGATATGAATGAGGGTACTCCATATCTGGGAATAATCTCTTTGAGCAAGATTCTGGCCACTTCTCGTGCCTGCTTGGTCTTGGTTGGGAAACATTCAGGCCACCCTGAATAATTGCACACTAGGACTAACATTGCTTTATATAGTCCACATTTTGGCATTTCTGTAAAATCAACAACCAATGAATCCATAGGATAATATCCCTTAGGCTGACTTCCTGGCGGAAGAATAGGTCCTTGTCTTGGATTAACCTGGGCACAAATGTTATATCTCTCAATTGCATGGGCACATAGCGAGTGAAGACGATTGATATACACAATACGGTGGAGGGCTTCAGCTAATGCACTCTTTCCCATGTGAGTAGTTGAATGAGTTTCCTTTACCACTGGCCAGGCTAAATTCTCAGGTTGCTGATAACCTTGCTTCTCTATCAGTTGCTCTATTTCCTTGGGTTACTTCATCTTGTCCCTTTTGATGTCCTTTACAGTGCATGAGAGCTACCCTCTTTGGTCCCAAGACTGCTGTTATAAGTCTTTCAATCAGAAGAGGATGTTTAATTTCTTTTCCTGCAGTTGTTAAGAGTCCTCTCTCTCTATAGACTGCAGCATCTACATGTAATGTGAGGAATGCATATTTAGAATCAGTCCAAATGTTTATACTTTCATCTCTTGCTCTTTCCAGTGCTCGTATGAGAGCCCACAATTCTGCTGCTTGAGCACTTGTGCCTTTTGGGAGTGGCCCACTTTCTATGCCTTTATCAAGTGAGACAACTGCATAGCCTGCATATCGTTCTCCTGTTGAGATGAAACTTGACCCATCAGTAAACCAATTATAGTCCACTGTTTTCAGTGGCACATCAGTTAAATCAGGTCTGCATGAGAATTGACTTTCTATCACTTGCATACAGTTATGTTCAACTTTAGGACCTGGTATAGGCAATAGGGTGGCTGGGTTTAGGCCATTTGTCTGCTTTAATGTCACTTGAGGGTTTTGAATGAGGAGAGCTTGATACTTATAAATTCTGGAGTTAGTTATCCATAAATGTCCCTTTGTTTCCAAAACTCCACGAATTGCATGACTGGTATAGATTGTAGCTAGTTCTCCAAAAGTCAATTTATTAGCTTCCTCTATCAGGAGAGCTGTGGCTGCCAGAATTTTAAGACAATGTGGCCATCCCTTTGATACTCCATCAAGTTGTTTTGACAAGTAAGCTATGGGTTGTTGCCAACTTCCCTTTTCTTGAGTCAGGACTCCAAGAGCCATATTATTCTTTGAGTCCACATACAAATTGAAAGGTTTCTCGAGGTTAGGAAGTCCCATAACAGGAGCTTGAGATAATGCCAATTTTAAAGCCTCAAAAGCCTGTTTTTGTTCACGCGTCCAAATAAAGGGCTCTCTTTCTCCCCCCTTTGTGGACTCATACAGTGGTTTGGCTAGCAGGGCAAAATTCGGTATCCATATTCTACAATATCCTGCTGCTCCTAAAAAACCCCGTAATTCTCTCCTATTAGTTGGCTCTGCAATTCGGCACACAGCTTCCTTTCTCTCATGTCCTATTGCTCTTTGGCCTTGACTTATAGTATAACCTAAGTATTTAACCTGGGGTTTCACTAATTGAGCTTTCTCTCTTGAGGCACGATATCCTTTGTTCATCAACAGATGAAGTAATTGATTGGTGTTGTCCCAACAAGTTCTTTTTGTCTGTCCAGTTATTAATAGATCATCAACATATTGTAATAATACATCTCCTTCCTCACAGGGCTGAAAGTCTTCTAAATCTGAGGCCAAGGCGTTGCCAAAAAGAGTAGGTGAATTTTTAAATCCCTGAGGAAGTCTGGTCCAAGCATATTGTTTTCTCTGGCCTGTTACTGGGTCTTCCCACTCAAAAGCAAACAGCTTCTGACTGTCCTTATGTATTGGGATCATAAAGAAAGCGTCTTTCAAATCTACCACAGAGAACCAGACAGCTGATGCTGGAATCAAGCTCAGGAGGGTATATGGGTTAGGCACTACAGCATGTACAGTAATTGTAGCATTATTGACAATATGCAAATCTTGGGCTGGTCGAAATGAGCCATCAGGCTTTGGGATGGGTAAGATTGGGGTGTTCCAAGGAGATTGAATAGTTGTTAAAATGCCTGCCTTTAAGTATTTGGTAATATGATCTTGAATTGCTTGTTTAATGGGGCGAGGATAATTTCTCTGCCAGAGACGAATAGGCACTGCCAGAGGCTTCACCTGAATGACTAGTGGTGTATGGTGACCTGCATGTCCTGGCGGATTATCTTCTGCCCATAACTGGTGCACATCAAACTCCTGCCAAGTATCAAGGACTTGAACCTCTTGGGCCACCCATTATTCGTCACATCTCATCTGGAGGATGCTTCATTACTAGTGCCATTTCGTCTTTTTCAAATGACAAAGTTGCCCCCATTTTATATAACATGTCTTGACCCAATAAGGGAATGGGACACTCAGGCATATATAGGAATTGGTGTTCAATGTCCCTTCCTTTTAGGGAACATCTCAGGGGCTTTAGAAAAGGGTGACAATTTACTGAGTCATCAACTCCCTGTATATTTATGACATCAGCAGAGAAGGGAGCCAATAACTTAGTAACTACAGATCTAGATGCCTCCATATCTACTAAAAAGGTCACATTATTGCCCCCTATCTTCATTCGGACCAAGGGTTCGGGGGGGGCTTGACTTAAACCCGGTCCCTTTCAGTCCTCAGGCCATTGTTCAGCTGCGGCCAAACCTATGGCCTCCACTTGTTCTTGAAATTGGCCTCGACCTCTTCCTTGGAATCCATATGGACGAAACATTTTTCCTCTTCCTTCTCCCTGGAAATCATATATTTTGACTTCTTGAGTTAAATGTCCACGTCCCTGTTCTATTCTTCCAAGTTCAAACCTTTTAGGACATTCATGTTGCCAATGTCCCTCTTCTTTACACAAAACACACTGATTCCTTCCTAGGGTTCTGGAATTGCCTGACAATGCAGCTGCCAGCAATTCAGCCTTACGTTGCATTTTACCTTCTTTCTTCTTCTCTTCCACCTTCTCTCTATTCACATAAACTTTACGTGCAATTTCCATCAATTGACTCATAGTCATGCCCAATGCCCCTTCTTGTTTCTGAAGTTTCTTTTTAACATCAGGGGCACTTTCCTTTGAATTCCTTGCACTCCTGCCCCCTGAACTTGAATATTGCCATCATCAACATTTGCCGGTTGAATTGGGACCGGTAGTTGCATGCCTTGGGCCATAGGACGATGCACAGGGGCGTATGGAGGAGGATTATCTTCTTCATAGGGTTCAGTCTTTAAGACAGGTTTGGCTTCAGTCTGACTCTTTGTGACCTGAGATCTGGGATTTCTATTCATTCTGGCCACGCAGACCCGCATGAGTTCCACTCTGCATTTGCGAAGCCATTCAGGATTCTGTTTTACTACTACTTGCCACTGGTCAATATATTGGTATTGATCTGGGTGACCATGATCTGGGTCAGTAACAATTTGGTGAACTTTTGAGATTATGTCTAGATTAAAACTACCTTCAGCCTTCCATCCTACATTGAACGTTGGCCATTCATTTTCACAGAATTTCTTTAAGTCTCCTAGATTGGCCTTGGGGTCTCCATAATCTCCACTAAAACCTTTCTTAAAATTCCTCAACATACACTGAAGAGGTGTCCAAGGGACACTTCCTCCACCACCCATTTTCTAAAACACTGCCACTGACCTGTGATGCCGGACGTTCCAACGGTCACCAACAGGAACTGCAATGGCTTAACCACCCACACAACAACTCTTGGGTCTCTTTAGGATGCACCGATCCCGGACCCAGGGGGGTGATCAGGCCCCCTCTTCCACTCTCAAAACGAGTGGGTCTACAATTCCACAATACTTGCCTGCAGGCGTCTTCTTTTCCAACCAGCTTTGTTTCGTGACTTGTTTTGATTCCGTTCAGGTTCTTGGATCGGTCGGTTGTCCACCAAATACCCCTGCGGTGCCGTCCGCCTCCTTCTGGAGAAATCATCCGTGCCGGCTGAAGGTTTAGCGTGACGGCCCCGCTTGGGCACCGGTCGGTCCGTGCCGTCCTCAGCAAAATATTGCTCCAAGTCCCATCTTGGGTCGCCAGAAAAATGTTGCAGAAAACCACAGGACTCAGACCACGGAATCAAAAGAAGTTGGTTTATTTGCGCAAAGGTTCAGAGCAAAAATCATAACAAACTCTGAACACCTTCTCATGGAATAACAAGTACATATATACTCTTCAGAAACAGCAAAACACGGAAATGTAACTTGTTAGCATTGATTGGTTACTTGAATGACAGCCCTCTGTTGCTATGCTAGAACAGCGAAATATCTTGTTCCCCCTCTCATGGATCTAGGTTACAGGTATCTTGCCAAAGCATCTAAATTTCTTAAGATTTCCTGCAGTTCGTTTGTGGTTAGCTACCAGTCGAGAGCGAGACATAGAAATGAGACATATGTGGTTACTTGCAACAGAGCCTCAAGCTTGACACCTTTGTGACCGACAGATGAACTTGTGGTTTGACATTTTTCACTTCCTTTTTTGTTTCTTCTAATACACGCATTTAAGACTCATGTCCTGTTTTATGTCCTGTCTTGTTTTATGTCCTGCCTTAATAGTAACAGAATCTTGCAAGCCTGAATTTACTTCCCCTCTTCCTCACTTTATCTTTGGATGAACTAGGGAGGGTCCTGTCTGAGATGTTTATTTACATTATTTTCTTGGTCCAGGCTCAATCCCCTCTAATTTGACCATTGCCTTGGTAGCCCTCTCCTTTCTCTTTTTCAAGACCATTCTCTATGCCCTCACAGGTAAATGAAAATATTTTATTCGGAATATGGTTGACAAGTCTTCTATTACCAAGAAACTAGAACCAGAAGTAATGAATTGAGTTGCAGCTACTTAGATTTTTGTTAAAAAAAACAACGGAAAACTTTCTTGACAGTAAATCTATACGGCACTGAAACAATCTACATATAATGGTTTCAGATTCTCAACTCTGGAGGGTTTTTTCCCCCAAGAAAAGCTAGACAGCCACCTCTCACAGTTGGTTTGTGTTTTTGCATATTGCAGAGGGCTGGACTACAGAATTATTGTGGTTCCTTCCAATTCAATTAATCTATAATTCTATCAAGAGAAGAGAGGCAGTAAATATAAATTAGAATGTGTGTAGGAGTTGAGCCAGGTTAATTTGGCTGCACTAGAATTTTCTACCTAAATTCATTGTCATACAAGGCACATATAAATAGCTTTTATTCTGATTAAGTTTTCAGTGTTATATTTGGTTGGGTGTATGCATATGTGTATAGATATCGCAAACATTATAAATACAAATTTCAGTATAACTCCATTTTTAGAAAAAGTATTGAAAAGTTGCCTGGCAATTTGGAGAAAGTACTATGTTTAAAGAAAATATTCAAAAAGAGCAAGCACATCCATTTCCTTTCTCCATCTATTAAGGTACTTGTGCATTGTGAAGAGTGAAGTTTCAGTCATCACCATAAACTATTAATAGACATTTTTTGCTATTTATTCAGCCTCAACTTCTGCTTGAAAAGCAGAAGTGAACTCATAAGTGTTGCCTTTCTCAAGAAGCAGTGGTTGCAGGTGCAATATCTATAGAGGGCTTTTGGGGACTTCTCTTTTGGGAAGCTTGATCTTTGAATCTTGTCTATTTAATTTTTAAAATGTGATAACTTTTCTTTATTGAAGTAGCTTGATTGTAATCACTTTTATTTTTGCCTGCAACGTCATTAGATAAGCTGGATATGATAAAATTAATCTTATCTCCCTGTGCTGATCTCACTTATGTACATGCTTGCTTTGGCTCCTGGAAAAACCTTGGAAGTATGGATAGAAGAGGGTTTTTTTATTGGACTGAACTGAACCATCCTACGTAATGATAAAATTGATACATTCCTTTGTACAATAAACTCATCAGTTCCCCTAGAAACTATATTTAGTGATATGAGTACATAGCATTTCTGGCTTTAAAAAGGACGATAATCTTATCAATTAAACTGATGGTAATGATTGAGCTTTGTACATATTGCCACCCAGATAGAATATGATCAGCTTGAATCAGCCCAGAGACATTGTAGAGCCTTTGTTTTCTGAACGATGAATTTTAACAAGTAAACACATTAATATATTTTCTCTAGCCCTTTCTGTCTAGCTCCTCCTCCTTGGGTGATAATGATAAAAATAGTAAAATTGAAGTGCATGTTCCGTACAGCGGAAAGCAGTGCCATTTGGAGTTGGATGAAGGCAATATTGGGCAGGAAGAATAGAAAGCCAACAGAGGAGATTTAGAATTTAACTTCTTATCAATAACCTCAATTGTTTGTTCAGTTCATTTTATTTTATTTTCTCAGGCATGCCTCCAAGTAGCACTGAGATGCCTACAGTTCCATTTCTCCCATATTCAATCCTTGTGGGAAATCTGGCTATCTTGTGTTTGGGGCTTACAATATACTGGAGTCAGCACTGGCTTGGCGGCTTTGCCTGGGACGGTTCTCACAAGATGTTTAATTGGCACCCAGTTCTCATGGTGACAGGCATGGTGGTCTTATATGGTGCAGGTAAGTGGGGGGAAAATCCAATTTCTCTGTCCTTTTCCTCTCCTTTTGGTGTGTAAGTGGAGATAGGGAGAAGTGCTTCATCTGTCTCTGATGGTTTCCCCCTTTCCTCCCTGTAGCAGCATTGGTGTACCGTTTGCCCTTTTCTCAAAGGGGTTCCAAGCTCCCTTGGAAGGTGCTGCATGCAACACTTGCTCTGATAGCATTTATCTTTGCCATTCGGGGATTGGAGGCTGTCTTCAGGTTTCACAATGTGCAGAAAATCCCCAACATGTACTCTCTACACAGCTGGCTTGGGCTCTCTGCTGTGCTACTTTTTTCATGCCAGGTAGGTAAGAACATAGCAATGGATTGATTTATGTCAAAAGTATATATCCCACTAGTTTCCCAGAGAAGAGATGAAAGGCTAGAAACAAACAAGATCAGCAATATTTACAATAATTCCCAACCTTTTATTTTTACTTTAACTTGCCTCCAATGCTGTAGTTGATTTTCAGAAAGGATTAAGAAATCCTGCCTGAAACTCTGGAGACTCATTGCTAGCCAATGTAGATAGTAGTGGGTGAGAAAAATCAATGCTCTGGTTTAGTATAAGACAGCTTCTAGGACTCTGAGGGATAGTCAGTTAGGCAGAGATGTGAATAGCTTATCTTTTAATATATAATCAAATACTGCTAAGCTTTTTCTGAAGAAAGATTTGAGAGTGTTTTTACATATCCTGTGTGTCTTCAGTTTCTTGTCACCAGAAATTAATTCTGTGAAATGATTACTTTTTTCCTACTGGGCAAGTGGCTTTTTTAATCTTTTGAGATTAAACCAAAGAATTATGCATATTGATCATACATTGCCTAAAGAAACATGCAGTGTGTTGCCCACCTAAACATATTACATTGTGAGAGATGGAATCACATACAATAATCATATTTTCACAAATGTGCCCCTATGTGCTTGAAGATCTAAAATTATTTTTAAAGAAATGAAGGGAAAAAAGAACTTCTTCTGGCTAAGTTACCACACTGGCATTGCTAATCACGTACAAATAATTTGTATAGGTTCAGGTACAATTCAGGTACTATAATGTAAGACTTCTAATTCATGTCTCTCCCTTCCAGTGGTTAATGGGGCTTGCTTCTTTTTTGTTGCCTTGGACGCCCATCTGGTTCCGAGCCCTCTACAAACCTGTCCATGTTTTCTTTGGTTCTATCATCCTTGGTTTGGCTATTGCATCCTGCATCTCAGGCATTAATGAAAAGTTATTCATGAGATTGTGAGTAATGGAATTTGGTTATGGGTTGATCAGAACATAGTGCAATGGGTATTTGTATTTTGTCTTTTGATTCTGAGGTAACAATTTCTATAAAAAGTTAATGATTTGGCTTATCAATTTCAATCTAGAAAAAAAGGAAATAAAACTCAAGCTGATCTGGACTGAAATTATGTATTTTGACAGTAGCAAAAAATACTTCTAAATATGAAGGGGAGTGTTCCTAAGGATTTATCAGGCACCCAGAATCTAGCTACAGGGACTTAAGAATGAGTTCCCTGTGGCAAGTATTTTTCTTGAAATGTCTATATCAGTTTCCTCCATTTTTGTGTCTTCCATATTTAGAAATTGCAGAAAGGCAGGTTTAACACCTCTTGGCGACCCTGGGATCTGGAAAGCTGGTATAGAATTATTTCCAGCTTTTGTATATTTAGTTTTTCCAGCATAGCAAGTAAAGATGTGAAACTGATGTGTGGAGATCTGTTGGAAATGAATACCATAAGCATGCCTAGGTCTTATATTATGAAATCAGTAGTAAATATTTGGAAGCCTACAATAGCAAAAAAAAAAGCTGGTAGATAAAGCCCCAGATGACCACAGGAGACGAGCACAAAGTTTATTAATGCATTCCAAGCATTCCCTTCTTTTTGGATTTTTGCAGAAATATGTGAGTTTAACTGGTTTTCACCAAACACTTTGTTTGACTATCTTCTTAGAAAAAATTCAACAATACCATATTCCAAGCTTCCTGCAGAGGCTTGGTTTGCCAACATTCTGGGAATGCTGATTTTGGTGTTTGGATTGTTAGTGTTGTTGGGTCTTGCCATACCAGGATGGAAACATCCAGATGTGAATTCACAAGACATTCGAGAGGTGAGGAATTATGCTACGATGAATTATAGAAAATGAATATGGTGCTTTAATGTGTGTTGAAAAGTATTTGAATGCTACATACACAGAACACACACACACACACACAGACAACTTATACCAAAAGTCAGATGTGACTACATTCCAAAGAACTGGGGCAGACCTAGAGAAAGTTTGACTCCAGGTCACCCATGTGACAAAGGTAGGCAAATCTTCTTAGACAATCTCAATTGAACGGGGGTGGTGTTGGGAATCAAATAGAAAGAGGTGTTTTCTCAATCTGCTTCAACCTCTAATCCACATTGGGCTTTAAAGTTAATACTCCGTACTTTCTACTTCACCCCAAAAAAATACAAAACAGAATTGGGCAAGGACTGTAAACTCTTCTGGAGAGAATTCCATAGACATGATATAAACCTGGTCAAGTGAGAATTAAATATTTAATTGATCAATCCCTATCCTATGGATCACTAACATGTAAATGCTGCTCAGGTAAAAATTAGTTCTGGCAGTCTAAAGATTTTAAAGACAAATAGTTGCATAATTTTATTTTGCTTCTAATACATAAAATACTAAAATTATATCTATTAATCTCTTTCTCCTGCCATACACGTTTAGCCACCATTTTGGCTAATTAGATATTATTGAGTCTAAATCTAAAACATTTAATTCTCAAACCTGGAATATTTAGTCCCCAAATTTGAATTTAAAATAATTAAACTGCTGAAACAAAACTTTTGCAATGTATATAACTTTCAGATGAAATTTCAGTTTAAAATGGAGTAGGCCACTTAAACAGATTGTCATCTTGAAAATTGAAAAGTGAAGTAATATATGGTAAACAGCTACCCTTACCATTGAAATAAGGAATTTGTGACTCTAGATAGCAATTAAAGAACAGTTCCTACCATTATTTTCCACTGTACATACTAGTTGAAGTTGTCAAAAATTGTAGCCTAGCAATACTTAACAATACCACTTAACAATCACTCATAGTTGAAGCCACTCATTTCTCAATACCTAGGCACAACTTTATTAACCTACGTTATACAGGCCGAGTCTCTTATTTTTCTGTAAAAGGTGCTCTTAGAAATTAACATGTGAATACTAATCTTAAAGATAATTTAAGCTACCATAATATCCCCTTTCACTATAGGAAAATCATGTTTTATTAAACCAAACGTCTGGTTTGCTTCCTCTACACAGCCTCTGTTACGAGAAGCCAGATGAAGAATTAAAGAGCAGCTGCATGGTTTGCTTCCTCTAAGGGTTTTTTCACTGAAGTTTGCAGCCTTACTTGCTGCTGTTGTCATCAGTACAGGAGCTCACATCATGAACTAATTCAGTAAGAGAAGACTTTTCTGGTAACAGACATCCAAATTTGTTCCCCTGAGTCTGATTTTTAAATTTCAAATGTTTGTACTATCAAGGATTGCTGGACATTCAACCACATTTGAACAAATCTGTTTGCTAAAGTGCCATAAAGTCCGCAGAATTTTGTGCTTTTCTATAGCCAATTAAAATCCCAAATAATCAATTAAAGAAAAGCTGCCTTTTTTTCTGGTACTTGGGTAAAAGGATGTTCTACAGCAGGTATTTTGTGTGTAATTTCAGAGCTGCGTTTTTTTTAATGGAATATGATCTAATGTTCTATGTTTTTTTCATGAGTCTGTTCAGATTCCACATATTATAGAACAGTGGTGGCGAACCTATGGCACGGGTGCCAGAGGCGGCACTCGGAGCCCTCTGTGGGCACACGTGCCGTTGCCCCAGCCTTGCCTCCCCCCGCAACCCCCTCACCAGCAGCCCCCCTGGAGGAGAGTCGCCCCCGAGCGTGGCCCACGCGGAGCAGCGGAGCCAAGGACATGGCAGCCAGGCAGTGTAGTCAAGACTCTGCCCTCACGCCCCATCACGCACAGTTGATGCTGCGGGGCGCGGGCAGAGGGCGTGGCCATGGTGCTGCTGGGCTGCCTGGGCGATCTGAGGTGGGCCCTGGAGGTGGTGAGTGGCCCTGCGGGCAGGCGGGGCGGAGCGGGACCAGTTTTTGGGCACTTGGTCTCTAAAAGGTTCACCATCACTGTTATAGAACATAGTTGTTAGCTTTGATTTATCACATTGATGGCGAACCTTTTAGAGACCGAGTGCCCAAACTGCAACCCAAAGCCCACTTATGCATCGTCGGGTGCCGGTTGGGTGTGGCCCATTGGGTGGGCGTGGCTGCGATGCTAACGGAAGACTGGGTGGGACTAAAAAGTTCAATCAATTCCAACTTTGCAAGATCTTTTTTTTCCCTGCGAGAAGTTGAAATTGATTGATTGAACCTTTTTTTTTTTTTTTTGCACACGGCGGCGGAGGCCTAAAGCGAAAAGGTTTTATAAAACCCAGCTGAAGGCCTAGGACTGGGGCAATGGCGCGCGTGCCCAGAGAGAGGGCTCAGAGTGCCGCCTCTGGCACCCGTGCCATAGGTTCACCACCACTGATTTAACATGTTAGGTGAAGCCAGCTAGTATAGAGGGCCTCAGTCTTCTCTTGATTGAAAGAGAAGTTTTCATTTTGTACAGTAATACATCAGGTAGACAGCCAAATCTTCTGCCAATTCACCCACAGAAGTTGTGTTTATATAACATATCAAGCCATAATTTGTTTAATGGTGGTTTACCAAATAAACAAATGACTCGGTTCCCATAAAATCTTAACCCCTGGTTTACAAAACACATTAACTGGATTTATATGATTGGGCAAGTAAGCAAACCAAATGTGGCACAGTGCAATAGTTCGTAAAGATTTTGGACTTGGGGACCACTTTGTTAAAAATGATTGAAGACCCCAAAGAACTTGGGTTTATATGCGTTAGAAATTAAAACTGAGAAATTTTAAGATATTTGACTTTGTGGATCCCTGATTACACTTAGAAAACTGCTGGTGTAGTGTATTATGCAACTACCTTGTTACCTTTTTATGGTTTCTATTTACTTGGAATGTAATGGAGATATTTTTTCCAACTTTTTTCATTTGATTACTGTAAACACTTCTGATCTAAAGAAAACATTGAGATTTCATGGGCTCTAATTAGGTATTCACACATGCTAATTAAATAATTTTTTTTAAAAAAAGAATATTTGAAGTTTTTCCAAATGGTCAAAAACCTGAACTACCTATTTCCCACCCACAGAGTTCTTCTGTATCTATTTGTGTCAGTGAAACATAATCTTATTTTTGTGTTAACAGTACTGTGGCTACTGAAATTCACATGCAGTTGATGAGAAAACATAATCATTAGTTAGCTTTAAAATGCCTCCTGTTTGCAACAAATTTATTCTCAGAACAATAGACTTTGTCCATATGTGAGGGTGAAGAGTAGGCTAATACATATATAATAATAATGTCTGAAACACGTTACAATAATGTGACTCTATAGTTAAGTTTACTTTTTTCTGAGAGCTACAATCTAATTACCTTATTTTAAGCCATCTTTCATTAGTTTAAATATTAGATTTTGCATTGGATTACATGTCTAGTCTAACAAGATACATCACCATAATGGCTAAGTCATGAGACTAGATTTTATTTAGAAAAAAAATATTAATGGATCCTTGAGACCTTTCTTATTTCTAATATATCTATCTTCTATCTTGTTAATGTGAAAATTGAACCGTTTTCTTATTTGTGCTAAATCACTTAATAATGCTAATAAAAGATTATGCTGTTCTCCATAATCAATTATATAGAAATTCCTGAACTTAATCAAGCAATGTGAGCTGATCACACTCAAGGACTGGCCCTTGATATATAATTAAATTAAAATATTTCTGTTGAACTATTTATAGCATATAGTGTTACCAATTTCTGTTACTTGCAAGCTACATTTATTTAAAGAACCAAAAACCAAACCACTATACAGGTACCAGTAGTCCTCATTTAGCAACAATTGGGACTGGCAATTTAATCATTAAACAAAGTGCTTGCTAAGTGTAACCATGTTTCTGCTTATGATCTAACTTCAGCTTTCGTTTGCTTTACAGACCTGCAAAAGTTGTAAATGTGAGGACTGGTTATAAAGTTACTTTTTCATCACAGTTGTAACTGCAAATGGTTGCTAAACAGGGCAGTCACCAAACAAGGACTACCTGTATCTAATATGTGCTAATTACATGCAATGCAACATTAACTCCTCAGTATCACTGTGTTAGCTCAAGGTTGGCAAAATTGCTGAAAAATGTCTTGAAACAAAGTTTAAAGGCTTTATTTGGAAATAACCAGACAATGAAAAAAAAGTCTTATGTATATTTATTCTTCTACATTCCTTTTGAACATTTTCCTTAACACCATTTGTTTTTTCCAATTTAAATATAGGTAATTTCACTTAATTATAACTGTGCACCTAGTTTTCATTCTGGTTATATCGAATGAGTTCTTGATCATATAATTACGGTAGCAAAATATTTTAAAATGGTGCCTGCAGTTACCTGGATGAAATAACTTTGGGGTTTTGTGGCAGATAATATGACAGAAGTTACCTTTATGTACATGGGTCCTTGGCTGCCAGAGAAATATACCTGATAATTTCTTTCAATCTAAACTATAATGCATTCTTTGTATAGCTGCTCCTGAAAATATCACCCACCTACCTGCCACATAGAAGATCTAATGTGTTAACAGCATATTACCTGAGTAATAATATACTCTACAATTCTGAAAGAGTGTTTTTGACTTATTTCCAGTCCCAGCTCAAAATGCTTAAGTCCCAGCCTTAAGAATGCTAAATTCTATAAAGACGAATCTTTATCATCACCTGAAGCAAAATAGACAACCTTGAAAATCTCATCTCTAAATAATCCCATTTATGAAGCTCCCAAAAGAGAGGTCTGGTTGCCAAGCTTCCTTTAATGTTATTTAGGTACTAGCTAAACATTTCTAGCAGGGTACATTTTAATTCGTTGTATAACAGCTGAAACATATTGCCCAGAGGGTAAGCAGTTCAAAAATCCTGATGTAGATTTATGATCCCTTGTACCCAAAGAGGATCCCTGTAACTATGAGAATGCTGAGTTACTATCAAGGCTAAAAGACAGATTATTTCAATGATGGATATATAGCAATATTCTTCTCAGCATCTACATATATACAAGCTAAGTTAGATTGATCTGTTCCATATTTATTTAAGCTATATTGTATGCAAAGAAATATGCCATAGTTTAACAAGTGTGATGATTGCACTCTGTGCTCTTCGGTCAGGGAATGGATTTAACCAGTCAATCTTGTCTCTCTCTATGTGAAATCAACAGACAAGGAACAGAAATAGCATCCACTTTGCTCAACAACTCTTTAGATGTATACTGTGTTGATGTAATTTCAGCAGCTCCAGTTGGTTTTTTAAAAATATCTAGACTATAGTCATGGTCTATGAAGTATTTTATAAAGATTCTGGCATATTTATACACCTGGTATGTAGAGTTAGAAGATCTTTGCATACATTTTACTTAGCTGTTCAAGCTATATTGCTACAATATTGTTTGAATGTACCACTACATAGCTTCAGCAAAACTTAAAACACCTCTTGTATACAGCGAAGTAATGCAGTACATAAAAACTTGAACAACTTGAAAAGAGGACTCCGTAACAGCCAAAATATAAAAAAAACATGAAAAAAACATAGACCCCAGCCAAACATATAAACATAACTCCGTTCTCAAGCATGACGTTTCCAGAACAATATCAAATAATGTGCAAGAAAGCTTTGTAAGTTAAAATAAACCTTGTCATGCCAAAGGTACCAGGATTTAGTAAGACCTGCACAGCAGGGATAGAATAGTGATGTGACATTTAAGCTAGTACTAAAATGTGATTTATATTAAGGAAGAATATCATGACATTACTATGGTTTAGCCTGTAACCCTTCCAGCACTGCCCGGAGAATGGCTGCAGCTGCTACAGCACCAGGATCGGGCTGTTCTAGGTGAGCTGAGCTGATATAACTGGCTCTGCCTGCAGCAGCTTCCATATTCTTCGTAGATTCAGCAGCCGCCTCTGCCTCCTGTAAAAAAAAAGCAACATAAACATGTATACTACAAACTTGTTCTTTATATAACTATAACACTAGATATAATACACAAAAGCGTCACATCTCAGTTTGTAAACATAGACATCATTTGGAGTCTAGATCTCTTTTTTTGTTGGTAAAGCCTTTACTCTAATGCCGTTAATACTTATAGTTTTTGATTATCGATTTTAAGTGCTTGGGGATTTTAGCTGATTATCAAAGAGCAACTCTGGAAACAAGAATCTTTTAAAACAGCTCCTTTCAAGGAGCTGGCTGAAAAGAATGCCAATTCCTTGAAATCATGCTTTGCCCAACCTGGACCTTTCCCCTTTCCAAAAGGCTCCAAAGACTTAAACCTCATACCTGTTCCTATGCTTTGAAGAAGCACTTCTCCAATAAAGAAACAGAAAGGTAAACTGCATGTTCCTCATCTTTGCTCTTACGATGCTGTGACTAACTAAAAGTGACTAACTTTGAATTGCATATATGCTAATAAACTCACGTTTACAGCCTTGGCCAGAACCTGCATCAGATCAGCCTTAGGTGTCTTCAAAGATTTGAGTACTTTTGCAGCAGCCCAGAGTGAATCCAGCTAGGCAAGAGATGAGGAATATTAGACAAACAATAGTGGCAAGATTTACTATTCTTTACTGGACATGAACAGACCCTTTGAAGAAAATCTTCAGGATTTGCTATAATTGATAAGAAAAATTCCAAACATTTTCAGTTGGAAGTGCTGGCTCTGACAGACAGGGAAAATGCCAACTGGAAGGCAAGGGGGAGAGAGGAAAAGCTGTATATGTAGTCCTCAGGTTACAATGACAATTAGGACCACGAATGCCTTTGCTAAACAATGTAGTTGTAAACCATAATATCATATGAGCATATCACTTGGTCATAACCCCAGGTCTGTGCAGGTCATTAAGCACAAAGCAGAGGAAGTCCCAGGCAAGGAGCATGGGAGACCTTGGGAAGGTTGCACGCAGGAAATATACAGGAAATGCTGAGGGCAGGAGAAAAAGCAGTAGTAGTGCCTTGTGACCTTCCCTACTAGTTTCCCCATTGACTTTGCTTGGTGGAAGCCAATAGGGAAGGTCACAAATGACTTGGCCCGTCTGGGCAGCAGTGGGAGGAAGATGGCAAGGTAGATGGCAGAGTGGAAGGCAGCCTGAAGGGTAGAAATGGGGAAAAACGGGGAGGGAGCTGAAGCATATACTGCGGTCATAATTGCAGGTGGGCTGCTAAGTGCCCAATTTTGATCACCTAACTCTGGGAGCACTGCAACAGTTGGAACTTGAGGACCAGTCATAATTACCATTCATTCAGCACTGTTGTAACTTTAAATGGTCACCAAACTAATGATCATAATCCAAGGATTCCTGTACATATGTAAAATTACCTATATAAGGCTATAATTACAAAACTATAGCATATGGCCCTGGAGATTTAATATTTAGTATACACTTAATGTATACATTTAATACAGTCTTGTCATGTAGAATCTTGGCAAAAAATATAACTGAAAAAAACAATACAGGGAAATCTCTGAAATATCCATTACCAGAATAAATACTGTGGTCCATATATTTCGAAGTCATCAAATTTGTGATGTATATTACCAGAACTCAAACACTATTCTTTTATATAGAGCAAAAAGGCACTTGGGAAACTGAAAGTGTGACTAAAAGCAAGCATGTGCACTGAAGAAAACAGCACATTGGTAGAATACACAGAGATAACTTATTAGAAACTACAAATCTTAGCTTTCTATAAAAAAAAATTCAAAAGCAGCCCTAAATCCACCCAACTATGCAGAAATCCATTTCTTACATCCAAACTATTTTTCAATGTTTATTCTTTACCTCCATGCTCCTTCTTTCCTCCACTACCTCCAACAATGACAATTATAAAACTAATAATTGCTGTTTTAGTGGTTAACAGATTAAGACTAATGATTTTTTTGAAAAGCTAATTGCAGATTGTAGGAACAGTCACAACAATGAGGAATAAAATGCCTCATTTTGTCTTGACCTTAAAAAGTTAAATTGCAAGGTGATCTAAGTTCAGGACACCTGAGGGGGCTAGTTTCACCTTGGAATGTTAAGCACACTCCAGGGACAAGTGGTAGCACAGTGATTAGAATGCAATATTGCAGGATAATTCTGCTCACAGCCAGGAATTCAATCCTGACTGGCTCAAGGTTGATTCAGTCTTCCATCCTTCGGAAGCTGGTAAAATGAGGACCCAGACTGTTGGGGGCAATATGCTGACTCTGTAAACTTCTCAGAGAGTGCTGTAAGTGTAAAGCACTATGAAGCAGTATATAAGTCTACGTGCTATTGCTAATCCAGCAGCACTGATCTCTACTACCCAATGTCAATAAAGCCTCCCCAAGTGTAAATGATCCAATTACTCTACTAGCGTAAAGTACATCACATATGTTGTTATCGCAATTAGTACAGTTAGTGAAAGAAGGAAAATATGGCTGCCATCATGGCACTAACAGAAGTAACTTAAACACAAACTTAGGATAAATTTCTTACCATGGTCCTGTCTCCAGGTGCAGCTCCTCCATACCTGTCAGAGGAAATATTTATTAGTATAGTTTCTACAATGTGTGGGTAAACAGCTACTCCTTGGGTAGTTCATATAGCATATTTGTAAAAACTGGCCTTGCTTAATGCAAGCAATTAAACAAGTGATAGAAAACACAGAAGTTTGGGGGAGAAGCTGAAAGCCATACTGAGGAGCTAAAAGCCATAGTAACAAGATAATGAAACAAAGTGACTGGGTTCACATGATACACGTGAATAATATTTCTTCACAGTAGTCCTGGTTTACTTTCTGTAAAAACGATGCCACTCTTAGATGTGACAATACACGAAATGTTATGAAATAATAAAGGAACATATATTGCTTATATTTCCTCAGCTATAATTAGAGTTATACTCACCGCATCATAGCATTAATACCAGCATCCATCGCTAAGGACCAAGCTGCTAAGTCATCGTCAGTCCGTAGAGACTGAGCAGCTGCTGTCAGAAATAATCCATAGAGCTGCAAATAAAATAAATGTATTCTAAGTATTTGCTGATCTCTACATTATGTGGCTTAAATAAAAAAATATGAAAATTGCACATATAGAATTTCATGATTACAAAAGATAGCATCTTGTTCTGTACATTCTTCCATCCACCTAACATCTGTAGATCTAAGAAGTCCTCAGTTTTTCCAGTTTATAAAGTAGTATATTGTTTTACTGCAGTCTACTAAACTAGACATCTGATTTACTTTGGCCATGTCATGTTTGCAAATTCACTGGAGAAGTCAGTGATGCTAGGAATAGTTAGTAGATCAAGAAGAGCAAGCAAAGAACTTGCTGGCTTAATATAATCAAAGCTGATACAAAGATGAACATCCAAGAAGCTGTACTTAAAGGGGTAGAATGGAGAGCACTTGCCTATAAAGTCACCAAGAGTCGGACAGGACTGAATGATTAGAACTAACTATATTGTTTTTAAATGGTTTGACTCAACTATAAATCTGAGTGTTTTATTCTTTTACCAGTTTTCCTAAAAGGCAACATTATTATAAATGCGTATTTTCACGTTTATGTGATTATATTTCTTAATCCAGAAATTAAAAGTTAATTTCTCCTGTGAGTTAAGTTTGATTCCTAGTAATTTGAAAAAAATCCATGTATACTTCTATGTACAGAACAAAATAGAGCGGTTTGCTATTGCCTTCTTTTGAGATGTTATTTCAATTTCTCAGTTGAACTGAGATTCACCTTGGGGTTTCCTGGAGGTTCTCACATCCAAGGACTGCTCAGGTCCTTGCTTTTTTTTTTTTTTTTTTTTTTGAGAAAATTTGGTCTGGTGCTGTCAATTAAACTAATAATTTTAAAAATGTTGTTCTCAATTTCTAACTGCTTTCTTCCAGACTAAACACATAAAATCTAGTAGTTCTATTTGCCTTTCCTTTTCAACTAACAGCTAACCCACTTGGCCAACACTCACCGCTCCCGAAGAGCCTCCCATCTTTTCCAGGATCAACTTGGCTAGTGAAGAGAACAGTTGATAAGGTCGCTGAGGCAGAGGTTTAGCATCTAGCCAATTCTGGATTGCTGAGGAAGCAATAGTCATGGTTAGACATGATAATCCTCTAGCTGACGTTCATTTTATATTTTTTTAATTTTATTTTTTTAAAATTCCCTATTTTTAAGCAACAAGTTCCAAGAAGGGTTATTAAACAGGAAACTTAGCAGATTTACAATACAGCTGTCCTGGCATCCATGATTTGGTATGGTAATTTACAACACCAGGAGAAAAGATACAAAACCACTCCAGAAGTAGGCAATTTTCCATTGCCCTTTTCATCCGATTGTATTCAACTACTGGCACTCTTGAGGATTCATTTAGCAACAGATTCAGAAAAGAATTTACAGTAGTGGCCAAAATTGTGGAAACCTTTTGGGAAAAGTGTATTTTTGAGGTTTGATGGCTAATAACACCACTTTTCTTTTTTGGAGTAGTACCATAAAATTATATATCAATGGAAAGATAATTTAATCAAGAATGTAATGCAACAAAGTTTGTTCAATTATCTGTATTCTATGAAACGTTATAGCCAAATAACCAGAAAAAGGAAGCACAACTTGCTTAGGTTGATATCAGGTAGCTTTCCTTCATCTGATTGTAGCCAATGAGCATGAGTGTTTAGAGAGCCAATCAGGTGTCATCTTTAATCAGATCACAGTAGGATGCAGTTATTGATGTCATTTATTGAAGCTGAGAGGAGGACATTTGTCAGTGTGTTATGTGATCGCTATCAAGTTGGTTGGGTTTTTTTGTGTTCTTTCATTTAGTGAGCTTGTAAAATGTAATAAAATTAAAGTAATGGTGCAAAGAGTTGACTGGTCACCCAGAAAGCGATGTAAAATAGTATTATTAAGTGAACAAGGTAACAGTTATAAAGAAATTAGAAGAAAAATTGGTGGAAACGTAACCCAAGGTGGCATTTCTACTGTACACTTTTCCTAAAAGGTTTCCACAATTTTGGCCACTACTGTAAGTTGATGCCAAGGCTTAGAGCAGGGGTGTCAAACTGCCGGCCTGTGGGCCGGTTGCATCATATGGAGGCCGTACCCACCCCACCTCTGGCAATCCAAAAAAAGTCGCAATACATCACAACACGTTACGTGACGCGGCGAGTTGGACACCCGTGACTTAAGAGTATGATGAGAAAACTAACCAATGGCAGCCTGTGCATGTGTGTTGCCACAATCTCCATCACCTGCAGCACGGTCAAGTTCATTGAGTTGCTCCTGTAGGCTAAGCATTTTAGAGCACACACACTCCAGAATCAATCTCATGTGAGGAGAAGACGGCACTAAAAGGAATGGAAACTATTAGTTATTTTCTTGCAATAATGGTAAAGTTTCATACACTCCACCTTACATAAATATTAATGCTGCTATTCATCTCTGTTTCTTGTGAATATATGTATAAAAAGATAAAATCTAACTATACAGATCACTTAACCAAACCAATCACTTTATCAGAAAGTTATTAAAGAAATTTAAGTTTGTACTGGATGATTCATAATTTATTTACTTGGTAAATGATGAAAAAATAAAACTTTTATAAAAAATTCTTGTGTTTGAAATGAATATTCTGCATGTTTGTTCAATAATTCTCAAGTTTTGCGATACTGCAGCCACCTAAAATGATAAAATGAATTTGTGTGACTGCCCCATATAAAAAAAACTATTTCACTGGAATTAGAGTTAGGCAAGAAATAAATATTATTTTTAATAACTGTTAATCTAGATACCAAATAAAACAATAACTTTACAATTTAGTAAATAACTGTTAAATTGGAAATCAACAATCACACACCGAAACCCCAAACCCAATTTCAAACCTTATTCTTTAATGGGAAGAATTAATTTGATTGCTTTGGCATAATTTCTGAAAGGGTGTTTCCTTATCTTAAATCAGCTTCACTTTAAAATGCTGAAACTTGTAGAACACTGGCAAACTTGAATCTGCTTTTGGCTCTCTTCTTCCCACAGAAGACAAAAATCGCAGACCATCTTCTTTCCCTTCCCTTCCATTGTAATTCCCTCTGCAGAGTGAGCATCAGTCAGAGATCTGGATATCAGCCTTATGCTCTTTAGATAGAATTGCAATTTTTTTGGGGAAAAATGTGGTGTATTTAAACAAAAACAAAAATCATTCAACCAGAGCACTGGAACCAGAGAGATACAAGAAAAGTGCTCTGGCAATTCTCTATTGTCTCAGAAGCTAATATACATGTAATCCGTCTGTTCTACTATGTCACAAAAATATTAAGAGGGCTAGGCTCAAGCAGAGGTGGAAAAGAGAACAGAAGTCAATGCAAGTCTTAGTGACTTGCATAGATATCCTTGATTAAATTCTATTTGTCCGATCATGATATAGTGGTGCCTCAGATCTTTTATTCCCACTCTCTCTGTCTGTACCGTTACCTGGAAGCCTGGATCAGTCTCAGTTGATGACATGAACCCAGCATAGCAGAAATTCCATTGTAGCTATAATAGATATTTCAGACTGTACCTTTTGCTGGGTCAGGCTCTTCTTCCTTATAACACACTTTGGGTACTACCATCTGTTTTTTCTGTCTTGTCCCAGACATCCTGGCAGGTTTTAACCAGGCAATAGCTGTAGTATCTGAATCTAGGAATTTAAATATAATTGTGGACAACAATTGAAGATAATTTCACATTCACAAAAGAACATAAAAAAATGAATTGTTGAGAATTCTCACCAGTTTTTTCTATGTAAAATAGAAACGTATCTGGGAACAATCCCCAAATAATCAAATCCAGCATAATAGAAGTGGAGAGCTAGCTAAGATACTATTTAAAATAAAAAGATACAGTACACCATTGAACATGCTAGTTATGTATCTACACTGTGCATGCCCAAAATGTCAAAAATACCATTTTGAAGTGATGGTTCCACAGATATATTCTGATAATTAACTCACAATTTACTTTCCCCACTAAAGCAGTGGGAAGAAAACCAACATCTAAGAAAATTACCAAGGAGGATCAAGAGTTCTTCATCCACCTGGAGAAGGGTAAGGGAGACACCTGCCATTTCCAATGCAGTCATAAAGGAGCCAACATAAGTCCGGGCAATACGAAAACCTCTGCTCTCTGCAATGATGAAGCAAGGAAAACTTGAAGCATTCTTCAGGGTGAACAACCAAAATGAGAAGGAAAAAGAAGTAACTGTCATGAATGAACCAGATTAAGAAAAATGAAAATTATATCCATTTTAAATAATGCAAAGTTTGGGAAAATATGAGAAGGTTAATCATATATAAGCAACTGAAAAGTAAAGAAACCAGTCCATAAAAATTCCAAAGTGATGTCACTACAACAAGAGGAAATTCAATACTTGGGTCTTATAAGATTCAAAGACCTCATGAACGGAATTGATTATGAAATATGGGGTCCTTGGTACTTTCTGAGCTTGGTTGTTTCCTTGCAGATGTCTCATTACCCCACTATGTAATATCATCAGTGCTAGAAGGTTATGGTTATGATCATGGAGTGTTTTATTTTTTAGAAATGCCTCCCTCACCTTCATCTCCAGAAAATAAGGAGGGTTGTGGGGCCTCTAGAACAGCCTGGAGGTATCAGAACTGCATCAATAATTCTTTCCCCTTTCATGTGAGCCTGAGCCTCTAATTTTTTTCTCCTTTCCCAAATAGGAGTAGTCCTACTTGAGGCAGCGCAATATCCATGTCAGGCCTATATACTAATGGATTAAAAAAAACAAAACACCCCACTACCAAGATCCCCTATGAAGAACTTGTGCTTTTTTGTTATTTGTTTTTGTTTTTCAAGTTACAAACATCAATTCATTATGAATATACAAAATTCCTATCAGACAGAGATTAATGTAAATTAACACAGATTATCATCAAAGCATTTTTAGACAAAAAAAACAAGTAAACATGGTATCATTAGATAAAAGTATCAGAGTAGTGTGGAAAAGTAATGTATAGGTATGCAAAACATTGCCTACAATTAGACATGAAAATTCTTAAAATTTAAAAAGTTCTAGAATACTTTTTTTTTTTTTTTTTTAAAGAAGAAGCGGAGAATCTCGCAATGGTAAACCTGAAATTTGGTGGTGTGATTTTCAAGTACAAATACATGAAAATAAAATTGGGAATGAAGTCACTGGACACAAGCCTTACCCTTTTCTTACTCTTAAATTCCTGTCAAATGGAACCAAAAAGCCCGCCCGCCCCAAAAAAACCAAAAAAAAACCCAGAGCAAAATTTCAGCTCCCCCCTTTGAATAGAATAGACTTTTGCAAGTTGGGAGGATGAGTTTCTATCCCCACACCAGTGAAAGATGTCTACTTTTATTGTAGTACAGTAGGATATGAGTTTTGGTGGGAAAGCATCCAATAATGTTTTCTGTTAAATAATGTTTTCTGTTTTCTGGTGAATAGTTTGCTGGTTCCAAGGACTGCTGCCTTGAGAATATAACTAACCCCTGGGCCAGAATAACAGTTACTGTGTTTTTTCCCCTTCCTCCATATACTGTAGGTAGTCAAATATTTGCCTGGAAACAGCTTTTATGGTATTCCTGTTGTCATGCTGATCCAAACATTATGGGTTGATTACGATGCAGCTGAATCCCAGTTTCTATCCAGGTTATGTTTTAATTCCTATCAACATTAACTATATGCTACTAAAACTATGATTCCTGTAACCTTTAATGAGGCAAAACGGTGTACCATAGGACAAAACGTTTTGAACTAAGATGCCTCAAATAGGTTGATTCAGAGAATGTGTCCAAAATCCGGGACCCATGACTCCCATGGTATTGAAATCTGGCAAATCATTAAATATTTCCTGTTTAGTTTAGCATGGGCTATTTTCAAGACAGATACACTGTATCTCTGACTGTATCCCAACTTTTTCAATTAAGGGAATTCACTAGAAGTCCTTGTTGAAGGTATTGAGGAATCTGGTAAGGAAATATCTCTGAAATGATGACCCAATAGAGCACATATTGTCTAGCTATTTCAAAATAGGATTTGTGTATTTATTAAATTAAATCTTACATACATGTTAGATTAATAAATGTAGCCAAAAGATCTTGGCTGTTTATATGACAATGAGTTTAAGCCCAAGTAATTAAAGTGGAGGTATGCAATGCATTCAAAGGCGTGAATACTTTGCTGGTAACTGGATGTTTGTTTTCCTTTACCCTATTTTTAATAATAATAATAATAATAATAATAATAATAATAATAATAATAATAATAATAATAATAAAAAACAACTTACCAAGAGAACAAACAGCAGACCCAGCTACTATATTCAACTCAAGATAGGATAATCCACCCAGGTTGTTCACTACCAAGACCACAGAAGCCTCTGAAAGCCAAAGCAAACATTGGTAAAATTGAAAGGTGTTTCTATGGCCTGGAAGCCTAATATAAATGTAATCTGCAAATATCAATACACAAAGGATGCTTTAAGTACACTAGATTCGTACATGTAGTAATGGTAATAGTCACAACAGTCAAAATGCCCCTAGGATTGCTAATCACATACAGGTAATCCTTGACTTACGAATGTTCACTTTGAAGGTACAATGAAACCCCCCAAAGGTACTTATAATCCCAATTAAAAGTTTCAATCCCTTCCCCCCCCCCCCGCAGTCATGTGATCACATCTGGGCTCTTGACGACTGGCTCACATTTATGGCCATTTGCAGCATCCAACGCATCGTGTATGACATTTTTTTTGTCAGAAACTAGCGTTTACTTCCGTTCCAAAACAGACATTGTGGACAATGGGCTTGCTTAATGACCACAATGTTTGCTTAATGACAATGGTGTTCATCTAATAACTGCCACAAAAAATGTTGTAAAATCAGTTCATTCATATGGATGCCTCGATTTACAACCATGGTGACATATGGACTCTTTATGAGCACTGATGATGTTATCTGGTTTGAGTAATGAAATGTCTGCAAGAAAACAAGTAAGCTCAGAGAGCACCAAGCACCCCTCATTTCAACCCTGAGCTACATCCTTTATTGGTATGGTAAAATATAATAGAAATTCCCGGCTCCAGAATTTCTTAAAATTCCTGTACCAGTGTCCTTTGAGAACTTTGGGGAATAATAGGTATGTCAGTCCAAAGTTACTCACTAGGCCTGAGTTGTACATGAGAGGCATTGGAAGGGTTGGTCATGTGATCCAGCATTATGTTGACTATCTGATCTGCTGTTGCCATCTGTGAAAATGACACGTGTTAGTGGACAAGCTTACACTTCTAGGTATATAAAATGGATCACAGTCAACTTACCTTCATTCTGCGCACACCTGCTTCACCATGGATTCCTACAGATAAAACAAAGTATCTTCAGTTGTTCTTTTTTAACTAACAAAAATAACATTAATAACAAAATCCTAATCACTCTTGTATTAAACATTAGAATTTTTTTGTATTTATACCATCACCAGCAGGCTTTAAAAATTATATATTTTAAAAAGAGCAGGATATTGACAAAACAAATACAAATACATTGAAAATAGTACAGAAAAAGAACCACATATTGACGTGAGCAGATATTCCTGAAATCTGGATCATATAACTAAAATATTGTCAGACACCATTAAAAGCTTATAATGGCATAACATATTTCATGTTCTTTTCAAATGAAACAAACTTGAGACTAAAATAACGTTGTTAGTACAATTCAAATCATTAAAAAGGAATAAAAAACGGTGATAAACAATACACTAAGACAATACCAAAGATTATATGTCAAGTTAAATTATAAACTCTAAAACCCACATTTTAGATATGCAAATTCCATGTGTACAATCTTAATCTATTTTTTAGCTTTTTGTACTTTGTAAATACTCTGTATCTTCATAACAAAAATATAGAAGTTTACATTTTAAGAATTGCAAACAAAAATGTCTATTCCAAATTGTCAGAGCCTTTTCAGCATCAAGAAAAATCATGGCCAATTTTTAGTTTTTCTGATCCATCTTATCAATAATATTTAGAATATGTCTAATATTATGTGTAATATCATATATCTCTTCAGAATAAAATAATTTGATCAGAAAATATCCAATTAAAAAAACATTTAACATTTTATAAGAATTGTCATAAGAGTTTGTTATCCATTTTAAAAAATGTTCATTGTATCATTTGGAATAATAATTGACAAACTGAAATATATTTGGTTCTGTCCCAGATAGAAATAATAATTCTTGTATTAGTCTGTCCATAATTAATAAGCTAAATCTGGCTTGCTTCTTGCTTTTTTCAAAATATTTTCAAAAATATTTTGTCTAGTAGAGTTAACTTTTTTGTAAGGTACATTTATTTCTACTAAATAAAACTGGTTCTGTATTACTTTTATCTTTTGCTCTATATTCAAAATTGGATTTAGTTTCTTACTTATTTCTAATTATATAAAATCATTCAACAATATATTTTTCTGCTTTTGAACAGCTTTCTTTCTGTTTGATGTTAAAGAAAACTCTCATGAATGCTTTACTAACGTTACTTGCTGTAGTTAAGGAAATCTTAAATTTGTCTGGAAAAAAACTCTTCAATTTCTGTTGACACATCAGTTTAACCTCAAAGCAATTTATACTATAGAAGTGAGAGTAATAACCACATAATTCCACCAATAATACATTTATTACAACTAGCTACATCTGATAACAGGCATGCAAAGACATAATTTCAACTCAAAATTGGAAACATTCCCAAAGAGAAGGGGAGGGGATAGACAAAAGTGATATATACATTCTTACCTAAACCCAGCTCAAGTTCATCATCTGCAAGCTGGAAGGTGGGTCTGGATCCTGGGACACTGCAGGGGGACAGACCTATCCCAAGAGTGCCTATGCAAATAAAATATATAAAAAGAAAAATGCAGATACCATTCAACATCAAGTAAGAAAATAGATTAACAAATATACTTATCATGTTGGAATATGGCACAGAATTCCAAACAGTAATTTCACTGTGTAGCATGGAATTAGAAGGAACGCCATAGTTGAATACTATTCATACTACAATATCAAGTATATCTTTTAACAAAATGTATTATTGCTTTAGTCTATTCATCTAAGAAAAGATATGCATATTTACATTCCATAGGTTTCTCATAAGCCCTGTCAGAGAACTTAAATCTAAGAGATTATGACTAACCTAAAGTCATCTTTTAATGAATTAGATTTGTAATTGGAATTTAAAAATCTGGAGTGAGTTATTTCCTCATTCCAATTTCTACTTCTATACATTACCTTTGCTTATCAATTATTCGGTCAGCACCTTTTGAAAATTGTAATGGTGATGAATGATGGTACTATCCTTGACTGTTGCTCGCCCCTGAGGTCCTGTGCTTGTGATTGAAGTGCTTGGCAACTGGCTTGCACTTATGAGAACTGCAGCGTCCCATGGTCATCTGAATGCCATTTGCAACTTTCCCTGCCAGCATCCCACAAAGTCAATGGGGCAGGGAAAGTCACATGTTGTTTTGGTAAGTTTCCCTGGTCTTCCTGCACTTGTGCTGTGCCATCCACCCCTTGGCCTTCTTGCAGGCATGCACAGCCTGTCCCAGATCCGTTCCCAAATCATGGATGGCCAGTGGTGGCCCTCCTCTGGGCTCCCCGAACTTATAAATGGCCTGCACCAGCCCTCCCCTTGGGGCAATAAGGGCAACTGAATGTAGTTATAGCTCTGTCCTTACAGTATAGCATCTGCAATTAGGACCCCACTTAGGGCAACCCAATCCCACCTAGGTAAGGAGGGACCATGGAAATACTTTCAGTTGGCACTGTGAGGGTTACTCTTACTATCCACTGGATAAAGTCACTTGGATTCACTTGGAACTGGAATCTTGCCTGGTTATTTGGGCAGAATTTGATCCCGTTTGCCCTGTTAATATTGTATAGACAGGACTTTGGTGCTGTGAATTTAGCTATCTGAATTTTAGATTCTTGTCTCTCCTGGCTGATTTAGCTCTCCTGGGAAGTAATAGACAACCGGGTCCAGATGGTAGTGGTTCCATGTATAGTGAAAGAGGTGATTGTCTATCCCCTCCTTAAGAAGCCATCACTGATCCAACAGATGTGGGCAATTCTGTCCTGTATCCAATCTTTCTTTTGGGGGGAAGGTTTTTGAGAAGGAAGCTGTGTTATCATTCCAGAAAGCTCTGGAATAAGATGATTATCTGGACCTCTTTCAGTCAGGATTCATGTTTGACCATAGTATTGAGATGGCATTGATTGGACATGTCAATAACCTTTGGCAGGCTAGAGATGGAGATAGGGCATCCATCCTGGTCCTCCTTGGTCTCTGTTACCTTCAGTGCCATAGATCACGCTATCCTTCAGGGCTGATTTAGGAGATCAGGAGTGCTAGGCACTGTATTACAATAGTTCTCTTCCTTTCTCCAAGGCCAGCTCCACTTGATGTTTACAAAGGAGAACAGCTTGAACTGGAAGCCCCCACTTTATGGGGTGCTTCAAAGCTCTATTCTCTGCCCACTTCTATTTAAATCTAAGTGAAGCCACTGGGAGAGATCATCTGTCAATGTGGGTACAGTATCATCAGTTTGCTTTAATATCTGCTTTAGACTGACAAGCAATGCCACTGATGTCCTCTTCTGATGCCTGGAGGCTGTGAGGGACTGAATGAGGGAGAACGGGCTTTGGGTCAACCTTGGCAAGATTGAGCAGGTGTGGTTTTTAAGGCCACCGAGTTCTGGAGATTTTCCATATTTAACCCTGCCTGTAGGTGTACTTTCCCAGTTAGAGCTAGTGTGCAGTTTGGAAGTACTTTTGGACTTATGGTTCCTGCTTGAAGAACATGTGGCAGCTATGGAGCTTTTGCACAGGTTTGTCTTGTTAACAGTTGTACCCATTTTTGGAGGCCTTGATCATGGTGATTTAAGTATTGGTAACCTCCTGCTTGAATTATTTCAACACGCTCTCTATATTTATATGTACTACCCAGAGTCACTGGGTGTCAGGCAGGGTTGGGGCTACCCTTGAAGATCATTGGAGGCTCTAGCTCAGGGGTGTCAAACTATGGGGCCCGTGGGCCGGATGCGTCATGCCGAAACCGCGTCCACCCCATTGCCGGCAATGGAAAAAAAGTCACGATACGTTGTGACACGTCACGTGACATTGCGAGTTTGACACCCATGCTATAGCTGGTTCAGAATGTAGCAGCAAGGGAAGTTTTTGGCATCTCTTGATACACCATTGCTCTGAGAGCTGCACTGGCTACCAGCAGGCTTCTGGGTGCAATTCAAGCTGCTGATTACACTTATACAGCCCTATATATCATAGGACCAGATTAGATAGATAGATGATAGATAGATAGATAGATAGATAGATAGATAGATAGATAGATAGATAGATAGATAGATAGATAGATAGATAGATAGATAGATAGATAGATAGATAGATAGATAGATGATAGATAGATAGATAGATGATTTACATTTAGTCCAGAGACTTATTCTAGAAAAGGGAAGTGAACACGTACCCATTGCTCCTACAACAGCAGTAATTCTACGAACAATTTCATTCAGACCGATACCTGCCTCAGCCAACGCTCCAGCCACCTAAATATAAACAGGAAAAAATATTACATGGATCCCCCAAACATAATGGTTGTAACATGTCACAATTCAATTCTGCACCCAAAAGAGTATGTGATGCTTCTCTTCTAAAAAGGAAGGAAAATGTTTGTGAATAAAGCGTTAGGCTGTACCATCCGCTAAAACGTATATACTCAGTTACATACAATTAATGAAATACTGTATTTTAAATGTCACAATTGTAAAACTCTGTTTATTTACTGATAATTTATTTCTTTATCCATTACTTTCCTTTTTTCTGTAGTCATTGTTCTGTTTTTCCAAATACTTTAATAAATTAAAAATAAGAAAGTCTGTGCTAAAAATGTATGAATTCTTGTAACTATAAGAAACATCAGCAGAAACAATCAAATTAAAAATGTTTTACGTATATTTTCTGAATAGTCTCTATCTTTAAATCTACACAGAAGTTTACAAAGTTTTCTCCATATTCTCAAAACTAAACTTAGTGGTCTGTCACCGAATACTGATGCTGAAAGACTGCATGCAATGAATAGCAAGCACAAATAAGACAAAGTACTTGGCATTATCTAACAGTTTTCAATAGAATGTGTAGTTTGAAATGGCTCTTGTACAATGAAAGCATAGCCAATGACAACATTTGCCTTCTGATTAAAGATGGATGACACTTACCTTATGTACAAGCACTGTGCCACATAGACCTCTCCTGCCAGCCTTCTTCTTGGTGGCAAAGGCAGTGTCATCACCAATTATCACCATCTGCACAGAGATCTCTTCTGCCTGTGCCTGTTCCAATGCCAGCCCAAAATTCAGGCGGTCTCCTGTATAGTTCTTCACTATTAGTAATGTCCCAACTATAAAAGAAAGAATTGAATTGTCTTCTGTTCCTCATCCAGATGGGATGTCAGTCCACCAAAAATGCTACCATACCTGCTCCAGCTTGTTTCACAGTCCGAATTGCTGCTAAAATGCTACCCACTGCAGGGGAAGTGAATACTGGACCAGCGACCACTGCAGTGAGCATTCCTCTTCCAATGTATCCTGTGGAAAAATGATAGACAGGATGGCATCGTATCTACACTTGGAGTATCTCATATCTTGATTTTTCTACGAGTCTATTGATGACTCAACATAAATCAGCCAAATGAATCCCAGTCCAAGCCCTTACCTTTTTGTGTTCAGGATTGAAAAACTTTCCAGAACCCCATCCTACTAACCTGCATGTGCAGGCTCATGCCCTGATCCACCTCCAGAAATAAGTGCAACTTTGCCCTCTATATTCTCTAAATCAGAACGTAGTGCCACTCTGTGTCCATTTAGAAGTTGAAGATTAGGATTGCATGCCACTATTCCAGCCAATGAGTCATCTGCACAACTCAGAATTGTGTTCACTAGTTTCTTTGAGCCCTAAAAGAATGAGACATAACAAAAGATTTCACATATACTTGTCCTTTTACAGAAAGCAATTCCAAATGTGTAGCAGCTTTAAAGATTAAAGCATTTATTTAGATGTCAAAACGAATCCTGATTCTCCTTTGAACTACTAAAAACAAAACATTACACAGCTGCTTATTAATACACACACAAAACCCTTGGAAATTATTTCAGGATAGAAAAAATTCAGATATTTTATCACTTGAATTTGAATTCACTCTCGATCTTAGGGACTATCCATAGGCATGGTATGAAGAAGAGGTATTTGATTCTGCACACGTCCATGTCAACATGGATTCCACAATAATCACAAATATCCAACAAGGCTTCGCTTCCCCACATTCAAGATGGAAAGAGTGCAGAGAAGAGCAACAAATGATTAGGGGACTGGAGGCTAAAGCATATGAGGAACGGTTGCTGGAATTGGGTATGTCTAGTTTAATGAAGAGAAGGACGAGGGGGGACATGATAGCAGTGTTCCAAAATCTCAGGGGCTGCCACAAAGAAGAGGGAGTGAAGCTATTTTCCAGGGCGCCTGAAGGCAGGACAAGAAGCAACGGATGGAATCTGATCAAGGAGAGAAGCAACTGAGAACTAAGGAGAAACTTCCTGATAGTTAGAACAATTAATCAGTGGAACAACCTGCCTCCAGAAGCGGTGAATGCTCCAACACTGAAAGTTTTTAAGAAGAGACTGGACAGCCATTTGTCTGAAATGGTATAGGGTTTCCTGCCTGAGCAGGGGGTTGGACTAGATGACCTCCAAGGTCCCTTCCAACTTTATTATTTATTATTATTATTATTATTATTATTATTATTATTATTATTATTATTATTATTGCATTTATAAGAACACAAGAACCCTGCTAGATCAGGCCAACCAATCAGGTACAACATTCTATACCCATAAATCCAAGCAGAGATATGTTAGAAGCTCATGAACACAGATGGCAGCTGGTAAAGCACATAGTCTGACATTCAGGAGGTAGCCAGTAGCCATCAAGACAAATGACTTTCTTCTCAATAAACTTGCCTAGTCCTATTTTAAAATGGTTACAATGCTGGCCATCATACTATCTGATTATAGCAAATTCCACAATTTAATTTTACATTTTTAAATTAATACTGCATTTTTAATAACTAGAACTTTCTGCATTCATTTTAATGGATGATTTAAAATCTATTATTTTGAGAGAGAGAAACTATTATCTCTATCCAATTTTCAATACTACTTATTATCTTTCTCATTCACCTTCATTTTAAACTAATATCCCTTAACACTGCAATCTTTCCTTTTAGACAGCGCTACTTTAACTTCCCAAACATTCTCCTCTATATTTTCCTGCTGTGCAAGATATGGTGAAAGAACTACCCACAGAATTCCACCTCACAATTATTTCAGTTCAATTCTCTTTCAAATGAAATTCAATTGGATATTTTTGCTGGAAGTAAAAAGGAAGCAGCTTACTATTTCCACTCACAAAGGCTCTCAAAATTACAGAGTTGCCAATAAAGGCTAAAATACAATTATTTTGTTCTCCTGCAAGGTAGTATCCTGCAGCCTGCCAACTGTTGACTGGTGAGTAACCTGTGATTATTGGAAGGGGCGATAACTGCTTTTTGCCACTAGAATTATGGCAGATCATACCGTGCCATAATTGCATGATATACTGGGCAACTGAAACAATTAAATGCATTTCTAACCTATGTCAACAAACTGCCTCTGGGTAATCGGGCAAATTGCCTATTGGAACAGACTGAGTCTGCCTTTACTAGTGTTATTCTATGATAGCTCTATATAACATTTATCAAACTTTTTCTTATCCCTAACAAGCTCTAGGTTCATCAAGGTTGAGAAATATGCTTCGTTTAGTCATTAACTTAAATGCTTTTAAGGGAAAACAAATACCGATGTGCAAAGGGTTCTGTGCATGGGACAGGTAGGTTTGGATGATCTGTTTCTGAACTAAAATTCAAGTATTGGAGTGGAAACAGATTCAAACTACTATTATTCTAGTACAAATGCTTCACAGAGGAGAATAGGAAAAAGCCACTGCCAATGTCGCAAGCACAGCATATCCAACTGGCTCACCTGCCTATTAGCCTTCCCAGCACTTTTCTTCTTCCCCTTAGCCACCAATATTTTAGCTACAAGCATGGTACATCCAAAGATGGTGGGGTGGGGAGGGACAAATGTTGCCATACTTGAAACTGAAGGCAATGATTGCAATGGCTAGGAGGAAAATGAAGGAGTTAGGAAAATTATTGGGCTGATGGACACATAGGCTGTGTTGAAGAGTAAGATACAAGGTTCATCAGTCTTGCCCTGCTTAATAACTCTGGATTTTGTCTTGACTAAAATCCAGGGCAGTCAAAATGTTCTGGTTCTACTGAATTACTCTCTATTTAGATCGGCAGAATGTTTGAAACACATTTTTGTACAGAAAATGTTTCACAATTTATGCACACACTAGAAACAATGCATGTAGCTATAAATTAGTACACAAGACAGCTTTGAAGAAAGTATTTAGCAGCTATCACATAAACATTAGCTTGGTCTGAAAAGGGGGGGGGAGAAAACTCATGTTTACTCTGCCTTCATTCTCTTTGGTATAAGATGGAATGGAGAGGAGGAGTCTTTGTCAGGTTTTCAAGATTCTGTTCTTAAACACAAGGACTTTATAGTAGTCCTAGTGAGTCTCTTTCCTGACCTGGCCAACTTAAAAGGCTGATAGTATGCATATCATGCTATGTCATAATGTGGGTTTTTGGTTTTGGTATATAGAAAGTCATATGGTCTCAGCTACTGTACTATAGAAGCCATAATTATGTAATGAGTGTATGAGTCCAGTTAACAAACATGGAAAATGTAAATCCAGCCACAGCAGTGTTGTATATCTATACTGATGATCCAACAACTTTTTCCTCCCTTGCCTATGACATTACAGATGTTCATCTGGTTCCCAATGCATTCTTTAGGCAGATTAAATGGTTTTAGTTATTCTTTAGTTATTCTGTAGTGTTTGCCCTTTTAAGCTAGCAACAAGCCATGCCAGTTTTGCAATGGGTGCAATCTGATGCACTTTGCTAATGATTTAGTTGGGGTTGCAGACCTCTAGGGGATGAGAGCGCCCAGTATAAGCTCTCCCCTTTGTTTCCTGAGCAATGTCTCCCAGGATCAATCTGCTTTGAATGGCTGAAATATCTAGTTTTCCAATCTCACTCTGTATCTCCTGGTGTCCAAGCTATTTTTGGGCTCCAAAAATTGGACCATTGTGAACAGCAACTGACTGGTGATGTCAGTGTAGGAATTGCATGGAGCGAGCTGTTTTTCTCTCATGGCTGCTTCATGGCACAATCCTCTTCACATTTTCAGTTGTTAGGTTGATTCGAAAACAGCTTTGGTATTCGACTGGAATAGTGCCAGACCTGTGTCGAAAAGCAGTCTATTTATCAGCTAATCATCTGACTATTTCAGGCATGGGTTTAGCATTATTGTGCTATTCAATATCAGATGATAGTCAGACTTCCTTTGAATGCACCCATACAAAACCAGAACTAATTTGATAGATGGCTAAACACAGTGTCCTAGTGTTGTCCCAAACTCATCTCCTTCGTAGTCATCTTAAGGAGAGTGATTGTTGAATGTTTTCCTGCTGGCTGGTAATTTGGCAATAAGGGAGGAAACAGAACTCCATTCTGATAATGTCAAGTAGTTCATATGGTCACAGTTGCACAATTTAAAAAAAATTACAAAATGTGTGTTAAATTTTATAACAGTTGGCTTGTGAAGCATGTGGGTTTTTTGATTACTTTTATACAAACTGGTCAAAATGCTATTATTCAAGCAAACATACGACTTGGATAGTCACTGATAATGGTATTCTGTTCTTGTGTTACAGATCTTCCAAATGTTTTGTAATTGTTGGTTAATGTTTATACATAACGTGAGACTGACACCAAATTGTTGCAATATTGTATCTTCCTGTTCGTTGTATGGCCAGCCCCACCTTGCTTCATTCCATTTTTGTTTTACCTTCTTAGGTCTCCTTCTCATTTGTTTTCTATCCGTCATCTTCTAATTGCTTTAATATTGCCTCTCGCTGCCAGTTTCCTTATTGTTTTGCAGTTTAACAGTTAAGAATAACTGCTATAAACATTTTCATTAATATTGGAAGAGCAAAGCAGAATACTGTATTGGAAACAGCCAGAAATTCAAGTATCAACCTATCCATCAAGTGCACCAGATGAGCTGGATTTCTAGTAATTCTAATACTTCTGGCATTTTAATTTATATACTACTCCAAGGAAAGACTTGCTAAAGCATGGTTCTCAACATGGGCCGGATGACTGCAGGGGAGCCATGCCATTTTTCTAGGGGCCAAATATGAGATAATTCAGATAGCGAAGTCTTTTTTATACTAATGCTAAGAAAGGGGTCCAGAGGTGATGAGGCTCAGAAGGGGGGCATGAGCAAAAGAAGATTGAGAATTCCTGGACTAAAGCATAGAATAATAAACAGAGTTGGAAGGGAGGTCTTAGAGGTCTTCTATTCCAACTCTCTGCTCAAGCAGGAGACCCTGTACCTTTCCAGACAAATGGTTGTCCAGTTTCTTCTTAAAAGCCTCCAGTGGTGGAGCACCCACAACCTCTGAAGGCAAGCTGTTCCACTGGTTGATTGCTCTCACTGTTAGGAAATTTCTCCTTAGTTCTAACTTGCTTCTCTCTTTGATTAGTTTCCATCCATTGTTTCTCATCTTACCTTCTGGTGCTTTGGAAAACAGGTTGACCCTCCTCAAATATTGGAATACAGCCATCATATCATCCCCCCCCCCCAAGTCCTTCTTTTCACTAGACTAGACATACCCAGTTTCTGTCACCGTTCTTCGTATGTTTTAGCCTCCATATGTTTTAGCATCCCCGTCTTCTCCTTCACCCCAAAATATTAGGTCTCACCTGCATGATGTCCCAAGTTTCAGTTCTAGAAGCCAGCAAACTACCTGGGCGCCACAATAAGAACCACCTTTTATTCCACCCTTTCCGACAGAACGGATCGAAGAGGAGGCCGAGCTGAGCTCACGAGGACCCTCCACGGACTTTGACCAGGAATGCAAATGTTGCGCTGGACCAGAGTCTGAAATACACGCGCGCGCGCCTGCCAAGGAGGGGAGGAAGAAGCTCATTGGTAGAGCACAGCGCGAGCTCTGGCAGTTGGCCGTGGGGGTCGCCGGGTCGCGCACGTACTCGGAATAAGGCGACGCACCGCTAAGGAAGGAACAGGAGAGCTGGAGCCCAAAGGACGACGCGTTAACATATTATGAACATTTTGGGCCCCCCTTCCCCCCTCCAGCTCGCGCACCCAATAAACGAGTTTTGGTAGGTGCGTGCGCGCACGCGCATGGGATAAGAGCAACATCCGTCCTCCAAAATTCGCTTACTCCGTTCGGGCCGGAAGAGGGCGCTCTCGCGCTGGTACAAAGATCCGTAATCCTCTCGGCGTGCTCGTTTCCCGTCGTGCACCGCGCGAAGCGGGACGCCGGCGCTCTGGTGCAGGCGGTTTCTCACTGGTGCCAGAGGCGGTAGTGGGGCCCTCAAGGCTGCGCTCGGCAGTGCCAGAGTCCTCGCCTTCCGCGTCGTCCGTCTCCCCCCCCCCCGGCCTCGCCATGTCGTGCAACTACGTGGTCACCGCACAGAAGCCCACGGCCGTCAACAGCTGCGTCACCGGTAATGGTGGGAAGAGGGGCCTTTCCCGGGATAGACGAGCGGGCGGCGGAGAGCGCTGTGGCGGGGAAGAATGAACGGAGGAGGCCGCGGGGCTGCCCGCCCCTCCGGCTTTGGGCTCTGCCAATCAGACTACCCTCACCTCGCGGCCTTTTCTCTTCGCCCCAGGTCACTTCACCTCCGCGGAGGACCTCAACTTGTTGATCGCCAAGAACACCCGCCTTGAGATCTATGTGGTCACCGCGGAAGGGCTGCGGCCCGTCAAGGAGGTGGGCATGTACGGCAAGATCGCGGTCATGGAGCTCTTTCGGCCCAAGGTGAGCATCGCCTCCTCCCGAAGGACAGTGCGGCCGCTGGGCACCCTTCTCCTTGGGCAGGGTGGGCCTGGATCCCTTAGGGCTCTCTGTCCAGAAAGGAACTCCTGCAACAGATTGGGTTGGCTTCTGGTTCGACCAGCAAGTGTTATTGGTTTCGATCCTCATGGCTGCTAAAACCCCAGTCATTGTGGATCTTTGGGGAATGTGAACTCGGTAGAAACCTGGCCTTGTGGCTTGCTAGCCAGGTGGAGTGTTATTGTTTTGTTAAATTTCAGCCTGATATTCTGTTTATATTGTGAAAATGCCTTTGAAACGTTCAGGTATGCAAAGGCTTATTTTTAGGACTGGTGGTCTGCTGGAATTTAGCACGTTGTGATGATTGCACACAACCAGTCTGTTGTGAGCTAATTGTGTGGGCCTGTCATATGGACGGAGTATTTTCTTCTGGGTGAATCAATTTTTGATTGATTCATTTTTGATATGGTCATGACTTGGAAAATTGCCATTACTCAAGTATGTTGTGCCTGATTGCTGCTGAGATCAACAAAACTGAGAACTTGCTCTTTTTTAGGGCTAATATTTGAAGTAAAAGACATATGTATGTTGCTGTTTTCAACAGTAATCTTCTCAACCAACTTTTGTAAGTGTTTTTGAAAAATAGCTATGTTGTCTGGCCTGGCTATTTGAATAACATTTGAGGTAAAAATGTTTGCATCTGTTTCCTGCAAGTCTCTTGAACATCAACAGCTGTGGTGCTTCTCATGTTCTTTGATGAATTCATATAGTGTTCACAAGAAACTAATTAATATGCTTGCTGATTAAATACTTTTTGGAGGAGCTTATTTATGTGCATTTACAGAAGAAAATGCTTAACACACAACAGGAAGTTGTGATGAGCAAAAGCATCTATTTCAGACATCTTTCATTTGAGATACACCTTTTACAATGGAATAATATTTTGTTGCTAGTGTGTTGCAGAATATTGAGGGTTTTTTTCTTTTCTAGCTAAAACTTTTTTTCCCCTCCTTAGGGGGAAAGCAAGGATTTGCTCTTTATTTTGACAGCAAAATATAATGCTTGCATTCTTGAGTATAAACAAAGTGGAGAGAGCATTGACATCATCACCAGAGCCCATGGCAATGTGCAGGTAAGAGGAAAGTGCATTAAGTGTAATAGGTACATTGTAATTCAGGACCACACAGCGGTTTTCTGTATATTTTGTAATCTGAATTTGAAGTTTTAGATAATGTAGATTCCAAGTTAAGTAACGTAAAATATTTATGTAAGTTGAAATTAATATTGCAATTTGAAAAGCAATACTTGTCTTTCTGTTGTCAAACTATTGGATGGACACTGTTAAATTCTTCCTACTTTTCCATTAAATCTTTTGTTTCCTTCTAGTGGTGTGCACTTAAAAATATATTTGTCATCGTTATGAGATCTCAGTAGCCTTGTTAGTTCAGACAGCTATTTTATATTCTTGTGTACTTGTGTTCTCCTACAAACTCTCATTGAATAGGTTCCAAGAAAAAAGCTTTTACACTCTCAGTTGCTAGATTCTTGTTCTACATAAAACATTACTATTCTGTATAAAGGTAACTTACAAACAAGCCATTTTTATATGCAGCAAAAATGCTTCCAATGGTCAGTTGCCTGCTTTTACACTCCCCAAAGGCATCTAATTGATCACTGTGAAAACCGGTAGTTGAATTTATCTGACATCTAGCTGACCTAATAGGACTTTTATTTTCAGCATTCAGTATTATTTAAAGTCCTTCTCTTGGAAAAATAGAGGGTCAAAATTTAAAAATGTAAGCTATTTTTAGTAACTGAAGAAATCTGTCCTCATTTCTTTTCTCCCCAATTTTGAATTGTACTAATTGAAACTCAGACTCCCCAGTTCTCTCTCCCTTCCATCCAAATGTGACTGGGGGAATGGATTATTTTTATAATTGCACTGCCCTTCTCTGTCGTACTTAAAAACACAGTCATTTATCATGTTTGGAGGAAGGGGATCATATTAAAAGTTTAATTATGTTTCAGATGCTCCTACCCCACCATTCATCTTCCAGCTCCAAATTCAAACGAGATTACTTATTTTACATTATCCTTCTGAAGTTCCTGGAAGCCATTCACTCTCTATGAGGGTAATAGCCTACCTCTTCTTCAAGACTGGAGAAAATATGTGCTTATCATAGCTGGCAGAGAATGATTAATACTTATAAGTGGTATTAGGAACCTCTTGTGATTATATAAAGGCTAGGAACATTTATTCTAATTATTATTATTTTTTAAAAACTACATTTAAATAGTATTTAAATACTATTGTCATGTAAAAATTAACCATTGCCTTTATTCCTGAGTTGCATTTTAGCTAGTTTAGAATATTATTTTTCAAAGGGTAGAATCTGCAGGCTTCCCAGAATATGTGTTCTTGAGACATAATTTCACAAGGCCTCAAAACCCAATGAAAGCAACAGTGTACATATACAAGCCTTATAGTACAGGTATTCCTTGCTTAATTACCACAGTTGGGACTGACAACTGCTAAGCGATACATTTGTTAAGTGTATCATGAGACATCACATGACTGTGATGGGCTTATGACATCACCTCTGTGGTGGTTATTCAGCAAGACATGTCCGTGATTTGTGATTTTACTGCTGGCTTCTTCCTTGACTCTACTATTGGAAGCTGCTGTGAAGTGTGCAAATGGCAACCATGTCACTGCAAGATGTTGTAGTGGTTGTAAACACCCGCCAGTTGCGAAGCATCTGAGTTTTGATCATGTAACCCCAGAGAAGGTATGACAGTCATGAGGTCTGATGGTAGTTTTTCAGCACCATTGTAACAGTTGCAAAACAGCTGTCGTTAAGCGAGGACTATGTAATATAAGTCCTGCTTGCTTATAACTTTAAGATCTTCATCTTGGGCTGTTAAAAAGAAAGTCATAATAGACTTTTCTTTTTATCAAAGCCTGTGAAAATAACATGTATCCTGTTAGTTTTTAAAAGGGAAAAGAAAAATTCTACATTCATTACTTCCGTAAAATTGGATTTTTTTTCCCCTGTCAAACTGCTAAAACTACTTCTGCTAAAGAACAAAAATCAAACATGTGTTTTTCAAGTATATCTACATATACATATGTAGGAACTACATATCCAATATAATATGTAATTGAAAGTTGTAGATTTAAATTTATAAATGCATATATGCATAGCTTTGTCATCTGTGATCCATGAGTTATTTACTGTGTTTTTGAAATGGCAGTAAAGGATTCATAGTAATTACAAGATAAGGACAGACACACCAAAAAGAAAAATGACTGCTGATTGAAGGTCTGGGTGTACATGAACAACATACGTTAGCATAAATTACAATATTCATCATGAGTGAATCAACTGTTGGCTAATGCACAAAGACCAAATTAATGGATTTAGAAGACTTAACCTTGCATGTTTTCTTGTTGTGACAAAAGAGATTGTACTAAGAATATTTATGTGTTGTCCTCTAGGATCGTATTGGTCGTCCCTCGGAAACAGGTATAATAGGCATAATTGACCCAGAGTGCAGAATGATTGGATTAAGGCTTTATGATGGCTTATTCAAGGTGATTCCTTTGGAGCGAGAAAATAAAGAATTAAAGGCTTTTAATATTCGACTAGAGGAGCTACAAGTTATTGATGTGAAATTTCTCTATGGCTGCCAGGCCCCGACCATATGTTTTGTTTACCAGGTAATCAAATTGAGTCTGAATGTGTGTTGTAATAAAATTGCTGAGGAGGACTAGGGGAGACAGTGTCTGAACATTATTTAACATACCTATTAATTATAAATAAATCAAATGAGTTGGTTAATGGGAAAAAAGAAATCACAGGAGCTAAGTATTTTTTATTTATTTGTTACTAGAACAAACCAAATTGGTGCCAGAGTATTGACAAGCTTTTGAATACTTTGGGTCTTATTGAGATAGGTTTTATCAAAAACAAACTAGTGAGATAGGAAAGAGGCAGAAAAACCCAAAATCTAAACCAGGAATTTCAGTCATGTGGTTTGCCATTTAAAATCAGTCTCAGGATGATGCTTGTAGAACAAATATACTTTCTATAGACAGCTGTTGTCAATCTCAGGTAATATTAGCATTTAGGTAAAAATAATACAATTTTGAAGCATTATTTTCTTTTCCACAAACATTATTTTGATTTATTGACATTTTTTACTTATAACTCTACTAGCCCACGACTTAAGGGTTACTGATCTGATTCAATTGTAATAGTTCTAATCTACAAGCAGATTTTTGAAGTTAAAATGATTAAAATAACTCCTTTAATGTGCAAAGCAGTTAAGAGCTTTTCCTGATTTGTTACATTTTTGTTTTTCTGTCATGATCAGATAGAAAATTGGCTTAAGCACCCTCCAGAAACCATGATTTGATTTCTCTAGTCTAGCCATTCAAATTTAAAATTCAGTTTCCTTGTTCATTCCTATCTGGGAATCACTTTTGGGACCAAAATATTAAAGGCAATGTGACTCAGGATTAATTTTTTTAATCCTTTAACCACTGCCCTTGAAAAGCAGCATTGCTAACCATCCTTGAAACTTGTTGCTTTCATTACTTTTATGTTTGGTATTCTGAATTATCTACTAATACATAATTTTGTGCTGGACAAAAAGGGAGGAAAATTCCCTTTCAGCATAGTTGCCTCCAGGCTCATAAATCCAATACATAAATAAATAAGAACCAAGCAAGTTACCTGCAAGGGCCTGGAGTGCTTCTAGCAACTGACTGCATTTCTATTCTCAATATACAAAAGAGGAGGTCCCCCCATGTAGAACAAAAACACCATTTATTTGTTTTTTAAATTGTTATGGCTGCTGTTTTTTCTATAGCAATTTAGGGGACTACATATTAAAATAGAGGCAAAAACACATTAAAACAATTGAAAAGTCTGTATAGGCAGATAAAATCCCAGTCTATAATTCATTCAAACTACAACCACACAAGCTCCAGCTAACCACTAGACTTCCAAGTAGAAAGAGAATTCAAATAAAACTCCAGCAATAATTCTGTTTCCAAAAATCTTACGTTTTATTGAATATATTTCGTGGTTATGTCAAAGCAAAACTAACTCCGAGGTTCCCACAACAATTCGTAGACTTAAATAATAGTTTTCCCAGTCAAACCCCCAACATCTTACATAATCCATATCAACAAGCACTTCGTTATGAGGACCGTCTGCTACAAATCCACACCTGTTCTGCTGTCCTTGACAAGGCTTCAGCCTCCCATGGTATGCAGCTGAATCGAAGATTCGTTTCTCCATCTACCCACTTGAGAGTAACACCACCTCCTCATTATCTAAAGGCAAGTTGAAACGCAGAGGCATGTAGCTGCCAAGTTTCATCCTTGACAGATGGGCTGATGGACGAGACAGAGCAATTTTTTTTTTATCATCAGCATTGTTAGTTTCCCAACTTTTCATCCTTTGACAGAAATGCAGTGTCCTGGCAGCAGAAGCATGAGATGTTCTGAGCCTCCACATAGTAACTGTTAGATATTTGTTTACTTTTTGAGCATCTTGTATAAAAGTGTGATATTGTGGCAAGCGGCAAAGAAATTTCATTTTGTGGTTCAAGATTGAACTGTGGGGTCCTTGGTGCTCTCTGAGTTTGGATGTTTCTTGCAGGCATTTTATTGCCAACCAGATTAGCAAGTAACTAAATGAGTACTTAATTTTACTATCAGTCCTCTAAACCAGGGGTAGGCAACCTTGGCTCTTTTATGACTCGTGGACTTCAACTCCCAGAATTCCTGAGCCAGTATGGCTCAGCTTGGAAACTCTCCCTTTCCCCTCAGCATGGCTGGCTCAGGAATTCTGGGAGTTGAAGTCCACGAGTCATAAAAGAGCCAAGGTTGCCTACCCCTGCTCTAAACTGTTCTGGGTATAAGTCTTTTTCCTGGACAACTAGCAAAAAATGAAATAGGTTGTCAGTAGAGACCTGGATCCACTGTACTTGTGTTATGCACAGTGTCCTTGTGGAGAAAGTCTATGGGGCTCATTTTGAGGTTGTAAAATATATCAATCTGGTCATAATTACAAGAGAGGTTCATATTAGTGATTTGTCCATTCTCCTTTAAGAGAGACACTGAGTGAAATTCTTTCTACATTCGTAAGAATCTTTATAGGACTAATTTACAAGGCTTGCCTTACTAAATCAGTCCAGAATATGTGCTGTTTTGAGATTACAGCATCAGGAAAATGGGATTTTTAAAATCTTTGTTTCAAAAAGTTTGTCATAAAGTGGGGGAAGTTAAGAAAGAAATCTGAATGCTTTAGTTAAATAAAACAAAATAATTACTATTTGAAATAATGTAAAAGTATATAACTTACTAATTCTATTAGCTGTATTAGAACAGGAACAATATTGTTTAGAATTGGGGGAATGCCTTTTTTGTGGGAGAGAGGCATTCTTTAGGTATTGAAGTTGCTTTGATGAAAGTGCATCTATATATTTTTCAATGTACAAATGTTATAAAAATAGAGAAATGTTTCAGGGAATGTTTGATTCTTGAACATTTGTATGAAAATTATTCTTATATGTTAAATGAGGGTAACTAAACAGTGATGGGTTTGTGTTTAGTGATTGTACTTTCCATCCATCTAGGACCCACAAGGCCGTCATGTCAAGACATATGAAGTGTCTTTGCGTGAGAAGGAGTTTAACAAGGGACCCTGGAAGCAGGAGAATGTAGAGGCTGAAGCCTCAATGGTGATTGCAGGTAAGTTTGTGTCTAAAAAATAAGGTAACTATAATTATTTAGACATAAAAATCAGCACTTAGAGAATTCCCAGAGCAAGGGTGTCAAACTGCTGGCCCGTGGGCCGGTTGCATCATGTGAAGGCCATGTCTACCCCAGCTCCAGCAATGCGGAAAAAGTCACGATATGTCGCGACACGTCACATGATGCGGCGAGTTTGACACCCGTGCCCTAGAGTCTAGACCAGGGGTGTCAAACTGCCGGCCTGCGGGCCGGATGTGTCACGCCAAAACCGTGCCCACCCCATTGCCAGCAATGGGAAAAAACTCGCGATATGTCGTGACACGTCACGTGACATCACGAGTTTGACACCTGTGGTCTAGACTGTTTTTAAGTCACTCTATTAAACTTGCACCTAGAAAAAAAGTTTTTTTGGATATAGGGGTGGGATAATTGGTCCAATTCCGGTTTGTATAAAAATTTGGTTGCTCCAGGCTCTCAAGCCCAGAATAGTTATGTATCTTGAGCAGTGCCTATAATGAACGTAGTGCTGCCCAGTGATAACTACTTACCAGCCTCAGATTTTCTTGTAATCTTAAGACCCATCATTACACAGCTGTATTTTTTAGACTTAACTATGCTAACAGGCAAAACTTAGAAATTATAATATTCAAGATTATTGAGGATGTAGTATAAAAGAAAAAAATGAACAGAGAAACCGCCACAAAAAATGCTATTTTAAAGTATTTATTTGTAACAAGTTAAATTGCTGTTTAAGAAACTGAAAGAGAAATTAAAATTTACTTGTTTTTAGTGAGTAAAGAAAAGGAAGATTGGTTTCTAAAGCATATAGTAAAATATGGTTAGGATATTGTCTGAATGACTCCTAATAATCAGTGTATTTGCATGCTTTAAACTAATTTGTTATATTGAAAAGTGGCTTTTTTCTGGTGAGCAGGAAATTCTATCAATATAAACAGCTATTGAAATTTAATTTAATTTAATACACTTGGATTACCTGGTTTGTATTCCTTTCCTGTGTTGATTATACTTTATGTATATTCCCAACAATTTCTTTGTAGTGCCTGAACCATTTGGAGGGGCCATTATTATTGGACAAGAATCCATTACTTATCATAATGGTGATAAATATCTGGCTATAGCCCCACCCATCATTAAGGTAAACAGCAGAACTTTTGGAAAGGTATTTGCTTAAAGCTGGAATTCTGTGCTTCATATTTACAGTAGGTTCAGTGTGGATGTAAGCAAGCAGGTTCGCTCTAATATTTTATACTACATCCTATAAATCCCGAACAAATGTGATTTGTATAATTTATGCAGCATCAGTTTGTTTGCCTCTAGTTTAAACATTTTGTTAGGGCTGAAACTAAGTTTACTTTAGGTGTTAGGCGTTTTTGCTTTGTTTTAACTGACATTTTAACATTCTGTGAGCTGTCCAGAGTTGTTGGCAAGTGAAAAGCCTTAGGAATGGAAATTATAAATAAATCGGAATTTCTGTGGGCACCTGGGCCTACATTAACTGCTTGCTGCATTGTCTCTGTAGTTGCTTAGAATAAGGATAGACACATTTGGAATCTTGAGAATGTGTTTCATGTGCACTTAAATGGCTGTTCTGTGAATTTGGCCAAACACAGAATGTATGTTCATCAGGAAGCAAACTAGGGAAGCTGTTCCTTATCTCCTGTAGGATGATTTTTTTACTATTGCAGCTTACTCTTTCTAGAGGAATAATAAAACTGTTTGGATGAGTGTTAAGGTCATCCTACCTTTTCAAAGACTTCTAAGTAACACCTTTTTTTTCTGAAACAGCAAAGTACAATCGTATGTCACAACCGGGTGGATCCAAATGGGTCCCGTTATCTGTTGGGGGATATGGAGGGTCGACTATTCATGCTGCTTTTGGAGAAGGAGGAGCAGATGGATGGTGGAGTCAGTCTCAAGGACCTGCGTGTGGAATTGCTTGGTGAGGTAGGTTTTTTTTTCTCCTCCATGTCTGGAGCATTTGGTGTGTGAAGTCAGCTGGAAGAAGAACTAGAAGAGTGGAAAAAAATTCCTGCAGATACTGGAAGAGATCCAAGTTCTTCTCAAATACTATTTTTTTGTAACTTTTGAATATAGGGTTTAAAATTGTGCTGCATTAAAATAAGCAAAACCTGGTGTTCAACAGCATTTTTAAATTTTGTAATTGAGTTTTATATTTCATGATTCATAATTGGAAGGCGATATCCATCATTTAATATTTTTTTCACAGATCTAAGTTTTTAAAAATGTATTTCGTTTATAACGTCTTATCAATTGAATATATAATCTGTCTTTCCACTGGCAAATTGTCTCAGAGAACACTAAAAATAAAGTACATATTGAGGAAAAAATTATTCACCAAAAGCCACTCTGAACACTTTTCATCCCAATGAAAATATGAAACAAATATTAAACAAAGCAAACCTTGACATCATCCTTGACTGGTTCAGAACTGGAACATAGCCATCTCTTGCATTCTCAGATATGCCTCTGGTAGCGATAGGATCAAGAGAATAACCTCTCACATATATGTTAAAGCCCAGAATAGGACTTAAATACTGGCCTTCCTCAAAGGAGTTTAAAGAAAAGTGCTAACTTGACAATTTGATGTACCAAATAAGGCCAAGAGAGAATGTCATCTAAAGTCACTTACAGCTTTCATACTTGTGAGGGTTAAATCCCTACTTATGACTAACACATATTTCATTATATTTTGTTGTGGCAATGTATCTTCATTGGATACTTTTTAACATGTCTTCCAATGTATTAGATACAGTATGTGCAGCTAATGTATAATATGTGTGCAACTATTGACATTCAAAGCCAGAAGCATATTTGGGATCTAGGTCCGAGTACAATCACTGCACTTGTCGGGAGCTCCATAAAGAAGCCACAACTTTTCTTGGCCTTGCTTAATAGCCAAACAATTCCAGGAATATGCATTTCTGAATAAGGAGCTGCCTGCATATACATGAGCGTATCCATGCCAAAATATCCTTCCTGCTTTGGGTTTAAATAGCGGCCCATCCCTATTATCATGTCTTTAAAATGCCTAATATCACTCATTTTGCCTTACCTGTACCTAGACATCCATAGCAGAATGCTTGACATATTTGGACAACGGTGTTGTGTTTGTTGGCTCTCGTCTAGGGGATTCCCAACTTGTGAAGGTAAAGTGCAGCTTTTAATTAATAATTAGGTGCCAAGAAATAGTAGTTTGCTAATCTTTTACTTATGATATATTTAAATGGCATTGTTATGAGACGTGATTTTATTTTTGTCACCCTTAGGAATTTTATTCTCTTGGTTTTTGTTCATTTAATTTTGAAACAAAATAAGACAAAAATTGGAATTTCAATACATTTTGCTCGAGTAGTCAAATAAAGAAAATTGAAGTAAACAATTTATTTTCACAAGAAACTTACAATATTCTTATTTTCATTCCTAGCTCAATGTGGATAGTAATGAACAAGGCTCATATGTTGTGGCCATGGAAACCTTCACCAACCTTGGGCCAATTGTGGACATGTGTGTGGTAGATCTTGAGAGACAGGGTCAAGGCCAGGTAAAAGTTGATTCTTCTTTCCCTGCGCAAGGAATGATGGATCTTGCTAAGAGAGGTGCTTCATGCCCTCTTTGAAATATTGCTTTGCAATAATACAGTTTTGCCCCAGTTGATCTGTGCGATGTGTATGAATCCTTTGTTGAAAAACCCAACCTATTCTCTCTCACCAAACTTGTGTGTTATGAGAAAGTTGATAATTTGGGGCAGATCCAGCAATTAGCTTCTTGCTGAATGCTGTTGTGAGCTCAGGTCTGCCCATTTCAAGCTTGATGTATTTTCTGTATACCACACTGATTCTAGTAAATCTGATAATAGCTTGGAAAATTATTGTTCTGTTGGCACTTGAAGTAAGACAGTGCAAAGACTATTTCAGGGAGCTAGAAAGGCTACTTTTTCTGACATATGCATGAAATTCTAATTCATATGCCAGAAACAATAATATAGAACTATTTCAGGAAAGCTCTTGTTTTACTATAGAAGTGGAAGGGACTACAGGATTTTGTCTTAACTGAGTTTTTTAATTAGGTAATTTACTAAAAGATTGAGGAAAAACTCCTTTATCTTAAAGGGTAGACGTGAATTACTATTCTCTATAACACATTGCATGTTCCTTAAACATTAATAATGTAATTACTGTATGCTAACTGTGTCTGCTGTTCATAGCTGGTTACATGCTCTGGTGCCTTTAAGGAAGGTTCTCTGAGAATCATCCGGAATGGAATTGGGATTCATGAACATGCCAGCATTGATCTCCCAGGGATTAAAGGTGTGTGTGTGTGTGTGTCTCCATTCGAAACAGTTGATGAACAAATGAGAGTGCATACTATTACCAAAGTTGTCAAATCTCAGATTTTTTGAATGAGCTTTTTTTATGTGTGCTAATCCTCATGAAATCTTAGAAAATGGAATATACTATTTAGGAAATTTGGGGAAGGAATCTGGCCAACAGAAAAAGGATTTGGGTATTTTGTATGTGCGTGCATTCTATTCCTCTGTCTTTTCCCTCCCTTTGGTATATTACTACGTATTCTCTTTTTTTATGTATTCTTGCTGTTATTTACCTTTTTGTTATGCAACCTATTCTGAGAATCTTATTTTTTGAAAGTACAATGCATTTTACTTAGAAACAATACCCAATTAGTTGAATGTATTGTACAAGGCCAAGAGCTTTGAATTAGCATTGAGGAAACATTGATGATTCAAGAAGTGTTGGGTTGGCATTTTTGTTTGTTAAATTATGAAATCCCTTGAGTTTTCCAGAGGACTTTAATAATGCTGCACTGTGTCTCTAAATTGCAGGATTATGGCCTTTGAGGTCGGACTCTCATCGTGAAACTGATAACACCTTAGTGCTGTCTTTTGTGGGACAAACCAGGTAGAGGAATAATATCCATGAAAGTGTTGAATATGGCTCTTGGTTAGGTCTTCAGGGGAGTTTGATTGGGCTTTCCTACGTTCTGCAGAGTTTTGATGTTGAATGGGGAGGAAGTAGAGGAAACAGAACTGACAGGATTTGTGGATGATCAGCAAACTTTCTTCTGTGGTAATGTGGCTCATCTGCAGTTAATCCAGGTAATCTCTGAATTTTTTTAGTGATAAAACGTGAGGCATGAGTGGCTAACCTTTTGGGGTCAAGAGTCACATTTGGAACATAAGGAATATGTGAGGGTGAGTTATGTTCGAAACAGAATGTTACTTTGTCCATAGTAAGCAACGTAATTTTTTAAAAAAAACTCTAATATTTTTTTCATGATTTTTCCTATCAGGCTGTTTTCAGTTTAGTCAATCTTAAAATTAAACATGATGGATTACATTTTTTTAAAAAAAATTATAGCACTTGAAGAAGAAGTTGTAGAAAGCCAAGACTAGCAAAAATGTTTAAAAATATGTCTAGCAATTGTTGGAAATGCAGACAAAATCCAGGCACGTATTATCATCTTTGGTGGACATGCCCTAAAGCCAGTGGTGGGATTCAGCCAGTTTGCACCACTTTGGCAGAACCGGTAGCTAAATTTTTGTTGCCCAGGCCCAGAATGGACTTCCGGAAGTGGCATCCACACAGAGAACCGGTTGTTCACATATTTGAATCCCACCACTAAAGCAAAGAACTATTGGTCAAAGATACATAGGTGGCTAGAAAAGATGATAGGAGCACACGTAGACTATAAACCAGAATTATTTCTTTTAGGTATAATTTCAGAAAATTATGATAAAAAATGTGTATACTTAATATTACATATATTAACAGCAGCGAGAATTACATTTGCTCAATACTGGAAAAACGAGGAAATACCATCTGAAGAAGACATAATTAAGAACATTTTGGACTATGCAGATATGGATAGGCTCCCATTGAAAATGAAGGGGAAGCAAGATTCAGAATACTTTCAAACATGGGAATTTTTTTTATAAATGGTTAGAAAAACAGAATAAAGGGTAGGAACGGAAATTGTATTACTATTAATGTCAAACATATAAACCCAAAAGTGTTGCTTACTAAATACTAAAGATTGTTACTGTAAAAATCAATAAAATATACATTAAAAAAAAGTTGTAGAAAGCCTTATATGTGACATAGCCACACATTCTTATGTCTAAAGAATATGTTACCTTTCGGTTGGGAAGAAATACCAATGGACATTTGTCCCTTTAGATAACATCAGCCTCAGTCCGGCTTGTCACTCAAGAGCCAAAGGCCCTGGTGAGCGAATGGAAAGAGCCAAATGGGAAGAACATCAGTGTTGCTTCCTGCAATAGCAATCAAGTAGTGGTAGCTGTGGGGAGAGTTTTGTACTACCTGGAAATCCACCCCCAGGAACTCAAACAAATAAGGTCAGTCTGAGCTAACTATTTTGGGGTTATTTGTGTCAGAGCTGAGTATTGCTGTAACGTTGACAGTTTAATATCTTGCTAGTTTTACAGAGATGGAGCATGAGATTGCCTGTCTGGACATCACTCCCTTGGGAGACACCAGTGGCATGTCCCCTCTCTGCGCTATTGGCCTTTGGACAGACATTTCAGCCCGTATTCTTAAGCTGCCCTCATTTGAACTGTTACACAAGGAGATGTTAGGAGGAGGTAGAAATTCCATTTGTGTGCTTGGTGTGGGAAGGGCAAGCTGTTGCAAAGAGTGATATTACAAACTTGTATCCCTGTTTACAGAGATTATCCCACGTTCCATTCTGATGACCACCTTTGAGAATAGCCATTATCTGCTTTGTGCCCTAGGAGATGGGGCCCTGTTTTATTTTGGACTGAACATTGAAACAGGTAAAAATACAGTTTTCTTCCCTGTAGATTTTCTTTTTTTATTATTTCAAATGATGAACACATTGCAGGCACATCAGGTTTTAATAGAATTCAAAATCCCGCAAGTAGAGCTTGGCCCCAAAAAATATAAGCAGGGATAGAAGATCTGAACTCCAGAAATCTCTTTGGTCTAAATTTGAACTGAGCTAAATCATTCCACATAAGATTTACTGTTTTTTTTCCTCATTTTATCACTATATTGAGGCAGCAAGGGAGTTCCATACAGTAACTGTCATTTCCTGGTTCACACATTGTATCAACTTATGATGTAATCTGCTTGGTTAACTCATCTGATTATGATTTACTGATGAAGTAATGATTAAATTATGGGAAATTAAACCAATAGAACTGGATCTATACCCTCTTATCATTTTGCGACCACAATCCATTCCTTAAAGCAGAAGCAAAATAGTTGGTAAGTGAACACAAGACTGAGAGGGAGAAATAGAGAGACCCTGGAAAGATCACTGGTTGCTGCCATCTCTTTCAGACAGCTTTCTTGTGTAACTTTGCCAGCTCTGGTATGTGTTCTGGTCAGCCACCCAAAATTTGGCTGTAAGTGTGCATTGTTTAGAAAATGATTTTTTTAACCATCACATTTGCAAATGGTTGCTAAACATAGTAACTGCTGTCATTTTGTCTTAAGTAAGTCAAGTTAGACCTCCGGAGATCCGTGATTAGATTTTTCAGGGTTTAAGTATAAGACCAGCCAAGGGTATATGAATCTTATCTCCTTGAATCATTTTTCTGTTCTAAATCAAGCCCACCCAGTATCCAGAAATTATTATTGGCTCATGGAGAAAAATACATTATGCTGTTCCTGCATAGACATATAGCTGTATTTTAGGATGTATTCTGTCTTTCAGGAATAATTTTAGTACATTTAAAGTGCTACCGTAAATATACTTTTCTAAAATATAAAAACATTTCATTTTTTTCAATAATAAAAAGTAGTCACAGGTCAGCTAATTCACCCTGCTCCCTTCCCATCTCCTAGTCTCTCTTAATGGGTAGCCTCTAATAGTATCCTTTCTCTGGCAGGTTTGCTGAGTGACCGTAAAAAAGTAACTTTGGGAACCCAGCCCACTGTTTTAAGGACATTTCGCTCTCTTTCCACCACTAATGTGTTTGCTTGCTCTGACCGCCCCACCGTGATTTACAGCAGCAACCACAAATTGGTCTTTTCCAATGTCAATCTTAAGGAGGTGAATTATATGTGCCCTCTTAACTCAGATGGGTACCCTGATAGGTAAGTGTGTTTGGTTCCTTCATTTCAGTGGGTCCACAAAGCATACCATGCTCTCTTCCTTAGCCAGTCTGGTCAACCCCTTTAATTAAGTAGCCAACTTGTATCATACAAAGAACACAAAAAAAGCAAATTACTTTTGAAATACTGGGATTAAGAGAATAGGAACAAAATAGTAGGCAATTCCAAAGTAACAAGAATTGCTTACATTATATCCTTCCTGTTCTCCTCTTTGCTGGTGCACCCTGACTAATGTGAGTTTTGGGAAAATACAAGTCATAAGACTCATTCAGCCTGTCTTATATCTTCATGTAAGAAAGGACTCTTCTGTTTCATCTATGTTTGATGTCATTTTTTCTGTGTTGCATTTTATGTAGTAATACCATAGGAAATCTTTTGAGGGGTCTTGAGTTTTATCCCCCATTATGCTAGTTGCCAAGTGATGATCACTAGCCAAGAAAAGTGGGATTTCCAGTAAATTATTTTTCAGTGTTTCAAGTCTAGAATAGGTTTGATTGGTCAAAAATAATACTCTCCAGGAATACACTGGAGGTTCCTGATAGAATTGGTGAAACAGTAACTTGCATTTAGGATTGTATGTGGAAACATAGTTGTGAAGATAAAGATTGGTTGTGATCAACGCTAGCAAAATTAGTCCCATCTGTAAGAAAGAAGATTTGTTGAAGTTTAAAAATTTGAAAGAAGGTAAAAAGGCTCCTTTTTTGTACTGCAGAAGGAAGCTGTTGGAAACAAAATCAGAAATACACTGCACCATAAACATACAAACCTCAACTCTTGTTTGTCTGCTGTACCAATACATGAGCTGTTTTCCATGTGTATTTTCTCCCTTGTATCTCTTAATGGCCAGATGTTCCTATGTGTACTTGATAGTTCATGAAACAATATTGATTTTGACATATATTTGCTGCAGTTTTTTTTTTTTTTCATTTTCACTTCTGCCAAGTCTTGTTAAGTACAAGTGCTAATATTGGATTATTTCTGAAATGTAGATAAATACTCTAGAATTGAGAGGTATAGTGGAGTGATTTTTTTCTTGAAAATGAAATACTTTTATTTTGTAGCTTAGCTCTGGCCAACAACAGCACTTTGACAATCGGCACCATAGATGAAATTCAGAAGCTGCATATCCGCACTGTTCCCCTTTATGAATCACCCAGGTGAGCGGAGTTAAAGCTTGTTGCTGAGGATTCATCCACTTTTAAATAATGGAACTTTTTAAACTATGTATATTTTTAGTACAATCTTTCTTTCCTTCCTTCCTTCCTTCCTTCCTTCCTTCCTTCCTTCCTTCCTTCCTTCCTTCCTTCCTTCCTTCCTTCCTTCCTTCCTTCCTTCCTTCCTTCCTTCCTTCCTTCCTTCCTTCCTTCCTTCCTTTCTAGGTTGATGGATTTTTTTCAAGGAAGCATGCTTTTTGAACCATTTTGAACTTCTTAATAGGGATGTTTATGAGTCAACTGTCACCTAAATTGAATAAATTAAATATTACTTCTATGAGCAATGTTTCTTAGAGCATATGGATCTTATACGTATGTGTAGACACCATGTGTCCCTTTGTGTCATGCAGAAAGATCTGTTATCAGGAAGTATCTCAATGTTTTGGCGTGCTCTCCAGCCGTATTGAAGTTCAGGATGCTAGTGGAGGCACCACTGCATTGAGGCCCAGTGCAAGTACCCAGGTGAGAACCATCAATAATATTTGGGTTTAGGGATGCCTTGAAAATGCACTGATTTCAGTAAAAGGAGACATTATTGCTTAACATTCTGATTATGTCTATAAATCACTTGAGAAATCATTTCCATTTTTCATCTGATAATCTAAACTTAAAGACAACTAGGTGCTTGTTTTGGGATAAAAATATATTGTGGCTCAGTTACATGTTGGGCTTTCTTTGGTGATTTAAATCCTGGCTAGCATAGCTTCCCACATTTACTTAGGTTTTTGCCTATCTTTTATGAGGAGGTCTTAGAAGGTATTGGTATTTCTTCCACGTGAACTGATGTTCAATCCCTTCAGTTAGCAGGAAACCTGGTAGTTTCATACTGGTACTTTAACATAAATCATCTTCCGTTACTTCTTTCTCTGTCCAAATATGGTTTTATTCTTCATAAATTAGGCACCTCCAAACCAATCTTCCTCCAAACAATTTTTGCCACACATTTATTTTTTTAGTTATTTTGTTCTAGTGAATGTTCTTTGGGCTATTTCTGTTATCTCTCTGTCTCTAGCTTAAAATGCTTACTTTTCTCTCCATATTTTAGGCCCTTTCCAACAGTGTGAGCTCTAGCAAGTTGTTCTCTAGCAGCACAGCTCCACATGAAACATCATTTGGTGAGGAAGTAGAGGTACACAATCTGCTCATCATAGATCAGCATACATTTGAAGGTATCTACGTCCTAGGCTATATTTCACTGTTTATGAGAGAACTGTTTTGGGGAATCATGAGATTAGGAGAAGAGAGCCATCTAGTGTATTTGCTGGCTTGGATCCCTTGAAGGGTCCAAAGAGTCCATGGAGCATCTTGAGGGTCATTTTATTGAGCTTCTGTAGGTTTTTGTGGTTGCATGTTGCAGGATGTTCCAAACAGTATACTGAACTCTATATTTTGTTGAGCTCTTTACTCTTTTTTTTTTTCTTTTTTTACTGCTTGTCTTCAGTACTCCATGCTCACCAGTTCCTGCAGAATGAGTATGCACTAAGCCTGGTCTCCTGCAAATTGGGCAAAGATCCCAACACTTATTTTATTGTGGGAACAGCCATGGTGTATCCTGATGAAGCCGAACCCAAGCAAGGCCGTATTGTGGTGTTCCATTACTCTGATGGTAAGGACTAATGTTTTGGATTTCTTTCTTCCTAGTTGCATGGACTTGTTTTCTTTTATTAATTATAATTTTGTCATGGAAAAAGTGGGTTAGGTTCCTAGGTTCTTTTACTCTAAAAGTTTAGAATATTCTTTTCAGCTCTTGAAGAGCCATCTTGTCTGCTTCCTATGGAAAAAAGTAACCTGAATATCTGGGTTTTTAGAGTTTGGGTATTTAAATTATTTATAATATGCTGAAGTTACCTGGATGGCTTACAGTAATAATAGTAATATTATTATGTGTTATAAAAGAGATCTAGCAGGAGATCAAATTAAATCACTGTAACAACACCACATATCAGGGTCTGCAAAACAAATGGATTTTTAAAATAAAAGTTTTAAAGCCTTGGAAAATAGGGGGAAGTGTTCACTTGGCATTAACAAACCCACAGTCATCGTCGTCAACCATTCAGTCATGCCCAGCCCTCAGCTACTCTAGGGATTGGCACGCTCCATGCCCCTCTGTCAGGCACCACCTCCTTCAGATCCACCATGGTCATCCCGGTGTCATCCTTTAGACTACAGTATCCAGCCAATAAGTATTAGAGCGGCCTCTTCTCCTTTTTCCACTGATCACTCCCAGCATGTTTGACTTTTCAGCTTGCATGACATAACCAAAGTATGATAGCCTTTGCTTGGCAATCTTAGCTTCAAGTGATATTTTTGGTGAGATTCAGTCTAAGACTTTGTGATTTTTGCAGTCCATCGGATGCGTAATAGTTGTCTTCAGTACCATAATTCAAAGGTGTCCACCCTTGTCCTATAAGTTTTGCAGCCATAAGTAGCAATTGGGAAAATTATTGTAATGGCTGCGAAACTTGGAAAACCACAGAATATTCACCAAAATAGCACTTTTAATAGTAGCTACCTATGTTGCTATTGCTAAAAGGAAGCATAAGAAGAAAGATCTCAAATGATAATCTCAAAGTATGGTTAGATGGTCAAATAAGGAGATATAAATTCATTCTGATTCCTATTCTCAAGAGCAGCCTAAGCTTTTTGAGCACTTCCATTGATTCTTTCACAGTGATTAGTTGCATGCTAGTTGAGCAAAGAAGTGTTTATTTTCACCTCATTTCACCTCACCAACAAAATGGATAGTTCAGGTGGAATTATCTAGATAGTTTTATGACTGTTGAAGATGATGAATAAATTTTTTAGTTAACAGTTGACAAGTATTTGGGGTGATACTGAGTAATATTGTAGAATGAGGAAAGAGCCTTCAGAAAGGTAGTAGGAGTTAAAACTATGTATTGTAGTTGTTACAGACTAAGTGCATGCTAGGCTTTATGTTGTGTTATTCTCACAGAATAAGATTATCACATAGCACCACATATTTGCAAATAGACTTTGGTAGTTTACTCTGGTTTTGAGGGGTAGAATTAATTATTAATTAATTAATTAATTAATTGGAATTACTATTGTGTCTATGTGGCTGCTAAGAGTTGATACCAGCTTGATTGCACATAATCAGAAAGAGGGCCAAGGGGTTTTCTGTCCACTTCAACATTTGAAATTTCCTGAATGCTTACAGCTCTTTAGGTGAGGCACCATCTTTATGAAGAACTTCTGGCTGAGGCGACCATAAAGAGATTGTAACTGTTAAAAAAAGATAATTAAAGACCTCCCTGACATCTTGTACACCAATCTTGCTGTATCTTGCTCACATTTAAGGTTGGGTGTTGGAATATTTCAGAAGATAATTGGAGTTCACTTGCAGCTAGCATTTACATTACTCTGGATCCATAGTGAGCAAAATGCCTAAATTAACTTCTGGAAGGTTTCATGATAGAATTTTTAATATATTTTGTAATATCTTACATTTTATAGCATAATTAATTTTATGCTGCAGAAAGCAAGGAGGGCTTCATATAATCCAAGGAGGAAGCTACATTTCATGGCCTAAGATCACCTGTTTTTGAGGATGTTAATCTTTTGTTGTTGCTATTTGTAGCTACGACAGAAACCGGTGTATTTTTCAAGTATTGTTGTATTAATGTATATCCTAGGTAAATTGCAGAGTCTGGCTGAGAAAGAAGTAAAAGGGGCTGTCTATTCCATGGTGGAATTCAATGGAAAACTCTTAGCCAGCATAAACAGCACGGTAAGGCTTCTGAAGCTCTCACATCAATATTTCTTAAAACTGGGTTTGCTTGGCAAACTGCATAAGAGAAATGTTTCGGACTCTGCAGTATTGTTCCAGATCTGTTTTAGCCTTACCCTTACAAATCAATCTTGCCCTAACAGGTGCGACTGTATGAGTGGACAGCAGAGAAGGAGCTTCGCACAGAATGCAACCATTACAACAACATCATGGCACTCTATGTGAAAACAAAGGGTGACTTCATTTTAGTTGGAGATCTTATGCGCTCCGTACTTCTACTTGCCTATAAGCCCATGGAAGGGAATTTTGAAGAGGTATTAATTCAATTTTTACCTCAGTGTATATAATGGAAATCCCTAAGAGAATAGAAGAACATTTGGTGGCAGAAGAAACTAGTTGTTTGTTTTTGTTTTTAATTTGAGGTACCTAGGTTATCTTAGGTCGGCTGGCCTTCTCCATTTCACTCTGCGTTTAAAACTGGTAGAATTCTACTTCAGGCCAGAAAAGTCTTAACTTTGTGGAGAATAGATTGACTTGCTAGGTAAATTAACTTGTATATCTTTACAGATCGCTCGTGATTTTAATCCAAACTGGATGAGTGCTGTGGAGATCCTGGATGATGACAATTTCTTAGGGGCAGAGAATGCGTTTAACTTGTTTGTGTGCCAGAAGGACAGGTGAGATGACCTTCTAAAAAGGTAGGCCAAAGTGAGCAAATAGTAGGTTGGGACAAAGGATTCACCCTATCCTTTTCCTAGTAAACGTTTTGTATTGCAGTGCTGCGACAACTGATGAAGAGCGCCAGCATTTACAGGAGTTTGGGCTCTTCCATCTGGGTGAATTTGTCAATGTCTTCTGTCATGGGTCCCTAGTCATGCAAAATCTGGGTGAAACATCTACACCAACACAGGGCTCAGTGTTGTTTGGCACAGTCAATGGAATGATTGGTAAGGTTAGATATTAAGTCAGAAAATTTTGCCATCTCCCCATATAGTCTAACGAAATAGCTGGTACTCGGGGAGGGCTTAGCTGGCACTAAAATAATATCTATCCTTTGTTTCCAAAGTGATCCTATAAATAGATACCTATTAATTTCTTTTTAAAAATAATGCTCTGTCTTTATTCACAGGACTAGTGACTTCTCTGTCAGAAAGCTGGTATAATCTCCTGTTAGATGTGCAAAACAGACTCAACAAAGTCATTAAGAGTGTTGGGAAGATAGAACACTCTTTATATCCTTTCTTTCTTGTGTTTCTCTTTAACATACATAACACTTGGTAGCATTAGCCATTATGCAAGAACCAGGAATGGTTCCTGCCTACCAGTTTACAGTTTACAGCACAGAACTAAATGGGTAAAGATCAGCAACATGAATGTATTTATTCCTCTTATATCTTTAGGAAAAACTAGGGATAGGATATTGTGTTTCTAGTTACAGTTATAGCTTATGTCCCTCTTGCCCCCCTGAAACACTGCTTTTGCAGGATGAGAACTCTCTTGACTGGAATATTTATAGGCCTTGGTGAAGCTGTAATATGATACCAGATTAAAGTGAGGAGCATTTTGGTGGTTTGCTGCCAATCAAAATAGTTCAGCTTTTTTTTAGGAATTTATATAACAGCTGGAGATCACATATTTTGCTAGTACTTAGTTTATTTAATTATGGTTTATTAGATATAATTGACTGGGTTGACATAATAAATTATAAACCATTATGTACGAACTACAGTAGCTGGGTAAAACAGCTAGTCTAAGGTAAGACCAAATAGATTACATTATGGCTTAATATGTTGTATGAACCAGACCAATAGCTACTTGCCAGACACTATAGAAGAATCTTTCACAGGATGAAAAGAGTACTAAGCTAGTCTTCTATGAATTGTGGATAATTTGAGATACAATACAAAGGTGAATTATAAACAACATAAACAAGTGATTACCATGATACTGAATAATTAACTAGGAAATCTGCAGTCATTTGCATCTGCAATCAGTCTACATCAGAAATGCAGGAGTGAAACATGCCAAGGAAAACTAAAACAGCATGAAGGGAGAAAGGAAGATATTCATGGCATGATTAAAAATATTCAAGGGTTACCAAAACTGAAGAACTATTCTTTGCCACATTTAATATTCTATATTTGAGTATATGTTTATTAGATTAATTATTGTTAACACAACATAAGCATGTAGGTTTTCAGGCTTACAGAATCAAAATTTGGGACTTAGAATGAAAAATATTTTTTTCATTGAAGCTCCATACAGTTTACATGTTAATAGAGACTGGGCCAAATTCTGTTGATAACTATCCATAATACTGCAGGTATTTCATTTCATAATTTCATTAAATCAAGTTCTATTTTTCCCCTATGAAGAATTATTTTAAAAAATGTAATACTGAAGAAAGTTTCTGATTCAAGAGAATGTATTTTCAGTTTTTGAAGTGTGTGTCAGGAAGGCACCTTTTATTTTTCGTTGATGGCCACCAAGGTTATATGGGTAATACATTCGGAATTTATTTTTAATTTAAGGTGCTCATTTTATGCATGTCATACCATGTACCTGCAAGCATTATATTCAGTGTAACATTCTATACACTATAATACGTCAAATATAATAAAGCAGATTTAAAAAAATATATAACCAGTAACTATGAGTTTTGGAATAGTACCATCATTAAATAGCAAATACTAGGATGACTGAGGGAGATTAATGACTTATATTACACTTCTGGTTCTGGGTGATAAAAGCTTGGGGACAGGCCTTGCAACATACTTTTGTTTTTATGGGAACGTTGAAGGCATATTTTACTGAAGAGTTTTATTTCCTTGATTCTTGATTTTACCTGGAGATCATTTCATACAGAACGCAAGACAGAGCCAGCTACTGGATTTATTGATGGAGATTTAATTGAAAGCTTTTTGGATATCAGTCGACCCAAGATGCAGGAGGTGGTGGCTAACTTACAAGTAAGTTGAGAAAATTACCCATGTTGAGACAATCCTTGTTGTTGGCCCTGACTCTGATTCTGTGCTTGCTCATTTGAAGTAAAGATACGAACTTGGGGATTGCAGTATCAGGATTAAGAAGAGGCATATGCGCTTTGTCTTCTGCCTGCCACACGACTGTGCTTCACCTCTGCCTCTTGCCTCCTTGTTTTAGATTGACGATGGCAGTGGAATGAAGAGGGAGGCTACGGTAGATGACTTGATCAAGATTGTGGAGGAGCTCACCCGTATCCATTAGCTGAATGAGAAGATACTTCCTGCACCTTCCTTCAAGGATAGCATATGGAGTCTTTCCCGACTGGTTCCCTCACCAGTTTCACTGTAATGCTAGAGCAGTAGCAATGTGCCTGGATGAAAGTGGGGAATCTCTGAACTGAAGCCATCTTGCTAAGGACTGGCAAATGCAGTGTTGGCTGTTGACGACATTGTATTCTGCTTGGATTCACCATTCATCTGCCACCCAATAGTGGTCCCAGCAGATTTTTCCCTCTGAGTAACAGCAGCTGGCAAAGATGTCCCTCTGCCTAGACTCTTTTCCACACTTCATTTGCTGTTGTCTCTGAATTTATTTTGTTCCCGGTGTTTTGAAGTGTAGGTCTTTCCCCCATACCCCTCCCTGTTTGGATGAGAAGGTGGCTAGATGGCTGCAGTGGCTGTTGGAGAGATGGATGTGACATTTAGCTCTTACAAGGTGCTTTCAGAATTGGGGCTGCTTAATCTCGAGGAACCCAATTGTGGGTAGCAGCCTCTCTATTCCAACAGCTTTGCTGCTTATTCAGGGAGAAGAGACTAGATTGCAATTTTTCTGTTATTGGTTTTGGAATTTTATCAAATAAAAGTAGTCCAAGAGGAAAGGTTTGGCTGTTGTCAAAATCTTTTCAAGCTTTTCTGAACTCCTTTACCGAGGAGGAAAGAAACTTTGTTCTCTTATGTTTTATATTTCAACACTCCAATTATTCTGTCTATAGGGAACTGACTAATTTCATTTTGCTTTTGTGTTTTCCCCCCCAAAAAAGTCTACTCAATAAGCTTGTAGAATTTTTTTAAGGGGATGACAATTTTATAACAAGATATACCTCATTACCTCTTTTTTCTCATTCTTGCCAGTAGGAGGCAGACTTTTAAGAAGAGGGTAGAGGGATTTTGTTGTTACAGTATTTTTGGACTGATAAACAAGGTCTTCACTTCCCTTTTTCCCTTAATATGCTGTCACATATTAAGAATTTTTATTCCCTTCTAGCATGTTAGAGTTAGAAAAAACTTTTTGCATTGGACATTTTACTCAAGTTTTCTCTCCCCCCCCCCTTTTTTTTTTTTTTGTAAAAACTTGTCCTGGCTATTCTGTGATAGAATTTATGGGCTGGGGAAAAGGCTCTTCTTCAAATTCACTCCACAAGCTCACATCATTGCATCACTAAATGCCAAAATTAGAGTGAAAGTACTTCACAATTCTCCCTTGATAAAAAGTTAAATGTACAGTGCAGTATGCCTCTACTGGATTTGGCTTCAACATTTTTTTTACCCATTCTCATGAAATCACTTCATTCTCTTCTCAGTTGGAGAGACAGAGGAAACCTATTGTATGGTGGACTTTCAGTTCCATCAACAAATCCTGCATGCTTGTTTGTGGATGGGCTTTATTTTGTCCTTCAGGGTCCTGAAAGCATTTGAGCAAGCCTTAAGGAATTGTAAAAATGGAAAAACAACGCATAGTTCTTTGATATGCTCAGCAGAGGACAGAATATTTGTTACAGATGGTCCTCGACTTATGACATTCAATTAATGATGGTTCAAAGTTTACAGTGGCCTCAGAAAAAGTGACTTATGACCTGTATTCACATTATGACATCATACCACCTCCACATTAGTGTGATTGCAATCCAGAAACTTGGCAGCTGGTTCCCATTTACGATTACATTTGCAGCATCCTGCAGTCACATGATTGTGGATTTACAATAGGGGTGTCAAACTCACAACGTCACGTGATGCGTCGCAACGTATTGTGAACTTTTTTTCCATTGCCGGCAGTGAGGTGGGCGTGATTTCGCCATGACGCATCCGGCCTGTGGGCCGGCAGTTTGACCCCTGATTTACAACCTTTTTTGCTGATTTCCAGCAAGAAATGCCCATTGGGGAAGCTGGACTTGCTTAACGACCAAGTGATTTGCCTAACTACTGTGTGATATGCTTAATGACTGCTATCACTGGAAATTCTGGTCCCATTTGTGGTTGTAAGTCAAGGACTATCTGTAATATGTTGGAAAGGTCAACAACAACTGGCACCTGTAGCAGCATGTACAGTATGAAGAATTCCTGTACAAATCTTTCTTGTGTACTAGGTGATTGTGCTCTCCCATACTTTCTAAAATCATGCCCCAAACACTGTTGATGGCAGGTGTTTAGATCTGTTGCTTATATTGCATTTCACATCTGCTTAGATAAGGTGTTACGGCTTGTTTGACTGCAACTAGCTTCCTGTAAAGTGGTTTATATTGCCAAAAGGTAAACACTTGGGAAAGAAAACACTTGGAAAAACATTTGAAAATGTTTTACACAAAATGTATAAAGGCTCTGTAATCATATCTTCATTCTGTGATACTAATAGCCAAGTTGCTTGGTAAAATGGAATGCTAACCAAAAGCCTGGTTCTATTCTCAGAAGGAATAATGAAAGAAATTGGAGGTTTCAGAGGTATTAAGACTAACTGCATTCAGCAGTTATTTTAGCATGGCCTTAAATAAACTACAAGCTTTTAATTGTTTTCATTAGAGTTGTCCCTGCTGTAGGGAACCTGGTGTGCATGAATATTCAGATGTCTGAGCATGTGCATTTCCGATATTGAAGGATTTTGTTAAAATTTTGAAAGCTCTGTTGTGTTGCATACACATACAAAAAGTGTGATACGTCTCACAATGGCAGAATGCTACTTTCGTTATTTGTCCCCCTTGTGGATGCCTCTAGTTCTTTATTTTATTGTAAAATCACAATTGGGAAGTATCCCAGATGGGGGGGAAACCATGCATGTCAAAACTGCTATTAAAGGAAGGGGTCTGTACATATTTTTTGAAGCCCTCCCCCCTCCGTCAATCTACATTATGCTTGCCTTATATTTCCAAATGAATACAAGAGGCAATGCAGTAATATGTAGTAAATATTGTACAATGTATTGAAATACGTTCCTGTTTTAGCACATTGAACTTCGGATTACAATTGATACAAAATAGTCTTTTTTATAGGATACTAATACACAAAATGGGAGAAAGGAAGAGAATTTCCAGTATTTGCATAGCTGTGCAGTGCTTAGAAAGGGGAAATATATTTCTATAATGTTACAAAGAGTCATTTCAAGAAAGCACTGCAGTGTGCCACTGTTTCTTTTTAATAGTAATTGTATTAAATATTACAATTAAGATAAAAACTAATACAAATGAAAAAGTATAAAAGAAAAATTATATATATATGACTTCACCCTTCATCACAACATATAAATATTTTAGTAACTTATCACCTCCTCTTAAACTACAACAAATGAACTTTTCTTTCCATATCCCCTGTCTTATCTACAAATGATACTTAATGCCTCCTGGATTAGTCATCGTTAGCAAAAATCAAGAGTTACCAGAGATAACAACTTTAACTTTGATCAAATAAAGTTTATATTCCTGTTTACTTTTAACAATCTTGATCTCTAATAATATCCTAGATTTTAATTTCCTTTTTTTCATTGTCCCTTCTTACAACATTCTTCAAAATGTTAACAAGTCTCTTGTAAATCCAATATAGAAAAGTTGTCCAGGTCATATCAACTTTGATTTGATATTTGTATATCCCTTTCAATGATTAAGACATAACCTGGTTTCATTTATACTTTCTGTGTAGCATTTTTTTCATATCATTCTTATAGCCTGTCATTTTAAAATCCACTTTCACATCAGTCTGTCTTGTACTGTAAAACTTTTCATCTTCAATACTGACTTTTAAAGACAAATCTATGTACAACGGCAGATACTCTTATTTTTAACTTCTAAGTCTATTTTTCACAAATACCTTTATGAACACTTTCTGCTAAGAAATGGTGGGAGCTTCTGACCATCTCACACAGCTTTGCTATGTCATTCACGCAATACCCCTTTGATCTTCCTACCTTTTATCTGTTCTGCATATCTGAGTATATTCATCAACCACATCCCTACATTATGTAAGTTACATACTCTGTATAATACTTATAATACTTCAGCAAAAGCATCTTGGGAACACAGCTTTAAAAAAAGGCATTATGTATTCACATACTGTACAATTAACAAAGGTTCAGATAATTAATACAAATAGTTAATGAAAAGATGCAAGTGACCTTGAGGGCACAGATAAACTCCCAAGTGGCCTCAACACTCTCAAAGAGTGTTAATGACCAGATAATTAGCAGGGGTGTCAAATTGCCGGGCGGGCCGGTTTCATCATACCGAAGCCACGCCCACCTCATTGCCGGCAATGCAAAAAGAGTCGCGACACGTCGCGACACGTCATGTAACGTGGCGAGTTTGACACCCGTGCTGTAAAGAAATACAATCCTTCCACCCACCACCCACCATCTTATCAGAACCGATCCTTCCATCTCCCCACCATCCAGTCTCAACTGTCAATATCTATCCTTCCACCCTCCGCCCCCCTCATCAGAACGGATGCTTCTTGGATGAGAAGCAAAATGTTTTCTTCCTCAAAGGAAAAAAAAAACCCAGTCCAGTTGCCTTTTGAAGAAAAAAGCACCTTTGAGTTAATACAAATAACTCATAATACCTAGATGCAGTGAATCTCATACTGATGTTCAGGACTTTTTGATTCAAAGGGAGTTAATTGAGAGATTACAGTTCACCTGTAAAAACCACAAAATCAGGACATTTGCATTGCTGAATGCTTATTAAGAAAAATATATAAATAAAATATAAATAAGAATAAGATTCAGTCATTTAGGGTTAATTTCTAAATGTGCATATGCATAACTGTTAGAAATCTTCGTGTTTTAGAAAGCCAGCATGTTATGTAGAAGATTCCTGTTTCCTATACAAAATTGTTTACTTAATACTGACAGAATCCTCAAAAGCATGAACCTTAAAGGTTATTTTATCACCCAATTTTTAATTGGTACTTCCAGGACCACTCTTCCCCTGAACCTGTAGCTCAGCTGACCATAAAAAAAAATAGATACCTAAAATTGTAGAGCATTCCAAATAAACAGCAAAAAGAGGTTTTCTTGAAGGAATCTTGGTATCTTTTTCCAACATGAACAAATACAATTTGGTAGCCCAGGTAGCAGCAGAGTAAGCAAGTAAGTAAGGAGTAAGTTTCTCCTTGAAGCCAGCAAACATAATGATGCTGTTGTTTGTTTTCCTCCTACTCCAAAAAACAATGTGACTTGTGAGAGTCATTGTGGTGCAAGTATAGCAATAGCGACAACAATAGCACTTAGACTTATATATCACTCCACTGCTTTACAGCACTCTCTGTAAAGGGTGGGGTGGAGGTAGAAAGACAGTGCCAAATGCTTTGGATGAGAATGAAAGCCATAGTACTGTTTCCTTCATGCTTTCTTTTCTGGTTTCCTCCTACTTGTTTTTTGTATAAGATGTTAAAGGTTTCTCAGAGATTTGGGGGAAAGGCTAATTCTCAATTTCTAGTTATGTTCCGTGTGTAGTTTCCCTCCACCTCGCAATAATTTCATCCACCGTTCAAATCAGGTTTTTGGAGGAGAGAACAATAAAATCCCCCTCGTGCTTTCTTAATCTCACTAGTGGAACCAGGAGGCAAGTACTGCACTATGCAGGCAAACGTGACACATCCTAATTGGAAGAGAGCCCCTCCTGATAATAATCCAGAGTATATTTGATACGTGCAGTTTTATATTTGAGAAAAATCAACAGAAAATAAGTTTGATGGATTAATCTTTCAGATCGTAAAATAGAATAGGTGGCCAAGAGGGGGTCTTTGGTAAAATATGGATTCATGAATTGGACCACAATCTGCAAAAGCTAACCTGAGAATAAGTCTTTTAGCCTCTAAAATGCTAAAAGATTGCTTAATTGCTTTTGCAATAGGATTGTTAGTGCTTTGAGTGATTCTTTGGACATTTCCAAGTTTAAGGATTACAGGGAAGTGCTCTGCATCTGCTAAACATAAAACTTGTTTACATTCCCCAAGTTGCATAACCCTGACGAAGGTTGGTACTGGATTGCTTATTACCTATAAGAGTTGCTTGTGACTAGTTGAGCCAAGAATGGCGGTTTGGGCAATTCCAAATGATACATTAGTAGAGGAAGGGAATCTTTGTTATTAGAGTGGTGGGGAAAATGCACTCTCTGGAGGAGAAGTAGGCTGGGCTGCCGGTGTAATTATTGAGACAGCACAATAGATTCCTTATGTCTACTGAGCAAAACTTGCTATTTTTCATTAAGGAGATCCAATTCCCTTGTGTTTAATTTTTCCTTTTTGCCTATCCCTTGAGAGAATCTATCTTAATTTTCATGCTTTTCTCTCTGATGAATTTCCTTCTTGAACTTCTGAACTGGATTAGAGTGAATCATATTAATAGCTGCGTCTATTTCTACTCCGTGATCAATGTTCTATTTTTCTTAATGATGGCTATTAATGATGATTCTATTGAAGAATGTGTGGGCTAAGCTCTTTCTATATGTACTTATACGAATGCATTAATGTGCACAGCTTGGTAATCTCCAGTTACGGAGCAGTCGTTACACTAAGACCTTAATGTCGGTTGCTTGGTTTTGGTATAGTTTGTGTAAATCATTGTTATTAGTAAACCAGGTTTAATAGCTTAATTTATCAGGATAAGGCAAGCAAGGGTTGTTCAATAAACCAAGCTTATGCAAACCCTGCTTAACATGGACTGCTGGTGTCTCAGAGCGCGGTTTTGTTCACCTCCTGAAACAACACCTGTTTTTTCACGGGTGGAAAATCCGAAACGACAGCTGGGCAACTGAAGCGATTTTGGTTGATTTTTTTTATTTTTTCTTTCTCTCCCCGCTTTTCCCCTTCCCCCCTTCCGGCCCCAGCTTTGCAGCTCCTCTCTGGAACAAGGCCCCCAATGTATTGCAAGGGGGCAGCAGCCTAGTCTGCTATTCACATCGGATGCGCCTCGGGTCCTCATCCCCCTCGGAGCTGCTTTGGAAGCCTTTAATCTGCCGCGGCTCCTCTTCGGTCCAGACGGGAAAGCAGCCCAGGGAGGGGAAAGGGGAGGAGGGGACATTCCACATGCCAGATGTGGGGAAAGGAGACTCCTAGAAAATGGGGTGGGGGTGGGGGGCTCTGCTTAGTGCAACAACAAAGCTGCTGTGTTTTGAAGCCCGGGAGCCTCCCCCACATCGCCTCTCCTGGTTCCTTTACTCTGCGTCCCCCCCCCTCCCGCGGAGGGTGGGGCGAAGCGAGTACCCTTTTGTACACACGCACGCACGCCCTCGCACACAGGCAATGCTTTTTCCACTCGGAACAGCCGGGCTGGGGAGCCCCGCCGCAATCTGAGCCTTGCCTCGTGGGGAGGAGCTTTCTCCCCACGCCGCCGCCGCTGCCCCCAGCTTGAGAGCGCTGATCCTCGCTCCCCTCCTCTGCCCTGAAAGCGCCCCCGGCCGCCTCTTTGGTGGGAAGAGTCCAGACAGTGCAAGCCATGCTGTAGTAGGGGGCCTGTGGGGAAGGCGAGGGCGGGCAGGGAAGGGAAAGAGGCTTCGGAGGGAGCAAAGCATCTCTGCGGACTGGGAGACGCTGTCATGCTGGCCGGGCTGCTCTTCCAGGCTGCTTGGGTGGCTGTGCTCCTTCACGGCGCTCAGGGGAGAGCCTACACGGGAAGGAGGAAGCTTGCCAACTTCGCCGTAGAGAGGTACCCCTCCGCCGCCGCCGCCAATACCCATCCACTGACGGGGACAGCCTTGCCGTAGTAGAGCTACACTTCTCTCCCCCCCTTCCCCCCCCCGAATCCCCCTGAGGCTGACTGGAGAACGAGAGGACGACGCCCCCTCGCCATCCCCCCCCCCGCGCCACACGAGCTGGGCAGCGAGCGCTTCCAGCGCTTTGCATGGCGAGCGCTGAGGGAGGAGGCGGCGCAGGAGGGAGTCGGTGCCTTTTGAGGCAGCGTTGGTGCGCGTGCTGGGAGACGGCGGCGCTTGCTTGGAGAAGCGGGAATTGGCCTTCCTTCCTTCCTTCCGCTCTCCCTTCCTCCCTCCTTCTTCCCTTCCTTCCTTCCTTCCGCCCTCCCTCCTTTCCTTCCTTCCTTCCTTCCTTCCTTCCTTCCTTCCTTCCTTCCTTCCTTCCTTCCTTCCTTCCTTCTATTCATGCCTCTCCAGCTTGGCAGAATCTTAGAGGTGACCAAGCAGTTGAAGGTTATGCAGTCCAAAGCTGCAGTTCAGGACTGAACGTCCAGTTAAACCAGTTTGCCAAAATGAGGAAAACAGTTGGCTACACAACTGAGGGCTGTGCTTGGAAGCAAGATGGAGGGGGCAATGTGTGAATGCCCTGAATTCAGGATGCCAACTTATCCCATGTTTCTGCACCTGTGGCAATAGGCATAGATGTGCTTCAGTTCATGTTAGTGATGATGATTAGTTATTATATTTTAGTCTCAGGAAGAACTTCTGCTTTGATTATCCATGCCATGTGTCTGGGTGTAGCTTTTTCTTTTTTGCATACTCCAAGTCCTCTTTTGTTTCAACAGCCTTGTCTCATTTTATTAATGCAATTTGTAAGGTGGGTGCTCCATTTTCTTTTGTGTGGGAAGAGAACTTTATCCTGCACTTTATCCTGCACCAGGGCACTTTTCTGTAGCTCATGAGCAACCTGAACCCAGCACAGGGAATGATTGCATCACTATTCTATGCATGAAGGTAGTCCTTCTGAACCTGTGCAATGAGCAAAATAACCATTAGGCTTCATTGAGTGACTTCTCTGTTCTCTGGCACATCTTATGCAAAGACTGTGACCATCTTTGGTCAACATCCACATCTCTGTGTTTCTATCACAGTGTACCTTAGTTCTTTTAGAGCTGGAGGTGTATTTCAGTTCGTAAAGATAGCAATTGGCTCAGAAAAACGGGGGGGGGGAAGGAATGTGCTGGATTTACAGCTTGTGTGCTTAGCACTGATCACCTTCCCCTCCCTTGGGGAAAGAATCTCTTTCAAGGTCTTCTGGCTAATTCTCCCCTAGGGCTTTGTGAACACTGCTGTCTCCTTCCTCCCTTCTTCCTGTCTTGGGTCATACCGTATGTGAGGATGTCATTACTTCCCTTCCTTTCCTCCAGGGAAACCTGTAGACTTTTTTTCTCTACCCCCCCCCTTACTAGGAATTGACAACTGCTCCTACATTCATGTATCTTCACTCTCCACCTTTTCTCTACAGCCCCTTTGTTTTGCAGCCTTTTTCCCCCTTTCTTTCCTCTTCAGCAATCTCTCTCTCCAACTTTGGGTCAGACTGGCAGCAGTACCCAAATAACTGAGGAGATGGGGGCTCCCACCCACCCCCCCGGCTCTATTCCACAACACCTATATAGTAGCCTGAACCAATAGGACTGCTGTCTCAACATCTCTCTACAATAGCTCTGGCTGGCAGCCAGGTCAGCTCATCATCCTGCCCGACAGCGCAGCTGCACTTCCGGCTAGAAATGAGCTTCTTCTCCCCTATTCTGTCTCCATTTGTTGGACTCATGCCAGCCCAACAGCAGCCGTGCCAGGTCAATAAAAAACACATGCCCCAGTCTCCATGATGCTGGCAGTTTTCCCCAACTCTTCAACATTGAACAGTACTCTTACTCCAGAGGGAGCTTGGTGAAGACGGTTTGTAGCATTTATTCTGGTGCTGCAGGGCAAGAAGTTTTGCATTGGTGAGAATTCCTGCCTCATCTCCTTTTGGGATTTCTCCTACTCTCTCTGAAGCCAGGGCACCACAATGCCTTGCATTCAGCCCCTTTCACAATGATCAAAAGAGCAGCTGCTTTCCTATATATGTCCCTCTCATAATTATATATATATTTCTATATGCTGCAAATGCAGTCAGGAAGTGATGAGATGGGATGCTTGCTGGAAACCTGATTTGTTTGTTCCCCCAGCTTTTCTGTCCTTCTCTTTCCCTATCCTCATCCTCTATCGTCCCAGAGAGTAGACACTTGCACAACAGCCACAGTAAGAAGACTGAGGTTGGTGTGCGGGTTGAAGTTTAATTTCTTAATTTCTTAAGATCTTACTACTAAGGATGAAGACAGATGCTCACAATGTTATTCCTCTTGGGTCAAAATCTCTTGTCTGCCTTTATCTACTGTGGTCCTCTGACTAGGCTGGATAGGATGTTATTTTGCTCTCCAAAATATTTTGGACAACCACCAAATCTGGCTACTATAAACTATTCAACTGATAACTTCTGCAAGTCTGTGTTCCCTCCTGCCAAGGAAGAATTGTTTTTCTATGTAATTTGACCCACTGTACCTTTCATCCAAATACTTTCCTTGTGTCTCAAACACAGCATCAATTACATTTTTAGTCTAACATGCTGTTACATTTTGCTGGCATTATGTGTCCAGCTAGAGAAGCTCTGTGGCTGGCTTAAACAGTTGCAAGTCAGACTGGTTTGCACTTTATCCACAGTATTTAAATCTCTTTCTGCATACATAATGCTCAGTTACTATGTACAAACAAAAAGGAAAAAAGAAGGAAGGAAGGAAGGAAGGAAGGAAGGAAGGAAGGAAGGAAGGAAGGAAGGAAGGAAGGGAGGGAGGGAGGGAGGGAGGGAGGGAGGTAGGTTGGTTCTCAAACTGTTTCTTCCATCTTGTAGGCGTCGCATTGGACCACATATTTGTCTCTCTGGTTTTGGAAGTGGGTGCTGTCCTGGATGGATACCATCTCCAGGGAGTGGACAGTGCACTCTGCGTAAGTTTCTAGAACCTGTTGCAGAATCACTACATTATGTGGCCAGCACTATATTATTATTACTTTTAATCCTTATTAGCAAACTGATGTTCATTAAAGTTTTGCTGCAAGGGTTATCATAATCTTAAGAGAGCACACAAGGGGTTCCAGAGGAAAGCAGACAGGGAGCAACAGCAACAGATAGCGCTGCAACTGATACAAACAGTGACCAGAGCTGCCCTTTATGGGACAAGTAGGACCAACATCCCACCACGCTATAGATGATTGCACTCCAGTAAAATATTCAGCACTGAAGCTCAGCTTATAGATTAGCTTTTAGGGCATTTTCTTCTTCCAACTGATCTAATTTTAGACTAATTTTACACTAATTACTCTATGGATAGTCTTTTCTACTTTTGATGAAGTGTTGCTTACTTTAGAGCTAGAAAACTACAGTCCTCCAGATATTGCTGAACTATAACTACCAGCATCCCTTACCATAGCCATTCTGTCTGCAATTCTACACACACACACACACACACACACACACACACACACACACAAACACACGTATATACAATTCTTGCCAAGTCTAATGGATGTTTTCTTGGTCCTCCTCATAGCACTCTGTTCCTTTGGCTGTGGCAGCGGCTTCTGCATAGCTCCCAATGTCTGTGCCTGCCGAGACGGAAGGCAGGGTGTCACCTGTCAAGGTAAGCTGCACTTCCTGAAATACTATCAGGAGTACTGTTTACCGACAGGATGCATAATTCCTATGGAGGGTTTGCCTGGTATCATAAGTTTGTGGCTTTAGGATATATTTTAAAATCTGGGAGCCATAAGAGAGAGTCTATGGAGTGGATTGCAAATTTTTTTTATTTCATTATATATCTTAGTTATACATCATTTTCCCATAATAACAAAGCCAAAAACACCCCGTGATGCAGTTCCTCCCATCATTATAGCTCTATAAAGGGAGAACAAAGTGAAAGATGACAGAACTGAAAAACTGGGAAATGGGGAACAGTTTTCTGAGATAGGATGAGATCATCTGTACTACAAAATGACTGGGGAAAGTTCTGCTCTATATTTGTAGGAACATTTATACAGCTTGCTATGGTGTATGATTACCAAGGATACTGTGCTTTTTATACACCTCAGTATATATGGCTCATATGGCCTCTTGGACATTTTAGACAGGAGGGAAAACCTTGTACTCATCCAGATAGTATTAGGCTATAATCTTCATCAATCTTAGTTAAATGATTAATAATTGTGGACTTACTTTATTTTATTGGTTAATATTGTTATTATATCTTATTATAATAAAAGTTGTTATAACTTTTAACATCAGTGCATTTAAATCAAATTTAAAGATTTAAATAAAACTAAACTCATTATAACTGAAATCGTGTAATTGATTCCACGATTATGGGAACCACAATTTATAAACTTGTGGATGGCCAGAAATTCCTAGAGCCAGTGCTATAGTCATCTTAGCAAGGGACACATATTCTTAGAATCAAATTTCCACCCTCTCCATTTTTAATGCTTAATGTCATTGATTCTGTTTCATTCATTCTTTAATATGACAATGGATGTAAATCATCCCTGGAAAGCCATAGACTACTTTGCATTTCCTTACCAGTGGGGAGTTTGTTATTCTTCGCGATTGACTGATCAATTTGTTATGTCATCAAGTTGGTGTTGATTCTGGGATGTGTATTGTTTTGGTAATCTGTGTTAACAGTGTAACAGGCAAATAGTGTTTGATGTTTTCACTGAAAGCAGACCCAAGAACAGCTGAATGAAAATGATACTGGAGCTCTTGGACTTGGGGATTTCTCCTTTCTGTGGGCTCTGCCAGTGCATCTTGCCTTTTCTATAAGATCTTTTCCAGGACTGCCAGTTCTGAGCTGCAGAACTCCAGAGGATCACAGGATATCAGTAAAAGGATAACAGAAAATCCTCCTTGTGGGGTCCTTGGTGCTCTCTGAGTTGGTTGTTTTCTTGCAGACATTTCATTACCAAACTAGGTAACATTGTCAATTAGTGCATCATCATCATCACTGATGGTGTTACTTAGTTTGGTAATGAAATGTCTGCAAGAAAACAACCAAGCTCAGAGAGCACCAAGGACCCCATAGTTCAACCTTGAGCTACAAATGTTAACTTTTATCAAAACCCTCTTTGCTACCATTCTAGTCATTCCAGGTTTTGCAGCCCTATTTGTCACCATGATGTAAAAAAGATGTTGAGACTTTAGAAAGAGTACAGAGAAGAGCAACAAAGATGATCAGAGGACTGGAGGTTAAAACATAAAAGGAATGGTTGCTAGAATTGGGTATGTCTAGTTTAATGAAGAGAAGGATGAGGGGTGACATGATAGCAGTGTTCCAATATCTCAGGGGTTGCCACAAGGAAGAGGGAGTCAAGCTATTCTCCAAAGCGCCTGAAGGCAGGACAAGAAGCAACGGATGGAAACTAACCAAAGAGAAGCAACCTAGAACTAAGGAGAAATTTCCTCACAGCTAGAGCAATTAATCAGTGGAACAACCTGCCTCCAGAATCTGTGAATGCTCCAACACTGGAAGTTTTTAAGAAGAGACTGGACAGCCATGTGTCTGAAATGGTATAGGTTTTCCTGCCTGAGCAGGGAGTTGGACTAGATGACTTCCAAGGTCCCTTCCATCATCATCATCATCATCATCATCATCATCATCATCATCATTAAAGATGCTAGGATAGACATGTCTGTTCATGCAGCAGTGAAATTGGGGGTGCTTTCCTCTACCTCGTCCCTTCTCACAGCCCTTGCATTCTTATTACCTTACAGATTTCCCCTGACTGAAACCTCTCTGTGAAACTATCCCGTCTTGCTTTTTTACAGACCCGCCTGGAGCCTGTGGGGAGTATGGCTGTGATCTCACCTGCAATCATGGGGGCTGCCAGGAGGTGGCAAGAGTGTGCCCTCTGGGATTCTCTATGACCGAAACAGCTAATGGTGTACGTTGTGTGGGTAAGCCAGAAAATGGGGTAACTCCCTCCCTGGGAGTAAGGAGAAATGGACCTTCAACATAAGGGTCATAGGGAGTTTTTACCCTTTTAGACTGAGCAAGTCATTGGTCTTTAGCTATAGCAAGATTGGTCAACATCTGACCACACAGCTATGGCTCCAGAACATCCCCAGATCCTGCTGCTGAAATCTGGTATGAGCAATCGTTTTCACTTTTTTGCCCCCAAATGAGAAACAAGTAATCAGAAAGTCCAAAATTTTCAGTCCTAGCCATTCTCTTAACATCATATGCCATATGGGTCTTACATACTTAAGAGCACTCCCTAAGGGGTGGGGGTTGGGAGCAAAGGAGAGGAAAAGAAAAGGGGTCACCCTTGTCCAAAAGATTGCCTGCAACTTCATTAAAAGCTGGATCAATAATTGTAACACATGTTGGCTGGCCCAGCATTTCAGTATCCTGAAATGTATTTTTGAGCAGAAGATTTGGGGGAAAGATAATGTATCTGGGTTTGGCATTTGATCAGTGGCATGTTTATTTTGTTTACTACATTAAAAAAAAAATACGCTACAAATCTTTTTCACTGAAACACTTATTCTTTACACAAATGCACAAATATATCAACAACTCAATGCTAAACCGGCCCTGACCAAAATAATAATATTGAGGCTGTGCTAAGGTGAAAAGGGGTCATGATAGGCTTCAGTGTTCTAAAATGATTCTGTAGAAATCAAAAAGTAAAAGGAATCTCTTCAAGTCAAGCTGAACTGCTGACATCACAGACATGACGCTATGAAAGTGATTTGCACTGCCTTCTTCCGAAATGTTTTTTCAAGTTCTCAATCCCACCCACTACTCTGTTACACTTAGCCAACCTTCTGATCACTCTGTAGTGTCCTCCCTGGGCACTTTGACTTGTGTTATTGTAGAGACTGGATGTCTGATTTCCACAGACTACAGCACTAGTCAATCACTCATAAGTGACTTGTATGCATGACTTTAACCCTCTTTACAAAGAGCATCTTTTAATTTGTCTTTTAAATTATGGCTTTAGCACTCTTTGGAAAAACGCCCTAGCTCTATGTTTAATAAGCAGAACTAGTATTTTCTTTTTCTATATGGCTCAGAAGTTTGGTTTACACCAGATGATATCCTGCCGGCTGTAAAATGTTGGTTCTGTCCCATATGAATGCATAATCAGTTTTCCACTATTCTGGAAAACTCCACCCACACTGGGGAAGGGATGGGGGGAATATCTTTAATGCATTGCTGTCATAAGAGATGTCTTATTCTTCAACTATGATCATTTAGCCCTGAAATTGTCTCCATTTTTGTCTTTTAGTGCAGCTGGTCTCTTCTGCCTTCATATTTGCTGACCCACAAAAATCTCTTTTCTGCAGATATTGATGAGTGCCTGAGTGGTTCCTGCGAGGGGCTTTGTGTGAACACAGAAGGGGGCTTTGTGTGTGAATGTGGCCCAGGGATGCAACTTGCGACTGACCGGCACAGTTGTCAAGGTGGGTCAGACTGGGACTGTAAGAAGGGAGGTCTGGATGAAGTTTTTTATAAAAATTGCAGAAGGAACATTGGTAGGATGGATTGTCAAGGGCCAATAGTGTTGACCATCTTGATCCCAGATACTGATGAGTGCCTAACAACACCTTGCCAGCAGCACTGCCAAAACAGTATCGGCAGCTATCAATGTTCCTGTCATCTTGGATTCTATCTTCACGGCAACCGACATTCATGTGTGGGTGAGTGATTCGGCTTTTATTGGAGAGTTCAGCAGATACCTTTCTTCTAAAATGAGTGGTTTACCCTAGCCTAAAAGCTCCGTGACAGCTATAGCTTTCTGGAAAACAAATTGGAACTGAATCATTTGAAGGATTTATTTCATTTCAAAAATGAGGTCCAGGCAGGTATGTTATCATCACTGCTTTAGTTTTTGGAAAACAGCTTATTTTGACTGAGACTCCAGGAGGCTGCAGTGTGGTTTGCTGCTGCAAATCAGAGTGACAACGGCTATTTGGGCTCCTAAAACTGCACATTTGAAAATGGGCTGATTAGTATCTTTGTGTTCTTTTTAGTAAACCTAACAGCGTCACATATCTAAATTTAGCAGAGATATTTTCCCAAATTGAGAAATGATTATGGAAAACTTTTCCTGTTCAATATTGTGGTGGTGTAAGGTACACCCCCCCCCATGCAGACACTAAGCTGCATTCAGTATCAGACCTATGAGATTTCCCCTCATACATATGAATTGCTGAAAGTGTCATCCCACAAGGTGCTTTCTTTGAACAGCAACAAGACTTTCTTAATTTTCCTTGAAGATGTTCAAGAAATTCTACTTGCTGCTTGAAAAAAGCACTTTTTGGGACAATCATGACCTGGATGACTGAGAACCTCCATAGATATTTTCCTTAAAGTGTTCTTATAAGAAAATATTAATAGCAAACTGACTTGGCTCTGAGTGGTGACAGGGGAAATAATCAGTCAAGAACCTGCAGCCAATTTGTTTCTGTTCATTGACCATATCTCAGGAACAGTACAGCTAGCATGCTGACCTAATAGAAAAGGATATATAATCACTTGGGTGACATGGGCAGTATAAAAATTTGATAAAATAATAAACAAACAAATAATAAATAATAAAGTCACCCAGATGGGCTTATCAAAATAGTTATCAATGTCATGCTGCAATTTCTACTGTGTCTGACTTGTCTGACTTTTCTTTTTTTTGCACTGTAGTAGGCCTGGAGTGTATAACTTCTGGTTTTGCTTTTGCTCTGGGTTAGTAAGCTGGTATTTGGCTGGGTATGTTTGCCTACTAATAAAATAATATTGTACTTTCAAAGTGATTTTGGTTGCTTTAGAGTTTGCTTTCTCCTCTTATCCCTGGTCTTTTCCTTTGCTTCCAAGCATCTGCACAAAAGCAGGTCTTCAACCCACATTCTCTCCTTTGATATCAACACAGACCCTTTCCCTCTCTCCCCACATTTATTGTACTTTTGTTGTTGTGTCTCTACAGTGATTAAAGCAAATGATACAATTCACTGTAAATCCAAAGAAGATTCACTTCCCATTCCTAAGGGATAAATCAGAATAGAGCTGGAAGGGACCTTGAAGGTCTTCTAGTCCAGCCCCCTGCTCAAACACGGGGCTGGACTAGAAATTAAGAAAAATAAAATTAAGAAAAATACAAGAGATTAAGAAAAACAATTAAGAAAAATAAAAGAGAGTCCACAGTTATTCACTATCTATATGCTAACTGTTGCATAGTTAGTGTATGTATGTGTGTGTGTATATGTGTATGTGTATATGTATGTATACATATATTTATGTATATGTATACAATACAATTTATTTATTTATGTCACAATATCTCATGCTTTCTGGCCCTTTATGGCTAAGCAACAAGAATTTCTGCCCAGCTACAAGCTTGGGCTGACCTGGCTGTGCTGTAAGCCTCTAGCGCCCTGCGTCTGTCTGGTGCAGATGTGAATGAATGCCGCCGACCCAGTGAGAAGCGAACCTGCCAACATTCCTGCCACAATACGTTGGGGAGTTTTATGTGCAGCTGTCATCCAGGCTACCGACTCAGTGTGGACAGATTGTCTTGTGAAGGTAAGGACTGCCATACAACTCATCCTGCAAGAAAGCCTTTTTGATCCTTTGCATTGCATCAATTATTTGTTTATTGTGGTACAAACTGATAAGCTAGAAAGGTCCTGAGACAATGTATGTGATCAGTGGGAGAACAGGGATATGTCGGTAAATGTGGAAATCCGATCCACATGTTTAGTAAGCCAAAATGACACAGCCGAGCAGAGACTGACTTGCTGCTATAAACTGCCTAGAATGGTGGTTCCATTTGTTCTTCTGGACCAGACATGTCAAACTCGCGACATCACGTGATGTCGCGCAACGTATCAGGACGGTTTTGCCGTTGCCGGCAATGGGGTGGGCGTGACTTCCAGATGACGTGTCCGGCCTGCGGGCCGGCAGTTTGACACCCCTGTTCTAGACAATCTCAGTCAGCATGTTGTTTCCCCTTCCTTGCTCATCTCATCTATATTGGTAACTGTCTTGTTGAGTTTCATCAATGATAGTACTTTTGCCAAATGTATTGTTCCAATGGAACAGAACTATGACAACTATCAATCAAAATCCCTCCCCTTTCTTCTTGTTGCTGACATACCCTGCTGGTTCTTGTCCAACTCAAAAAACCAAGATCAATTCAAAGAGGTTCTCAGTCGGTTGGATTAAGTGAGCATGTGGAACTCACCAGATCGGCTTTCTGGGGCAGGAATATATTTTTCTAAAGTAACCGACAACTAGACAGACAGGAAGGAATATCCAGGTTTTTTTAATGTGCTTTTAAAAGATCTGTAAAATAACTGGCAGCAGTTTTTAACAGTGTATTTTGTCATGTAGAGTTTGGTATGCAATCACCCTTGGTACATATTACATTGATAATCATTTCCAAGAAACACTTTATACAAATTTATCTGACCTCGTTTGTTACATAATTTTCCCTGAAGCGCAATTTTGCAATACACATTTTTCACTCTATGCACTTGATATTTTTAATAAAAATAAACCTTTCTGTTTGCATCTTTTAGAAACATGTCTTTTTTCCCCTGTGTCTCTTAAATGATATTTTTATGTGAACTTTTTAGCAGATAAACAGAAATGAGTAACCTCTACTCAAAATTCTACCTGCTCCATAAGTAGTTTGTTCTGACAGATGCTCCCTATTTTTTCAAAATGGGGTTTTGTTTACTCTAGAAATACAGAATTTATGAATCCGTTGGGTTCCATTAACAAGGCTTTTCAAAAGCCTCTGTTTTTGTAATCAGATAAGACTGAAGTCAAAAGCTGGGTAAAAGGCACAATTGAGAGTACAGTGTAAAAGCTCTTATTCATGGAAATATCTTCCCAATAGTGACTTGGAAGCTGTGCGTTTTGGGCAGGATGGGAGGGAAGGTGGGGAGGATTTCTGAATATAATTTCTGTAATGAAGTATGTGAATGACCTTGGGGAATAAAGGGAAGAGATGCTGCCTAGAAACAATCAGACAAGAGAGGGAGGAGCACCCATTGGATTAACAGTTTCAGAGGAAGAAACTTAGGAAGGATCTGTCCTAATTGTTTGGGCAGTTAAAAGTGGTGGCAGGAAGTCTGTGCTTCAGAATTGCAAGATTCTGTTAATGTAGCCTTAACGATAAAGTAGAATTAGTTTATCCGGTCATGTTTCCTATCTGGTTTACCTGTGAGGGCTGACAGTTTCTCTCTTTGTGTGTGTTTGTGTCTCTCTCTCTTCCCTGTTCCTTCCTCCTGCCTCACAGGTTTTTCAAAGTCCAGCCTGGCCCCTTCTCCCATTTTGCAGTCTCTTCAGCAGCCACAGACTCTGCTACGCCTTTCTCCAGAATCCATAGGACCTGTGTTGCCCCCCAGGGGTTCCCCAGCACTTGCTCCCTCCAGTGTACCTGGAATCCCATCTCCTTTCCTGCTCCTTCCCAGTCTCTCTGTGCTTCCACCCGCATCTTCCCCCACTTCCTCATCTCCTCCCCACAGCTCATCTTTTGGCACCTCCTTCTGGCCCAGAACAGCCAGGCCTTCTCTGCCAGTAAGTCCTCTGTCACCACTGCTACCAAAGAAGGTTAGCCCATCTCTTCCCCCAAGCCCTTTGACTCCCTCAATTCCCACCCTGCCATCTGCCTGCTGGCATGGAGGGGTTCTTCATGAACATAACAGCTACTGGATAGAGCCACCATGTCTGAATTGCTCCTGTGAGGTATGTGGCATATTTTAAGTTCTTATCTTACTCTCCAACTTCAAGTATTATGTCGGTACTGCCTGTATTGTCTTATTTCAGGGTGGACAAGTGTTTTGTCGAGCTGTGACGTGTGAAGTTTCCTGCTCTCATCCAATTCCCCCAGCCCAGGGAGAGTGCTGTCCTACTTGCACAGGTGAGAGAAATACCCACTAGATCAAGGCTCTATATCAGAGGTCTTCAAACTTGGCCCTTTTATGACTTGTGGACTTCAACTCCCAGAATTCCTCAGCCAGCGTGCCTGGCTGAGGAATTCTGGGAGTTGAAGTCCACAAGTCATAAAAGGGCCAAGTTTGAAGACCCCTGCTCTATATGCTTGTGTCATATTGGATCATGTGGGTCTTCCCTTGTTCTAGCCGTGGAGGATTTTCATCATATACCCCCTTCCCCCTCAATTGATCAGAAGCAGTCCCTGATTTCTGGAACTTGGTTCGATAAGCCCCCATTCCTTTTTGCTTCCTGGGAATTATATAATGTGGTTCTAATTTTCTTGAATTATCATACTTCATGGATCATCTCATTCACTAGGGCATCTGAAAGTTGGACACAAGATAGATGCATCTTTATTCAGACAGCCATGTGTTGTGCAACCTATCATTTTATGTAAAATGTAAATGCTCATGTGAATCAAGCTTGACTTCTAGTACTGAGCTATGCAACATTCTGTGTACAGTTAGCAAATTATAGGATAGTTTTGAAGGTTTTTTTTAGATGAGTTTTAATTGAAAGCTAAAAACAATTGGCATTGTCCCACCAATTTTAAAATTAAAAAGTTGAATTGGTTAAAATCTCATGAGGTTTTCAGGTCTTAAAAGATTTCAGTAATATCATCTATTGATTCTAGTATTGTTTGAACTTTATAAGATTTGGCAATTTCATTCATTTTTAATGTAGTGAATTTATTTATAATTAGATTGACATCCCATCTTTTCTTCAGGAGCTCAAGGCAGCATACATAGCTTTCCCTTCATCTGCTTTTCTCACACACACACACACACACACACACACACACACACAAACACACACACACACACACACACACACACACACAAGTCCTATGAGGCAAGTTGAGCTGAGAGAGTAACTGGCCCAAAGACACTATTGAATTTCTATGGCTAAGGGTGAACTGAGCTGAACTAAATCCAAGCAAAATGCTACTCTAGCTCTCAAACATTATGGACATCATTTGGAGTATCACAGGTCTATCCTGGTACCCAAGACATTTCTTAACCTAGACTTACTTTAACCTAAAAAAATAGCTCTAAAGTCTTCAAAAAAGGAATGGAACAATGTTTCCCAACTTGGTGGCCTTCTTTAAGACTATTGGGCCTAATAGGAATGTATAGTGTAATATATATGGAGGTTTGCATGTTGGACGTAACTGAAATAGAGCTTTTAACTGTGTTCAACAGCCAAGAGGTAACTTGAATTATCTGTGACTTGCAAATGGTGATATTGTTACAAGTGCTTTCTTCTATGGAATATTGGAGAGCATCTAGCAAGTTTTTGAAAACATCTACATGCTTCCCAGTTAAGAGAAAGGTGTAATGGGGCCTATTTCCCTTAGTTCTTGTCCCTTCAGAGAAGAATCTTCTCATTCCTGTTTCCTACAGGCTGTTTCTATTATGGGATGTCCAGAGTTGAAGGGGACGTATTCTCTCTCTCTGAGGAGAACTGCACAGTCTGTGTCTGCCTGGTGAGCCTCAGGGAGTTGGGGCTGGTATTTCTTTGAGGACATATAAATTAATACTTGCTAACACTGGTATCTTTAGATGGAAATAAAGCTTCAAGTAATGACTGTTGCTTTTGCTAGGAGCCATCTAACAACATTGTATTGAAACTTGTAAATGTTTTGAAGGGCATCTGTTTTTTTGACCAATAGCCCAGAAAGCAGGGTTGAATTAAGAAATGGAATTCCTCCTCCTCCTCCTCCTCCCCCTCCCCCTCCTCCTCCTCCTCCCCCTCCTCCTCCTCCTCCCCTTCCTCCTCCATTTTACTTTCGTACAAATTATTATCCAATTTAACATGAAATTTTAGGCCCACATGATTTTAACTGGTTAACGTAGCCATATCTTGGGTCACTAATTTTCAACTATTTGTCAAAGATGCCAAGTTTCAAAAACAAAAATACAGAAAGAGGGGAGAACAATACTAGAGTGGAAGACAAAATATTTTTCAGCTTCTATCAAACTTGCATTTTCATGTTGCTTTCATGCCACCGAAACTCCTTTTCTGAACCTGGCTGTTCAGAGGCACATGCAAGGAGGGCTCCCTCTGATTTTAAACCTATGCAAGGATCCCACAGGCAGGAGCAGGATATAGTGTGTTACTATCCTTCTCCCATAGCCCTTACAAACCCCTCACTACAAGCTGTACTCTCTTCCTTTTCAGCCTTCATTGTTAGCACTCTTATCCACATAACCACTGGGATGCCTGTCTCCAGTGGTTGAAGTCTGCTATCCAGGAAGAGTGCATAGAATTGATTGGGTGAGCAGAGTTTTTCCAAGGGGTAATTTTGTAGGTGAGATGCACTGAGACTCATTACCAGCCACATCGTGGCTAGGAGCAATACTAATCCTACTGTTAGGCAGTAGGTGTCACGAAAGGAGAGCATATTCCCCAGAGTTAAATTAATCAGTATTGTAATTATTGCCAAAGAAAAACTCATAGGATGTCTCTGTCCCAAAGCCAAAAATAGTGTTGGTGGTCTTGGTACTAAACACTTGACTCAGAGCATGTACTGCTTATCTGAGGTGGCAAAATGCACTGAGATGGTCCAGAGTGAGGAGCATTTGGAATCTAATGGAAACAATGGGTGTGAGCATTTGGGAGGAGAAGGATTATGTTCATGATAAACCATTCATTCTTTGTCACAGTTTTTCTCATGTTGTTGCCTAGAAATTATAGTGGCTGAAATCTAAATTATCCTGATGCCACAAGTTTATGGAAGACATTCACAAATATAATTCAGATGTGATATTAGGCTGAAACTACATTGCAGAAAATGAAAAATCAACCAATCTGCACTACAATGTTTGTTTTTCATTCTAGGCAGGCAACATTTCCTGTATTTCTCCAGAATGTACACCCAGTCCATGTCCCAGTTCTGTTCAGACAGACTGTTGTCCCTGCCAGCCAGGTAGATCTCGATTACTTAATCATTGCCATAAAAACATCTTGTTTTTTAGACACAGTGTAAAACAAGAAGGGTAGAAATGATGGGAAGTCATTCTTTGAAAGACCTCATCTAAACAAATAGAATATCCTATGAGTAGGTGATGCTAGAATTAACAGTATAAAGTGGAATAAATTTACCTAATAAGAGCTATGGGCACAAAAACATAAGAGCTATAAATTTGTAAATGTGATGCCATAGATTAATTGGCCCTTTATCTGGTCACCAATCTTTCTGCTATGAATGTTGCTTTCTTCTGTAGCAGAATGTCATTTCCATGGGCAAATATACACAGAAGGGACCGAGTTCAACCCAGATGGTGATAACTGTACCACTTGTGTGTGCAGAGTATGTATTTTATCTACCTTTACTCATCTACCTTTCTTTTTATTGAAATTTATTATAATATAAAATACATAGAAACAAAGATAATAAGGGAATGGGGAAGGAAAAGGAAAGGGGAAGAAAGGAAAGCATGACTTCCAACCTTTTTCAGGGCAGTAAAATATGAAATAGAGATGGAACCTCATTTTTTTACTTTACATATTTAGTAAGTACTAGCCATTTCTATAACAATAGTTTAATCATCAAAAGCCAAGATCAAAGTTTCATTTTTTGTGTATTTTGAGTATAAAGTTCAGAAGCAGTTTCAAGTAGAAATAAAACTGTATACATTATTTTATTTTATTAAAAAAGTAAATTTTGCCATCTTTGCCAGCTCCATCAGTTTTTCCATTCATTCTTCCATTGCAGGAATTGATGTATCTTTGTGCATATAAAATTCTCACTCAGGTCAATGTATATAAGAACAAAGTTCCATCCCCCCCCCCCCAAGCTGTTTGTCCAATAGTCTTAAAAGGAAAAATTCTGGCTTCCATTTTGTATTTGTTTTAAGAATCTTCTGAATTCAGAATCTTCTGAATAAAATATAAATCTGGCCCCAATATTTCTTTATCATAAGTCAACCAAAGATGATAAAAAGTATCTTCTTTACAATTACATTTCCAACAATATTTGAGACACCTCTATACATCTTTTACAGTTTTTCAGATGTACCTTTACTTATCTCAGAGGGTGTTCCAATTAACTTTTTTCTCTTAGTATACACAGTCTCTCTTGATTTCTTTCTTTTATGTACACACAAATGCACACTGTTATAGTGTTACATTTTTCTCTCTCCCAATGAAAAGCATGTGATGAGATATAAACATTGGCAGCAACTTAAGACTGTGCTTACATCATTTTACCTAAGAAACCATGCATCTTAATTATTTAGAAGGATGACTTTGATCTTTTATTTCTGGTTTTCTTGAACTTTTGTAACTTTTCTTATCTGTTAAAAGAGAAACATTTTTTCTGCTTCACTGCAGAAACTTGAAACTATTACATAAGTTCTATTGGTATTCCAGAACTATATATCAACTGTGAAATTGGCTAAATTAGGCCTCCGAAGGGAAAGCTTATTAATAGCCCTCAAATGCTCTGTGGCAAAGAAGGGGCCAGATAGAAAATGTTGAAGCATTTTTTAAATAAAAAAAAAAAATCATGCCACATCTTTCTTTTGTCATGGCACTGAAAGCACTGACAAATTAAAAATGCAAAAACAAACAAATAAACAAATACAGTCAAACTCAATTTAAAAACATATAACATATAAAATAATAATAATAATAAAGTTGGAAGGGACCTTGGAGGTCATCTAGTCCAATCCCCTACTCAGGCAGGAAACCCTATACCATTTCAGACAAATGGCTGTCCAGTCTCTTCTTAAAAACTTCCAATGTTGGAGCATTCACCGCTTCTGGAGGCACGTTGTTCCACTGGTTAATTGTTCTAACTGTCAGGAAGTTTCTCCTTAGTTCTAGGTTGCTTCTCTCCTTGATTAGTTTTCATCCGTTGCTTCTTGTCCTGCCTTCTGGTGCTTTGGAGAATAGCTTGACTCCCTTTTCTTTGTGGCAGCCCCTGAGATATTGGAACACTGCTATTATGTCCCCCCTTGTCCTTCTCTTCATTAAACTAGACATACCCAATTCCAGCAACCGTTCCTTATATATTCCTCACATGAAACAACTCGAAGGGCATATTTCTGGAGATTTTTTTTAATCCTTTTTCTAAATATGGAGCTATTTGGGCTAAAATACTATCATGTGGGAATGTGTTCTACAAATAATATCCTTTCTGCCTAACTGAAGAAGTCCTGAAGGTACTAAAATGATGGTACCCAAATAAGACAAATAGATCAATGGCACCCTGTTCCATCCAGCTGCTGCCAACAGTAGATCACTTAATGACTATGGAATTCTTAGTTGTATATACTAGTTGGAAGCCCAATTGAAACAGATCCAGAAAATCACTAGAGAAACTTTGCATTGCTTGAGAGATTTCCCTAATTTAATTTAATTTTCTGTTAAAAAGAAATTGTGGACACCTGTCTTGATGACTTCCTCTCTGTATTCTTTTCATTAATAATGGTACCTGGTCCTTCTTCAGCAAGGTGAAGTGGAATGCTCCTTCATTCCATGCCCCACTCCGGGATGTCCCCATGAGGACTGGCTGTTGGCTCCAGGACAGTGCTGCTTCACTTGCCGAAAGACTGCACTCATGACAGGTGAGATCCTTGCAGTCAACATGCGAGAACACATGCATCTATGATGTGAAGGTTCTTGGAAGTAGTAATAGAGTATCATTAAATATCTTTGGGGGAATTGTGTATTAATGTATATTAGTAGATTTATGGGAAATCTAACACTTAAAGATTACTTAACTACTGAGCTACTGGAATATTACACGTTGTCTTCAACTTACGACCACAACTGAGCCCAAAATTTGTAGATTTATGGGGAATCTAACACTTAAAGATTACTTAATTACTGAGCTACTGGAATATTACAGGTTGTCTTCAACGTACGACCACAATTGAGCCCAAAATTTATGTTGCTAAGTGAGAAATTTGTTAAGTGTGTTTTACCCCATTTTATGACTTTTCTTGCCACATTTGTTAAGTGAATCACTGCAGTTGTTAAATTAGTAACACGGTTGTTATGTGAATCTAGTTTACCCATTGACTTCCCCTGTCAGAAGGTCGCAAAAGGTGATCACATGACTCCAGGACATTGCAACCGTCATAAATATGAATCAGTTGTCAAACATCCGAATGTAAATCACGTGACTATGGGGATGCTGCAATGGTCATAAGTGTGAAAAATGGTCATAACTCACTTTTTTCAATGCTGTTGTAACTTGGAACAGTCACTAAGCGAACTGTTGTAAGTTGAGGACTACCTGCATTTAATTAATATACATTAAGATGTTAATGTAATGTTAAATAATATGCCAAAGTTTTGGAATTTGATTCTTTATTGTGGTTGCATCAAGTGTTGAGGGTGCCAAAAAAAATAATTATACAGTATCAAGAAACTGGAAAAGTGATATTATTCAAGGTGCCAAAAATGGTTGTCAGAAATGTGCATCTATCTGTTTTGGAAAAATCAAAGGATGCAGCAGTAAGTTTTCATTATGGGAGAGATTTTGTGATATCTTACAATAATGTTTTCTATTGTTTATATTGCAATAGTGAATTCATTGGTGAACCAGTGACTATTGATAAATGTAATATATAAGATACATATTTTTCCAGCTTAGTTTCATTTAGTTTACATTTTTAATTTTTAAGCTTTTTCTAAGATTAAAGTTTGCATTGTGAAAAATAAAGATATTAAATTAAAAAAAAATAGTCCATAAAACCAGAAGGCAGACTGACCTGGCAGTTTTTCGCTAGCTTGCTGAAAGGGGACTAAAACACAGGATAATTTTCAAACATCTAATATAAGTTTTCTTTATCTGGTTAGTTTTCACAATGCAAACTTTATCCCTATTCCTTATGGTCCAAAATTGCTTCAACAAGAGCATCCTATTCTTTCTCTCGTTCTCCTCTAAGGACACAGTAACATCATCAACATCCACACCCAAGCATTCAATACTTACACAAAAGGATAAGATACACACAGCAAGCAAGTATCAATGCACATGCAAATATAAAGTCAAGATAAAATTAGTAGATCATATAATCTTGGCTTCTGATCTCCCTAAGTAAAGCATTCTTTGGAATCAGTCATTCAGAGGTGGCCCTGCTGTTGGCACTATCCTTACCTCAGGAAGGATCCTTTATAGCTTTGGCCCAGCCAGAGCCAGTATAAATGAAGGCAAGTAGAAAAAACATTTGGATCACAATCCCTAGAAGCCTCTCTAGGAGTTGTAGAAAAAAAAAATTACAGTGCATTACTTTCTTCAATGAGATTCTTTATGGTTAAGACACATGGAACACATCAGACCAAATATCAAATTAGCTATCCATGCAGGTCTTGATTCTCTCTCTTACACCATGGACATATTGATGTAAATTGCTGATAATACTTCTCCGAGCAAGCATGCCGGCAAGAGAGAGCCTTTTATTTTTTCTGAGATGTTTCTTTTCATTGTCTCTTTTTTCTGGACAGGTTGCTTTATAGATGATAATGGAATTGAATTTCCAGTAGGACAGCTCTGGTCACCGGGTGATCCCTGTGAGTTATGCATCTGCCAGGTGAATGACAACCTGCTCTACTTCACTTAGTTTCAATCTTCCAGTTTCCTATCGCACATTATTATTATTATTATTATTATTATTATTATTATTATTATTATTATTATTATTATTATTATTATTATTATTATTATTATTATTATTATTATTATTATTATTATTATTATTATTATTATTATTGAATAATAACTTTGTCACTTTGAATGTACACTAATTGGTATACATTAAAATGAAATTTCATTGCATACAGCTTTCAAAGGGTCACCACCTCTGATATACACTACATAAATATGACAAAAATAAATAAATACAGAATTATGCATATACCCACATATATTATATGACACAGAGAAACAACAGTCTAGTTCTGGTTAGGTATACATGTACATGGCGAGAAACACGAATCTTGTGAGTTTACCAGACGGATGGCATAGGGAACAAAGCTATTACAGAATCAGTCCTGCTAGAAATACTTCAAAACCTCCTCCCAGAGGGGAGCAACAGAAACAGACCATGAAGTGGGTGTGTGGGGTCTCTAACAATGCTTGAGCTCTAAGCACGTACCGCTTATAAGCATCCTGAATACCAGGGAGCGAGCTTCCTATGATCTTCTTGGCTGTCCTTACCACCCTCTGTATGGACTTTCGATCTGAGGCACTGCTGCCATCAAACCAGACAGTGATGCAGTTTGTTAAAATGCTTTCAATCATGCCTCTGTAAAAAGTGGCCAGGACAGAAGGAGAAAGATGTGCTCTCCTCATCCAACGCAGGAAATGCAGATGCTGGTTTGCACGCTTCACTAAGGATGACATGTGGAGAGACCAATTATTATATCATCATCATCATCATCATCATCATCATCATCATCATCATCATCATCATCATCATCATCATCATCATCATCATCATATTTTTATCCTGGGCAGAGTCAAATAATTGTATTAAATGCAGCCCTCCAGTATCTGAGTTGGACAAAAAAGTATGCTAGCGTATATTGTGCTGCCTTCTTTGACAATCCATAGTCTGCGTCAATAATGAGGCTGCTGTTTTACTGTTTGAATGCTAGACAAGTTAAGGAAGGTGAAAGGAGACCACTTGGCTTAATTTCTCCTCATACCAAGTGCTGCCTGTCAGTGAGAAAAACGACTACCATTCACTACTGAAAAAACCAGCAATTCACAATTTCAGAAAGAGCCTTTCAAAAATCAGCCTGAGGCAGACAAATACTAGCTATGCATTACATGAGCAAATCCACTAACCATCAGGGATCTGTTTTTTCCCTGCAGTCTAAGCCAAAATGGCCAGGGGACACAGTGCCCATTGTCTGCAGACAATGTTGACTCCAGTGTATATGGCACCCCTTGGCTACACTGAATGATGGCATCACCTCCTGCCAATGTGAAATTTTGCATTTTTAGAATTATACAGAAGGAGGGGTAGCACTGGTGCTCTCTATGCTTTGACACCTTTGGCCAGATAGAATGGTGTATATTTCACATTGTAAATCAATAGATCCATGCTTAACAGTCTTGCATTTCCTTTCTTGTCATTGTCTCTTCACTGCTTGCAATCTCCTGGTTCAATAGTAATTTCTCAGTTTGCCCCAGCATTCCAGATGCTACCTGCTCATTTGATAGGATGTCCCCATAGACCTCATTGGGTAGAAGTGACGACACCTTCTCTGTTATTGCACTGATGCCTGAAACTAGGCATCTCTGGGCTAATCCTGATTGCAGAGTGCAGGCAGAGCACTAGTGAGGCTCTAGGATATGAATGCTAAGATTGTAATCAATTCTCCCAAGATGATACCATCCAACACTCACCTTATTTGGGTGTAAAATAACAGAAGACTTCTAGAACCTTTTGAAGGCAACTAATAGAAGACTGATACTTCTGTTGGGATGGAGGCAATGGAGGGTCTGTCTGCCCAAAACAAACCAGCATTTTGTGCTGTGGGTTTCTGTGAAGTTCTTTTCTGTTACAGGCAGATGGTTCAGTGAGCTGTAAGAGGACAGATTGTTTGGAGATGTGTCCTCATCCAATCCGAATCCCTGGACAATGCTGTCCAGATTGCTCAGCAGGTAAAATCCCACCTTTTCAGAAAGCTGTTTTCTTCTTAAGGATGTTCCTAGAACATCCATATTGTACAACATAAATACAGCTGTTTTGAAAAACAATGCGTACATAATCTCTAACATTTTTATACCAACATTGTACAGAAAATGAAGACAATCTAATCTTAAAAAGACTGCCCAGAGTCACTGAGCTTCAAGTGGCACGTACATTTAATAAATAAATAAAAGATCAAATACCATTTAATTCTGCTTCTTGCCTCTGCCTTTTGCTTTGAAAGTAGACAATATTGTTCTGTTCATGTATAAATGTGAAAAACGTATCTCAAATGAACATTCCTGCTTTTAAAAAATGTATCCTGGTACTATTATGAGAAGACAATATGTATAGGCAAAGTCATTGTAAGCCAAGCAAATAATTTCCAAAACTATTACTTTTTGTAGTTGTTTTTTTCAATACTTAACAGTAGCAGATGCTGTCTACATTACACTTGAGTACTTTCAGATGAACATTTCCTAAAGTTTCATCACAAGGCATTGTGCAGTTATTTTGTCCACCCACCCCAAACAAGCATCCATCCATATGATGTCTACCTGCCTTATGCTTTCTTGAAGGCTTTTATACAGGCCATCTGGCTCAAGCAGACCAAGTAAATATGTTTTTCCCTTTCACAACAAAAGGTTGTACCTATGCAGGGAAGATCTTCTATAACAACGAAACCTTCCCCTCTGTCTTGGACCCGTGTCTAAGTTGCATTTGTTTGGTAAGTCCTCTGCTTCTCTTACCCCAGCTGAAAAAATGCTAAAACCTTGGTAATTGTGAGCGAGCAAGAGTCTCTGTGAGTGAGACTCTTAACCTTAACCACTCTCCCTTAACCTTTCAGAGAGATACAGATGTAATTTATGTCATGCTTACATGCATGGGGTTTTGCCTGACTTCATGTAAAAACATCCCAGGATATCCCAAGAGAGTAGGGACATAGAAAATTGGATATGACTAAAAAGGGGAAGAATGAACCCTCTGACATTTCTTACTGAAATAATAGGACTTGAGTCAATTCAAGGGAAAAGTCACAAGAAGGAATAATTTGAAAATTGCTCATAATGTTCCATTTGCCCTTTTCTTCTATATTTAACACACCTCGCTTGACGCTTAGAAAACAAATCTATTTGCTATTTTTGCGATACATTCTTCTGTAATACTACAAGAAGTATATCCCTGACTACAACTATTACTAAGGAATGCGCTACTCTGGGGGGGGGAGGGGAAGAAATAGAAATAAGGAAAAAGGGAGGGGGGGGGAGGAAACCTAAACAAAAATGTGTTAGGAGATGAAGATTTTAAATTGTAGTATAATAATAATATTGCTTTGCCATTAATATAGGTTCTTCCTATGTGTGTGTGTGTGCGTGTGTGTGTGCTTGCGCATGCGTCTGCATATGGGTGTACATGTATAACTCTATGCATGTCTGTGTATGGATCTTATAGCTGGGCTCTGTAGCCTGTTCTCCTGTGGACTGTGTCGTATCCTGTACATACCCTTTCCATCCAGAAGGCGAGTGCTGTCCAATTTGTCATGGTAAGCATCACAGCAATGTAACTTTTCCAAAAGACTATTCCAAATGGAATCTATATACCGTACTACTAATTGCATTTTTTGCTATTGCTTTTCGAGAGAATTTGCGTCTTGATTTGCATTTGAAGCACAATTATTGAGTATAGTTATTTTGCTATTAAGATGGAATTAAAGAAAAATGTTGGAATAAATAAATAATAATAAAATAACCTTATTTTAGCATTGCGGCATCCTGCTTCTCCCAAATGTACATGGGAACTGAATATGTTGCAGGAGAAAATTTAGTTGAAATGCCACTTCCTTATTGAAAAGGAAGCAATAAAAAGAGCAGAAGCTGAAGGGAGGGAATTGCTAGTAGAAGGCACTAAAAAGCCAGAATAATGCTTTGAAGTCAGTTTTAGTTGGAATGGTGCGGGAACTGAATTTTTTGGCCAGTCCAGAAGTAAGCAATGCTATAAATCAAGCTTGGAAAAAAATCTTATTAAAAAAGTGAGCAATCAAAGGACTGCAATTTTTTTTAAAAAAACATGCATTGTTCTCTTACAAATGTGTAAGAGAAACAGTTTTATTTTTGTGTACTGTACGGTACTGTGTTCTGTTCTGTGTACTGATGAAAAGTTTGCATAACTTGTGTGTTTCATATTTTCATGCAATGTAATTTGTTTAAAACAGTGTGCCTGCATTTGACATTTATTTATGTAGAAACTAAACAGTTGTCTGTATAGCTGGTAAGAATATATGCATGGTCTTTATTGCTTAGATGAGACTAAAAATTAAAATGTTAGAGAAGTTTGTTAGTAACTGATTTGATTCTTAAATATTCAGCTTGATATCTGATGGGTTGTTTACCTCTCTTGCTGTAGGAATTCTCATCTATACAATCATTTGTGCAATAGTCAGCAATTGGGATGTTCCAGTAATTTTGAGTAATATTTAGTATTACAGAAAGTAACTTCTGAATTTTTATATGACACTATATTATAATCTGGTCATGTTGCCTCATAAGCAGGTCTGTGGGTAGTATGTTCACGGTTGAAACTGTATTTCTCATGCATTTTCCCCCCCATAGACTGCAATTACAAGGGAAGAAAAGTAATCAATGGACATAACTTTGTTCCTGAAGATGAACCCTGTGTTTATTGTACCTGCCAGGTGAGATGTGAAGGTTTTGGAGTAAGAGAGACTCCATTCTAATGCCCTCCATTTCTTTACTCTCTTTCCTGTTGTTTCTTTTGAAATCTTAAATAGGTCTCAGCTGAGATGTGGTTGATGACTCCACTGACAGTATTATATGTCAACCGTTTCTTCTTTGAGTCCTTATAAACTCCTGCTTGTGCCACCAGTTACCTTGTCTCCTGTCAGCCTATTTCTTGATTGCCTCTGATTTTTCCAGCTCTCTCTCTCTCTCTGTGTGTGTGTGTTTGTCTTCTCTCATAACTTTTGCTTTTCCATTATGTATCCAATATAATTGCTTTAATTTCTGTTGAATAGTCTGCAGGGTAGGTAGCAGAAACTGCAGAGTCTCTAAACAAACATTTATTCATAGTAAACACAGCAAATAACTTAATTAATCTATAGTAGATAAATATAGTATAGTATAGGCCAAAAGAAAAGAAGCAAAAGAAATCTGATCAGTAGCAGTTGAAATCCCGCTAAGCAACAGCCATAACTCCTCCTGGCCTAAAAACAACAGAGGCTCTGTCTTCAAGCAATATAATTGTAACTCTTCCCACAATACACAACAGCTTCATTATTAGTGCTTCCAGTGATCAGTTTGGTATTGCTTCTCCCAGTATTACAATCCATTATATTCTCATCAATTTTCTCCAGCATGATATTTCAAGAGCATAATTTCTTCAGCCTTGTTGAGGATCCAGGTTTCACAGCCATTTACAACAAAGAGAACGTACCGTATTCAAGCTCTAAATTTAATTCTTCCCTTACATATTTTTGCGTAGCTTCCAACTATGCCATGCAATACTAGTATAGTATAGTATAGTATAGTATAGTATAGTATAGTATAGTATAGTATAGTATAGTATAGTATAGTATAGTATAGTATAGTATAGTATAGTATAGTATAGTATAGTATAGTATAGTATAGTATAGTAAAATAGAACATTCCTAGGAGAGAAGGACATCGAAAGGCAATGGATTCACCTGCTACAATCAGTGATTTCTTGCTGGGTTTGAACACCTCTTTTATTTTCTCTCCCTTCAGCTTGGGGAGGTGAGCTGTGAGAAGAAGACTTGTCCAAAGACTTGTACAGAGCCCTTTGGTCCTATAACTCATTGCTGCCCGGACTGCCAAAATAATGAAGTTATGGGTAAGTATTTTTTTTGTCACATCTGTCTAAGGAATCTATTGCTCTTTGTTCCATCCTCTCAGGTCTACAACAAGGATGCAACGATTTGGAGCACAGAAAAAAATTATGTGATATTATACTACCTCTTTTAAGGAAATATAAAAATATTCTATGCAGTTTACAGAAGTTGCATTAAGTCTGTTGTGCAAAGTGAAATTGTCTGGGATGGCAGTGGAGGTCAGAACAGAGGAGATATTATATTTGCGATTATAGGGTACTTGAGATTCTTTGGGGAAATCTGATTAACAAATTCTAAAAAAGTCTGCCTTCCATCTTCTGACAGTCACTGGTGTGCAAGCACTTTTCTATTCTGATGTTCTATAATGAGGTTTCTTAACATATTCAAAGCTGCAGAACATGTTACAATGTACTTTCTAGGTTCCCCAATTATGCTCTGTTCAAGCTGTATGAAATAGTCCTTTGTTCATGAGTGATTACATCTACTTTTGTGATCCAGCAGGAAGGGGAAGTGTTTGCACATGTTTGTGTATGCTTGTGCACAGCTAAATTCACTATGGATTGAGATTTGTACAGCCTAGAATATAAGTAATAAGTAATATATTTGCCACAGTGCTTCAGAGCAATGAATATTCAATCTAGTTTGCTTTTTTCACATCAGATGATTTGGCTTCCCTGGAGAATAGACTAGCCAACCCTGTCTTGGAAGATGGAGCAGCAGAGACACCCTTGCAAAATCTTCAAAGAGGTCCCATAGCCCTGGTATCTGATAGCTCTACCCCTAACATTGCCTCACTTACTCCAGAGGATCAGCTTGAAGCAAGTAATGCAAATGATCAGAAGACTGTGCTTACGAACCCAATTGCACTAGGGAATGTTGGACTCCACCAAAGCAGACCAGGAGAGACCACTAGGTTGCATGTCAATGAACCACCAAGTATCATCCCTCCTTCTTGGCTAGGCCACTCAGCAATTCCTCAAATAAAACCGGAGTCCATTGTACCACTTCTAAATAATCTGGAGAGCTTTGGGGATCCTCCTAGCAAATCAGCTGGGTCCTCCATGACTCATTCCAGCCTGTCTTCTCTTTATTTAAGAACAAGCAGAACCACTGCATCTCCCCCTGCTGCCCATACTTCTGTTCCATCCACTCCAGCTAATCTCAAAAAGTCCATAACGGCCTTATTTCAGCTTTCAAACGTTCATAACCTTCTTTTGCAACCTCTGGCTGAAACATTTTCTTCTTCAGCCAGTTCTAATCTAGATTCTTTTCAAGAGCTTCCTAGTAGCCCAACCCACATAACACATTTTTCTTTGCACCACCTAAATGTAGGGAACAACTCTAAATTAACCTCTAGTGATGAGAATAGCCTCACTCATATATCTCCATAGATTGGAGATTATTTTGAATGAGAGGAACATAACCACTTTAATCTCATAAAAACAAGAGCATCTGCCTATATGGTTGCTGTTTGCTAGATTTCCCACTATGTATTCATGGCAATAATCACTTTCTGGCTTTTTAGAAAGCAGGTCCTCTAATTGGGTGCATCACTTCAGCTCTTGATTGCATTGAAGTTCTTACTTAATACCTCTTTGGACTTAGAAGAATGGCTTTTATTTGCAAAATCAGTATAAACATTCCAGTAAAGCATAAAGGTTTCAGAATGGAAGCATGACAAGTAGTAGAATCATAGGCTAATTCAACCTCTTGTTTTGCGTGTTGTATGGCTGGCCTAATGCCAGCAAGGGAAGCAACAATTTGTGCCAGGAGTCACATAATAAATTTTCTCACACTTTGTCTAATATAGACATTCTGTTGCTGCTTACTGTCTTATATGGACATTTCAGGACTGATTATACATATTGAAGAAATGTGGTTAGCTTTCCATGAAGTCAGAAATGAACTAAACATTGTTTTACAGACAATGTACTACATACTGGTATGTACAACACTGCGCTGCATATTGGTATGTACAACACTATTTTAATAGTGGAAAATTTCCACTTCCTTGTTCTGGTGTATATAGAATTCTGCAATTCAGATTATAATATGAAATATATTTTATGAACACTAAAATCATAGCATCATACCTAAAGGTAAATGTATTTTTCTATGTCATAGTTAAAAGTACATTTCCAAGCTAAGCTTATGAGAATTTTGTTTAACATTTCTTGGGTGAAATTTGCCAGCCACTAAAGTCTTCAGGAATATTCAGTTCTCGAAAGGCTTTGAAAGTCATGTGCAGCCCATTCATAAAATAGGCAGCATGACTGAATTTTGTCAACTACCTCAAAGGGGTGTTTTGTAAGGGCATATCAACTTTTGATAATTGAAACTAGAAAGACTGCTGTTATCCTCCATCTCAGTCTCTGGGAATTCTAATTTTGTGAGATGTCCAGTAAGTCTTCATTGGATAATCATTTATGTAACTTACGTGCTTCCTAAAATTTAATAACTAGCATCATTGTTCCTCTGTAGGCTTGGGTCAGTAAATGTGCAGGATGATGTACTGTACTAGAGCAGTGCAGTGCTTCAGTTTCAAAGCCACAATGGTGCTGTGTCTCCATAAAGCAACAGCATCTTTTCCCTGTATCACGTGACTGTCCTTTGCAGCTGTAATAGTGTGTTATTGGAAAAAGATGCATTTGTTCTAGAGCACCCTTTTGCCTTTGAATCCAAAGGGCAGCACAGCCACATGAAATATAACTTTGGACACACCCAGTGGCAATTTGAAAAGTGATTAGAAATATATCCACATTCTTTGGCTGGCTGGCTCAACTTCCTTGAGGCAGATAGAGCCCATCTATCTTCAACTCTAGCTTTGCTGGCTTCTAAGCCTTAATCATTACTCAGAAAGGGCCTTCTCCTCTGCAATTTTTGCAGGTGAAAACCCAGAAAGTGCAAAACAGTAGTAGCTGGACAGGCAAATCCACATATTAAGTATAGGAGTCTGAAGTGTTTGATACATTATGCCACAGACATTCTGACTGACTTTGCTAAGGTTCTCAAACTGATTCAGTTTATGGTCTGTCAAAACCACCCTACCTCATAGTGCATGTAATGATTTTATGCTGGGTTAAAGTTGAAAAACATGAGGAGACTAAAAATTTACTGGTCTAGATTCCAATTTTCTTTCATGGAACCACATTTGTGGAAGGGGGAATAAAAACCTGTTAAGCCTCATATCTCTATGCCTTGGTCTAACAATGGATTATGGCTTAAAGTGACATTGTCTGGTTATCAAGGCAGCTACATCCTTTTCTCTTGCCACTCTTCCCCCCGATTTCCTAAATTAAGGCAGATTAGGGCACATCGCTCGATGCCATCTCTTGGACAATGTGACTCATCTGCATGCAAAGTTTTATTGATAGATATGATAAGCCCCTTTGAGATTGCCACTTCACACATGCATGTATTCATTTGGGCAGGAATTAAAGGACATTTCTATGTGAATTTACCTTGGTATGTTGCCATGTCAAAATAAATGCCTACATTGTGTTTTTCATATATTGATATAAAAATTCGTATTACCATGCTGTGAACATTTCCATTTAAACAAAATGATTGGTTTTAAAAACTAAAATGTATATTATAATAAAAATTATGGCAAATAAATTTAATCTGAATATTCTCAAACTGGATTTTTTTATAGTTTATAGTTTGATATAATTCATTTTTAAAAGGCTTGTTTTCTATATAGAGGAATATAAGCTTTAGAAAGTATATTTGTTGACTTATTTATTAATTGCAGGAAAGTTAAATGTTTGTTGAATGCTGGAAAAAACTTCCTAAAATTAAGAGTTGTTTGACAGTGATATCCATTATCCACAAAGTGGGTGGGTTCCCTTTGGTTGGACATATTCACTTGGGAAATTTCACTTGGAATGGATTAACTTCAGTTTGTTAGTTGACATGCATTTAGTGTGCAATGAATATAAAGTCATTTATTTTTATATTTATTTATTGTTGCTGACATTAAAGCATGGGGATCAGGAGCATAATTGCCAAATTTAATTCCAAAGAGTCAAGACTATCCTTAGGCTAAAATATGACCGATAAGGTGTTGCTATTACTGTGCCATAGGAGCCAGGCCAATCTGGTTGTTTGCTCGGTCAAAGACACAATAGTACTGACGAATGAAGATATCACCAAGGATCCAAAGATCCTCTTGGAGGGGCATATCCTGGAAGCCACTCTGGCAATAACTTTGGAACTGAAAGAAAAGTTCAAATATATGATGAATTTCAATGGCCTAAATAGAGGGCCGTTACAAAGCATTTGGAAGCTGACATTCCCTCCCTCTCCTGTTGAGTTGTTCCTTATCCATGCTGGAGTAACAGAAAACCATATTTGCATTGAATAGGTTGTCTCCATTGTCTACCTTTAACTTGCCTCTTGTTTAAATTTGGAGTCATCTGATTTCCCTCCAAGGTGATGGGTGACAAACCCTTACAGATTTTGCGTACCTTAAGCCTGCTGTTGAGTTATGTTGGAGAAAGGGACAATGCTATGTTCATCCTAGTACAGCTAACACTGACTGAAACATGGGTTGGGGAGAAAGTGAAGGCAATGCCATGGAGGAAAGTAATCATTGCTAGAATATGATTGCATCATAGTTATATGCAAGGGAAAGACAAGGATGCTGAGAATCATGTTCAGACTCTGTATGAAACTTTCTGAAGAGCCCCATGAATAATATGTAATAATGAATCATACTTGTTTTTTTCATTTAACCGTGCTTTCCTTGAACATTTGTACATGGACTGTGGCGTAATGAAATAATAATGCCATAAGGAAAGAATCACTTTACGTATATCTTCCATACTATGAACATTAGGTTTATATTGCAATATTTGTGATTAAGCACAGTGGTTATTCTTGAGTCCCAAATGATAAGCTGATACAATACTCTTTCTTTAAAATAATCACCTACAGCTTTCCTCAAACTGATTCTCTTTAAATGTGTTGGATTTCTATTCTGATAATCCCCCAGATAGCCCAAACACTGGGAATTGAAGTCTAACATATTGGGGATGGTCTACTATGGAGAAAAGAGATCTACTAGAAATGAGTATGATCTACATGAGAATAATCTTATCACTAAATGTGTTGAATTTCATGTACAGAGTTGCAGAGTTTAATTCTTAATGCATAATGAAAATAGTGCTTTGCTAAAAAATTATCAAAAACACTTCAAATGTTAGAAGATGTCTCCCACTTGAATATAACTGACGGAGATTGTCTTGCTATAATTCTTTTATGGGTCAGATTTTTTTTTCTCTAGAGGTTTATTGTATGAACTAAATCATTTGAGATAATTTTTGGATAAATCACAGATCTTACCTGGCGAATGTAGGCACTGGCAGGCACAGGGTATTCAATGCCATTGATGGTGAAGACGATGTCAGGCAGTTGGTTGATAGCATTGCAGTTGACTATGTACTGATGTGAAGTAGGATGAACAGAAAACACATATTAGCAGCCCCATAATATTTGAGAAAGGAAAAAAAAGCTGAGCATTATGGACTAGAAATTATCCAGAAAAAAATGCATTAGAACAGACTTGGGCATTTTACAGCCCTCCCCCCCCCCCCCAGGCCACCTCTGATCTCTGGCTGTCCCTGACTGTCCCATGTGGATTGCTTTTATTTTGAAGGTGACTGCTATTTTTTTTTAAATTTACATATGTGCATGCGTGCGTGCCTATGCACCTTCACAGCCCTACTGGTTCAGCCCTTCACAATAGTCCCAGTTTCTCATGTGGCCCCTTGAGAAAATTAATTGCTCAGTCCTGCATTAGAATGATGCTTCCTGAAATAAGATGTCCTTAGATTCAACAGTGATGACCTCAGTTCAGGATTATATTCCAAGTGATAGTTGTTTGCAGTGTGGAAGGCCTACTACATGTCAGCAGAACAATATCAGGAGAGGAAGAAGGTGAGCCTGGCTAGTAATAATCAGTTTGTATCTTTGTGGGTTTTGTTTTCTTTCATTTTTATCCGTAATCTTGGTCTAGTAGAGGAATCAAAGGAACTTGAAGTGAGGGCTTGGTGGAGGATACATGGTCCATGATGAGGGTCTGGTGTAATGGTCTTTGCAATCATTGATGTGAGCAGCACTGTCTTCCATACATGCACCACTCTATTCTGCATGGCAATTATATGAGACTGTTGATTAACTAGGGCTGAAAATGGCATTTCCCTAGCTAGATCACATTAGGAAATTAGGGCAAGCCAAGAATCTTGCATAAGAATAGGAATAGAGGGAGAAAATGGATTGTACATAACAATAGCAAAAAACACTAGCAATTACCTGAAAAACCTCTTCTTAAGATTCACAAAATCAATGAACCATAGATCTGTAAAGATATCCTAGCACAATGCGCTTGGTCTGTCTTCCTCTCTCAACCTTTAAGAATTATTATATACACAATAATGTGGAAATCACCATTGCCAGTTCTTTAGCTAGTATTGGCCTTCATACGCATTAAGTTCTTCTGAAGAACCTAGGATGTCACAATGTATTAGTATAACGTGGGTAGAACCAAGTAGTGTAGCCTTTTGCAATTAACAGATAGAAATTTTGTCAATGCACAGATTTTCTAAATGTCATCCAAGATTTTTTGGTCTAGCACCCAGTGTACTGATAACCACTGGAACGACCACACCTGCTTTACTGTACGTTATAACCTTTCAGTTCTGATTTTCAGACCTTGATGCTTTGTGATCTTATCCAATTCTTTGTCTTCTACTATCCCCTGGTACTACCACATAAATTATCCATGCTTTCTTCTTTTCAACAACAGTTAAATCTAGTGTACTGTCAAATAGTTAAATCTAGTCAAAATTTTATTCGTTTGTATTTGGAAATCCGACATTTTAACCTGATCATTTTTTGCTACTTTTTACTACTCTATGTTCCCAGCATTTTTTCATTACTGGTAATGATTATTTATTTATGTATATGAATTATAGTCTCATATCATTATTATCAAGCTTACCTGACCATTGGAATCTTGGTTACCACCAATGAAGTTCTGAATGCTAGCAATGCCATTGGGGGGACCTGCCAAGAGGGAGGTACCAGTGTCAACAATAGCTTGGCAGCCACCGGAACAAGCAATGGATTGACCATTAACGGTGATACTGAAAAGAAATAGGTAAAGGTGAGAGAAAGAAAACTATCTCGACCTTTTGCCTGTGGGTCGTTTGAAATTATAAAACAACTTAGCCATGGGAAAGGAAGAAGAATGAGAAAGATTCAAAATAATCCACTTTGATTTTTTTTCCTACAAGAGGGGGGCAGAAGGAAACTGGCAGGCTTTCAAGAGTCTATTATTATAATATATCACAATGCTAAACTACATTCCTATAATCGTTAAAGCATCTATTTTTTAATCTGGCCTACTTCGTAGAACTGACAGGCATCTTCTTTTGCCATTATCCTGCACTTTGTTTTCGATTGCATCTATGCGAAGCAGGGATGTGAAGGCTGAAGGTATAGGAATTGGGTTACCTGTCCAGAGTGATCTGCCAATAGAGTTCAGCAGAGAGGGGCACCCAGTTGAGACTTCCAGTATAGTAGGAGGAGTCAATGCCACCAAACATTACAAAACTCCCGCCTTGCTCATCACTGAAAAATGAACATATAAGAACATGTCAATTAGAGGAACTGCAAATGTTTTTCTTTTCTTTCTTTGTTTCCTATTATACTGTTGACCAATTGAATCTTTTTTTAAAATAATATCCTTAAAATGATGGGTTAGTTAGTTGATTGTTTCACCTATAAAATACTGGTAGTAGCAAAGAGTTAGAGAGTTGTATCTCTTGGCTCTATCTAGTGATTATGAGGGTGGGGGTAAATGTTGTTGAAGAAAGGGAATTTAAGAAAGGGAAAGATCTGGGAATTGGTAGGAGCTGTAAAACTACAGATTCTTTCAGTCCATTTCCTTCCTTATATATTCAGCATATACTCTAACCCAGAGGTCTTCAAACTTGGGCCCTTTAATGACTTGTGGACTTCAACTCCCAGAATTCCTCAGCCAGTGTGCCTGGCTGAGGAATTCTGGGAGTTGAAGTCCACAAGTCATAAAAGGGCCAAATTTGAAGACCCCTGCTCTAACCCTTTCATAAATAAAAGAGTATACATCTTATCTTAATCTTTCGCTGACCTGGCACCAATCTGTTCCACTATGTTCCCTCTGGTCTATTGATTTCTGTCCCATGTATAAGTTTCATGTAAGGAGATAAGATGCTCTGTGGTTCCAAATTTCCTGAGGACATTTTCGTCATGGTCAACACAGTCAGTGGGCTTTCTGTAATCTATACAAGCTCGCATGAACTCTTTTCTGCTGTTTTCTCAATTATCCAGCATGCATCAACAATAAATTGTCTTTATTGTCTTATTCCTCAACATTTTCTAAAGCCAGCTTGAACATCTGGCATTTCCTCTTCCAGGTAACCTGCATTGGTTGATCCTAAGTTTTATTTTGCTGGCATGTGAAATTAAGGATATGGTATTATAATTTCTATTCTGTGCTAAGCTTTCTTTCCTTGGGTTGGTATGAACTGGCTTATACTTCAGATTTTCTGGCAGGTTTTCTTTTTCTGCCTGGCAAGATCAGCAGGTAGACATCCCTGCATTTTTAATCTAGTTGTGTAATAAACACTAGTTGTACTCCAAAAGACCCTCAGCTTTTCCTCAATAGTACGTGAATGTAACCCAACCTAAAAGGTTCATTATGAGGCACTATATTGTCATTCAAGTTACATTATCTACTCATGAGTTTACTTTGTAGTGGTTTATCATTTCCTTTTTCCATACAGTATGAAAAGATGCCTTAGCCATTGCCACTAAAGTGATCATCTGCCTCCAGCATCTTTCTATACTGTCACCCAATACAGGAGCTTAATGACTGTCGCCAGGCAACTGTGATACCCATTATGCCTCGGGTGACCTGCTGCGAATACAGGCAGCCCACAACTCATGAGCGTAATTGAGGCCAGAATATCTGTTGCTAAGTGAGGCAATCATTAAGTGAGTCATGCTTGTGGACTTTTTTGCTGCTATCATTAAGTGAAACACTGCAGTTAAGCAAATCGTATGGTTGTTAAATGAATCTGCTTCTCCCATTTACTTCATTTGTCAGAAGCCTCATGAGGAGGTCACTAATGGCAATCACATGACTCCAGGATGCTGCAGCCATCATAAATACATGCCAGTTGCCAAGCACCTGGATTTTGATCAGGTGACCATGGGGATGCTGCAATAGTTGTAAATGCAAGGACAATCATAAATCACTCTTTTTGGTGCCTCAAAACTTGTTAAACTAATGTAAGTTGAGGACTACCTTTATATACTCCTGGAATATATTCCTAGTATTCTTCACTCCTCCCTCTCAGGAATATCCCTTCTACCACAATGAGGCAGCCTAGCAGAACTCACAGGGGTCAAAAGTAATTTACCATTGACTTGCTCCAGGAATTTTTAAAATATTTTTTAATATTCTAGCCCAGGGGTCCCCAATGCCTGGTCCATGGACCGGCACTAGTCCACAGCATACCAGCAAGCGGGCCACACAAACAAGCAAAGCTCCATCCTCGGGATGCAGGCAGTATTCAAAACCACACCCCCTCTGGTCCGCGGAAAAATCTTTCTCCATGGCGCCCAAAAGGTTGGGGACCCCTGTTCTAGCCATCAGTCCTGGATTTTTTTTTATAGTTTCCCATCCAAATACTAAACAAACTAACCCTGGTTAGTCTTTTGATGATCAACCATAGTCACCTACATGTTGCCACCTGCTGTTCATGGTGAAGAGTTATATGCATATCACTTTATAGGAGGGGTGTCAAACTGCCGGCCTGCGGGCCGGATGCGTCATGGCGAAACTGTGCCCACCTCATTGCCGGTAATGGAAAAAAAGTCACGATACGTCACAACATGTCACGTGACGTTGCGAGTTTGACACCCCTGCTTTATAGGGATATTGCTATTGTGATGTGCATACTTTTAAAAAAAAACCTCACTGGGGATTTTTCATAATATTTGACAACTTGCAGTAATGCACTGAAAACCTGTAAAACTGAAAAGGATTGTCTACTGCTGAGTTTCTCCGGAGGTAATATGGTTGGCATCGATGCCCTTTCCCTTCTGGCAACAGATAATTAGTTCCTTCAGAAAAAACGTGCACAAATCATTGTTACTTACGAACTCAGGAAGACGGAAAAGAGATCCTGGGATACCAAACCTTCACTCATCATGTTGTCAAAAACAGGAGTGGCGCTAGAGGCAGACAGCCTAAGGAAAGCCAGACCCAGGATGCCATCAAAGGGGGCATAATAAAGGAAGCTGCCCGGCTCGGTCTCACTCAGACCAAAGATTTGATTGCTGACTTGAATACTTGACACCTGTGCAGAAGAATTGGTTATAGAACTCCTTTTTAATTTCAAGCACTGCTACTACTTTTGTGTCGGAAGCACATACCAACACATTTTAATTTTAGTTTCAAGCAGATTTATGCATAGATACATGTGTGTTTGCAAACAGACCTTGAGTGATCCATATAATTCACTTGATTCTAGTTGATTCACCACTTTTAAATAAACTGCTTGGCAGTTTAATGTCTATCTCATAAAATAGCCTCAAAGGAAGTCTCTATGTATGTCCTATTAGTTTACCATCTGCAACTATTTCTCTCTGCCCAATCTAAATTTTGAAAGGAGTGTAATTGACACAGAGTCTGGATTAATCTCCTGGCAAAGAATTGCCAATAATTCTCAAAAAAGACACTGTTGAATATTGATTGAGCTATAATCCAATAAATGACTGTATCTTATCCATTAGAATTAGCAGATATCCATTGATATCAACATTATATATCAGTATATACATCTACAGATTCAATAGTGGACATGGAAGAATTCTATGGATAATACAAGAAGTACTAAATGTAGCATCAGTAAAGGACATAAATATTACAAATGACTGTCTGGAATGCAAAAATGTGAGGAAACCTGGAAATCAGGCTGGCTAAATTAACACAATAAAGCAAAAAAACAGAATTCTGTAAAGATAATTATTTGTTTATTTACAGAAACTACTTCAAATGCAGATACTACACTTGAACTTCACTTGAGATATAAACCTTGAATCCAGTCAATTACACAATAGGAAACAAACAATTGAAAAATGAAATCTTGTAAGCCGGGATACTTCCAACTGCAGATTATGGAGCAGAGACCATGAATTATTGATGTTTAATATATGGGTTAAATTCAGAAAAATAAAGAGAGCAGGTATGCCAATAAGATTTGATCAGAAGAACAAAGAAACAGAATCTGGGACCAATATGAGGCATTTATTTAATATTTTAACGTAAATGACAGGCAGCCTGAGGCGTTCTAAGAAGGAAACCAGAAAACCAATACAAAGAGGGAAAAAATCCTCATAGTTTTCAAAATAAAGCCTCACAATAGCAGAGAAAGATAGAAAATTAAAGCTTTGTGCAACAAGTAACATGACTGAGATTGACATTACTGTCAAGCAAAAAATGATAGGAAAAAATCTCTACAGAAAAAAAATAACTAGAAAAACAAAAAATTTTTTTTTTTAAAGTAGAGCACTCACAAGATACCTTATTGCTAAAGTAAGGATGCCCAACAGTAATTGTGGGAGAGATCTAATAGGAAAAAAAATAGATTGAAGGAAGATGCCAATGCTATACTGCAGGGGTCTTCAGATTTGGCCCTTTTATGATTTGTGGACTTCAGCTCCCAGAATTCCACGCTGGCTGAGGAATTCTGGGAGTTGAAGTCCACAAGTCATAAAAGGGCCAAGTTTGAAGACCCCTGCTATACTGAAATCCTTTACGATGGGATTATAGAGTAACAGGAACATCTGTAGAGGAAGGGAATATATTCAGAAACCAACTCAAGTAGCATTTGAGATAGAAGAGGCAGTAGACCAGCTGTCAGACAGGGACAGATGAAAAATCCACTGACTGAGACAAGAAGCAAATCTAATTTTATTTACAGCTTTGTTGTCAAGAAATATTGTGTGAAAAAGGTCAGCGTTCATGCCCAAGAAGGGAGACACAAGAGAATATGCAATTATCAAACCACTAGATTAATTTCACGCACAAGTAGTGTTATTTAATGTCTCACAAAAAAAGCCAGAGCATGCATAGAGAAAGAAATGTGAAATGAACAGGTAAATGGCAGTAAAGGCAGGTTTGGGGGGGGGGGGAAGGAAAGTAGCTAACTGACATCAGATGAATAATGGAGAGCACAAGAAAACAGAAAGAGCAACTGCTTCACTGATTACAGCAAAGCCTTTACAGGTCAAGCCAGAATGTGGTATATATTACTAATGGGTCATTATTCTTTTGAGAAGCCTTTATAGTGAAGAAGAAGCTACTATAGGAAGTGAATCTGGACAGTCAGAATGATTCAGAATTAAAAAGAGAATGTGACAGGATCCATATTTATCACATGTGCTTTTACTGCAATCTACACTGGAAACAGTCCATGAAATGAGAATCTAAAAGCTAAGATTCATAGTATATATTAGAAGAGAAATGAATCTTATGTCACAAGAATCCCAAGAAATATTCTACTTTCAAATGCGACATTTATATATAAGCAATTCCAGGCTTGCAAAAGCTGCATCTGTTTCCTTCTGCTTTTCTGTAAGGGGCAGACATTTGCCTCTTTTATGAAGACAAAACAGAAAGTACCTCTGTTGTCACAACTGTCAACCCTATTATCAGTTCTCACAATACTGTGAAAAGAATCTCCCACAGTATTGACCTGTACCCATTTAATTTTTACAGCAATATATTAACAGAACAGTAGGATGGGATGAGATGGCAGCTGGAATCAAAATAAGTAGTGCTGCTTCTGAAATATGCTAATGACACTATTTTGCTAGTTCATACTAAAAAAAGATCTCATTATAAAAATAAAAATGGAAAGTGAAACATCTGTGCTAATGCTCCAAATTAGTTAAAGTTCAATATTAAGGAAACAAACATAAGCTCAATCAGCAAGTTTAATGAACTTACAGCTGATGGCAAAGAAATGAAAATGGTATGTAGTTTTGTTTTCTTGGGGTCCAGAATAGATAAAAGTTGGCAGCGTGCTGTTATTTCCAGGGAAATTAGTTGCAAATATTACTAAAGAGAAAACAAGTTGATAGAAAAAAGATGAGCTTTGGTGAAAACAAACCAAAATGGTTTCCGCAATAACTCTCTAACCTTCCAGACTTTTTGGAAGGTGTCAGTGCGTAGGTAAGCTAGGTGGCTCAATAGCAATTGTATCTTTGGACTTGGAAAAAGTTCCTCAAAAAGACCTTCTTGTTAAAGCCAGCCGCCATGGAATCAAGTGCCCCATTGGACTGGCCTCTGCTTAAACTGCAGGAATAAATGAGCAATTCTTGCATTAGCAAGATGTGCACAAGTGAGTCTCCAAAGATCAGCATTTGAGCTGATGGTTTTCACCTGGATATGAATAATCTGAGGTTAGGGTTGAATAATGAGATGACCATGTTTGCTATTGAAAGTGGCAAAAGCAAAAAGGGATCATGAAGGATCTCTGCTAATTGAATGGTGTGATTTCATGTACAACTCAAAGATATCAGGTTGCCTGCCCTGATATACATGCTGTGAGCTGTCACTCATAATTACGTCTAGGTCTATTGAAATGAAATGCATAGTGCCCAATATCTTCATTTTTGAAAATATAAAATCTATTATCTTGTGAAAACGATGTTGCTTCACTGCAGCATTGTGGGGTTTTTTCCTAATTTGTTTTATGAATAGTTTGAACAGAGAGCCAGTTTAGAGTTGTGTTTAATTCATCAAACTAAAAACAGGGTTCTAATCCTGTCTTAGAAGCAAAATCAACTGGATGACTTTGGACCAGTCATTTTCTTCCATCCCTAGGAAAGAAGAAATGGCAAACCATTTCTGAAAAATCTTACCAAGAAAACAGTGGGACTTGTCCAGTCAGCCTCTGAAAATTGGCCATGATTAAATGGGAAAAAAAAGTTCAAATCATAAATAAAAAACAATTGTGGGAGCACTTTCCAAGAGAAATGCTTATTGATCATTTGAATTTCTTGGATCTTCTAGGATATTATTGAATTTCTTAATTTTTTAGTCATGAGTGCATGCATGACAAGGCTTTGTTCATGAGTGCATGCATAACAAGGTTGTTAAAGCTCCTGTTCTTCTTGACTATGAAAATTTCCAAAACAAACACCATGGCTGCCTCTGAGATTAACAGAGGATCAGAAGTTGGAAAGAGCTAAAAAAAACTTTTGCCATAAGTAAGATCTATACAGAATTCAATTAGGGTTTCCCTGTCTGTCCACCCAGAACCATGCTGACTCAGTCTAATTTCCCAAAAGATGGCTTCTCAGTCTATTTTTTTTTTTTGGCAGTTTACCTGAACAGTATCATAGCCTAGGAATCCAGTCATGCTTCCGGTGCCATAGGTGATGGATACGCTCTGGCTGGTGGCCTGGAAAGTGGATGACTGTTGTGGATTGAATCTATGATGGTTAGCTGCAAAGATAAGTAATTGTAGTATGATGTGGGCATACTGAAAATGTAACAGAACAGAAAGAGTGATAGAGAGTAAGAGAGATCTTGGCATTTAACTCATCCCAGTACAATACTCTCTAATGTGTGAACTCTGTCCTCTGTCATAGCTAACCTGAACAATGTTATAATTTGGAGGAAAATAGTTATATTTTCCCTTTATGTCATGTGTAAAAAAATATGTAATAGTTCTGTTATTAGACATTTTACTGTATCTGGTTTTATAGCTGTAATAAACTGATTTGATTATCCCTTACATTACATCCTTCGCTTCTATAGCCAAGCTCATGCCTAAACATTTGCTATGTAGGAACATGTTTTGTTATTCCATAATGATCCCCTTGAGTAGCAGCTCCCCAAAGCTGTCTCAAGCAGTCAATACACCTAATATTAGTATGATCCATGTTGAACACATTGGAAAGACAGATGGACATGAGAATAAAGAAGTCTCCCTGATCTGGTCCCTTTAAAATGTTTTGGGATTGGAGTTCTTAGGATTCCCAGTTAACATGTCAATACAGATGCTGTGATGGGACTTGCGGTCTATTACATTTGGAAGGCTTGAACAAAGAGTAGCCTCTTTCTGAAGTATCAGTTATGGAGATTACTTACAACAAGCACCACTGGAGCAATACACAGAAGGGACCCACAAGTTGGAAGAACCAGTGTCAAAGATGACTGCGAACTCTTGTGGTGGAGTGCCAATGGAGATAGTGCCAACGTACTCCAGCTGTGGAGGCAGAAGACAGAACATAATAAAGAAAACCCATCCCTGATATCTCCATAGCATTTTTGAGGCAAGAGAGATGAACACTTCTTTGTAGACAAAAGCAAATTTGACAAGCTTTTTAACAATACAAATCTGCTCAATTTGTTACAATAAAATATCACTTATGTTCCATGATCTCAAATCACTTTCAAACATTTAAAATTCCTAAATCTGCATGTCTTTTTTTACTGCTCTCCCCAGAGCAAGGGGCTATTGAGGTAAATCAACATGTGTTGAGATTTTCTAGCTTTGTCCATTGGCTAAATGCTGAATATCTCCTCCTAATATGGAATACTTACATCCATATAATTTTGCATGGGTTCAGAGGCAAATGTATTTTGCAGCCTGGGGAAATATTTTGAGCCAAGGTTGTAAGGATGCTTCTTCAGAAATTCATCTAGCAGCCCAAGTTCTGTAAGGGTTTGCCTCACTGATTTTGTTTTCTTTAGGTAAACCCTAAGCATTGAATAATGGAAAGGAAAAGATTAGTAAGTGAGAGATAGTGCTCATAGCATTAAAGATTGAAATAAAATGCATTTTGGACAGCATTCTCTGATTCAATGCTCTTAAGAGGGCTACAACCTTTAGAATTCCTAGCTAGAATGAGAGTTATAATTGCAACATATCTGGAGGCCCTCAGATGGGGAAAGATAGGTTCAGATTTATTTCTGCTGAGGAAGAAGGACTTGAAATCCAGGTATACTCTGTAAAGAAAGAAGCATGTTCTACCTGATGAAAAACACAGTACATTTGCAGATATAGCTATAAAAGGGAAATAAAATATTACTGTCAGTGGAAAACCTAGGCACATTGCAGCTTTGTGGCTTGCCCACCAATCACAATAGAAAGTTTGTTGGAAGAGTTTGTGGAACATAATTTAGAAAGAAAATTAGATTCTTCTGAAGAAAATGGTACATGTTTTCTTGGAAGAAAGCACAATGCTCAATACTTACTTTGTTGTCAGACACTGGGAAAGTGCCACCAGGCTCAGAAGTAACAGGCATTTCATGATTACTCCTTTATCCCCAAGTTGTTGATTCAAATGAAGTGTGGGTCCCAGCTTCTAAGCAACACAGTTAGGTTTGCTACACGCATATATATAGCTCCAAGACTCTCTTATCATATTTGCATATCATACAAAATGGCAGACATTCCTGATATGATTATCTTTTTTCAAATGTCCTTAATAAGAACTTTCCATGTCATTCTTTTCATTCTTGACCTAAAAACACGCTCAGACGTAGGTGACATTGCAACCATTTCAAAGACCTTGGTACATCCCAAGAGCACTAAGGCAATGTTTTCCATAACTTTTCAACATGTGAACCAAAGGTAAAACTGTACATTTTCTTTTTAAAGTAATCTGGATGGAATTTATTTTTTTTAGAAAATAAACACTGTAATGAACTAAATATAAATTTAATTTTTACAATTGAGGGCTCCAAATATAGTATACTCGGCATCATTCAATTCTGGGAAAGATTTTTTAGACAGGCTGGTAGCCTTTGCAACATTCTGCAAAATCCAGAAGTTGCAGCTGGTGCAAAATGCAGCAGTGTGGGCTGATCAATGTATGTTACACCTGTGCTCTATGAGGTTGCTTCTGGTTTCAATTAAAAATGCTGGGTTATTTAAGGGATCACCTCTCACCAGATATATCTACCTGTCTCATCAGGTACAGCAGGGGAAGCATGTTTTGGGTCCCATCCACTAAGGAGCCTCATCTGAGGGGATCCTGGAGGAGAGCCTTTTCTGCCATGGCACCCATCTTTTGGGGCATCATCCCTTGCAGCTGAGACAGGCCCTGACTCTATCGACCTTTCAAAAGACTCTGAAAACCTGGATTTATTTAAGGAGTCAGTTGTGATGTGGAACCTGCCCAGTGGTTCTCCTGAATGTTATGAATAGTTTGCACTCAGCTACTAATTATGCTTGTGTGTTTTAACAAGGTGTTCAATAACGATTTTTACTTAGGTTTTTATGTTATGTTTTATTTGGGAGTTGATATAGACATGACTTACCACTCTCACTTCTCCCCATGATGTCAATTTCCACAATTAGAGAACTTTGCCAATGGAGGGTTTCTAATACTAACATTACCAGAGAAAAGATTTGGTGCAGCCATTCTATCTTTTTCACCAGAATGGATATTCAGAAAGGAAAATGTCATAGAAAATGGCTGGAACAGATGATTACTGCGCCAAGTTTCAGTCCAGGTTCTGACAAGAGACGAATCCTCTGGTGATCCAGAATCTTATGTCTGAAGCTAATAATTTTCTCTAAAACCCAGTTTGTTTTCTTTTTAGCCTGTTCCGGAAAATGAAACCAAATCAGAAAAGTTCTAGTCAATTTCACTTAGGCTTACTTTTCCCCATAAAGGTTTGCTTGGGAAAAGTTGAAAGGAAAGTAAGGCGAGGAATAGATTTATAATCAATGAAAATAGCACAAATCAATCCTAGATGCATTTTATTCTGGGATCAAATGAGTTGGAAGACAGAGGGGCTGAGTGTCTGGAAGTTCCTGAAGCCATTTGGGATAGGAAATAAAAAAGTGGTTGCAATCTTCTCTCCTTTGTAAAATGTTGTGCAATAAAAGTTTTCTTTCAACAAGCACAAGCCTAATATTCTCAGCTTCCTTCTGGTCCATTTCAAATTCTAACAGTTTTGTTAAGATGTTCTTTCACAAGAACATCTTGTGAAAGACGATGATAGTTGCAGGAGCAGTGGCCCAGATATACCATACGCTTGAAATTTGCTGTGTATAATTATTAAAACCCAGTTGCAGGGGTAATCAGAGCAGTCAGACTGTGGGTTACAGCCAAGATGCTACTGAATCTGGACAGACAACTGCAAATTAATTGCATAGCAAAACAAGTAGCTTTGTTGTATCCAAGCCCAAAGTTATCACTAGTATCCTATTAAGGTTAGACAAGAGAATTTACTTTCTATTTAGGACAATTGGGAACTCGCTAAGACCTAGCAAATGCTAAGTAATGTTGATTTCTGTGTGAGTCCTAGCTGTGGAAATTTCCAACATCTAAAAACAACAACCTTTATTAAAAGTCCTTTTGCAGTGTTATCTTCACATTCTTAGGCTGGCCATGGAAGCATATCTGCCCTCCTTTATCCTATTGTAGAAAATGGCATTTCAAATAACACTCATCAGTTGCTGCTTGGCACTCTGTATTTGCTATTGGATGGAATCCAATTTTAACTTTTTTTCCAGAGAACTTTTTTTTTTTTAACAGAGAGCTGAATTACCAAGTACAAAAGGTCAAATCTGGGTCAGGGCTAAACTGTGCTTGTTGGTAGGGTTCTGAAGTGACAACTATTAACCTTCCCCTACAAAACAGCAGCATGAACTGTGCATTTCACAAGTACTCAAAGACACGGAAAAAATATGCACCTGATCAATTCCATCTTAGTCTGCTGAAGGTTCCTGCACATGTTCCTGAATTCTTCAAAAAAGACTTTTGCAATAGAAAATGGTCATAATATATCTTTATGATAATGCCATTTTTTAAAGACGATTATATCTTAAATTTGTAATGAAAGACAAATGATGCAGAGGTTTCTCTTAATGTCAGTTGGAATATATTAATGTACTTATCTTTATTAACTACCCACTATAAGTTGTAGAAAGAAAAATCTTCATCAGGATCCAGTCCAAGCCAGAAATAAACAAAATGGAGACTGCTTTAGAAAGAAGGTTGTAGTTTATTGAAGAGCAGAACCACAAGACATGAGGCTCTGAACTGGCTGACCACATGTAGCAGGGAGTGGTGGGTTTTTATTCCTTCTTGGGCTTTTGTGTTTGGAGTTGTTCCTGTGGCATGAACTTTGACCTGAGGTTAAGTGTGTGTCTTTCTGGTATTCTGATGGTGATGGGTTAATCCTATTATGTCCTAAAGGTCATATCCTGCTTCCCTGGGGCTGTGGCTGATGATTATGTCCTGTGTTGGATTTTTTTGGGTGAGGGGTTGTTAATTCTAGGGATCTTTTGTCTTTCTAATCCCATCAGCTCAAGCTTCCTGGCTCCAGCCTTTTTGAAAGGATTATCACATCTGCATTTCTACAGACCTGGTTTCTGCTTGGGGCAGAGAGATGGGGGGGGGGTTTCTGTCTTTAAGATCCTTTGGGGAAATATATTCTGCCTTTTAATATTCCCAAAATATTTCTTTCTCTGGGGGGAGTGCTATCCTCCCACAAAGTTTATCTATGTAAATTCTTACACCTAGTTAGAAAGAAATATCTTTTACTTTTGTTTACGTAATCTGTCTCAGAAGATTATCTGGAGAAATGACCTTGGGAAAAGTATGTTTTTCTGTAGTAAATGTGGCAGCTTTTCTCTTAATATCTCAAGACACCCCCTAAGTGTTCTGTACCAACTTACCTTTATAGGTTATTTGAATTACTTTGCAGAGCAAGAGCAGTTACTATTGAGATATTTTTTTTTGTTTCTTCAGTTAGAACAATTAATCAGTGGAACGACCCGCCTCCAGAAGTTATGGGTGCTCCAACACTGGAGGTTTTTAAGAAGAAATTGGACAATTATTTATCTGAAATGGTAAATGAAATCCTGCCTGAGCAGGGGCTTGAACAATTGTCCCTTTCAACTCTGTTATTCTGTTAATTTCCTCCCTCCTCCATTAAAAATTAACTTCTAATGCAGAGGTCCCCAACTTTTTGGGCACCAGGGACCAGTTCCATGGAGAGAGGTTTTTCCGCGAACCGGATGGGGCTTTGCTTGTTTGTGCAGACTGGTTGCTGGCATGCTGCGGCCCAGTACTGGTCCATGGACTGGGGGTTGGGGACCTCTGTTCTAATGCCTCATAACCATGACAAGATAAAATCAAATACCCCCATCTTCATGCTATTCAGGTTTATCATTTTTCACTTCTTGTTTGATGCCCTCCATATCTGCCCAGAAATAAACACTGCTGAAGTCAATGTTGTTCTGTTCTTGCAAAGCAGACATCGAGACGAGGCAGGTTCACAACAAAGGATCTCTTTATTAAGTACATTCACAGAACAGAAGTAAGAACACAATGGCCACTGGCCTTTTATATTCCCCTTGCAAGGGGATGCACATCCAATCGTTGCAGGCCATTTTCCCGCCTTGCGCATGCGCACAAGGCTGGAGACAGCCTGTCTGGGTCCCGGGCAGACATGTGGTCTGTCCGGGTCTCTGCAACCTTCCTGCAGCCTTTCTGAGCCTTGCTGAATGACTCAGCAAGGCCCAGGACATAACACCCCTCCCCCCTTGGATTAAACAATAAGTAAGCAAATTGTTTAACACTTCACATAAACACAACATGGCAGGCCGGTTAGCACGTTATACCGTCCACCTTACTCCTTGCAACCTATTACCTTCAGGTCCCAATGGAGTCCACGGACTTTCACTCTTTGACAATATTCACACCGCAACCTACAATTGTTTTTGTTTACCCCCTCAGATGGCGAGGACTAATACCCCTCCTGTATGGTGAACAGGGAGCTTACATATTCCCCTAAATGCTTAGGAGGACCCTTGACCCGCTCTGATCTTCATGGAGCCAGATTAGGTGCAGGTACGATTGTAGGTGTGGGATTAGGAATAGGTGCCTGGAGTGCCTGCTCCTGGTTTGCGCAAAACAAACCAGGACTTTGTTGCCCAGAAAACTCAGGGGTTCCCCCTGACTGCTGACTGGCTGGATTCACCAGACCCAAACCAGAGTTCCTTGGTGGGGTTGAGTTCCCCGAGTCCCTTGGTGGGGTGGAGTTCCCCAGAATCCCATGGGACTCCTCTTGGGAGCACTGTCCCTCGAGTCCAAGACCAGCAGCAGGAGTACCCTGAGTAACCGATTTACGGCCATTTGCCCCTAGCCAGGGACCTCTGCCAGAGTCAGGAGCCACCTCCATGGCCAGACCCCCGGAGTCTATGCCAGAGTCAGGAGCCGCCTCCATGGCAAGACCCCCACCTGGAACATGTGTAGGAACATTTGGATAAGCGCCCTCGTGGAGAGACCGTGGTCCACAATCGTAATTGGGGTCCCCTTCCCCCCCGAGAGCAGAGCCAGGAGCGGAAACGTGGCCAGGAAGCCTCCAGCGCACTTGGTCAATGTGGCGTCTAAGCACACAACCATCCTCCAAGGCCACTTCGTAGGACAGTGGCCCAGAGACCTTGCATACCACAGCAGGTACCCAGATATGTCCATGCCCATAGTTTCTGGCCCATATCGGATCACCTACTTGGAATCTCCTAGGTGCCTGTGGTTGTGACACCTGTGAAGCCACCCGGTCTGGGTGCAATCTGTCCAGCTTAGTGATGAGTCTGTGACCCCAGCGGAGTTCATCTGGGCTCTTCCCTGTAGCTGTGCAAGGTGTGGTGCGATGTGCAAGGAGAAAATCAGCTAACCTATGATGCCAGGGTCCTTGAGTGATTCTCTTTAATGCTTCCTTGGTGGTACGCACCATGCATTCAGCCTGACCATTGGTGGCAGGGTGAAAAGGAGCAGACGTAGCATGCCGGATCATGTTGGCTTGAAGAAAAGCCTGAAACTCAGAAGAGGTAAATTGGGGACCATTGTCTGAAACAAGGACATCAGGAAGACCATGGGAAGCGAAGATTCCTCTCAGCACCTGGATGGTCCTGGCAGTAGTAGTGGAGGATACAGGAACGACCTCTAGCCACTTGGAATGGCTATCCACGAGGAGAAAGAAGAATTGCCCCTGAAAGGGCCCAGCATAGTCAATGTGTACGTGTGACCATGGAGTGAGTGTCTCCTCCCACCTATGTACAGGGGCCTGGGGCATCTCAGGCCGTGACTGTTGGCACACTTGGCACCTCTGAACCTGGGCCTCGATGTCCTTATCGAGTCCAGGCCTCCACAGATGGCTATGCGCAAGTGCCTTCATCCTCACAATGTCCCTCATGCAGAGAGAGCAAGACTCTAGTCCTCAATGAGGCCGGGATGACTACTCTGCTTCCCCACAGGATACACCCTTTGAATGTAGAAAATTCATGCTTCCTACGCCAGAAACTTCAGAACTCTGTACCAGGACACGTGTCAGGCCATCCTGACAACACCCATGTCAGCACGCGTGCAAGCGTGTGATCAGTGGCAGTTTCAGCAGCCACATCCCTAGCATTGAGGGGAGATTCAGGCAATTCCTGAATGGAAAGAATGTGTACAGCAGGAGCAGGGTCTGCCTCTATTTGCTTTAGAGGTAACCTACTAAGGCCATCAGCGTGGCCCATCTCTGTCCCTGGTTTGTGAACCAGGGTGTAGTCATAAGCTGACAAGAAAATTGACCATCTCAGCATTCTGGGGGAGATGATATGTGGGGTTGGTTTGTTTGTTGTAAACAAACCCAGCAAGGGCTTGTGGTCAGTATAGACCGTGAAATGGCAGCCATACAAGAATTCATGAAATTTCTTGATGCCTGAGATTATTGCCAAGGCTTCTCTGTCAATCTGCGCGTAATTACGCTCTGCAGATGAGAGAGTTCTAGAGTAGTAGGCCACAGGGACCTGAGTCCCATCAGCCTTGAGATGACTTAACACTGCTCCTACCCCAAAAGGGGAGGCATCACATGCGATGCACACAGGCAATTGCTCATTGAAATGCGCCAGTACCGCATTAGAAGATAGCAAGGCCTTGACTTCTTTGAAAGCCCTTTCATGGACCTTTGTCCATTTCCATGGAGTCTGCTTGTCCAAGAGCCGGTATAACGGCTCAGCCACTGCAGCCTTGTCGGGGAAAAATGAATGATAAAAATTAAGTAGGCCCAGAAAAGCCTGGAGTTCAGTTTTTGACTGGAGACTAGGGGCCAGTTGAATGGCCTGGAATTTAGATTCTGCAGGGTGGATGCCTTCAGCATCAATACGAAAGCCTAGAAATTCGGTGGATGTTACACCAATTTTACATTTGTCTTGCTGTAACTTCAGCCCAGCTTGGCGGAAACGCAGCAAGACAGCTCTCAGCCTTTCAGCCAAGTTCCCAGATGACTCTCCTGCAATGAGGATGTCATCGAAATAGGGGCAGACCCCAGGAATACCACAGAGCGTTCGCTCCATCACCCCTTGGGAAATGCCAGGGGCTACATTGACCCCAAACTGCAGCCTTTTTACTTTAAAAACCCCTCTGTGAGTAACTATAGTTTGGGCCTCAGCTGTTGCCTCATCAACAGGTAACTGTTGGTAGGCCTGAGCTAAATCAAGCTTAGCAAAGACCTTTCCCCCTTTCAGTGAGGCCAGAATGTGGCTCACCACAGGCACTGGATATGCATGCTGCTGCAAGGCTTTGTTTAGAGTGCATTTATAGTCCGCACAAATTCGGACTTCACCATTGGCTTTTAATGGTGTCACTATGGGGGTTTCCCATGGACTAGAATCCACAGGTTCTAGAATGCCTTGTTGGAGCCGTTTGTCCAACTCAGCATCTATTTTACTTTTGAGGGCAAAAGGCACCCTCCTTGGTTTAACCCTGATGGGTGTGATGGCTGGATCTAACCTTAAAGCAATGGGAGGCCCCTTGTATGAGCCAAGCTCTGGGCTGAACACATCAGCAAACTCCTTACAGACTTCTGCAAGGCTGGCAGTTTGTAGATGATTAAGACCAGTCACTTGGATCCCAAGTGCCTCGAACCAATCGAGTCCGATAAGACTCGTGCGATCACCCCCAACTACCACCACATCTAACAACCCATCAAATTCCTTACGCTGTACTCTAAGCGTGGCCTCCCCCTTCACACTGACTCATGAATTTGGAAGTCAGTGAGGATGAGATTGGAGGGCCTGAGTTTGACTCGTGAGCCACTCCTGGAACAAACCTTTTTAAAGGTTTCTGCAGAAATAATAGAAAGAGCGGACCCTGTGTCCAGCTCCATAGCCAGGGGAACTCCCTGCACTCTTACATCAACGCGAAGCTTTTTCTTAAGGGGCCGGTGAACCCCAGTTTTGAATACCCCCCTACGGGACGCGCAGAAACCCACCCTGTGTTGGCTGGGGACCTTGGTACCTTTCAGAGGCAATTCTTCGGGGGACCTGTTTTTCTGGCGACCCATACAGGCTGATGCAATGTGGCCTTGCCTGCCACATGCCCGGCAAACAGCAGAATGAAAACGGCAGTCGGCTCTCCTGTGGCGACCCCCACAGCCGAAACACCAAAGGGATGCAGGCTTCTGTCCTCTGCGTTCTTGCAGTCTTCTCTCTGCCGACTGTTGAAGTTTGTCCACCTCTTCTTCCTCAGATTCTTCTCCTGATGCCTCTCGCACGACCTCCTGATGGACGGGAACTGCTGCTGGAGGGTTCTTGGTCGACCGCAAAGCCTTCACCGTGCCGCCGGCTGCTTCTTCAGCTGCAACTTCTCTCAGGGCATCTTGGAAGGAAACATCAGCTCTAGCAAACAGCTTTTGTTGCATCTCGCGGCTTCGCAATCCGCAGACGATCTCGGAGCCTCTCTTCCAAGTCTTGGAACGCACATGGCCTAGCAGCCTGCCTCAGAGCCATGACGAAGTCCGCATCCGATTCTCCCGGCCGCTGATCCCGCTGCTCGAATTGGTGCCTCCAAGTTATTACAGAAAGCTTGGGCTCAAAATGCTCACGCAGCATTTTCTTTAGATCTGAATAGGCGATCGACTCCAATGGTGCTGGGCTACAAGGTTCTCAGCAATGTCAAAACTCTCTTGCCCACAGACACACAGCAGAGTAGCAGCTTTCAATTCGTCTTCTTGGATCTTATTCACCCTGAAGTAGTTCTCGACGCGAGCTACGTAAGAGCTCCATCGTTCTGGGTGTGAAGTATCGAACTCGACAAGACGGCCCAGCTTGGACATCATTGTGACCGATAGCCTTTTCGACGTCTCTCGCCGCAAGGAAGGAGAAGGGGTCCCACGAAGCCAAGCCCACCTCCAGTGTCTTCGTACTGGCAGGCGGTTGCTTCTCCTGGACGCCGCGCTTCTCTTCGCTTCAGGCCTTTAGGTGAGTTGGCCCTAGCTTCTTTTCCTTTGGCTTCCTATGCAGCGAATCCCACCTTCGTTGCCAATGTTCTGTTCTTGTAAAGCAGACATCGAGACGAGGCAGGTTCACAACAAAGGATCTCTTTATTAAGTACATTCACAGAACAGAAGCAAGAACACACTGGCCACTGGCCTTTTATATTCCCCTTGCAAGGGGATGCACATCCAATCGTTGCAGGCCATTTTCCCGCCTTGCGCATGCGTGCAAGGCTGGAGACAGCCTGTCTGGGTCCCGGGCAGACACGTGGTCTGTCCGGGTCTCTGCAACCTTCCTGCAGCCTTTCTGAGCCTTGCTGAATGACTCAGCAAGGCCCAGGACATAACAAATGTGCTTCATATTTTTTTTCCTCAGTTTATTTTAATATGACTATTTTCAGCTTTGTCACTATTTGGAAGGGAGAAGGAAATGAAGAAAGGGGCATTTTTAAGTCTCTAAGACTTTTTTCCTTCAAAGAAAGAAGATGCTGGAGGAGAATATTTGCATTTCCATTTTTTATTTGACTGAGTAAGGCAGAAAAAGGAGAAAAGAGACTTTGCAAGAGAAACAGGAGGCTGATGAAGTGCTAGTTTCCTTTCCCCAAGCCCTGGAAGGACTACCTGCTGCTGACTCTCTCTTCTCTTCTTTAGAGCTATTGTTCTCTCCTTTGTGGGACTCCAAAACATTATAATTATCTCTGCAGGACTATTTTTGTACATACGATTTTAAAATATGCAGTTACTTTTAAGGCAATTAACACAATGGTGTTAATGTTCCTTCCCTTCTTTCCATTTTCTCCTTAAGTCAACAGAAATATATGCCATTATGTTTGTGCTGCCCTAATGACCATACTCTAACCTACTTCAGTGATGAGACTTATGAGCAGTCCTATTCTTATAGCTTTACTCAGGGCTTTTTTTCTCATAGAACGCCCAGAACGGAGTTCCGGCACCTTTTTTGGATGGAACCTTGTAGGATAGGCATGGCGGGTTGTATGACGTGTGTGAGTTCCAGCACCTTTTTTTTTTTTTTTTTTTACAAAAAAAGCACTGGCTTTACTGGGGAGCAATTTACAGGAAAGGATTGGTAGATCTCTCTGACTTCATTATCTAAATTCACCCAGCCAGAAAAATAATGATCCTTAACATGTGGTTAAACCATTAGGAGCAGGTGCCTGGGATTTAGCCATTTTTCAGACTTCCTGAGTGAGAGGTTGCCAGCATGAAGATGCTCTGCAACAGTAACCTGTCACTTGGGCCTTTTCCAAAGCAGCCTTGGTGATAGGTCGTTGGGGTAGAGAAATCATCTGGAATAAAGCAAGAGGGATCTTGCAAAGCACACTAAGAGACTTCTCTCCTGCTTTATCCTGAGCCTCTGTCTGTCAAGTGAACTCATATTGGATTCAGATAATAAATGGCAAAATTGAAGATCTCTTGTCAATTTCACCCAGCTTCCAAATATCCAAAATCAATTAATGCTGCATGTGGTTGTGGCTAGAGGTACCTAAAATTATTCCATGGGAGTACCTAAAATGCTGTTGGAAGAACCCCAAATGTTTCCCTCTTGTAGCAATAAATAAACTAGGAAACCAGCCACATGAAACCTCTCGTCAGTGGAAGCAGTGGAAACCTTATGCAATCAGTTGGGACGAAACCAGTCATCCATTGTTAACAGAACTCAACCTCTTTCCCAATGTAGTCAAACTTTCCATTTGAACAGCTCATATCGCTATTTAAAACACAGATACAATGCTGCTTAACATTGCTAAAAATTGGTCTAATGGTTTTCTAGAAGAATCCTAGACTCTTTTCCATAAGGAGCTCACATAATGCTGGAGTGCTGTTTTGCAAAGTCAGGCATCATGTAAGCATATGACTCTGCAGAAGCCAGAGGCCTGAATTTTCCAGCAGCCCAAGTAAAAAATGAATACTGTATGGAACACTGTGCTTAGCAACTTGTGAGGTTTGCAGTGGTAGAAAGCCACCTTTAAGAACATACATGCAATATTCTGTCACATCATCACCTATATTGTTAACAAGGCATTGTAGAATGCATGTACAACAAGTCTTGAAGGATCAGAACAGAACAAAAAAATCATAAAACTAGAATAGCTAAATAAGGTGGGCTGGGCAACAAGGCAAAAGCTCTACCATGAGCATGAGTCCCTTAAAAGGTTAATAGGGCATTTTCATGCTGTAGTTACTGGGGCTGAATCATTTTTTATCTATAAGTAACATGTTATAAAATCCTGTCTTGAAGACTGTTGTGAAAAAGATATCCATTGAATAAAGAGCTCAAACATTTGGAGATATTACAACAAAGTATAGTTTATTGATATGCACAAACTTACAGGTCACTTAGTTTCTGGCCAAAGAAATGTCAAAGAGCCACCAGGTATACAAGGTTATAGATTATAAGTCTTTATCAGAATTTATTATACAATCTTCATACAAAGAATGCTAACATCAGATTAGATGAGGGAGCTGACCTTATTGTGGCAGCCATTCTGGAGACTTCAAATGTTTGTATTTCCAAACATGTCTCTCCCTCTGCTCTTCTGTTCTGATACTAGCACTAGTTATCATAAACAATTGTTGTTTGTTATGTTCATCAATTGAGTCTTTTTACACTGCTAGAAAAGACAATAGCCTGCTTTATCCCAAAGGTAGCTTTCTTTCAGAAGGCAACTGGTTTCTTTTTTGCTAAAAGATGTTTTGCTTCTCATCTAAGAACCTTCTTCAGTTCTGACTGAATGGGGGAGAATGGAAGGATTTATAGTCCTTGCAGTCATCTGATCATTAGCACACTTTCTGAGTCTTTGAAGCCACTACTCTCAGAAAGAGTGCTAACGGCCAGATGATTGCAAGCAGTGGTACCTGTTCTTTGATAAGGCTATCATGTATCATGTGGTCTTGCAGGAATTTTAGAGCAAGGATATAAGACCCAGAAAACATCTAATAACATAAATGAGCAAAATAAAGGGTGTTTTTTTTAATAAAATTGAGTTTTTCTGACTAAACTAGCTATATTAGAGCTACAATTTGAAGGATACAGACTAGAGAAATGATTCACAGGCAAGGATAGGGGAAGTACTAGTTATAGCCGTTTCCTTTTGGTATCTTATGCCTTTCATTTGTACGAATTATATATCTTATTCCTTTTCTGCATTTTACTTTGAAACGCAACATCATGTTGGGTATGGATGCGATATACTAGACCAGGAGTAGGCAACCTTGGCTCTTTTATGACTCGTGGACTTCAACTCCCAGAATTCCTGAGCCAGCATGGCTGGCTCAGGAATTCTGGGAGTTGAAGTCCACGAGTCATAAAAGAGCCAAGGTTGCCTACCCCTGTACTAGACGGTGGCAAAGAGATGAAGAAAATTTATCTTTTGCTTCCATCCAATGATTGTCCGGAGTTCTGCAATGCAAATAACCTAACCGTATAGCGGGTAAATAAACAAAGAAATCAGAGCGCCATGAAATGCAAAAAGACTGTCTTTTACAAAACACATATTGGATGCGATACAAATTTTTAAATTGCATTTTAAATTGCCTCTATCTTCAAGACAAGACATCCGTGAGACAGAGACCAAGTATCAAATTGTCTAATTCGACTCTCGCAGGTACGGTAGCAAACTGTCACCTGCCTGCGATGCGATACGGCTGACACAAAGGCTCTTCCCAATTGAAAGAGCACCGTTTCGTTGGCTCTGCCAGTGGAATAAACCATCTCTTTTCCGGGTAGGGAGAACACTTGAATCAATTTCCTCCCCCCCCTCCCGCGCTCATGGTAGTAACCTGAGCTGACCATTGAGCGGACGCAATTTCCGGCTTTCTCCCGGAAACTTCACTTCACGGGGTTGTAGTACTTTCTTCTATTCTTCTTCCGTCTCCCCGGCTTTTCACAGGTACGTCGTTATTGTCAGAGGGCTGAATCGCTTAACCCTTTCTCGCGAGAAAAGAGGAAGCCCCCCTCCCGCCCCGCCCTCCTCTTTGGAACGGCGGTCTCAGCGGGTGGAGGGTCGCTGTGTGTCCGCGAGATGCCTTCTTCCTCCTCCTCTGCCCCCCCCCCCGCCGGGCTGGCCCTGCGCGTGGCAGTCCCGCGCGGATCAGCTGGCGGGGGGAGGGAGAACAATGCTTTCCCTTCCAGGGCCGCGAGCTGGGGAGGCTGCTGGCGTTCGCTCCGCTCTGGAAGGCTCCACCCTGTGACGGGAGCCTCACGCCGAGTCAGGGGGACCCTTCATAGGAATATCGGGTTTAAAATAAATCTCAGTCTGTGGTCCTCTAGATGCAAGTCCCAGGATTGAGCTGGCTGAACTGGGAATTATGGGGATTGTAGTAGATTGCTGTAATGCAACATATTGGGAAGGCACAAGATTGGGGGGGGGGGAAAGGGTGTATCAGTGGCGAAGTGGCGAAACAGGTTCCAGGGTAAATGTTTAATTCACATTTAAAAGGGGGGGGAATTGTGTTCTTTTGAGTGTATTAATAAGCTTGGAAGAGGTGTGCTGGTTGTTTTATTGTACTGTAATTTGTGACTAAAATTACAGTGAAAGCGTAACTATAATATAATAAATGCTTAGTTTGTGATAAGTTGTATTGTCATTTATCTCATGCAGCACCAAATTTATCTGCCTTTCATCCCCGTGGGACCCCAGGTGGGCACTTCAGATTTGTCAGTGGCACCAGTCTGAGGTATTTGTGTATGCTGCATGTATCTTTTGGGGTATAGAGAGCAACTTCCATGGAAATTAAAATTTTGCAGATGTCATTTTTTCTACTGGTAATTGATAACTGGCTCCTCTTCTTTTGCTATTCTCAAGGGTACCATGAAAGTTATTCTCAGTTTTATAACTTTCAAAATCTTTATCAATAGATAATATTGGCTTGCAGAGGGGATTCATCTGATATACCTGAAATATACTATGCACAGGAAATGATTTCACATGCTCCTCTTTTCAAATTAGACAATTTTTTCCTGGGGTCAAGGGGTAGAACAGTGGTGGCGAACCTATGGCACGTGTGCCAGAGAGGGCATTCAGAGCCCTCTCTGTGGGCACGCCCGCCATCGTCCTAGCCTCCCCCCACGGCCCCCTCCTCACCAGCAGCCCCCCCCGGAGGAGAGTCGACCACGAGTTCGGCCCACGCGGAGCAGCACAGACAAGGACATGGCAGCTGGGTAGCAGGGACAAGACTCCGCCCTCACGCCCCGTCGCTTGCAGATGATGCTGCAGGGTGCGGGCGGAGGGCATGGCCGGCATGGTGCTGCTGGGCTGCCTGGGTGATCTGTGGTGGGCCGTGGAGGTGGTGGGTGGCCCTGCGGGTGGGTGGGGTGGGGGCGGAATGGGGCGGGGCAGGGGGCGGGGCGAAGACGGTTTTGGGGCATTCGGACTCTAAAAGGTTTGTCATCACTGGAGTAGAAGGTCCTGTACTTGTTTCATTATATATGAGAAAACACTGTCCTGATTTAACCCTATCTTTAACTTCTATTTTCATTCTTTATATTTTTTATATTTGGTGGGTATTCATTTTTTGTTGTTTTTATGGAATTTTATACCATTTATGTTCTACGTAAGCCTCCAAGAGTCTTTTCATTGCAATGGGATAACAGTGGATTAATAGTTAAATGTTGTACAAGAAGATCTGGGGATGTTAGCTAAATATTTATTCAAAAAGGAACTGGAAAAATTATTTCTGACATACACATATTCCTGAAAATATTATATTGTGCACAAACAAGTTGTCAGAAGCACACTTTCATTTTCAAGTTATATGTAAAGCATCTTCTTTGTTACTCATAAACTTAGAGTAAGAATAGTGTCCAATACAGATAGAACAACCCAATTATTACTTATAATTTCCCCTTAGAGGATATTTAGTATTCACTTGGGGAACCATGAAAGCAAATACAAACTTGGCTTTTTTTTTTTTTTTTTGCAGATACTGATGGTGACTCTTCAGAGACAAGTCTGTGAAATATTTTGTTTGAACCAAAGGTAGAACCATCAGTAGCAGAGAGTAAGAGGCTATATATATTCAAAATTGTCTCTTTTATATGTCCTGCTACCCATGAATTCTGTCTAGTTTACAAGAGCCTGAGATATTGGAGTTAAATACAAGAGACTTAACTATATGTGATCCATGATTGTATTTCCTTGCTATTTTAAAAGACAGTGTAGCTGTAATAGGATTTTTATCTTTCTGTAGTTAGTTTCCTTTCATCATGCCATTTCCTTTTGAAATTAATGCTTCATAACAATGATTTTGATTGCCAAAATAATTTTTATACAAGTAGTCTTCAACCTATGACTGGTCGTTTAACGACTGTTCAAAGTTATGATGGACTTCAAAAAAGTTACTTATGACCCTCCTCGAAGTTATTACTGCCACGTACATATGCCCTACTGCATGGTCATGTTACCACATTTTGGGCACTTGGCAACTGGCTCACATTTATGACCATTATGGCAATAGCACTTAGCACTTAGACTGATATACCGCTTCACAGTGCTTTACAGCCCTCTCTAAGCAGTTTACAGAGTCAGCATATTGCCCCCAACAATCTGGCTCCTGCCTATTGAGTATTCTGGATTTGTTTAACAACCACGTGGTTCACTTAACAGCCACAGTGACTTGCTTTATGATTCATAAAAGCAAGTCCAGTCACAGGGGTGCCTTGACTTATAATCACAATGATTTATGACTGAAATTCCATAAGTGATCATAAGTTGAGGACTACCCGTATTTCCTGAAGAGGAAAGTTACATGTTTAGGAATATTATTCATTTGTTAGAGCTATATTTCCGCTTTTCTCAAAGAGCTTAAGTCAGTCTATATAACTATCTTCTTTTGTTTATCCCCATCCTGTGAGGTATTTTTTAACCTGAAGCCCTGGTTCTATGATATTCAATCGTAGATGTCCATTATATCATACAAATAGTCCTTGATCTAAGAAGGGACCGGGAGTCCTATTATTAAGCAATGCAGTCTTAAACTGCAGCCACTTAGCAAGCAGCAATCCAGGAAGTCCTGGTTGCCTTTGTTAAGGGAATGCCCTGGTTGTTAGGCGAGGCAACTTCTTGCTTGCTTCCCACAATCAAATCAGTGGAGAAGCTGGCAGGAGATTGCAAACTCGAGGCTCTGCTGGGTGGAGCAGGGAGTGAGGAGATATGGGGGAGAGTCAGGGAGAATGCAGAAGGTCCTCGAAACTGCTTGGATTTTCAATCTTTTGAAGCCTCTGTACTCTGGAGTTAAAAATCCTTGTTGGCTGAAAATTCTGCTTGAATTTTGGCATGGAATATTTTCAGCCAGCTCCCAGAGTCGAGAGGGAGTCCTCTCAACTCGGGGGGAGGGGATAGTTGAAAATGCCCCATGCAAAATCCTGCTTAGGCTTCAGCACAAAGTTTTTTGGCTGACCCCCCAGATATGAGGGGGAGGCCTCTTGGCAGGCAGCAGCAGCAGCTTGCAACCTTTCCTGCTGGCTTCCCTGTTGACTTTCTGGGGAAGCCGGCAGGGAAGATTGCAAATGGGTGCTTGGCAACTAGTCATAAATGCAGACAGGTTGCCAAGATTGCAGTCATGTGACCAGGGGTTCTTCATTGGCTATAACTTCGGGTCTGTAAGTCCCTTCATTCAGCACCTTTGTAACTTTGAACGATTGTTGATTGAATAATCATATGCTGAAGAGTACCTATATATGTGGCTTGAGGAAAGCTGCTTAAAAAAACTGTGGAAACAGAATAAGAAGAAGCGTTGCTTGCAAAATCTGTTTATATACTGCAAACATCAAATTGTCTGGCCCTAGTAGATCACAAAAGACCACTTTGTCCAGGATCAGTCACAATGGGAAACTTCATTGGTTGCTTCAGTGTAATTTTTATTGTACAAAGCAGCTGCTTGTGTGATTATTAAACCATAATAAGGTTTGGAAAGATGCTACAATGACACTAAAGGACCAATGCCTACCAATGGGGAAAACAGTAGAAAGTAACAAGAAGTTGAAAAATGTATTCTGATTTCTGCTGAAAAACCAGGAGTGGTTGTCTATCTTGACTTACCATAAGCTTTGTTTGTGTGTCAGTGAGTAATAATAATGAATCAAAAATCTCTCTTACCTGTTAGGATGTTCTTTGAAGCCATAATTTTCAAAAGGAAGATAAAGATTTATTTGTTTATTTTGAACAGGAAAGTGTCATTTAATGCCAATAGTTTTGTACAATAGTTTTGTGTAATGATCAGGGAAATTCAGCGAAAAAGATACTGAATTTTCTTTGTTCTAAAAATGAAAGCAAGTGATTTAAAAGGATTCTGCACAAGAAAAGATTAATTAAGTTTTTTTTTAAAAAATATTACATTGAAAATGAAGGAAATATTATATATTATATACAGATATTCATCCTAATTGTTTTGCTAAAATACTGGTCAGCATAGTATATTTCTGAACAACTGTTTTTCTTATTTCTTATCCTTAGCTTTGGTTGTCAAGGTTGCATGTTAGATTGAGCCAAAAGCCGAAAACCTCCCACTGCACAGGAATATTGCAAATTCTTAAACTGATCTTATTTGCTCAGTTAACAGGCTGGTGGATTAAGATGGCAAAATTCAAATGGAGATTGTTGTGCAAAATCCCCTTCTTGTCCTTCAGCCATTATATTTCTTGTCTAGCCACCATGCAATCTATAAAGCTGTATAAACTATTACTGGGTAGTTATTGGGTATTCTTCTTGAAACATAAAGTAACTTGAAGCAGAGATTATTTAGAACATTTTAGTTCACCTTAGTGTCATTTCATTTCTTCCTGTTACTTAGTTTTTGGAAGGTTTATGTTTTTTTCCTTGATCATCTTTAATCACACAAATAATGCTGTACAATATTCCTATTATTAGCGATAGGTACTAGAGAGATTATATTTAGTTGTATCTGTCTTGTCTTTCGTAGAGGATTAAAACGTTAATTAAAGTTGGCTAAGTTATGAAATTGAAACTCAAATACTTTGGCCACCTAATGAGAAGGAAGGACTCACTGGAGAAGAGCCTAATGCTGGGAAAGATTGAGGGCAATAGAAGAAGGGGACGACAGAGAATGAGGTGGCTGGATGGAGTCACTGAAGCAGTAGGCGTGAGCTTAAATGGACTCCAGAAGATGGTAGAGGACAGGAAGGCCTGGAGGAACGTTGTCCATGGGGTCGCGATGGGTCGGACACGACTTCGCAACTAACAACAACAACAAGTTATGAATGAAACCAGGCCTGCAATAGTCCTAATTAAAAGCAGGAAGCTGGATCTGATGATGCTGGAGGGGAGGGAGACAGATAATTGAAACGTGTTTGTCGTTTTTCCCTGGTGTGAATGGAGACTAACTAATACCCAATAACTACCCAGTAATGGTTTATGCAGCTTTATAGATCGAATGGTGGCTAGACAGGAAATATAATGGCTGAAGGACTGGAAGGGGATTTTGCACAACAATTATTATAAATTAGTAAAGTTGTGATAAAAATCTAAATAAATAAAATATTGTTTATGTTAGAAGGTGATGGGCTTGGAGCTTTTGCAGGAATGCAGAATTTAGAAGCACTGAGTCAGAGCATAATAAGCTCACCCCATGACATTATCAGTTGCTATATTCTGACTGTAAAAGTCAGGCTGTGATTTACAATATTTTCTTTATCATTTCTACTCTAGATGGACCAAAACTATATAATCTGTAATGTTGCTTTGTTTGGGGCTCTTCTGCAGTGCTTTGGCAAAGAGCCCAAGGATCATTATAGTTCGTGTGTGCCAATAAAGGATACTTTCTTGCATCTATCTCCAGTTGTTTTGGTCTCTCTTTTAAGGTGGATAATGCAGTACTTTGTATGATATATTTACCTACATATACTCATAAAGTCATGTACGGCCTTAATAGGCAAAACCTTCTGCTATTGGTCTGGCACTTGTATGTAAAGTTACCCTTCACATTAATATGCAAAAGTGGAGAAAGGACGAGTAATAATTATGCTGTCCTCTGATACAATTTTTGCCTGCGAATACGGCTTACCTAAACTGAAAATTACCCTGCAACCAAATATGCTTGAATGATGATATGGATTTACTAATCATCTTCTTTTTCTCTTAATCCCAAAGGAATTGATGAACCACCCAAAAGATGGAGACCTTCAGAGACAAGACTGTAGATGAATTGAAAGAACTACAGGAAAATTTAGAAGAGATTGAGCGGTTGGCATTGGAGTCCGATGAGGTAATCATTCATACACATTAAAGTTATTGAAGAAACTATTCTTTAAAATGAGCCATATCCTACCTAACATTTTATTTCTCAGGTCCAGGATATACAGTTGCAAAGGGAGATGGCTCTGGCCACAAATCGTAGTCTTGCAGAGCAAAACCTGAAGTTCCGGGAGCCCCTGGAAACGGGACGTGCAAACCTCTCTGATGGATATCAAGAGCTGCAAAAACTGATAGAGCGATGCCAGGAGCAGAAGTCAAAGTTTGGTAAATTTTTCAGATGGCTGTGGCTGATGGGGATAGAGATGGAACAGGATTAGCTAATAGGCTTTTTCTAGCCAAGATTATTTTGTGCATTTCCTTCATCTTGGTCTTGGGACATGAAATAGCTATGGGGGTATGGTTGGCACCTCATCTGGATGCATTTGTTGATACTATCCAGTGGTCAAGCCTACACAGCATCATCATCATCATCATCATCATCATCATCATCATCATCATAACAATAATAATAATAATAATAAAGTTGGAAGGGACCTTGGAGGTCATCTAGTCCAACCCCCTGCTCAGGCAGGAAACCCTATACCATTTCGGACAAATGGCTGTCCAGTCTCTTCTTAAAAACTTCCAGTGTTGGAGCATTCACCGCTTCTGGAGGCAGGTTGTTCCATTGGTTAATGGTTCTAACTGTCAGGAAGTTTTCTCCTTAGTTCTAGGTTGCTCTCTCCTTGATTAGTTTCCATCCGTTGCTTCTTGTTCTGCGCTTCAGGTGCTTTGGAGAATAGCTTGACTCCCTCTTCTTTGTGGCAACCTCTGAGATATTGGAACACTGCTACATGTCACCCCTAGTCTCTTTGATTAAACTAGACATACCAATTCCAGCAACCGTTCCTTATATGTTTTAGCCTCCCGTTCCCCTAATCATCTTTGTTGCCCTTCTCTGTACTCTTTTCTAGAGTCTCAACATCTTTTTTACATCGTGTGACCAAAACTGGATGCAGTATTCCAAGTGTGTGGCCTTACCAAGGCATTGTAAGTGGTATTAATATTTCACGTGATCTTGATTCTATCCCTGTTAATGCAGCCTAGCACTGTGTTGGCTTTTTTGGCAGCTGCAGCACACTGCTGGCTCATATTTAGTGATTGTCCACTAGGACTCCGAGATCCCTCTCACAGTTCTACTATTGGCAAGTACCCCTATACTATACTGTACATTGGTTTTTCTTTCCTCTGTCCAGATCCTCCTGTATCTTAAGCCTATCTTCTGGAGTGTTGGCTATTCCTGCCAGCTTGGTGTCGTCTGCAAATTTGATGAGTTCCCCATCTATCCCCTCATCCAAATCGTTGATGAAGATGTTGAAGAGCACTGGGCCCAGAACAGAGCCCTGGGGCACCCCACTACACACTTCCCTCCATGTAGATGCGGTTCCATTGAGGATCACATGCTGAGTACGGCCGGTCAGCCAGCTACGAATCCATCTTGTGGTGATGCTGTCTAACCCACATTTTTCTATCTTATCAAGTAGTAGGTTGTGATCTACTTTATCAAATGCCTTACGTCCAAATAAATTATATCCACAGCATTCCTCTGGTCCACTAATTTTGTCACTTGGTCAAAGAATGCAATAAGATTTGTCTGGCATGATCTGTTTTTGACAAACCCATGTTGGCTTTTAGTAATGACTTTGTCTCTAGGTGTTCGCTGATTCGTTGTTTGATTATCTTTTCCAGAATCTTCCCAGGTATTGAGGTCAGGCTGATAGGTCTGTAATTTCCTGGATTCATTTTTTTTCCTTTTTTGAAGATGGGAACTACATCAGCTCTTTTCCAGTCCTCTGGTAGTTCCCCAGTGCTCCAGGATCTTTGAAAAATATAGTTCAGTGGTTCTGAGATCACATCTGCCAGTTCCTTGAGAACCTTGGGGTGTAATCTATCTGGTCCTGGTGATTTGAACTCGTCTAGGCTGGGCAGGTGCTCACTTACCGTTTTCTTGCCTATCTTAACTTGTGTTTCTAATCTGTTTTTATGGCACTATTTTTGATAGGTTGGTCTGTTTTTTCCCTTTGTGTAAAGACAGATGCAAAAAACGAGTTAAATAGTTTTTTAGTGCCAGTGACCATCTGGTTAGTCAAAAACTGCACTTTTGGATTTAATTGATCACCCTTCCCTTCTTCCTCCTTGGTTATGAGTTCAGATTACATGACACTAGTTCTTAAAGCAACAGAATTCCTCTTTTAGAAGCTGGTTGCCTTCATGTATAGTATATGCGCATAACCAGGTGCTTGCATTGAAAGGAAGAAGAGAGGAGCATTTTTGTCTAATTTTTAGGTGTCTATTTTTTATTTCTCAGAGCAATTCTCAGCAGCAACAAAGCCTGATACCCTGTTAAATCTTCTGAAGGTGGAAGGACTCAAAATTGAAGAAGAATCTGAGGTTAGTCTGTTATTTAAATTCCAGAGGGAATAAATTATTTTAATAGAAATTGAACATTAAAAGTCAGTCCAGCTGAGCTTTCCCACATTTTGTCCTTGTTATACAGCACAAGCAAATACCTGTGATTTCTATATGGCTCTTAAACACATCCCTTATTTACCTTTGAAATTGGCATCTGTTGCATCTGAAAATCCCACTGGGCTAGTGATCAAAGAAATGAAGTGTATTTCCTCCTCTTTCTCCTCTCCCTTGGGTCTGGCAGGTATTTTGCTTGCACTAAATCAGCATTTTTTTTTACCAGTTTTTGATCCTTCACTATGTGCATAGCATCTAACTAATTTTCAAGTAAATTGAGGCATCAAAAGGAAGTGTTTAATAGTTTGTTAGCATCATCTCATCTATTTTGAAGATTGTTTCACCCAAGCAAAGGTTTGCTTGGAAGGCTAATTGAGGTTAGTCACCTAAACATGAATAGAGCACAGACTAAACTATAGCAGGCATTATTACTTAAGAATGAAAGGAAATTTACAGAACTTGCACCTTTTACTCAAATCCTTCATGCGTTTAATTTGGGTCTCATGCTTCTTCCATTTACTTTCTCTATTGGAGAAAGTAACTGCAGGAGTTCTGGTGATTTTATTTCATGAAGATAAGCTGGAAGGAGTGACTTAAACAACGAGTCAGTTGGAATTAGGATGGATTTTTATCGGTCTGATATTTGTAATTGAAAAAAGTCTTAATATAAAGTTTGAAAATGTATTTTTTCCTTTATATATAATACTTAAGTAATTCCTAAAGCTTGTAAAATATTATTGAAAGTGTATTTGAAAGTATCTGTGTTAAGAGAAAGTTAAAGAAAAAGATGTATTAGCTTAAAGAAAGGTTTAGAGTTTTTAAAGGAATGTTTACAAGAAGAAAAAATTATTCTATGAGGGTAACTTGGAGGGAGTGATCTAAATTTTATGAGTTAATTGGAGAGAATTTTATTGGTCTGAAAGTGAACTTTACAGTATATATGTTAAGAGAAAGTTAAAAAAGATGCATTAGAATGTTTTGATTTTAGAAATGTCTTTAAAGAAAAGTTTAGTGTTTTAAAATGGATGAAAAAAGGATTTCCCCCTTTGAATCTGAAAGAATACAGTGAATTTTGTTAATATAAATAGTGATAGTTTATAAAGATTATTAAGTGCAAACAGAAATATATATTATTTCCACAGCAAGGAAAATAAAGCAGAAATGGTTAAATTGATTGCTTTATTCAAAGAGGAGAATATATTTAATTATATTTTTTATTTGGATATCACTTCTGGATTTGTATTTGTGATGAAAAAAAATGAAACTTTGACTTTGGTTTTGCCAATTAGATAGATTTGTTGTTAGAAATGGCTCTAATATGAGAATATATATAGTATATATAAGTAAAAAGTTGAGGCTGTAATGTTCTACTGTGTTAAAAAGAGTCTGAAGTCAATGCTTTTTTCTTTTTTCCCTTGTACCTCATATTTTCTTTCCCCCTTTCTTTTTCCTTCCCTTAATTTCCTATTTTTATTTTTGTATTTTATACATTGATAAAACAATAAAAGTCATGAATCCAAAAAAGAGAAAGTAAGTGGAGAAGAATAACCATTTGTTTTTCCTTGCATTATCCTACCATTTGCAGAGGATTTTGAATAGCTTGGATAAGGAAGTCTTATTGTCAGGAAATAGAATACAGTAGTCCTCAGGTTTTGATGGTAATTGGGACTGGCATTTCTGTTGCTAAGCAATGCCACATCATTTAGCTTGGGAGACGCTTACCTGAGCAACTTGGGACCTGCCCTGCTGGCTTCCCCATTGACTCTGCTTATGGGTACCTGCAGGGAAGGCCACAAATGGTGATCATGTGACTGTAGGATGCTGCCACCTTCGTAAGCGCAAGCTGGTTGCCAGATGCCCAAATCATGATCACGTGACCATGAGGATGCTGGGACAGCTGAAACTGTTGTAAGCACCACTTCTTGAAACTTTGAATGGTCACCAAATAAGTGGTTGTTAACTGAGGACTATCTGTATGTTCCCTTCGATGCAGATGGAAGCATTATTTTAATATATTTTTTTATTCCAGATGATGGCTGAACAGTTCCTGGAGGGGGAGGTGCCTTTGGAGACATTTCTTGAGCAGTTTTCTACCATGAGGAAATTATCTCATCTACGACGAGTAAAAGTGGAGAAACTTCAAGAAGTGTTGCAAAAATCTCAGTCCTTGCCGGAGCCAGCAGATAGCAATGAATTTAACCATCAGTCTCCTTCCCACATATCTTCTGGACCTATAAATCAGCAGCCACAAAGGCGTTCAGCTGGGGAACTACCCTTTCCTTTACCTTATGGTCTATCACCTTGTGTTCCAACAGGCCCTTCAGCTTATGGGGCTCTCCAGCCAAGTCCCTTTGGAGGAACACCAGTTACAGTGGGACACATTGCCTCCTCTCAACCAAGTGCCCAGCCCCCATTTCCATATAAACCACCCTCAGGTCCTGGATACCCATCTGTTCCTTCAAGTAATCCAGTATCCCAGCCTCAGCCAGGTGACCTGTCTTCATCCAGGTACTCTTGGTCTCCATCCAGAACATCATCTTCTGGACCAGGGTATCCACAGCCTTCTCTCAGGGCTCCATCAGTAGTGCCAGGATTTCCTCAGCCTATGCAGCCTCCCTATTTTCCATCAGGAGGAAGGCCACAATGTCCTTATCCCACTCAACCTTCAGCGACTCGCTTCCCTCTTCCCTCCCAGCCTCCATATCCCCCAGGTCCAGCTCCATCTTTTGGGTATCTGCCACCACCTCTTCCCCCTCGGGGCAATACTTGGTCTGGATATTAGACCAGCTTTCTAGGCAGTATTTTACATGGTAGCTGATGAAATGATGTCTTGCTAGCTAATCAGCCCCAAGATGAAAATTGGGGAGGGTCATCCTGAGAAACATATATACATAAGCATTACACTGATGGAATAAATGATGGAATAATACTGGTAAGAGCTGCAAAGGAAGGCCACTGTTTGATGGTTTGTAGGTATAGTGATGGTAGGCAGCCTTAATGGAATCAGTATTGACCAAACATTCAGTTCAAGCCATAGTATAAAATACACACAAAGACCCAGAGCTCTTACCATGGCATTGTGCTTGCTAAGCTCTTTGAGGAAGACTTAATGGACAGCAACCTGGATCTGGTTTTGTGTGTGTGCGTGTGTATGCGTGTGTGTGTGTAGTTTTCTAATTTAGTATATTAGAATATATTAAAAAGTTCTATATGCCTATATTCTTACAGAGAATCTGATGGAGAAATCAGTTGCGCCTTTCTGATGTAAAACATGATTTCTAAGGAAGAAGTCTAAAGCTTCTCTTGGCATTAGGAAGTACCTCCTCAACAATAATGATATGTTTGCTAACTCCACAAAGAAAGAAAGAGTCTTCATCTGCTTGCTCGTAGCTATAGCAGATTACCAAACAATTGTGGCTGGATATTCCCATATGGAAGGCTTGGAGAACCCTTGTCAGTCTAAGGGAGCATGTTTCTTCATAAAACTGCATTAACAGCACTGGATGAGGTCAGCACCAAAGGCCAAAACTATTTTGCTCCATTATTCTCGCCATCCCTCCCCCCCCCATTTTGCAATTTGTGTTGAGAGCTTCCACAGAATCCACAAGGTGCTCCTCTCATCCCATGCTGCATTTTTTTTAAAAAAAAACCGCCATTGTTTGGATTCTCCTCTTTCTTCCATAACAAGTAACTTGTGCTTTCTTGATTTCATACCACGAAACAAGACTTCACCATGACTTCTTCAGTCCACAGGTTACCCTTTGAACAATTGCTCTGTGATTTTGTTTGACCTAAGAAAGTCGTGATCTTGGCATTGCTTGGCAGTTGGATAGCATTATTGACCAATAGAAAGCCAAATCACTATGCATTATTTATATTGAGGAATAAATGAAGTAATGTCCTACCTACATTATTGAGTGTGATAAACCACTTCAGGAATTTGGATTTGTAGCTTTCATCATATCCACATCCTTTTCTTTAATCTTTTAATTTTACAGAGAATGTAGGAAACAGAGGCATTTCCCTTCTTTTTGTTCATTGTTTTCACTTTGGTTGAGAAGAAGAAAAACTGGCTATCAATTAATAGAGTGCAGGGGATGTAATGGAAAACAAAATAGTTTTGCTAAGCACTTTATCCTCTTGCTTGTCTGTAATTTATTTAAAAAAAATAAACAATAGATTTGACTGACTTTCAGACTTGATGGAAGCAATTGCATATATGTAATTGATTATGGTAATAAAATTTGATGAACTGCATATAATTGTGTTGCTATGAATTTTGGAAATGAGGCTGTAGCTGATTTATACTTGAAATTTTGCAACATGTTCTCTTTGATTTATATTGTATCAATAAGCTCTTCATTTTCATCTCAGATTCATAACTCTCTTGTACTAGCTGACCTTTAATTTACTTAAAGATATATATTTGTTATTCTATCCCCCCCCCCCCCGTGGACCAATAGATTTAACTCATCTCCAATTCTTTTAACACTGAAGCATCTCCATTTTCTAAATTTTAATTTTCATGATTCATTTCCTCCTCCTTTATTATTCTGTTATTGTCTTCCCATTCTCTTTATATCCTTCTTTCCAGTGTAAATTACTGCCTGGCCAATAATGATTTAAATTATTATTTAATTCTAGCTTTTTCCAGTGTTGACCTAATGTGTAATAACTTCATATCTATATATCCATCACATGACGTTTTCTAGCTAAGCAACTTCATATAAAGTGTAGATAGAAGTAAGAAATAAAAAATTAAAGACAGGAGATAGAAAAGCAAAAAGCTGTAATTTACATGAACATGACTCATTAGACCTCTCCAAATGTTTGTATCCTTGCCTCTTTGGTTCCACTCTTCCCATTCATCTCTCCATATGTAGCGTTTTGCTTTTTAAACTTCTCACATCTGTTTATTTGGACCACCAATTCTAATGAATCACGATTTCCTCTTCCTCTTCAGCCTTTCATTATTTCTTTATATATTTGAGATTTGATTATTATTCTCTCCATAAATAACCAAATCACTCAAATAACCAAATCATTTCATAATATTCACTTTTGTATTCAGTCCACATTCATTCAACACCCCTCGCCACTGACCACATCTTCCTTTGCTGCATATACTTAAGTACTGTACCCCATTCCAGCTGCATCCAAGTTCTTAACGTTTCTCCTAACATGTTCACCTCTCATTTCTGTATAACAAATTGGGGAGAAGCACATTGTTATACATAACAATTTCACACCAGAACACTTGGGGGCCACTATCTTTTTTGCCAGCATTTATCCTAAATTTTCCATTTTCCCATATTTAGTAAGCATCGCACCAAAGTACACAAACTGATTTGCTTGCTTTAGTTTTTCTCCATTTATATATAGCTGGCAGTCATCCACGCCATTTTGCCTGTCAAAGGCAATCATCTTACTGTTTGGTATATTATTTTTCTGAACCATGACCCTTGTGGCATAATAATAATAATAATAATAATAATAATAATAATAATAATAATAATAATATAATAATAATAATAAAAAGTTGGAAGGGACCTTGGAGGTCATCTAGTCCAACCCCCTGCTCAGGCAGGAAACCCTATACCATTTTGGACAAATGGCTGTCCAGTCTCTTCTTAAAAACTTACATTGACTGCAAATCATTCAGGTGTTTAGTCAACAAATAACATAGATGACATACCAAAAAAACCACACCCAAAACCATTACTCTGAACTAATTCACCTATTAAGGTCACCACAAACATTCCTTAAATATGTATAAACACATTAAGCAATCACATCCTTCCCAATATTCGTTGTCATAATTTGTGACCCCTATATTTTGACCTTCCTGGGAATGCAAGAAGATTCTCTCTCATACCAACTTAACTGGTATAATTCCAAGTTTAATGTTTTCTTCCCTAGTAAAAATTGTATGCTCTTAACTAAGTCATTGGTTGATCAAACCATCCGAAGATTTTGCGATATCATTAAAGTCTAAAAGTCTGGGAGTAGTATATCTTTATGGAATGCATCATAAATATATCAATTTGTCATTTGCTTTATATGTGTTTGTATATTTTTTCCTTTTGCACAGGGAGTGGGGGAAATACAGTGAAGTCCAAATTGTAATTTGCAGAATTTAAAAGCCATAGTCTTTGTCACCTGTCACCAATTTCTATCTTTATTTTACTTAGGTTTCCCCCCCCCCTAGATTTTGTTGTTTCTTTACAGCAGGGGTGTCAAACTCGCAACGTCACGTGATGTGTCGTGACATATCGCGACTTTTTTTTGCCATTGCCAGCAATGGGGTGGGCGCGGTTTCGCTATGATGCATCCGGCCCGCAGGTCGGCAGTTTGACACCCTGCTTTACAGTATTTTTCTAGAGGAGCTAGGATTGCAGAAGTTATTTCATTACACGTCCAGAGAAGGTCGTTAGTTTTTAATCAACCATTACTTTGAGGAAAGTAACATATCACATCTTATTTAACGATGATTTAGATTATTATAATCGACTCTACATGGGTTTACCATTGCAAAACGCCTGGAAGGCTCAGATGCTGTAAAACGAAGAGTAAGGCAGCTAACTTGTACATGATACATGAAGCGTAATGTTTCTGTTGGAAAATTGCTCTATTTATCCATTGTTTTTTAGACACAGTTGAAAATATTGAATTTAATGTTGAAAGCTTAGAAATCAAATATCTAAGGGACAATTATCTTAGTAAGAACCTATCCAAATAGTAAACTCGGCAGAAGAAGCTCTCTTAGATGGCCTCTTAGACTAGTTATTGTGTTCTTCTCAAGTTTTGTTTGGGATGCTTTCCCTTGGAAGTTATACTAAATCCAAATCTTCCAGTTTAACCAAGGATTTTTACTTTGAATTACTTTAATTTTTATTATTGTTTTATGGGAATTTAAGTATTGCATTATTATTAGCTACATTAAGCAAGCGATGGACAGAAATACAAATATCTTTTCCACTAAAGCTGATAATGATTATTTAATCGATTTAGCCACCACCTGACTTTCCACACCACTCTGGATGGGTCATAATATAGCAAAAGAGAATTTGAAAATAACAGCGTACAAGATAAGTAGCCAGATATTTCATCTTGTTTATTTAAGAGAACTAATCTACAAAATGCCTGCCACAAAGGACATCTATTCACCCTAATTCAAGGCCTGGTAGAACAGCCAGGTTGTCAGCTGCCACCTCACGCTTGCACTTCGCAACCATTCAGTATCAGCTGCCGTGAACTTGAGGGGTGGTGGTGGATGGGAGGGAGGATGTTTTGAAGGAAACGAAACTTCACTGTATTTCTCCAAGATGGGCTTCACGGACAATTGGCTAGGAACGGAGCGCAGCTGCATACCAAACCTACGCCCGAACTGACTGTTCTAAAAATGTCTTGTTTGAATTTGATTGGACATGGGAGCCCAGTGATGGGAGGCAACTAAGGGAGGGAAAAAGACTTGGGGATTTTCAGTTCTGGCTATGTGTTGCTGTAATTCACTTGACTTCCAGTAAACCATACCTTTCTCAATAAATGGGGAAGATTAAGGATCGTTCTTACTTAGAGGTTCAAGCTGAGGCAGGTCTGACACAGGTCTTAAAAGCCTTCTAGAGCAGGGCTTTTCAACCTTTTTACAGATTGTACCACTTTTAGGATATGGCAATATTCGAGTACCACCTAGCAAGGTGTCAAAAACTTGGTGACAAAAAAAAACCCTGTTCAAAGTTGCAATTGCACTGAAATGACTTATGACCATTTTTCACACTTATGACCATTGCAGCAACAGGGTCATGTGATTTATATTTGGATGCTTGGCAACTGATTCATATTTATGATGGTCACAGTGTCCCAGGGTCATGTGATCCCCTTCTGCAACCTTTTGACAAGCAAAGTCAATGGCAGAGCTGCTGGTGGCCAACTGCTAAGGCGGGACTTCCTTCCCTCCCTCCCTTTCCTGCCTCCCTTTTTCTCATTCCCATCTCCTTCTGAAGGAAGAATTTGAAACCCCCCATATTTTCCCTCTTCCATATATTGATCAAACAAGGAAAGGCCTCCAGAGACAGAAAAGACAAGCTGCTGAGTGAACTAGCTTAAAAAGGCACTTCCCCTTTAAGAATTAGCTACTGGCTAGAAAGGAAAGTAAGGAGCCCAGCTGGCACTTAAAGAAGAAAAAAAAATGTAAGTACTGGCTGCTGGCTAAGGCAGCCTCTCCAAATGGCTCCATTCATAAGTAAAATCTGCAGCTCCAGAGGACTCTCTCACTGTAAGTCTTTGCCTGTGCTGGCTCTTTCCCTTCCCCACTACACTTGGCTTGGCTGCCACTCATTAATGTACCACAAGTGGTACCCGTACCACAGGTTGAAAAGCCCTGTTCTAGAGTACCAATGGAGTAGAACCACACAGATTTCAGGCACTGTGGCAGAGAAGGTGCCGGTCTTTAATAGGCAAGTGCTAACCCATTCAAGGTTACAGATGGAAAATCCCTGGATCCAGGAGGCCCTGTTGTCTGCAGCCACTCACTAGGATTAAGTTAAAACCAGTTCCTGCCCTATCCAAAGAAGGCACAGGAACAAAAGCCTTAATGAGTTTGACATGTTGTTTATTTTACAACACCCCAATTCAAGGAATTTGAGCAACAAGGGACATTTGTTAAAACGTGCAGACAATTGCACTGCAAATTGCTCTCAGTTGCATGCTAAAATTAATCACCAGAGAGTTGTTTTTGAAGTAATCTATTTTAGATCAATATTACCTAAAAACTGTGAAAGCTTTTTATAGCTGCATACAAAGCTTAGATAAGCTTAGCTGTTCCATTGTTCCATTTTCTGATTAATTGCATACTTTGTTGTTTCTAATTCCATATAAATCAATAGAACAATCTACTTCTAGAGAATAGGCTTCAAGATTCTAGTTGATTTGCTAGTTAAAGGAACAGGTTTTTTTTCTTTTTAAAGTTTTGTGATTACATTTTTATGTCCAAGTGCCATTTTTCAAAGAACAATATATTTGGTTCTCCCTCTATCCTCATTGCTCAGCTAAGTCTACTTGAAAAGTGGTGACTGGCCTATCATTTTTGAAACAAGTGAGGATATGAACACTAATCTCTCCAGCACCAGGACTGCTCCCCAGCATGTACAACATACTGGTCCTTTTTAAAAAGAATTACAAGAAAGTAATTGTATTGGACAAGCATATTTTCAGGTCTTTGGAAAATTCAAAATATTTTTAAGTGCTCTGGACCAAGACAGGTATGCTATTTGAACTTTCCAAATTAGGCTGAAGCTCCATAGATATTTACAATTTTTAATATGGGCTTCCAAAGACTTGGAATGAGGGGAGATCCATGTTAATCTACGGTATCAAAAAACAAAACATGAATCTGGAAGCACTTTTCCAACAAACACATTTTATTGTGGGGTCCTTGATGCTCTCTGAGCTTGGTGGTTTTCTTTTCATTATCAAACTAGGTGACATCAACAGCACTGATAACTAGTTACCTAGTTTGGTAATGAAACATCTATAAGTCAACCACCAAGCTCAGAGAGCACCAAGGACCTCACAGTTCAATCCCAAGCTACAAAAAATTATCTTCTATTGGTAACATATTTTATTAAAAGATATAAGCTTTTGTAAGCTGCAATCCATCCAATGAAAAAGTACGTATCTGCATTTGTGCATATGGTTATTTCAGCTGACAAAGTGAACTGCAGCTTAAGAAAGCAAAAACATGTAGGCCATTTATTAACTACTGCACAAAGAATGAGCTTCAGTATCATTAAAAAAAACTTTCCCTTCCAAATGTAGAACTACAGTAACTATAGAACTGGTTGAAAATGTTTTGATACAATCATTTGACCCACCAAAAATATATTAAATGGTTGGAGAGGCTACCCCCCTTTCTCCAAAGACAGCAAGTTAATAAACTTGTTATTTTTGAAATGTACAGCAATTTAAACAGGTGAACAATACAGCATTAATCCATATGAGAAATCAGTTGTGAACCAGATGTGAAAATTGGAACTATGGACCAACTTTTTGCAATCACTAATGTCAATAACCAAATAAAGAATGGATGTCATTTGAGCTACATGAATGTTGATTGCATAGTTCCCCCCCAAACTACCATTCAAATTAAACTAGTGTTGCTTGAAGACAGTTCAATAGATCTAACAATTATTAAAGCTCTCACCAATTAGCTTCAATATTTATTTAATTGCAACATATTTATAACACATAGAGTTATAATCTTTTTACAAGTATATGTCGATACTGTACACCCTAAAAAGGGAACATTGATTTAAATGCTCTTGGCCAAGAGACGTATGCTATTTGAAATTTCCAATTGAATAATATTAGCTCTTCTGACTTACTCTAATTCAGTACCTCAGTAAGGCGATGAACCGTGTATCCACATTTCTGTACATATGGCTACTTGATATATATATACTGCGTCTTCTTGAAATTTTAACTGACACATAAATCTTCCTTATTTGGCTTGCCAGAGATCGCCTAGCCTTATTTTGGGTTGTCAGGTAGGAGGATTTTAATCCTACAGTGGTCTATAATCCAAATTGGTTTTCAGTGTCTGAAATTGGGAGATTTCTATCTCTATCAGCGTATCCTTGATGGACTGAGACTTATAGGAGTTGAAATGCAATATAACTAGCTGGGAAAAACATGCTAATGCTCAGGGTATGAGTAAGTTGGTGGACTGGTTTTGCTATCACTGTGGAGGTAGAGAAACTCATCTATCCAAGATCTATATTACAAATATCAGTTTCCTTCCTTTCAAAAATCTGCTTTAAATTTATTTCAGTGATCATGTCCCTGGAATTTACTATTCATTTAAAGGGTATTCCATTATCAGATTTATACTGGGTCTTTTGCTCAGAAGCTCAAACCATACATATTGTGTTCCCCTCCAATTTTTCTCCACCACCGCCCTGTGAGGTAGTTTAAGCCTGAGAGAGAGACTGGCCTGAAGTCATCCAGTGAGCTGAGGATGGAGTAAGGGTCACTTCAATGCCACCTTAACCACCATACTGCAGGTGAACAGGAAGGAGTGTCATCCATACTTCACAGAGTTTACAGCTGCTGCGCGGAACATAAGTCATAATCGCTGTCAGAGGAGTTATCCAAAGGGCTGGGAGATCTATTGGTTGCCCCTTCCAGAGCTGGATCGTAGAGGAGAAAAAAACAAAACAAAACAACCCTCAGCATGGAATCACATTGCCACGAAATACCAATTGATGCTAATAGGTTACCCCTTCCTGAAATGACAGAAATCTCCCTTAGAGCTACAAAGATGTTTAGAACAACAAAGATGATTAGGGGGCTGGAGGCTAAAACATATGAAGAACGGTTGCAGAAATTGGGTATGTCTAGTGAAAAGAAGGACGAGGGGTGACATGATAGCAGTGTTCCAATATTTGAGGAGCTACCACAAAGAAGAGGGGGTCAACCTATTTTCCAAAGCACCAAAGGCAGGACAAGAAGTAATGGATGGAAACTAATCAAGGAGAGAAGCAACCTAGAACTAAGGAGAGCTGTGTAAAATATAATAAAAAATAAACTATGAAAAAAGATATTATTTATGGACGCTAGATGGAGCACGTGGCAAGTTATACAAAGAGATGCACTCAGAGATTTCTGCTTCAACATAAACCATGGGTTTGTCTTTGCCATGTAATGTTGTCTTCAAGTCCAATCTGATGCCTGGTGACTCAAATCTTTATTATGTTCATAGTATGATACCAACAAGGATTGCCATTGCCTTTTTTCAGAATAACAATAGAGTTGGAAGGGACTTTTGAGGTCTTCTAGTCCAACCCCCTGCTCAGGCAGGAAACCCTATACCATTTCAGACAAATGGCTGTCCAGTCTCTTCTTAAAAGCTTCCAGTGTTGGAGCATTCACAACTTCTGGAGGCAGGTTGTTCCACTGACTAATTGTTCTAACTGTCAGGAAGTTTCTCCTTAGTTCTAGGTTGCTTCTCTCCTTGATTAGTTTCCATCCGTTGCTTCTTGTGCTGCCATCAGGCGCTTTGGAGAATAGCTTGACTCCCTCTTCTTTGTGGCAGCCCCTGAGATATTGGAACACTGCTATCATGTCACCCCTAGTCCTTCTCTTCATTAAACTAGACATACCCAATTCCAGCAACCGTTCCTTATATGTTTTAGCCTACAATCCTCTAATCATCTTTGTTGCTCTTCTCTGTACTCTTTCTAGAGTCTCAGCATCTTTTTTACATTGTGGTGACCAAAACTGGATGTAGTATTCCAAGTGTGGCCTTACCAATAGTTTTCCCAATCTGATTTATAGCCCTGGATTTTCCAAGGGGCAATAAAGGCCAAATATGGCTCTTTTAGACTCGTGCCTTGGCATGCATATTTTCTAGTGAGACAGAAAGATCATTTTATTACAATTTATCAGAATATTCCCTTTTATAGTTAACATAACAAAAAAAAATGAAAAAAGACAAGATAAAAATAACCCCTCCTTTGCACAGTAAATGAACCACAAACGTTGTTTGAAGTTAGATAACCAAATGCCAGCTGACACTAAGAAACTTTATCTTATCAGGAGATAATATCCAGCCCTCTTTCTGTAACTTATTTGTTCAGTTTAGGAATGTTAGAAGCTGTCTAATCAATCCATACAGCCATAGGATAAGAAGTTTTCCTACATTCCAGTCTAATGGTTTTATAAAACCTATCATCATTTTAAAAGAGAGAAAAGTAAGACAAATCAAAATACAAAGTAACTATGTTTAAAATACAAAGTAAAATACAAAATAACTATGTTTGCTAACAATTTACAAAGTCCATGTCATGTGCCCCTCAGCAATCCATCTAAATATTAGTCAGGTACTGGCTTATTAACATTATCCCATAGACTTAACTGTATATCAACTACGTACTTGTTTAGTGACTGTCTTGTACTATGACATATGCAGTTATGATGAAAAAATAACTTTGTAACCAGTCCTCACATTTATGACTTTTGTTGATCTATAAAGCAAAGGAAACTAAAATAAAATGTGAAACTCATTTACAGTTTCACTTAGTGAGTGCTTCATTTAAAGACCAAGTTGCTGATACAATTGTGGTTGCTAAATTAGATCTATCTATCTATCTATCTATCTATCTATCTATCTATCTATCTATCTATCTATCTATCTATCTATCTATCTATCTATCTATCTATCTATCTATCTATCTATCTATCTATCTATCTATCTAGCTATCTATCTAGCTATCTATCTATCTAGCTATCTATCTACCTAGCTATCTATCTAGCTATCTATCTATCTATCTATCTATCCATCATCTATCCATCCATCCATCCATCCATCCATCCATCCATCCATCCATCCATCCATCCATCCATCCATCCATCCATCCATCTATCATCTCTCTCTCTCTCTTGCCTATCTAATCTGTTCTTTTATAGCATCACAAATAGTAACCAAAATTACAGTTGTAATGACCTTATGGGTTATATAAAATGTTTGCACTCTCTTATCTCTGTCACTGATTGCTTGTAAGTATCAGAACAAGATTTTAAATATGGTGCAGGCCAATATTAGCATCAATGCAGTTTTTGATTAAGTGCAAAAATGGAAAGCTACTATTCATAATTTGTTCACAAAGAATAATTAAAAAAGATTTGTACTGGCATAATGAGAATTGATTAGTTTACTTCATCTGGATCCATCACAAAATATAGATTATTGAGAAACTGGCCCTCCATTAGGATATTGAAAAAAATGACACTGAAGACACAGCAAAAGTACATGTTGTAGTGTGATGATCTGATATGCAGTACCTGAATGTAGCTTATAAATCAATTGCCCACAGTGGAGATAAAAATAATGTATATTCATAGCCTGGTACTGAATTGAACATTATTATGGGTCATGATGCCCTGTCTGTTTAGATCAATGTTTTTGGCCAGCACAGCTACAAATGATTGGATTCCAATATATGTGGGAAGGAAGGAATCGAACTGGGATAAAGTTATCATTTAGTATCAGATTTAGTATCAGAAGTGTCCATCTGGTCTGTTGTGAGACTAAGATGCTTTGGCTCAACATCTTTGGACAGATGCATATTTTAAGAGGTGACGCACACTTTTAGTTTAAGCAAGAAAATGTTACCTGCATAGGGTGAGAGATAGGTTTTCTGGGAGGCTTTGTTCCCCTCTTCCTGAACAACTGGGCTTTCAAGATGGGTCTGGAAGGCAGTAGAGTTCTTGCGATGGAATGAAACTAAAGAAAAACATAATATGGACTTTCTTTCTATATATTGAATCCCGCACATGAAGCCCGCATGTGAGGATATACATTTCCTGACTTTGAAATTAAAATCATAGTTTGTAGGGAAAAGCCCTGATGAGCGATGCTTTTTGTGACACTTTTTTTTAAAAAAAAAAGTTTATCTGGGAGCTGCCTCATTCATAACAGTTTATTGAAAGGAATAATGTCCACGGTCATCTACATCCAATATATTAATACCAACCAATATATTCTTAAAACAGTTCTAGTTTAACAAAACACATGCTTTTCTGGCTCAGCCTTTGAAATCACCCTCAACAGCCCTTCCACACATATCTTTCAGTGAAAAAATGCACACACATACCTTTCTTTCTTTAAAAAAAAGACTTGCACTGCCATCCCAGGATTAAAAAGCACCCTCAGTAGTGTGGAAGAAGAGGGTGTTTTGAACCCTGTGTCCTGGGAACTGCGAGAAGGAGGTTTCAAATAGGTGCGCACACATGCTGATCAAAGCCTTTCATTGCTGCTACTCAGTATTCCCAAATTAAAGATCAGGATTACAGTCACACAGTTAAATTATGACCAGTCTGGTTCTTCAAAGGGGTTTGCTTGGCTATAGATATCAGCAAAAGCAGGAGGTCTGCACTGCAGTCTTCATTGGGCTGCCAACCTACTTCCCGCCTCTAGAGGGAGCCAAACCATATATTTGGGACAGGGTCTCTGACAATAACTGAACAGTAAAATAACCACACCGGCCTACACATTTATTATTCTACCCGTGTTTTTCATTGAAATTGTGATTATGACACCAGATCTCTCCATAATCAGAAGAGGCATTTGTGGCATTTACATTAGAATTCTCATGTTTGCCAGGAAACAAATGACATTCGTCTTGCCTGGAATTCTTTTGCAGTTCCTCTCTGCCATATGTTTTGAGTTCAATAATGTTGCATCCACTGCAAAGACAGTGAGATGTTAAAAGGGATGGCTGCTTTTCTTCCTCTGATGAGGAACTTGAAAGCGAGTGCTTTGGGAGCAGAATTTTGACCAGGACCCAGCAGATCTGTTTTGGAATGTCAGCTTTAGTTGTAAAATATATGGCCCAGTCATAAATAACAGAGTGCTATTTAAGAGTACATTTAGAAGAGAATTATCACTCTTCCCATAGAGGCTAGAATTACAGGATGACAGTCTCTTTAAGCAGCCTGTAACTCACAGATATCAGTCAATGTCTTATGAGTCTGACAAATGTGAAAATCTGATCTCTTGGTATTCAGGCTTATGAGAGATAAAGTTATACCGACAAAGACTGCATGATTGAGGTGGGATGAGTTTGCCCCATCATCCAACAGGATTGTGCTTTACATTTAATGGTGCAGGAGGAGCTACTGTAAGGTTGCCCATCTGCTTTCCCAGATGAGAGACTCACTTTGGGATGGAGGACGACTAAATTGCTCTTTATTCTACTAGCCAGGTGAATTAAAAGTCCCAGCAACCCAAAGTAAGCAGTGGTTATTCTTATAACCCCCATCCAAAGTGTGTTGATCAGAAGGTATGTATGGCTCCTGCTTTTCTGAGATCTAATCTTGCTAGGATGGTATAGTCACATCACCAACCTGAGCAATTATATCCATTCATAATGAGAACATAAAACTTGTGTACAGAAGTGTATATTCTGTGTACGTTATGAGGCATTCAAATGCATACTCCCTTTGACTTGCAGGAGAAATCAGAACATGGATTCTTGTTCCCTGCTCTGCAGGTGATTTCTTACCATTTTGGTTCACCCCACTTGGGCCAATCCATTGTTGCTGCCTCTTCTTGGAATCTGCAGAAAGAGGGAAGGAAGGGACATGGGATTGATGATATAACCAGGTAGGGCATAAATACTCTTCTCCCAAGTTCCATGAGTATAATCCTTATTAGTTAAGAACCTTAAGCTTTTAGTGCAGGGCTCTTCAAACTTGGCCCTTTTATGATTTGTGGACTTCAACTCCCAGAATTCCTCAGCCAGCGTGCACGCTGGCTGAGGAATTCTGGGAGTTGAAGTCCACAAGTCATAAAAGGGCCAAGTTTGAAGAGCCCTGTTTTAGTGTGTAAAGCATGCACCATGCATGAAGTGGCACTGGATACCTAGAGAAATGGGCTCCACTGAGCACCTTTAACTCAGTGGAAGGCAATGCTCTTTGGACAAGGAATTTATTGGCGACTTTACATGGCTTGATCACTCATATTGAGGAGGATGGAAAGTGGTCACATAACATAATCAAACTACATGCTTTCCATTCCTAGGTATGCAGGAAATCTGTGTGTTTTTTTTAAAAAGGATGCTAAAGTAATGGACTTATTGCCAGTACAGTTACCCCAATCTAGCTTTTTATATTTTTTTAGACAGATTTGCTTTTGACCTCAGTAATAACTTATTAAGCAGCAGACTATCACAGCTCAGCACACTTTCACTCTACTCTTTGCTGCAGAAACTTTTTTAACCTCCTCTGGGTTGCCTTTAAAATTATCTTTTAAACAGTACTAATCACTTCCAACTTAGACATAATTAAAATAATAGTAAAATACTCTGAAGTGAAATGTTATAATGCAATATATTAAGGAGCCACTGATATTTTGAGGTGATTAATGGCTGCCATCAGAAAGATCCTGTTTATTTTTTTAGTAGAGCTGTATGCTTGCATGCTAATTAAAAAACATGAAGAATGTTCCTATTCATTGCCATTAACTACATTCCAAAAACTGTGATGAATAGAAAGGATTTTATAAAATCATTTCAAAGGCATTTTATATATTCAGGCTGTTAATGTTCACAGAACATGCACAAAACCCTTTTAACAGTGTTGAAAATAACTATAATTCCATAATAGAAGAACTATTAATTAGTGCCAGGTACCGCTAGGCAACATCTGTATAGCCATTATATTTTTTGTGACCTGGTGAGAAACAGGGGACATGGAAACGATAATCAGAGAGAAAATGGGCCCAGCAGTATCCATCTATGGAGTCCTTTTTGCTCTCCAAGTTTGATTGTTTGCTTGTAGACGTTTCATTGCCCACCTAGGTAACATCATTACCCCCCCCAAATGCATTAATTACGTCATCTAGTGGGGTAATGAAACATCTGCAAGCAAACTACCAAACTCAGAGAGTTCACAGTTCAGTTCTGAGCTACATATACAGTATTTTCTTTTTATTGAGAGTGCATCTCAACTTGGATGGAATCTGATGCAGGGATTCAAACTTTGGTATTAATGGGGTTTATTTTCAAGACATTTCTAGATAGCAGAAGGTAACATTTAAATGAAGGCATATGGACAAAAATACACCATGCAAATTGTTGTCATCAGGATACCTAAAAAAGAAAGGGGTACATGTGCATACTTTTGTGTAGAGAGTACAATAAAGCACACAGTAGTCCTAGAATGAAATGTGAGAACCAGAAAGTTCCTGGTACAATCAATGGATCTCCTAAGCCCCAGTCTTTTCAGCCTGAGCCACCAGTCTTTTTGTCATCATGCTTTTTTCTGGACGACCATGCATTTTTTTCACATGGTTGTAAGAGCACACACAGAGAAAAAGCTGAGGGCCAAAACAGACTCTGACAATCTCTTTATACCAGCAGTAAATTCTTACTTACATTTTTTCATAAATCTTTTGTAGGTGGGAAGAACACAGATACTCAAAAGAACAGCAATAAGAACAAGACCAAGCAGGATTCCTAAGACAGTCTCTGAACTGGATTTCTGGGACTTCAAATCTTGATCTGGAGACAGAAAATCCTATAGATTATGAACTTTTCCCGACAGCTGGGTTTTCCACTTCTCAACTGAAGTTGAAAACGTGCTGATCAGGTTCTCTGGATTATCTGCAGTTCTATTTGGTTATCAAGATGCTATGAAAATAATCATATGTCTAAAGCTTGGAAAGAATCATCTGCCAATCACTGATTTTTGCAGACTTTTCAGGATGGCCAAGAACTGATTTAAAAGGCCTCCACTATCCTTTAAATTCCCAATGCTGGCATACTGGCAGTTCCATCGTGACAGGATCCCCAAAAGGATAACATAGAGTGAACCAACATGGATCAAGTTTCTTTCAAAAGGATTAGAGCATCCCTTTAAGCACAAAGTGCAATACATTGCCCCTTCAGAAGTTGCATTTCCTTGCCCACAAATATGATGCAATTATGAAAGAGATATACTGAAATTGCTTGTAATTGCAAGCCCCTGTTAAGATGCAAGCACGATCAGCAGATCATAACTCATTTCACATGGATACTGGGACTGCAGCTAGATCTGAAAGAGCTCTATATCTTCAATAGCAACAAGCTCATTTTCATAGAAATACTATTGTTTTTAGGCCCTCTCATTCAATATTTCAGCAGCAGAATGTTTCTCACTCCCCTTCCTCCTTTTTGCAGAACTGCAGGGGTTTTTTTTCCTTCCAGTGTTCAGCCTGACTGTACAGGAATAATTCCAGTACAGGAATTACTCCTGTACTGGAATTATTCCACTATAAATATCATTCCACTATAAATATCCTTTAGATACTAGCTACCACATACCATCTGTCACCCATTGGCTTACTTCTGAACATCAACATTCAGAATACTAGTTAACATACTAGTTTTCTTATCAATATAATTCAAACCTCCCTTTCAGAGAGCTTTTAAGAAACAAAGAGCACACCTGCATAGGATCAGGGGCTATACTGAGCTTGTAGAATTCTGGATGTTACAGTTCGTACTATGGGAAGAGGTAGATTCATATTTTTAGAATGCAGTGTAGATCTAGCATTTCAGGAATAACATTCTTCTCTTGAAAGGATAGTACAGGAAAGTTCTTTTTTAAAAATGGGGAGGGAAATTAGAAGATATAATCATTCCTCCACAAGCTGGTACAATTCCAGAATTCTAGTACATTACTCAACCACTTTGTACAAAATTGCCCTCCCATAATTGCACTGAAAGACCCATTTTGTGTAATTTAAATGATGAGCACAAATGAAAAGCAGCACAGAGATTTAGTGTGCTCTTCTAGTGAGGTTTGCTCACCTGAGCATCTAACCAGCGTTAGGCTTAAGCACTCTTGTGTGCTTCCTGAGCAGTCACCCACGCTAAGATTCCTTTTTTCACACTGCAGCTTCTCCCAGTGGTGCAAGGACCTTTCCCTGTTCTGATCCTTGTGTCCTGGATTTTCACAGTTTACTCCCTGGCAGACCCTGGGTCCCAGCTTATTCCACCATCTTTGTAAACTCAGGCAAAGCATTTTCTTGTAGCCTTCAACATCTGTCTCCAAAATCCCTGAACACAAGGAGGTTCCATCTTCAATGTTTATCCTTGGGTGATCTGGGAAAGGTAACACAAGGCATGGATCAAGTAGTGTATGCAGTAGTACGATTAACAGTACAAGCATCAACCTCAAGGTTTTGTGTTCATATTTTAACTTTTCCAATGAAAACCATAAATACTTCTGTCATGGTTCCGATAGATGAAACCCATCAAAAGAACTTCGAGACAAAATTCTTCCTTGAAGTACATTTATTCGGGATACAAAGTATCAGCACTACATAGTTGAACCCAAAAACTAAATTCCCTTCCCCCAGATACAAAGTAACAAAGTACAAGTACCACCTCCAATTAACTGTCATAAATCACATTCCCCAATTAGCTTAAAGCCCTCAGCTCCACAGGCCGCCAAAACCTTATCAACTTGTCCTTGGATCCCCACAGCAGCGTCATTATTATGGCTAGCTGAGCTTACATTCCAACCCCCCCCCCTCTGCTGCACCTAATTTCTAAAGTAAGAAAAAGCATGTTAAAGGAATAGAGAAAATGGCTGCATTTTCATCAGTTGTCAGAGCGGGAACATCCAATGTTAGCAGCGTTGACAACTTCTTTATGAATACTTTAGAGATGATACATGAAGTGTAGACAGCTAATACTCTCCAGTTGTTTTGAATATTAACTGTATCAGCATTAGCCAACATTGTCACAGGGCAGTTTTGGTTTATAAGCCTTGAGAGAATTTGACAAAGGTGAGGACAATCAAGATGCCTTAATTGAAGAATGTATTTTTATTCTGAATAAATGTTTTAAGGGTGGAGACAACTGTGAAAGTTCTGCTGCCTTTCATGTTCTTGTGAATGATCTAAAAATAACTATCCAAAGTTGTTGGAAGTCAGGTAGCATATAATTTTAAGTCACTATCACCATCAGCAAAGATTTGGGTTTTCCTACCAAAGGGTTTTGAGGAGGTCACCAGGGGTACTGTTGTAGGCAGGAATATCGGAGTGGTTTGCACAGGAGCTGAAATGATAAAGATAATCCAAGGTATTTTAGAAAGAAAGATTTCAATCCAAGAGATAAATTTATTTTATTTAGCATAGGGCGTATCATACATGGACTAGCAATATATATTAACATTTCACCTAGATTAGTAAAACAAGAGATAAAGTTTCTGTAGCACCTCAACTTGCTCTTCAGTACTCAGCTATGATCCAGCAAGTTGAACATTAATTCAGTTATTCACTTTGTCCCTTTCACCATGCCTTAGCTAGACTTCAACTTTTAAAAAACATATTGAGATTTATTAACCTATATCCTTATATTTCTCTTTTATGAACAGCTTATTATATATTTTTATTCAGCCTTCCTTTGGGAAATGCTCAAGGGTGCCTACATAAGATACATCTGCATGAGATTTTCATGCCACACCTAGATTAGCCCTGCATCCTGTGCCTTCATTTCTTTTCGGTAGCTGAGCCAACTTACTTCAGACTCAACTGGGGGGGGGGGGCAAGAGGCACCTCAGAGGAAAGCCTGCCTGACAGTTTTGTTCCTCTCCTTCAATAGTGCAGGGAAGTAAGCAAGGATAAAAGTAAGAAGAATTCTCAAGTGTACAGTCTGGGTTCCTAATATTGGATGCATTATCCCTGTCCACCCATGTCTTTTTTTCATGGTGCAAAACAGAAGAAGGACCAGCTGATGTGCTGTTTGTCATCTCTATTCTTTGGCTATGTATATAGGAAAGCTGACATCCAGAATAACCAAATACTGTCTTTAGTACTGTCCATGCTAATTGCCCATTGTATCGTTTCCATTGCTCTGGGAAGCCCTGTGCCTTTTTGACATATAAATATATGTTAATGTAGATTGTTGGCATTAAGTCCTTTGCCTTTTTATTTCTTCATCATATTTCATTCTCTCTGCTTTTGCCTTCCTTTTGTTGTGTATTGCCAGCTAACTGTTTTTGAAGGATGCCGAATTTAAAAAAATAAATGTCAAATTATATTATGTGCTAACTGAACTGAGTGGTGTCTGTGCTTACTCTGATCTGGATATACGGAGTCTGCTGGGTGCATACTACTGAAAATTACCCATACTTAATGTCTTTTCTTTCTATCTCTTCTGTGCTGAATGGAACCATGAGGATTTTTATGGCCACAAGACCTGAGGCAACACATTATGAGGTTGTGATTTGTTTGCTTCGTACCCCCAATGCTCTGATGCTGGGAAGCTGGAAAAAAAAATCTCAGATCCTCTTCCAAATCCTTTTGAAGGATTGGGGAAAGGAAGCGGTGCCAGTGTGGAAGTGCTCACAATCTCTGGGCCAAGGCATACAATGCAGTCACCTTCCTAAACCTAGGTAGAGTGACTGTTCAAGATTCTTGCACTGAATTCCTAAGACAGTAGGCAAGATCCATGTTCTGTCCTCTATGACTGGTTTCCAATTCAACTAAACCACAACATCAGTTTCCCAGAGGCTGTCCCCATATGACCCAGACTTTGTTCAAAGACAGCATGCAAATAGGAAGGGGGTTGGTTGTACATACCTTGACAAACTAGGAACACAGCCAGAGAGGTGAAATCATGGGAATCACAGGCTATGCAGTCCTTGAGAGCTGTCTCGTTTCCTTGGCAGGTCATCAAGCAAGTTTCGTGCTTTTCCGATTCTTGAACATATGGTTGCAAGATCCCGAAGGGGAAGTGGCAACCAAGTTGTCCACAGGCAAGTTCTGCATTCTGCTGTGTAAAATTTCTGCTGTCAATCCTCTTCCATGTGGCTGCATGAAGCACCTCCAGCCACCCAGAGCATCTGCAGCCTGTACCATTAAGCCTCAAATCCATTTCTGGATAGAAAAAAAGAAGAAGAAGGAATTATTGAGGTCCCGGCGGATACATTGCAGTGTTTTCTCTCTTCCTCTCAGTGCTGCTGGGATTGCATCTGTATGAAATGATTGGTTTGCTTTAGGCTCGATGAGATGTGTGGACCGATTATGGTTTATTTATTAAACCGTAGTTAAACATGGCTAGGCAGTGTAAGTGGGATTTCGTAGTCCCTAACATTATAGATCTCATGCCTTTCCTTATTATAGAAACATGAAAAGAAAAGGTAGCTACTGTATTTAAGAGGAGCTGGGCTTCACAGCCATCAGTAAAAACGAAAAAGCAAACATTATTTGTCTTGAAAAAGACATATCTACTTGCTCTTTTTCCTTTCAGACAAAATGAAGTCTGAACTGAGATTTGCCACAAGCTTACCAATCAACATACTTCCCATACTTCCATGACAATTAGATCCAAGCGAAGCTTATGCATATTTACATACATCGGATAATTCCCACCAGGCTCAGACTTGCTCCTTAATCAGGGTTGGCATTTTGGTGCCTGAGGCAAAAAATAAAATGGCGCCCCCTCCTCATTCCACACAGAGACGCTACGAAATTAGTAAATTTGATATTTCTACTGCTGGGTAGCTTAAGGCACTCCACAAAGAGACATAAGATAGGCCTTGTGACATAAAGAATATTTTCCTCTACAGAAGTCGAGGCTGTAGGGTGATAACTGACTTTCAATCAACCACCACTGTTTTTGTGAGAAGTAAGAAAGATGACCTTGATGGAGACATGAAAGATCTGTCACCCAGGATCTTGCCTTACTCTCTACAGTTTCTCTCCTTCTGCTGCCTACATGATTGCTTCCTTTAGCTCAGAGGAAAGAGTTAGACTCTTGCCCTGACTCGAAAACTGAACCTGGTGATGAAGTAGATTACTAACCTTCAGGTCTTCTACTTTGTCCACTGTTACAAGTGACCACTGGGGAAAAAAAGAAATATAAAATAAAAAAGTAAACCTGAAATAGGCTGAAGACAAGAATATGCTAGCTAGTATGCATGTTGGTTTGATGGTAGTATGTATACATATAAGCATTTGCATTCAGCTTATCTCCATATGTTCAGGGTATTTTACAATCATAAAGCACAACAAAGAAACATACAAAATGCAACAAAAAAACTTTGCCTCTAAAATTATGACAAATATTCGTGCAAAGTGGTTTTTCTGTTTATTATTACTTTCAAACTTAATTCTAACTTTGTCATAAGCATCTTGCTAAGATAGAATTAAATAAGAAATTCCCCATAATATCATGTCATTGGCTAAGTTCTTTTTTAAGTAGTAATTTTATTAAAGATTGCAATTACAGTAATAAAAACTACTACAAACTTAAAAAAAAAAGATTAAAAAGAAAAAATAAAAGGTGGAGAAAAGAAAGGAAAAAGAAAAAAAATACAAAGAAAAATAGGAAGGAAAAATAAGACTATAAAAAAGAAAAAGAAAAATATACAAAGAAGTGACTTATCCTTTATCACAATGCACAAACAATTTTAGTAACTTATCACCTTCTCTTAAATACAACAAATGATCTTTCATATCCCATTTCTTGTTTATAAACTAATCCTTAAAGCTTCATCATCTCAGCCCTGATGTCGGCAAAAGCCCATTAAGGGTTGCAACAGATAACAAACTATCTATTTTAACTTGGTTAAATAAATTAACTTTATATTCCTTCCCTTTACTTATACCAATTTTGCTCTTTAGTCCCTTCAAATAGTTTTCTAGTATAGTACTTGATTTCTTTTCACTTTTTCTTTGTCCCTTTTCACCCAAATTCTTCAAAGCTTTAACAAGTCTCCTTTGCAAATCTAATGTAGGAACGTTATCCAGGTCACTCTCTTACTTTGTTATTTGCACATCCCTTTTAATTATTAAAACATCAGTCAGTTTATTTTGTATGTCCGGTGTAACATGTTTTAACATCTCATACTTGAAGCCTGTCATTTTTAAATCCACTTTCAAAGCACTCTCAGTCTTGTCAGGTAAAACTTGTTCTTTCATAACATCTGTCAGACACGGTCTATCTATCTATCTATCTATAGAGGCAGATATTCTTAAAATTAACTTCTGGATTCATTGTTCAAAAATATCCTTCAGTATGTTCAATGTTAACATATTTTGCTTCATTTTGTAATTGTGAGTTGAGTTTGAGTGTTCTTCTCCTTTAATTATAATCTTTAGTTCTTTCTACTTCCCTCAAGTGTCCAATTTTTTAAAGTGTTATGGATGGTCCTTGCTTAATGACCATTAATTTGGTAACCGTTCAAAGTTACAATGGCATTGAAAAAAGTGACTTATAATCAGTCCTTGCACTTATTTTGTAGAGTCCCCATGATCACATTATCATGTTTCAGGTGTTTGGCAACTGTTGTGCATTTCTAATAGTCACAGCATCCTTTGGTCATGTGATCATTATTTATAATCTCCCCAGGTGGCTTCTGTCAATAGGAAAGCCAGCAGGGAAGGTCTTAAGTCACAGTCACGTGATATCTTGCTTAATGGCCATGGTGATTTGTTTAATGACTATGACATAAAAGGTCATAATATTGGGTGGGTCATGTGAGGCCTCATTTAATGATTGTACCACTTAATGATGAATTTTCTAGTCCTATTGTGGTTGCAAGTTGACTACGTGTATTACCTTTTTGAAAAGGAATTAAAAACAAATTTCCCATGGGAAGGATTCTTTATAATTAATTCCAACATTTTATTTCAAATTTATCTGGACCCTTGGGCCATTAGTAACTTTCTAAAATCAAAGTTTTAATCGCCCTTTTGCCCATTTATTCCATTTTTTAATGTCCTTAATCTTGTATTTAAAATTTATTTCATTAAGAATTGAAGAAAACTCACCTGGTGCTGTAAAAACTTGTTGATCCAAAGGTTCCTAATAGTTGGGAAGCAGCTGACAAGCAATTTCCAGAAATGATTAAAAAAAGGAATTATGTGGACTTAGTGTCCTTTTAAAGGGGCCAACCACAGTTTGAACAAGATTCTCCTGATCTCCTCATGCTAAAAACCCACTAGAGATTATTATCTTGCAGTCTCCTCATCTGGAGCAGCTGTCTGGAACACCTGTGGGAGATCTCAAGTTCCCTCTTGTCCAGAGAGGAATTATTGAAGAGCTGCTCCCGTTGCTAGCTCTTTAGTCTGCATTGGTTCCACTTTTTGCCATTTCTTCCACAGAACATAACTGGCTAAATTCCAAGTTCTACTGAATGGTGTCCATCCAGGCCAAATCCATCCAGGGTTTACTCCACATATTACAGGATAAATGCCACTTCTGGAAAACTGTGATACTACTTTTCTAAGGCTCTGTTATAACATGGTGATTGAAAGAGCCCATTCCCAAACTCATCACTCATTGCTTTGCTTCATAATAGCTCTATTAATGTGCTTTCTTCTAATCCTTGAATTGACATGAAAATATACTAGCATGAAATGTACTGTCCTAGCAACTGAGTTCTATTCTGCCTAAGTAAAGAGGCTCGCAAATGGTCCTGTTCTTAATTTTTAATGCAGTACAATTTAAGGGGTGTAATAGGTTACAACCACTCAACTTGGTTTATACTTCTGTCCACATCACCTCCCAGTGTAAAATGCACCCAGCAAACACTCTCCTTAATGTGTGGCAGGAGTAGTTGGGTGAATGCAGGTACAAGCCTGGACTAATTATTTACCCATTATTTGCCTTTATGGCTGTTCCTTATCATTCTGTTCTGAATATGACTCTGGTGCATTTTTGAAAGAGCATTAAATGTGTCTTTTGTCCAAAAATGATCCAACAGATAGACCACAGGCATAAGGCAGAATGTGCAGAATGAAGCAAAGAGTTCTCCTAGACCTATTATATCAGGGGGTTCCTTTGAAGTTCTGCTCTATTTACCTACGAGCAATAAATATCACTCCAAACATCCAAGTAATTCTTGTTCCCTGAGTTTGCAATATAGCAGGGGTGTCAAACTGCGGGCCCGCGGGCCAGATGCGTCATGCCGAAACCGCGCCCACCCCATTACCAGCAATGGAAAAAAGTTGTGATACGTCGCAACACGTCACATGACGTTGCGAGTTTGACACGCCTGCAATATAGAGTCAAGGAGATGACCTCAAAGAAACTACCGCGAACTATCTTGTAGAATCTGTTTCCTGCTCTGGACAACATTCTAGGATAGCCAGCCTCAAAGGGCTTGACACTAGATCACTCTCATGGAGGAAAGGTTGGGTGGCGTAGGAGATATGGGAGACATTGCCTCCTCCAGCATCCCTCCCTCATCTTATTACCTCCGGCGAACCAATAAAAATATTATAAATGTAAAAGAAATACAGCTGCATGAAATTCTTCAGCACTGGGTTTGTTGTCTGTTGGTTGACGTGCAGAATTGCACTTGTGAAATTCTATACAGTATTTATTTCCATTGATAGGAATGACTACGCATAACAAAGGCATTTCTGAATGTTTCTGTTGGTGGTTTACTGTGAGTAAGGGACCAAGTGCATGCTAGTAGAAAATGGCCAAATGGATAATAATTGCAGTTGTGACCTTGCAGCCACACTCAGAATTATGCAAAATTATGTAGGAGTAGCTCAAATCCCTATCCCATTAAATAAAGATATTTTAAAAACACGACCAAACAAAGCTCACTGCTGACAGAAGCTGCGGAAATTGCATATATCTATGACAGAGCTAACCTCCCCCCCCCAAAAAAAAGCTGTCAGAACCTAGCTCTCATTCTTATTAAATTGGTCTTCTTTGCAGTACAAGACTACAGTGCTGTCTAGCACTTTCTTTTGACAGAGCCTCTTTTAAAAACACAGATCTACTGCTCTTCAAATGAAAGCTACAATAAACCCTTGTATATAAAGAGCCCACATACTATCTGAATCATGGTTTCTGAGGAAACAGTGGGCAGGTTCCATAGTCCAGGACAAAATGGCCATGGAGAGCAGTACTAGCAATAGGAGAGAGGAGAGCATGCTTGCAGGAGCCTAAAGTGGCCAATAGGATCTAGCTTCTAGCTGTGCATCATGGATCATATCCATGGCACAAAGAATATTGGGAAAAGAGTAGGAACGCTACTTTAAAACTAGAGCAGCTAAATACGACTTTAAGCTGCCTCAGCTATAGTTTGGGATGAGATAAAGTAGTGTTTCTCAACCTTGGCGGCTTAACTCCCAGAATTGTCCAAACAGATGAGATACACCGAGATAAAGGGAAACAATAGGAAGACGTTTATTTTAAAAAGAGGTCATGTAGCATCTTCATGCTGTGGCTAGAGGGATGAGACAATGAGACATGTAGATGAGATCCCAAAGCCATGTATGTCAAAATTAGTTCTGTGCACATAGGAGACATCCACAGATCTATACAAAATTGAACACTTTGCACTTTGCTAAAGCTAGCCTGAAATATTTTGCTGCCTGGACCAAAGATCAGAGATTCTTGATTGAGAGGTTTTTTTTAAAAAAATAACGGAGTGGGTCCTACTACACCTGAAGGCAGCAAGTGAGCTTAGGGAGTTTAGGACATGTGGTACACTGCACTCTCCCTCAAAACTTTACTGCCTTGGGTTATCCACTACTTGAGATGAAGGTTGCACTCTGTATAATAATAGGGCCGGCCCTTGCACACTGCTTTGAAAGATACATCTATTCTGAAGAGTATGTTTTCAGGGAACGTGAGGATTTACAGTGAAAAATCCTAGGAGTATATGCTGCAAAAATCCTTTGGCTGATACACGGCAATGTGTGGAAGAATGTAAATTTGGCCTTTGGAAGGGAGAAGAGAGCAATGAACCATTAAGGGAGAATAAACAGCAACTCACTCCTGACAAGGAGAAAGCGTCAGAAGGAATCATTTGAAATCCTTTATAAGATGTTCATGGTCTCCCCTTCACCAATAAAGAGCATTCCTTGGTTTCTTCGGTTTCTTGACCTTACTTATCCTCAAGGACTGACATGGTGTATGAATTGAGCAAGTGGGTTATTTGGAAGGATTCGGTTTCAGAACCTGTTAATTTTTAGGTGGACCACTCGTATCATATTGGGCTCTCCCGCACCATTGTTAGCAAGTCAGTTATCACTGCCTAAAAATTTACATAGATATTTATCCATTTATATATAAAATTTGGAATCTGCCCATCTCGCTCACACCGTGACTCTGGGCAGTGTATAGTTTAAAACATAGAAACCATATAAATATTATGTTCCACTAGGAGGCAGTTAAAACTGGAACAGAATGATTCAAGTTAAAAAGTGGGAGGATGACAGTGAAGGCACTAACCAATTTCCAAGGTTGCATTCTCCTCTGTGAGCCTCAAGCAAGTAAGCAGATCCAGGTCTCCAGATATTTCTGAAAGGACCAGGAGAGTGGGGTCCGCTTCACCTCTGGGGGCAGAATATTCCAAAGGATGGAGGCAGAGAACGTGCTCTTCCTGGACCCCGCCAGTCAAATACTTTAATTGGTAGGGTTTGTAAAACGCTAAACTCTTGACAAGTAACAATGACAGCACTTCATATGAAACCCCTATTCCTCCTATTATCTCTGAAAATGAACAAAGCTTTGTTATAGAGCAGAATGAGGCAAAGAGGTATTTGTAAAACAAATGAGCATTTGGGCCACTGAAGGAATATTTCCAGCAATGATTTTCTTAGCAAATTCTTAGTACCTGTTCTTTAAAAATGTGGGGGGGAAATAGTAAAGAAGGAACTCCCGATATGCAAAAAGGCATTCTGATCAATACCAGTTTTATGGTACACTTGATTTTAGCAAGAATAATTTTAAATTTTGTATATGAAAACCCTATTACATGAGAACAATAATGCTTCTACTAAAATTAATAAGAAATGTGCAAATAAAAGATTAAGCTTTCAGTATTTTTGTTGATTCATAGTGTAATATGTGGAGGAGGTTAGTTGAAGATGTAAATCATGCTATTTGTCTGTTTCACTTGCTCTGGTTTCTTCCTTTTTTTGGAAGAATACTTTGATTAAGGAGAGTTTTCAGGGCACAGAGAAAATGGCATTAGAAAATCACAATGAATGCTCTTATGAAGAGTTCAAATTAGATTTCACTGAGATGGCTTTGATTTGCATCAAGTCTTCTCTCCCTATTACTATTTATTTATTTATTTTATTTATTTTATTTTATTATTTTATTTTATTTTATTTTATTTATTTTATTTTATTTTATTTTATTTTATTTTATTTTATTTTATTTTATTTTATTTTATTTTATTTTATTTTATTTTATTTTATTTTATTTTATTATTTTATTTTATTATTTTATTTGTAGGGCTGCTCAACCCAAAGTGACTCTGGGCAATATATAACCTCCCCCCCCCAAAAAAAAAAGAATAAACAAGAATAATGACAATACAATGTTAAAAAAAAGAACCATACTTAATTACAATTCTACTTACTTGTCTTGCTTTTTCTGTAGCTTAAAAATAAATTATTGTCCCACCTGCAGCATGCCACAATAATACAGAACAAATATATGAATTACAAAATACATACCCATTTGAACAAGTGGGTTCAAACACCCCAAATGTTTTACAAATAAACAGAAACATGTAAAGAGCTAATGTAACAAACTGGTTTGCAAAGGCCTCTATCACACGGGGAAATCCGGGTCGACTCTGTCTCCCAATAAGCATCCATGTGTTGGCATAACTTGGTGGTTCCATGTATCTGAAACTATAAAATCCTGGTGATCCCCAAAGCTGATTCAATCAGACTGCTGCACAGAGAGCCAGATGTGCAGTCATATTCTGAATGGTCTTCCCCAACCTGATGCTCATCAGAGAGTTGAACTTCAACTACCATAATCCTCAGCCAGAATTCTGGCACCATATATAACCTCTCCTCGTGAGATCATTGGCCTGCTAATGTTCCACTAGGCTGGACATCCACTATTAGAAACTAGCCTGCATCCAGCTTGTTCTTTCAGTCAAAATGCAAAAAGCTTTTAATTCTATTGGGCAATTGAAACCCTGAGCATAATTGGTATTTTTCATCTGCTCCTTTAAACTTCATATGATTCTGTGATTTTAATTTTATAAAACTGCTTAAGGTTTTTAAAAAGTATGTTCAAAATACATAGGTGAAGATGAAGGAAGTGTATACAGAAAGGAATTGGAATTGGATAGAATTCTGGGCATATAAAGTTTGAATCCAACACACTGAATAATATAATTAGTTCCCATATTAATGTTGAGGTGAAATTAACAACAAATGAAAGCATTATTTTTAGAAGACTGCTAAGAACTTTTAATGCATGGCTGATGTGACCCTGGAAATCTACTGCATGCACCGATTTTCAGAATGATCAAGTTTTTACCGAAAAAAGAAAGTTAATTAAATCTGGTCACTTTTCATGGAATAGCTTGAGCTTTAGCCTCAGCTATCTTGTGAGTGGCACGATTTTTAAAAAATTGTAATTGCAGCTGGAGACTCCTGCTATATATATTAAAATGAACATGCCACGAAAGGTGGGTTTTGATCCTTTTGCTAATACTATTTCTCCAGATTCAATTCCTCTCCCTAATAGTTTTAGAGTTTGCAGAAGGAACCCAAAAATGGAATGGGGAAATTCTATTTATGAGAAAATGGGAAAATTCTGGTGGAGGTTGAAAAATTAAGTTACACTGTCCCCGGAGTCATCATTCTGACCTGACCTGGGGATCTCATAAAGTTATCACCTTAAATACAGTAAGAAATCCATGGTTCTTTAGTGGTAGAGCTAAGTACATTCAAATCTTGGACTTACTGACCTGGTGGGGGCCTTAGTTGTGCATCTTTATGACTTCTCCCTTTCTCTCCCATTCTATGCTCTGTTGTACAGCTGTTTCTGCATTTGTGGTATAATAGGGAAACAAATAAGCTAGAGAATGTTTGCCAACTCTGCACCTGTGCCGTTCCACATTTATTAAAGCAAGCCTATAACTTTGGTTTCTGAATTCTGACTCTAAATATATTTCCTGGGAAAAAGCATCACTATTACCATTGCTGGTGCTTAAAAAGGATGCTATAACTTTAAAGTGAAAAGAATAAAATCTACACACTTACTTGGTCACTTGTTCCATCTATCAGTTACATCACATCTATATTAAATTACAAGGAAAAGTGCTGCAATGAATAATGTCAGTCAAGCATGCACACACTGGCCCAGAGCTAGATCTGTCTGCAGGGGCATCTATAGTGGCGGCCCCAAAAGATCTACATGGCAGCCATGACTACACAATCAAAACTCAGCCTTCTTTTTTCCTCATATGGCACATCACTCATATGAAATGGAGCAGGGTTCCAATTGTGCAATTGCCGCTGCTATTCTGAGTTATCTGTAGACACCACCACCCGTTTGCTCTCCTCCCCATCATCTGTCTGCACCTGCTTTATCATTACTGTCCCCTCTGTTGAGGTCTAGCTCTACGGTCTGGGCTAGTATGTGCATGCTTGACCAACATTACTCATTGTAGCATTTTTCTTTTTAATTTAATTTGTTCAATATGCTGTTGTTTATAAGTACTGAGGACCCTATACAAGGCTGCCTTTCATCTAGAGCTGGCATAGCTAAGACCACAGCATTCAGAGTGCTTGCATTCTGCAGTCTCTAGAGTCTCATTCAGTTAAAAATGATTGAATGTTGGAGCTTAAAAGAGCTTTAATGAAATTTCTTTTTTAAAAGAAAAGATAAGCAAACCCAAAATGAGAGGGGAGAGGGGGAAGGGGAGGGAGGGAGAGAGACAGAGAGAATACTTGTGATTAGTTCTTCATGCTATATCCCAAAGATGCTTTTTTCCAAAAGGCATCTGGACTTTCTTGTTGTTGTTTTTTTTGCCCTGAAGAACTGAAGAAGCTTCTTGGATGAGTAGTGAAACGTTTTCAAAGAAAAGAACGAGAAAGTCCAGTTGCCTTTTGGGAAAAACACTTTTGGGACAACCATGACCAGGATGATTGAGAATTTCTATAGACATACATGCTGCATCTCCTCTACAAACAACACACAAATGCTTTTCTTCCCTTCCAATTGTAGACGATCACTTCAAATTTTATGGAAAAAAAGAGGCAGGCAAGGAGAGGTTTTGAGAATGCCAACTAGCACAGAAAGGGTTTAGTGTTTTCGCTGTGACAGCATTTGCTGAGCGTTTTTACACTCAAAACCATATAATAGAATAGATAATTCTATCTAAAGTTACATTTTCTATAGAATTCAGAGGCTTTGGCCAAGGTGAGTTTCCTGTATATTTTCTCATAATCTAAATTTGATTTTTAAAAATCCGGGCAGATTAAGCCACACAATGCCTATTCATGCACCCAGAAAAGTACACTTGGGTATCATTTATTTGTCTAAGTTATAGATTTATGAGGTTTTGATAGCCTCAAGTATTATGTAAAAAATAAATGAGACATTTAAAAAAGAAATACAAATAATGATGCTGCATAAGCGTCACCAAAATTAAGCATAGCAAAGAAACAAATCACTTTCCATTTTCAAAACTTTCTTCATGTGCTATAATTTCTATGGTATTTTTAAAAAGTATTCAGAGATATCATATGGGTGGGAATAAGAGGAATTTTTACAAATTAGGTATGCATTCCCCAACTATAATTGTATATATTGTAAAAAAAAAAATCTGCTTTTATGTTTTTGCAATAAAGATCATCAGCTAATATGAAAGATAGAATCACACTATCTGAGTTTCTATTTATATAAAACTGTGTTCCCAAAGAATGTGATAAATGGTGTGATAAATATATCTTTTAGATATAAATATATCTTTTAGATATAAAATTCTCTAAGAAAATAAATATGTCATATATTTTAGAACCTGTTGGCTCCTTAGTGAAGTAGGGCAAACTTTCTGCATTTACAAAACAACAGCAACAATTAGCAGCTGCAATGGAAATTATATATATATTTAATTATATATATTTAAAGTAATTACTTTTTGAGCTCCCTATCCTTGAATATGTTTTCAAAAAATCCTTCTTCATTATATACATACATACATATATACATATATATACATATATACATACATACATACATATATATACATATATATACATATATATATATATATATGTATGTATGTATGTATGTATGTATGTATATATATATATATATATATATATATATGTATGTATGTATGTATGTATGTATGTATGTATGTATGTATGTATATATATATATATATATATATATATATATATGTATGTATGTATGTATGTATGTATGTATGTATGTATGTATGTATGTATGTATGTATGTATATAATGAAGAAGGATTTTTTGAAAACATATTCAAGGATAGGGAGCTCAAAAAGTAATTACTTTAAATTTATTATTTTAAATAATAATTGAAGCATAATGTTCAGCACCCAAAATGCTTCACAAGTTTTAGTGTAATCATCCCTTTTAAATACAATCATAAGAAGTTTTATCTGGTAAACAGAAGAGGAACATCTAGCCTCATGACAAAGCAAAGATGCAAAAATCAACATATGGTATTCCCAAACACATTAGTTTATTTGTAGAGAATTACAGGATACCAGAACAACAGTACATTATGGAAACATTCTTATTTTTGTGCCGAAGTAGAACAAACTAGGCAGTGATGTGAATTGAAAACAAAACTCTGAGTTTGAACATGAATTTTTGGTATTCATTTGTAATATCTGACAGTAATAACTGCTTTAAATGATTGTTTTTATATATTTATTGTTTTAAATTGTTATATGTTGCCCAGAGTCACCGTGTGAGATGGGCAGTCCTATAAATTTGATAAACCAACCAACCAACCAACAAACAAACATATGTGTATGTATGTATGTATGTATGTATGTATGTATGTATGTATGTTACAATCTCTAACATGAGCTACTGTCCTGATCTGGTCCTCTCGTGTCCAACAGAAATTAGAAGTTAAATTTGTTTTACCTTAAAAACACATTACTATGAGTAACAGTAGTTTTCTCATTCAATTTATGTTGTGACTTTGGATAAGATCAGCATATCAGATAATCTTTTCAAGGTATAGTTATATTCCATATATAAAACATGTGTATTCCACAGTTGGGGAACTGTGCCTGCATTGGCATGAAAGGAAAGGCGGAAGGGGGAAGGGGAGGATAGGATAGGATAAGATAGGATAGGATAGGATAGCATAGCATAGCATAGCATAGCATAGCATAGCATAGCATAGCATAGCATAGGAAAGAGGGAAGGGAAGGAAAGGGAAGGAATAGCATTAAATGTAAACCATGGCAAGTGTATTGCCATATAGATTCACTTTTTGCAGGACATTTAGTGGAATCAGTTTGCTTAGATTAGAACTGAAAAAAACCATCCTACTTTGCCTTCCCCCCTCCCACTGCAATTAATTAAAGAACTGACTTGATTTCCTTATTCTGATTTTCCAGTTGTAACCTAAGATCACCCTTCTATCTTCAGTAGGCAGGTAATATTTCTTTTTTATTTACAATAATTATATTCTCTGGGTAGCTTGAGTGACTGGTGCAGCCTTATGCTGAAATACTGATTCTCTGCTAGTCCTGCCAATTTTCAGCAGACACAATTCATGATCTCTAGTTAATTAAAATATAATGAGGGTGTGAACAGATAAGGAGGCTTTGATTAATGACCGGGTAGGGTGGATATATTAACAGGAAGACAGGTTTATATAGTTCAAAATGAATCAACACTTGGTACAAATAAGTAGCAAGAATTCAGCAACAAATCTCTACCCAGACTATATACATATTTAATTACAGCTCAATTTAATGGCTGCAGTTATATGGTGGGTAGGTCTGCAGCACTCACATAGATTACATCCTGTATTAACTTGTGTTTTCACATCAATCTTCCTTCTTTGGCTAGGTTGACTAGGTTGACTTGTGCTTTTATATTGGAACCTAGATTTCTTTCACCTAGAAAGTGGAGTGATCTCAGCATATTTTTCAAATCTTCAAAAATGTTCAAAGTTTTTAGAAATATAATATAGCTAGTCCTTGACACAGTCCTTAAGCAAATCCGGCTTCTCCCATTGACATTGCTTGGCTGGGAAGGTCACAAATAGTGATCACATGAGCCCAGAATGCTATAACTATAGTAAATACATGCTGGTTGCCAAACGTCGAAATTTTGATCATGTGGCCGTGGGGATGTTATGATGGCCATGTGAGGACCTGTCATAAGCGACCTTTTTCAGTGCTGTTGTAACTTGAAACAATCACTAAATGAAAGGTTGCAAGGTGATGACTAGCTATATGTGCTCAAGCTGAGACTCTGATGTTACTAGCCCATTACTGACCCCACAAAAGCAGAGTAATCTCAGAGGCATTACATTCATTCATGGGGCCCTGAGGAAGGCTCTTTATAAATATATGTGCCTCATGTTTATACATTTGTTGTTGTTGTTATAGTTGGTTATTGAAAGTTCTCAGCATTTTATAAAATATTAGCAATGAAAAACATAGTTTAAAACAAGTAGCAAAATAATGGAGGTCATTAGCAAGTTAGCCCACAAAGTTTGTGAGAAATATAGATAGCAGCAGCAACTTTCCAGCAATTTAAAACTTTTTATACACATGGAAAATTTAATCATAGTCTTCTTAAAAATGGAACACTTTAAATAAAGTACTGGGGAATTTAATAGGCACTTTGCCACAGAAAAGAGTATCAAAGATAGGAACGGTGTAGTGAAAACTCCAAATCCATCTGCCCCAAAGCCCACTACTGTGAGGGAAGGAAACGATGACAGAGCAGAACCTATGAGACAAAGGGCCTTGCACAGAATCGATACTGGAATTCTTGGGCTTCGCACAGCCAACCCAAATTTCTTGCCAGATGAAGCAAGAAGATATGGGAACACTGCATGCAACCCTCCCGGGAATGGGACAGGTCTAAAACTTTCCAGATGAAAGAATTCAGTGTTTCTTTAGTTTTTCCCCCCTCCCCAAGTATTGAAAGTCCTTCATATGCCCCTAGCTCAAAAAAAGTGACCCCAACAGGAGTATCAGTCTTGCCTTTGTCTAGTTAGATTGAAAGGGCTGGAGCTCAAGCTTATTGGGACCTTATAAAAGTTTCTAAGTGATTTCTACTCTCTGCTGAGAGTTGAACTTGTGCAGATAGCATAGCCTTGTAAAATTACTCACCCCACATCTCCACCAACATCAGTGGGATAAAGTCTAGAAGGTGCGTGGATTTCATTAGTCTGTTCCACCACATCCGATGTATACAAGCGCTCCTTTTCTGTCCTTGCCGTGGCTTTCTGCTACCTGCTATGGATGAAGGGAGGGGGTAGGGAGGTAGATTGAGTGCTTTTCCTCTCCCTCTCCCTCCTGATGTGGTTTTTTTGCGTCATTTCTCAACAATGGTTTGGAGTGTGCTTCACTAGGTGCCTTTTTAAAGACTTAATAGTTTAGAATTGTGCCCCAGCTTCCTTCAACAAGGGATTCACACTATCAGACCACAAAAACGTCCACCTTTAATTCTTGCTTGCTTAGCAGGCACAAAAGCACCCTAGGGGTATCTTTGAGACAGAATGGCCAGATTAGAAAAAAAGAGATGAATTGAATTAGAATTAGAATAACAGAGTTGGAAGGGACCTTGTAGGTCATCAATCTACCCCCCTGCTCAAGCAGGAGTCCCTACACACACCATTTCTGACAGATGGCAGTCCAGTCTCTTCTTGAAAGCCTCCAGTGATGAAACACCAACAACATCTGAAGGCAAACTGTTCCACTGGTTGATTGCTCTCACTGTCAGAAAACTTCTCCTTATTTCCAGCTTGAATCTCTCCTTGATCAGTTTCCATCCATTATTCCTTGTCTGGCCTTCAGGTGCTTTGGAAAATAGGTTGACCCCCTCCTCTCTGTGACAGCCCCTCAAATATTGGACACTGCTATCATGTCTCCCCTGGTCCTTCTCTTCACTAGACTAGCCATGCCCAGTTCCTGTAACCATTGCATATTGCAGCTAGCATAAAGGAAACCAAAGTTTGAACAGATGGGATCATGCTCAGCATTGCCTAATTTGGAAGGGTCCGGAGGCTAAATCTGTTTGAAGAAACTGATGAGGAAGACTAAGAGTTAAAAATGAAGGTATAACCAAAAAGGCAATCAGGCACATCATCAGTCGCTCAAGAACAACATTCACTATCCAAACGGTAGGCTTGTGTTGGAACCGTTTCACTTGTGACTAATGAACAGTTAACCAGAGGCAGGCTGCTCAATATTTCTGGTTGCCATGGGAACTATAAAAGTCAGATTTCAGCTCATACAGTGTATATATTTCTAGGAGCAGGACAGAGCTCATTGAGTTAGGGATAATAAATGCTCACGTGGGGACCCAGATCAAGGCCTATTGAAAACGATCTCTATGCACTCGGGGCATCTGTGTGTGGAATTCAAAAGCATTAAAAAAAACTCTGTAATGCCTGTCAATAGACCTCATTCTATCCACCATTTTGTGTTGATCATGTCCTGATAATTCTTCACTAATTTTGTGCTCTGTCCAATCCTTCATGATCAAGCCCTGGTCTACAGATAATAAGGGGTTGGCCCCACAGATCACCATTGTTTTGCTCCTGCAAAGAGAACCAAGAAAACTAACCAATAGGAACTTTATAAGAATGGTATATTCAGCCCTCCTTCTGTTAGGCTCTCAGAGCAGAGAGACACAGATATTGCGTTATATCATGATGTCAGGGTTACAGGGTTTTGGGTTTTTTTGTAACTTCCAAACATTTTTAAATTTTGTTTGTAAATATCAATATCTGGCAAATAATTTTGATTTTTGTGGACCCCTGAGATGGTCATGAGAGCTCCTCAGGGCTCCTTGGACCATACTTTAAGAAACACTGACTAAAGTTTCCAGCTACCTGAACAGACAAAACAGGAAAACACCCTGTTTAACTTTCTTTGCATCTACAATAAAAATTACAGCAAAACACTGCTTAGGCTAACTGTATATGAAAATATTTTTTCAAGCCCTAGAAAGACTGGTTATTCCATCTCAATGTTTTTCCAACAGATCTTTATTTTCAAGAACATATGCTTAGCGATATTACGGAATCAATGACATGCTTTTCAAATTTCACTATCAAACCATAGGATGAGTCATGTGATCCATAGAGAACAGTAGCTGTAGATTTCAAGGTTGAAGCTGATTGCTGGAATCAGGAAATAAATTAAATGACATAAATCTAGGCTATGAAGACTTTTAGTAGATGAGAGAGAGAAAAAAAGAAGCAATCAATTTACAAGATGACAATATCAGAAAGTTTCAATGACTACTGTTGTAAAAACAATTCAAAATAAAAACAAATAAGACATTCAAAAAGCAGGCAGTATTTGACTTTAAGGCTATGCCTGCCAGATGGCTGATATGAGGACAAAAAGGAGGACATGGTGGAGTGATTGATTGGTGGGGTGAAGGTTGGGATAAAATTGTTGCTGAGGGAACAACCTTCATCCTACTTTATCTCAGATGTCCTTTCTACATCACCAAAATATTTTTGAACACACTTTTTCTGGAAGACCAATGTTCAAAGTAGCTCAAATGAATAAAGTATTTCTTTATTGGCAAACTATTAGCTAGGCATTTTGAAAGATGGCTGAAGTTTCTGTCCAAGGCCTCTGTGTACTTTTGCCCATGGCTTCCCTGTCACACTTTAAAGACAGCAATTAGTGATGTTTGTTCTACCAGCTATTTGCAATAAATAGTAGAAAAATCAAAGCTGGATGAATCAGTGTACCTAAATTGTCCCAGGGTAAAACTCTAAGGACAGGACCACTTACAAGTGAGCCTTGAGCCTCCTTACTAATGAAGATTACAGCTCAGATGTTGGGGCAGCACAAAATACGCTGGGTCTAGAACTGGAAGAATGCACATTATTGTGACTTAACTGATTAGCTAAGAAGTGTAGCTTAGATTCAGTAAAATTGCTATTGCTAACCCTTTCTGTGGTTACAAGCACAGGATACATCTAGTTGGGCAGTGCACAATAGAGGTAATTCTTTTATTTATGGTTATCTCCCAAAGCGAAATACCATGAAGAGTTTTATTTTTCTGGCTGAGATCCACATCCCTCTTCACTATATCTTTAATAGAAACACTCCTGTATAATATACCAATATTCCCATGATAGACAATAACGAGGCTGCAGCCGGGTTAATGGTGCACATTCCTCCTGAAAGTGCTAATGCCCTAAAGTCATTAAAGCTCACACTCAGTTATATTAAGTCAGGGTTAGAATTAGGGTTAGAGTTAGAATTAGGGTCCTGGCCCATAATATCTGCTGAGGAAGCAGGCAAAGGAACAGCATTGACGCAAGTGTTGCCACCAAGGTGGCCATGCCTCCTGACAAAAATAACTGCTTTTGTTTCAATAAATAGCCTCACACTTCCTGTGCCTGCCTATGTGTTGTGTGTGTGTGTGTATGTTTGGTTCCTTCTATATTTACTTCTGATTATCTCAATCTGTGGTCTCTGCTTGAGGCAAGGAAGGTTTTTGCTCAAAATGACAGGAAATTCACAGACAACACGGTCGGGACAGCTTACCTTTCAACACAACTGTGCAGAACTGACTTCAGTCTTATCTGCCCGGCAGTCTTGCTCATACGCAGGGTACAGTTGCAGAGGCAAGCAGGAAAATCAACATTGTAATCAGGGCAAAGCTACTAATGTGGCCTAGAGGAGCCATTTCTAAACTGAGGCACACCAGTTGGGTTAGTTTCATCTTGATCCTAAGATACTAAGCTCCTGAAAGGTCATCAGGACTCTGCTGCAGGTTGCTCTTTCAAGTTTAGGCTGCTTTAATGCAATCAAAGCTCATCTCCCTTCAGAGACTCTCACAAAGAAAGTGAGTCTCACTGAGAGATCAAGGAGATGCTTAAAGATCATAGTAAACATTCCAGGCCCTGTTTTTTCTCAGTCAACATTGATGTTGCATACAGATTTAGTGCCATCTCAGATGTGAGATGCCTCTTTTATTATCTCAGGAGGTTGATAATGGCCAGTAAAGTCAGATGTTTTTCCTCCCAAATGATACCCCGTCTTATCCCTTCCTTCTTCCCTCCCTACCTCATCTTGCTTAGAATTCACTTCCTGAGATAGAACGAGTAGAAACTGCAGACTGAAAAAGTGCAATTCAGAAGTGACATTTCCATGTCCTCCTAGTCTTTTCAGGATGTTTAGAAAGCTTGCCCATCCCCCAAGTTTTATCCATAAGCTCTAGGTCTTCCTGTCTATGGAGATTCTCAGTCATCCAGGTCATGGTTGTCCCAAAGGTACTTTTTCAAGAGGCAACCGGACTTTCTTGTTTTTCTTTGAAGACATTTCGCTTCTCATCCAAGAAACTTCTTCAGCTCTGACTGGATGGTGGGAATGGAAGGGTTTATATTCCTTGCAGACAGCTGGTCATTTGCATTCTTTCAGAGAGTCATTGAGGCCACTTGGGGGTTTGTCTGTGTCCTCAGGGTCACCTGAGTAGAGCAAATGGGTGTGGACTGTGTTGTGGAGCTGTGCTTTCTGCAGGATGTTTTCTGCCATGTGTCCCTTCATTGTCGAACACAGGCGCCGGCTGTTGTGTTGTCTGCAAGGTCTTCCTGATATTGTCTTCACTGTAAATACCCTTGTATTTGGTTATCTCCAGACTTTCATCTCTGCAGAATAAATAAATGAATAGCTCTCAAAATGCCTGTTTGAAAACAAATGGCTGCTAAAACCAGCAAAAGAGTCAATGTCAATTAACCAATTTACAGCTGTTATCCCAAATGTCCATATTTAAATAGACTGCAAATCAGTTGTTTGGATGCAGACAGGAGGTCTGAATAAGGCAGGGTGGCTGGATTGTTGCAAGCTCTTTTGGTTTAAGAAGGCTATCTTGGACAGGGCAAGGCAGGGCAAGGCAGGACAGGACAGGATGCTTAGAAGAAGCCCTAATTGTACTAAATGCCACTAATAATTTGTCAATATCTAGTATTGTTTCCTGACTTAATTGTCCCTCTGCTTAAAAGCAAGAATAAATGACTACCGGTAATTAAAAAGTGATAATGAGATAGCAATAGCTTACCCAGACATTTTCTCTTCAATAGGCCACAAGGCTTTTATTGTTTTAAATTGCTGCAATTCTTGTGGTACCTAAAAACCTAAAAGATTGGTTGATAATATATGCCCATACACTAATGCACTGGTATTCACATTAAATGTTTATTTATGATATTATTTTGTATGTTTTGAACAGGCTTACCTGTTTGCCCAACTTTTATAAAAAATATAGTCCAATTTTGCTTTAGATGTATTCCCTTTCAAATTTCCCATGTCTTCTGTAAAGTAACATAAATTACAGCAAGGCTTGCCTCTGTGTCTGGACAAGGCAAAGTCCCTATTTGGCTACTGAGGAGGAAGCAGAGGTGACAAATTTCATCAGGGCCTGCATTTGCAAAGCTCCCTCTACTTATAGGGGTTTTTTTTTCTTCCTATTTAAAAAGTGAGGAGTTAGGTTGGGTAATAATGGATGTGACTGCAGGTATTAGTTTTATTGTTTTTAACTTTAAATGCAATCATACTTAATCTGTAGGTATATAAAATATCCACTACCATCTGTATTTTGCCTATTAATCCATTTATTTAATGGTTAAGAATAAAAGATTTCAGTAATTGGACGCAGAGATGAAAACACTTGATTGTTTTACCTTTTCCAGTCTGAAGCACAAAATCACTCACCCAGCTGGGGTCCGCCCCAGCCAGCCTTGTCTGAAAATGATGGATTATGTTATGCCTGTATCCAGATAGTAGGGGGTTGAATTTAAGGCTTGCCTGCCTTCTAGGAAAAACCAGACTTGTAGAATTTCAGAAATCTGAAATCGTGTTTTGTTCTTTTATTTTCCATCACTTCACTATGCTGGTTTCAGTAAGACAATAATTGCTTAATTTCCCCCACCCGCCCCCATTTTCTGTGTGGTGAGAAGCTCTGACCCACTTACAAGCTAGCTAGACAATTCTCTTTAGAGAGGCTGCTTGAGACTTGCATCACTTTTGAACAGTGGTTTTATTTCAATTCAGCTGAACAAAGATTTGTGTCTCCAGTTCTTCAAAAAAATCTGATGTTTACAAAAGAGATCCTGAACACCTACTGCCTTCAGGGAAAGAGGAAAAGGAAAAGAGCTGTGTGCTGAAGTCTGAAGAAACTCATGGAGGTTGTTATGTCCTGGGCCTTGCTGAGTCATTCAGCAAGGCTCAGGAAGGCTGCAGGAAGGCTGCAGAGACCCGGACAGACCACGTGTCTGCCCGGGACCCAGGCAGGCTGTCTCCGGCCTTGCGCACATGCGCAAGGCAGGAGAACGGCCTGCAATGATTGGATGTGCATCCCCTTGCAAGGGGATATAAAAGGCCACTGGCCATTTTGTTCTTGCTTCTGTTCTGTGAATGTGCTTCAATAAAGAGATCCTTGTTGTGAACCAGCCTCGTCTCGATGTCTTCTTTAGAGGAACAGAACATTGGCGATGAAGGTGGGATTCGCCGCAAAGGAAGCCAAAGAAGAAGAAGCTAGGGCCAACTCACCTGAAGGCCTGAAGCGAAGAGAAGCACGGCGTCCAGGAGAAGCAACCGCCTGCCAGTACAAAGACACTGGAGGTGGGCTTGGCTTCGTGGGACCCCTTCTCCTTCCTTGCGGTGAGAGACGTCAAAGAGGCTATCGGTCACAACGATGTCCAAGCTGGGCCGTCTTGTCGAGTTCGATACTTCGCACCCAGAACGATGGAGCTCTTACGCAGCTCACGTCGAGAATTACTTCAGGGTGAACAAGGTCCAAGAAGACGGATTGAAAGCTGCTACCTTGCTGTGTGTCTGCAGGCAAGAGACTTTTGACATTGCTGAGAACCTTGTAGCCCCAGCACCACTGGAGTCGATCGCCTATCCAGATTTGAAGAAAATGCTGCGCGAGCATTTTGAGCCCAAGCTTTCCGTAATAGCTTGGAGGCACCAATTCGAACAGCAGGATCAGTGGCCGGGAGAATCAGCTGCGGATTTCATCGTGGCTTTGAGGCAGGCTGCTAGGCCATGTGAGTTCCAAGAGTTGGAAGAGAGGCTCCAAGATCGGCTCGTTTGCGGATTGCGAAGCCGTGAGATGCAACAAAAGTTATTTGCTAGAGCTAATGTTTCCTTCCAAGATGCCCTGAGAGAAGTTGCAGCTGAAGAAGCAGCCGGCGGTGCGGTGAAGGCTTTGCGGTCGACCAAGAATCCTCCAGCAGCAGTTCCCGTCCATTAGGAAGTCGTGCGAGAGGCATCCGAAGAAGAATCCGAGGAAGAAGAAGTGGACAGACTTCAACAGTCGGCGGAGAGAAGACTGCAAGAACGCAGAGGAAAGACGCCTGCATTCCTTCGGTGTTTCGGCTGTGGGGGTCGCCACAGGAGAGCCGACTGCCGTTTTCGTTCTGCTGTTTGCCGGGCATGTGGCAGGAAACGCCACATCGCATCAGCCTGCTTGGGTCGCCAGAAAAACAGGTCCCCCAAAGAGTTGCCTCTGAAAGGTACCAAGGTCCCCAGCCAACACAGGATGGGTTTCTGCATGTCCCGTAGGGGGGTATTCAAAACGGGTTCACCGGCCCCTTAAGAAAAAGTTTCGCATTGATGTAAACTTGCAGGGAGTTCCCTGGCCATGGAGCTTGACACAGGGTCCGCTCTTTCTATTATTTCTGCTGACACTTTAAAAAAGGTTTGTTCCAGGAGTGGCTCACAAGTCAAACTCAGGCCCTCCAATCTCATCCTCACTGACTTCCAGAATTCCCGAGTCAGTGTGAAGGGGGAGGCCATGCTTAGAGTACAGCGTAAGGAATTTGATGGGTTGTTAGATGTGGTGGTAGTTGGGGGTGATCGCACGAGTCTTATCGGACTCGATTGGTTCGAGGCACTTGGGATCCAAGTGACTGGCCTTAACCATCTACAAACTGCCAGCCTTGCAGGAGTCTGTAAGGAGTTTGCTGATGTGTTCAGCCCAGAGCTTGGCTCATACAAGGGGCCTCCTATTGCTTTAAGGTTAGATCCAGCCATCACACCCATCAGGGTTAAACCAAGGAGGGTGCCTTTTGCCCTCAAAAGTAAAATAGATGCTGAGTTGGACAAACTGCTCCAACAAGGCATTCTAGAACCTGTGGATTCTAGTCCATGGGAAACCCCCATAGTGACACCATTAAAAGCCAATGGTGAAGTCCGAATTTGTGCGGACTATAAATGCACACTAAACAAAGCCTTGCAGCAGCATGCATATCCAGTGCCTGTGGTGAGCCACATTCTGGCCTCACTGAAGGGGGGAAAAGTCTTTGCTTAGCTTGATTTAGCTCAGGCCTACCAACAGTTACCTGTTGATGAGGCAACAGCTGAGGCCCAAACTATAGTTACTCACAGAGGGGCTTTTAAGGTAAAAAGGCTGCAGTTTGGGGTCAATGTAGCCCCTGGCGTTTTCCAAGGGGTGATGGAGCGAACGCTCTGTGATATTCCTGGGGTCTGCCCCTATTTCGATGACGTCCTCATTGCAGGAGAGTCATCTGGGAACTTGGCTGAAAGGCTGAGAGCTGTCTTGCTGCGTTTCCGCCAAGCTGGGCTGAAGTTACAGCAAGACAAATGTAAGATTGGTGTAACATCCACCGAATTTCTAGGCTTTCGTATTGATGCTGAAGGCATCCACCCTGCAGAGTCTAAATTTCAGGCCATTCAACTGGCCCCAAGCCCCCAGTCAAAAGCTGAACTCCAGGCTTTTCTGGGCCTGCTAAATTTCTATCATTCATTTCTCCCCCACAAGGCTGCAGTGGCTGAGCCGTTACACCAGCTCTTGGACAAGCAGACTCCATGGAAATGGACGAACATCCATGAAAGGGCTTTCAAAGAAGTCAAGGCCTTGCTATCTTCAAATGCGGTACTGGCGCATTTCAATGAGCAATTGCCTGTGTGCATCGCATGTGATGCCTCCCCTTATGGGGTAGGAGCAGTGTTGAGTCATCTCAAGGCTGATGGGACTCAGGTCCCTGTGGCCTATTATTCCAGAACTCTCTCATCTGCAGAGCATAATTATGCGCAGATTGACAGAGAAGCCTTGGCAATAGTATCAGGCATCAAGAAATTTCATGATTTCTTGTATGGCCGCCATTTCACGGTCTACACTGACCACAAGCCCTTGCTGGGTTTGTTTACAACAAACAAACAAACCCCACACATCATTTCCCCCAGAATGCTGAAATGGTCAATTTTCTTGTCAGCTTATGACTACACCCTGGTTCACAAACCAGGGACAGAGATGGGCCACGCTGATGGCCTTAGTAGGTTACCTCTGAAGCAAATAGAGGCAGACCCTGCTCCTGCTGTACACATTCTCTCCATTCAGGAATTGCCTGAATCTCCCCTCAATGCTAGGGATGTGGCTGCTGAAACTGCCACTGATCACACGCTTACACGCGTGCTGACATGGGTGTTGTCAGGATGGCCTGACACATGTCCTGGTACAGAATTCCAAAGTTTCTGGCATAGGAAACATGAGTTTTCCACTTTCAAAGGGTGTATCCTGTGGGGTAGCAGGGTAGTCATCCCGGCCTCATTGAGGACTAGAGTCTTGCTCTCTCTGCATGAGGGACATCCGGGAATTGTGAGGATGAAGGCGCTTGCGCGTAGCCATCTTTGGTGGACTCGATAAGGACATTGAGGCCCAGGTTCAGGGGTGCCAAGTGTGCCAACAGTCACGGCCTGAGATGCCCCAGGCCCCTGTATATAGGTGAGAGGAGACACTCATTCCATGGTCACATGTACACATTGACTATGCTGGGCCCTTTCAGGGGCAATTCTTCCTTCTCCTCGTGGACAGCCATTCCAAGTGGCTAGAGGTTGTTCCTGTATCCTCCACTACTACTGCCAGGACCATCCAGGTGCTAAGAGGAATTTTCGCTTCCCATGGTCTTCCTGATGTCCTTGTTTCAGACAATGGTCCCCCAATTTACCTCTTCTGAGTTTCAGGCTTTTCTTCAAGCCAACATGATCCGGCATGCTACATCTGCTCCATTTCACCCTGCCACCAACAGTCAGGCTGAACGCATGGTGCGTACCACCAAGGAGGCATTAAAGAGAATCACTCGAGGACCCTGGCATCACAGGTTAGCCGATTTTCCCCTTGCACACCGCACCACACCTTGCACAGCTACAGGGAAGAGCCCAGCTGAACTACGCTGGGGTCGCAGACTCATCACGAAACTGGACAGGTTGCACCCAGACCGGGTAGCTTCACAGGTGTCACAGCCGTGGGCACCTAGGAGACTCCAAGTGGGTGATCGGGTATGGGCCAGAAACTATGGGCATGGACATCTCTGGGTAACTGCTGTGGTATGCAAGGTCTCTGGGCCACTGTCCTACGAAGTGGCCTTGGAGGATGGTCGTGTGCTTAGACGTCACATTGACCAATTGCGCTGGAGGCTTCCTGGCCAAGTGTCTGCTCCTGGCTCTGCTCTCGGGGGGGAAGGGGACCCCAATTACGATTGTGGACCACGGTCTCTCCACGAGGGCGCTTATCCAAATGTTCCTCCACATGTTCCAGGTGGGGGTCTTGCCATGGAGGCGGCTCCTGACTCTGGCATAGACTCCGGGGGTCTTGCCATGGAGGCGGCTCCTGACTCTGGCAGAGGTCCCTGGCTAGGGGCAAATGGCCGTAAATCAGCTACACAGGGTACTCCTGCTGCTGGTCTTGGGCTCGGGGGACAGTGCTCCCAAGAGGAGTACAATGGAATTTTGGGGAACTCAACCCCACCAAGGAACTCTGGTTTGGGTTTGGTGGATCCAAACCCAGTCAGCAGTCAGGGGGAATCCCTGAGTCTTCTGGGCGACAAAGTCCTGGTTTGTTTTGCGCAACCCGGAAGCAGGCACTCCAGGCACCTATTTCTAATTCAACACCTACCTCTACACCTACAACTACACCTGCACCTAATCTGGCTCCACGGAGATCAGAGCGGGTTAAGGATCCTCCTAAGCATTTAAAGGACTATGTAAAGTCCCTGTTTACTATACAGGAGGTTTACTAGTCCTCGCCATCTGAGGATAACACTTATAGTGTTGCAATGTTAATATTGTCAAAATGTGAAGGTCCGTGTGTATAACAGGGAACTGAAGGTAATGGGTTGCGAGCGCAAAGGTTGAAGGTCTAATTTGCCAAAAGGCATGCTATGATATTGTTTGTGTGTAAGGTATATGCTTAGTTATTGTTTAATCCAAGGGGGGAGGGGTGTTATGTCCTGGGCCTTGCTGAGTCATTCAGCAAGGCTCAGGAAGGCTGCAGGAATGCTGCAGGAAGGCTGCAGAGACCCGGACAGACCACGTGTCTGCCTGGGACCCAGACAGGCTGTCTCCGGCCTTGCGCGCATGCGCAAGGCAGGAGAACGGCGTGCAATGATTGGATGTGCATTCCCTTGCAAGGGGATATAAAAGGCCAGTGGCCATTTTGTTCTTGCTTCTGTTCTGTGAATGTGCTTCAATAAAGAGATCCTTGTTGTGAACCAGCCTCGTCTCGATGTCTTCTTTAGAAGAACAGAACAGAGGTGTTCTTGCAGAGTGTTTGTAGATAAGAAATGCAGCTGTGTCTAGTTACAATAATGCAATTGTTTAGGGCTCCTTGGTATTTATAAGCGGCTGGCTTTATTACTTTAAGAGACCAGAGTGTTCCTGCAGTCTGAGTTATTGATTATTTCATTATTTCCCATGACAGAAAGGGCCATTTATTACGGGCTTTACATATAGCACAGACAACTAGGTCATAAGGCACTGATCCCTCAGACCTAAAGAGAGAGTTTTTGGGTATGTATCAGCCAGGGTTGCACTGATATGCAGGGGGGGGGGGGCTCAAAATGACCTCCGCTTCCCAGTGCTTGAGCAGATGGAAAATTGCATCTCAGACATATTGCAAAGAGGGAAATTATATTTGGATTTGCAACTGGGAAACTGAATTCATGTTTCCTTTCTGGAAAAAAATGGAGGTGGCTTCATCAAACCAAATTAGGACAACAATTTCAAGGGAATATCTCCAAATATCACAAGACTACCCTCAAGTAGATCTCACAACTCACATACATACATAAAATCCACACATACCTCAAGATCATTACTATGTATTGTGGAACCTATATATGTACTAAGTCTTCTAGATCAGGGCTTTTCAACCTTTTTACCGATTGTACCACTTTTAGGATATGGCAATATTCGAGTACCACCTAGCAAGGTGTCAAAAACTTGGTGACAAAAAAAAACCTGTTCAAAGTTGCAATTGCACTGAAATGACTTATGACCATTTTTCACACTTATGACCATTGCAGCAACAGGGTCATGTGATTTATATTTGGATGCTTGGCAACTGATTCATATTTATGATGGTCACAGTGTCCCAGGGTCATGTGATCCCCTTCTGCAACCTTTTGACAAGCAAAGTCAATGGCAGAGCTGCTGGTGGCCAAGTGCTAAGGCGGGACTTCCTTCCCTCCCTCCCTTCCCTGCCTCCTTTTTCTCATTCCCATCTCCTTCTGAAGGAAGAATTTGAAACCCCCCCCCCATATTTTCCCTCTTCCATATATTGATCAAACAAGGAAAGGCCTCCAGAGACAGAAAAGACAAGCTGCTGAGTGAACTAGCTTAAAAAGGCACTTTCTCTTTAAGAATTAGCTACTGGCTAGAAAGGAAAGTAAGGAGCCCAGCCGGCACTTAAGGAAGAAAAAAAAATGTAAGTACTGGCTGCTGGCTAAAGCAGCCTCCCCAAATGGCTCCATTCATAAGTAAAATCTGCAGCTCCAAAGGACTCTCTCACTGTAAGTCTTTGCCTGTGCTGGCTCTTCCCCTTCCCCACTACACTTGGCTAGGCAGGGCTGTGTACCACCTGCCACTCATTAATGTACCACAAGTGGTACGCGTACCACAGGTTGAAAAGCCCTGTTCTAGATCATCCCTACAAAATAACCTGTTTCTTTATTTATATATGCACATACACACACAGTACCTTCAAGCTAGTTTTGATTCCTGACAAATGCCTGAAGTCTCTGCAGTTTTTCTGGAAACATTTTCAGAAGTTGTTTGTCATTGCCCCTTTCCTAGGGCTGAGAGAGAGGGGTTGGCACAAGATTACCCAGTTGGCTTGATGCCTAACTCAAAGTCTCCCAATTTCTAGCCCAACAGATTAACCACCACACCAAACTGCCTCTCTAAATGCTTATTAACTCAGGATTTTATTGTTTAAAAACAAATCCTCTGCGCAAATGGTATAAAAACTTGTAAGTAGGACATATTTGCTTCTGAGTTGTTCTAAGCTGTATAAGCATATCTCACTTGGATCTGCTTTCATTTTATAATCCCCTGCAGTGCAACCCTTTCTGATCCATTGTAAAAATGGAGCATTTTTTTTTTTTGCTTTACTTGCATTTTCACATTATTAGAAAAAAAAATCTTTCTGACACAGAGTATGTGTAAGGCTTTTTTTTTTTTTAACATTACATTTAATGGTCCCTTGACATTCTCGAATAAGACCTTCCTTTCATTTCTTTGGCTGTTTCTAAATTTAGCACCAGTAGCAATGCTTCTAATGAAATCCAGTGGGGTTGCCAGGACAACAGCTGATTGTAAATCATTTTTCAGAGCAGCACAACTGGGACACAATCTGAATCGGCATAAACCACACACAACCCTTCATTCTGAAGCTTACGTGGAACTGGCGCTGAAGATTAAGTTCACAATCCTTTAATATCCCTTTTAGATATTCTCCCGATGTTTGCTGAAGTTCTCTATGTGCACCTAATCGCAGCACTACCTACCCTAGCAATGACTTTTACACAAACAGATCACCACCCCATGAGCAAGACAAGCTGAAATTGTCATAAGCTGAGCGGATGTTAAAATGAAATTCTCTTCTTTATTCTGACACTATCCAAGGACAGTCACAAGGTGGATCAAATATATCCCCCATTCTAATTAGAGGGAAATCAGGTGCCTGGAAGTGGCTTAAAAGAAAAGCAATAAAGGCAGACTAGAGGTTGGCAGTGGAGACAGCAAGTTCATGCTAAAAACGTTGACACAAGGATGGGTGGACAACAGCAGGGGAAGTTCCAATGTAGGGCATCAAGATTTGGGGGAAAGGCTCAGCCCCCAGCTGCTGGCTGAGAAGACCATCCTTCCACAGAGGGGTGAATTTACAACATTTAAAAATAAGGGAAGTAATACACATTGATATCTACACAGCATCTCCTCCAAAAAGATAATTATATTCAGAATTTAAAATATTCTCAGTTATTTTAATGAAACAGATCCAGCACAATAGCAAGAACATCTCTTAAAAACAACAACAACAACCTTGAACTGCAAGTAAAGTCAGAGACTATCTCCAAATGTCTCATCATGAGCACAAATGCCAAACACAGATAAGCTATTGTTTAGTTATCTCTCTTTTGATCACCATTTGTTCAAGAGAATAAATACGAGGCAGCTGTGATAGCAGAGAGGCTGGGCAGAAGGGCAGGACAAGCAGGGAAAAGTCTGAGGATATTCCATCATTATCTGCCTATGAACAGGATAGAACTGGCAGTATCCAGATTCTAAACTGCGACTCCTGAACCATCAAAAATAGAAACACAATATATGTAAAGGTTTCCTGTCCAGTCGTGTCCGATTCTAGGGTGCGGTGCTCATCTCTGTTTTTTGGTCAAGGGAGCCAGTGTTGTCCCAAAACATTTTTCATGGTCATGTGGCCAGCATAGCTATATGCCAAAGCTACGTAGAACACTGTTACCTTCCCACTGAAGTGAGACCTATTATTCTACTTGCATTTGCCTGCTTCCGAACTGTCAGGTGGGCAGGAGCTGGGTCAGGAATGGGAGCTCACCCCGTTGCACAGTGCTCGGGTCTTGAACTCAGGCTGTCAGCTTTGACAAGCTCAGCGTCTTTAACCACTGAGACATCGTGCCACCTACAATATGTGTGCTGTAACAGAAAATAGAAGCTCATAATTGAACAGAGTCTGTTTTGATACTCATTATTTGATATTTAGTGTCAGCAGTACACACAATTCTGGCACTGGGGAGAAGGAGCAAAGGTGCATAAAATTCTTTCGCACTGATATGCACTTAGTTGCCAGAAGAAGGCAGACGAAAGTGGACTAATTTCAGACCTTTTTTCCCCTCCTAGGCTGTAATCAGCCTAGAGCTAGGCTACATAATGACTGACACAGTTTTGACCTCATTGATTTTTCCCACATTGCCAAACTGCATAGACTTGGCTAGGGGATGCTTTATAAGATGTACTTTATTGATCCTGTTAGTTGTTCAGGTGTTTGTGTGGGAGGAAAGAGTGGTTCATGACATACACGCTGCACAATTTCCCCCAGGATTGGATGGAGCTAAGTCAGCAGGACCAGAGGTATAGAGTAAAGAGTAAAGAGGGCTCTGATAAATGTACGCTTTTGATGATAGAAATGCATTTTCTACAGGCCAGATTAGAATTGCAGATCCAGGAGGGATTATTGTGTTCAGAACCATTTGAACTGATTCATGTTGACTGGGGATCGGCAATTGTATTTGCCCCACAGCTGCACTTGATCTTTGAACCATGTGTTTGACAGGACCAGGACAAAAGCTAAATTTGATTAAATGCTAATTTTATTTGAGGCAGTTAGTATAATTATTTTATTGTACAACCATGGGAAAGAGCTCCACCCATGTGAGGAAGATTGGGAACAGCTTCTGAAGCAGATGTGCCACACAAGCCTCACAAAAAATGCTTTTTGCTTTAGGGATTTGACTAGGGGAGTTTTATTCATGATAACACATGCTTTGAAGTGTCTCTTTTTGGAATGCTTGACAGAGTCATATGCTCCCTAATTCCTTCCACCTTTCACATTAACAATTGTAGTTTAGCGGCTGGTTTTGGAAATCTTTTGTGGTTGCATAGTTTTGGAAAACTACATCTAGTCCCTGTATATGATTTTCTGCTCTATCCATCTCTTTTGAAGACCCCAGGCTGCCTATGATAGTTTTCCTAATGAGTTTTTGTAACACAGTGTTGATATTTTTCTCCTTGTAGTGAGAAGTGAAAAGATCAGGATGTGTTCAATTAGAAGCACTTACTTGAAGCAATCATCTTAGGTAGCTGATTTTCTCCAACTACATGTTATTTATTTGATTACCTTTAAAAAAAAAATTACCTACCGACTAAGTGATGAGCATGTACAGAATAAAGCACAAGACATAATTAAAGGGTTATGAATAAAATCACTAGAAAACCTCAGTACATTTTTACAGATGGGACTTGAAGAGGGATGCCTACAACAGAAATTGAAACCAGAGCAAGGAGGGTAAATAGAAGAGGCAGAACTTGGACCATAAAACTCAGATGAAATACTGACAAGTTCATTAGAACATTAGCTGCGGGAACAAAGCCTTTATATAGTTCATATAATTAGCTGGAAAAGTTGTGGCCAGTTCTGTGCATGTAGGCAGAGGCAGCCATTTTGCTATAGAATTCTATAAGTAACACCTAAGGCAGACAGCCAGAGGCCTCCAGTCTTAGTCCTTATAATTGATTGCAGCCTTGAATTGAATCTCTCGTGGTAGTATGAAGCCACATTTTGGAGAGGCTGAGCTTCTAATGCTGGCTATTCAGGATCAGTGAGAAGAACTGCAGCCCCAGCTCCTACTTCCCTGTGCATTTTATCCACACTTGTTTTCTATTTATATGCTGCCAGGTTGGGTGGCATATAAATTTAATAAGTAAGGTTTTACACTTAAGCAAGAAAACAGGTGCAGATTAGGTGAAACCTGGCTCAATAGCAGTAACTGTGAGAGGGATCTTGGAATCCTAAGACAATCAAATATGAGCCAGCAGTGTGCAGCAGCAGCCAAAAAAGCCAGTGCAATCCTAGGTTGCATTAACAGAGGGATAGAATCAACATGAAGTATTAGATTGCTTTATAAAGCCTTAGTAAGCACACTTAGAATACTGCATCCAGTTTTGGTCACCATATTATAAAAAAGATGTTGAGAGTCTGGAAAGAATGCAGAGAAGAGCAACAAAAATGATTAGTGGGCTGGAGGCTAAAACATACAAAGAACAGTTACAGGAATTGGGTATGTCTAGTCTAGTGAAAAAAAGGACTAGGGGTGACATGATAGCAGTATTGCAATATTTGAGGGGCTGCCACAGAGAAGAGGGGGTCAACCTATTTTCCAAAGCACCTGAAGACAGGACAAGAAGTTTCCATGGATGGAAACTAATAAAGAAGAGTAGTAGCAACCTAGAACTAAGGAAAAATTTCTTGACAGTTAGAACAATTAACCAGTAGAATGGCTTGCCTTCAGAAGTTGTGGGTGCTCCATCATTGGAGGCTTTTAAGAAGAGACTGGACAACCACTTCTCTGGAATGGTATAGCAGGGGGTTGGACTAGGAGATCTCCAAGGTTCCTTCCAACTCTGTTATTCTGTTATAATAAATAAATAAAAAATAATAAATTGATGTTTTCTGTTCAGTTGTCACCAGTCGTTTAACCATAGAAATGGGTTTGTGGTGCTGTGATCTCCAGGATACAGTGCCTGCTATGAAGCCATGTAATCAATTAGATCTGTGGGGATATCTGGGAGAGCAAATGAAGGTTTTTCATAGCCCTCATTCTTAGACACAGAGAAGGAAGCATCTGTATTAGTGGCCTGATCTTTTGCTAGAATCAAACTTTTTGTGACAGTATATCAGTAGCTACATGCTCTGAAATGCACATTTTAATTTTATTATTTTGATAAAAATGGAAAGGGGAGAAATGCAGGTATATTTATGTAACCAACACAACACTTGCTGTTGTTCATGTTTAGATGTCTGTCTGGATTTTGTTGATCTGCATTGCAATATTCTCCATGAGAATGAGGTCGAGATATTTTGTTGCTTGTAATAGACTAGATGTTGCCTGTTCCCATTTCTCTGCTTAGAAATTGACTGAACTAATAGTTTTCTCTTACTTCAGTATTGTGATGAAACAGCGATTTCCAAGGAAGACAGAAAGCTAACTGAAAGGGTTTGGGCAGGTCATGGAAATTATTCTCTCTGATGAAAAAACTAGTCCTGGAATGTATATTTAGATGTACCTTTCCTTCTATATTTGCCTCAGCTATTCAATTACAATTGAAGCAAAGTAAGGGAGTATTAGCCTGCTGCTCTAGCACTCAAATACTTGTCTTCTTTGCAAAACAGTGCAAAAATCTAAATGGTTTCTGTTCTTTATCTCTATTATTAAATTATTTGATGTTTTCCCCCAGCATTAAATATGCAATGCTAGAGAGAGAAACAATGGGACAAGACAATAGAAGAAGTGCTCCCCACCCCCACCCTCACCACCATACATGTATGAAAGCAATCTGAATTCATCTGGCTGGCCACTGACACAGAATGGAGAATGAAAGGCACTTTGGCCTTGATCTAACTTTTCAAGAACATTTTCATTGCAGCATGAGCCTGAAGCAAGAACAGAAAAGGGGATTTTGCAAATCGTCTGTATTGCTCCTGGATTACACCAGTTAGCGCATGTACTTTTGGGGAAGCAGACTGTGTTAAACTGATTCTGAAAGATCTTATAAATTTTCCATTGTAACTTTTTTTTCATCACTTATGGCTTGAATTCATCTGCTTCTTAACTTGCGGTAGTTGAATTCAGAGTTACAAAAACATTTCAGAATAACAGAGTTGGAAGGGACCTTGGAAGTCTTCTAGCACAACTCCCTGCTCAGGCAGGAGACCCTATACCATTCCAGTCAAGTGGCTGTCCAGTCTCTTCTTAAAAGCTTCCAGTAGTGGAGCACCCACAATTTCTGGAGGCAGGTTGTTCCACTGGTTAATTGTTCTAACTGTCAGGAAATTTCTCCTTAGTTCTAGGTTGCTTCTCTCTTTGGTTAGTTTCCATCCATTGCTTCTTGTCCTGCCTATAGGTGCTTTGCAGAATAGGTTGACCCCCCTCTTCTTTATGGCAACCCCTTAGATATTAGAACACTGCTATCATGTCACCCCTAGTCCTTCTTTTCATTAAACTAGACATACCCAATTCCTGCAACCGTTCTTCATAAGTTTTAATCTCCAGCCCCCTAATCATCTTTGTTGCTCTTCTCTGCACTCTTTCCAAAATCTCAACATCTTTTTTATATTGTGGTGACCAAAATTGGACATGGTATTCCAAGTGTGGTCTTACCAAGGCTTTGGTAAGTGGTACTAATACTTCATATGATCTTTTTTCTATCCCTCTGTTAATGCACTTAGGACTGTTGCTGATTTATTCCAGTGATTTACACTAAATGAAGGTCTGTTGTTTTGCCTGGACTTTCTTGCTAATATGTTTAGTGAATTGTTTGCAGTTGGTGGCTAATGCACAAATAAATCTGTCCACTAGGAAGCCATTTTAAAACTGTTCTACCTTGCACTTGTTTTGTTGTGAAAAATTGCCCAGGGTAATTTACCTAAAGCCATGGAATATTTTTTATCTGGAGATCTGCAACTTCAGGAATTACAATCTCCATGTCAGTGTGACAAGACATGACTCAAAGTGGCCTGCTGGAGAAAGACAGACAATGTAAACAGCAGACCGAGCCTGCATCTATGGCAGGGCACCACTTTCCGGGTATTTAGCATGATGAATGAAGTGACAGGATAAAAGGGGTCATTCTTTTAACTGAATGAAAAGATGAAACTGAGAAGGTGAAGTCCTTCTTTTCTGTGCCTCTCCTCTGAGCAATGAACAATTTCAGGGGAATTATTCACAAGTCATCAGATGGCTCAGAAGGAAACAAAATGGTCTTTTGTGTGCTATTATTTTCAGGTAGTCCTCGACTTACGACCACAATCGAACCCAAAACTTCTATTGCTAAGCAGGACAGTTGCTAAGTGAGTTTTGTTCCATTTTACAACCTTTCTTGCCACAGTTGTTAAGTGAATCAGTTTAGTTAGTAACCTAGTTGTTAAGTGAATCTAATTTCCCCTAATTGGCTGGTTGTCAGAAGGTTTCAAAAAAAGGTGATCACATGACCCCGGGACATTGCAACCATCCTAAATACATGCCAGTTGCCAAGCATCCAAATTTTGATTATGTGACGATGATGGGAATGCTGCACCAGTTGTAAGTGTGAACAATGGTCATAAGTCACTTTTTTCAGTTTCAGTTGTAACTTTGAATGGTCACTAAATGAATGGTTGTAAGTTGAGGACTACCCGTATCTAGTCTAATTCTATAACTCACTCCTATGTTAAAACATCTAAAAACTGAGTCTTAGGTGACTTAATGCTCAGTTGACTATTAGACATCTAGGAAAATCCAGTGCCAGAATATTTCTAACAGAAAGTTCTCACATTAATTTGGACATGGGTTGAGTAACGTAATAGGGCGCACTAGCCTTTTCCTTTCAGACAAGTGCCACCCTTCCCAGTTGCACTAATACTACATTTCATCATAGTCTCACTCATGGACACATGACACTTGCTTTATCTGTCCTTCTGGTGCACTTTTTTCTCAAAAGCCAGTTTTCCCTCACTGCTTTTAAAAGACAGAAATGAGGCAATGGCGGCTTCTGCATCCTGCCAAGTTTAGCATATTTAGAGCTGTAATCCAATCAGATTCGCTGTTGGAATGCTCCTGAGGAAGGTCCAGCATTTACCTATTATTACTATAATTAAGACAAACTTGTAAGAATACACGTGGAGACTATGTAACTCACCTAGGTTCATTCCAAGCACATAATAGGTAAACTATTTGCTAAACTGTAATCCATATCTAGCATTTCATCTGCTATACTAGCCAGATCTATGTTCTTTATTCATGAAAAGACAGTCTTCTGTTTCTACTCAGGCCACCAGTGGACTTTCAAAATCTCAAATCTTGTACTTCTGGTAAGTTGAAGTGGTTTGGTATTTTTAGAGATACCGAGCTGGAGTTATAACTTTCCCATGAGTTGGATCTCAACTATACTATGCTTTAGTCCAATTTGAATCACCAGGATGAGCTTAGATACTCCTAGAGGTAGTCCTACAACCAGGGGGGGGGAAGATAAGCCCCTTCTTGATCCATGTTGCTGGGAACTTTCCCTCACACAGATGCAAGCTTTCTTTCGTTGCAGTGCCCAGATTTGTTTCAAGTTAAGACCCCGCCTTTCCATCAGGAGGAAGTGATGACATGGTGGAAGGAAATGCACCTAGAAAAGCCATTGTGATTGGATATCAGGGGGCACATTCCACTTCCTGTGTTAATTTGAAACCATGCTGGATAGCGCCCTTATCAGAGCAAAGGCCAATGTAAATTACGATACAAAGTTTTAAAACAGAACAGAATTCTAAAACGTCACAAATAGAAAAAAATGGAGCCAGGAGGACAAATGCTTTAAAACAGAGCCAAAACATTTAAAAAAACATTTGAAAGGCAAGCAGAACAAAAGAGAGTTTTAATAGCCAGTCTAAACCTAGAGGAAGAAAGCTGCCGTGAGAGAAAAGAGCCTATCTTTATTTCCAACCAACTTGCAGTATCAAACAGAGAAAGTAACTTCAGGGAAGAACCAGGAGCATGAAATGGGTCTATAATCAATTGGCAGTCCATGCTATGACCAGTAATGATTCTTCATTTTCTGGTAAAATACTTTTTTCAGACTTGTGACCGTCTGTTTTTAAAGCAATAAGTTCAATATGGGTAGTAAGTTATCAGTCAATGTAACACAGCCAGCTTTTGTTGTTATTGTTGCTTGGAAGTGATTGAAAGTTTTGCCAATATCCACTCTTCAGTCTTCTAAACTGACTTTGAGAAAAATGTGAAATTTTCTATTTTCAGTGCTTCTGGGAGTAACTGATTATTCAAGTCCCATCTAAAGCTTTGGGGTAGACTTGAGATGTACAGCATGCCACCTTTATTTCCACTGGGTAATATGGCATATAATGTAAAAAAAAAAAAGGGGGTAAGGAGAAATGACAACACAGACATAAACTTATTTCCTTCATTCCAGCAGTCCTTTATTCTGACAGGGTGTAGAGAATTAATAAATTTGGTCATGTGTAAAGCTGCACACTAAAACAGCAAGACTTTCAAGGCAAAAACCTTAGGCGTACTTTTAGAGGCAGCTTTATTGAGCTGCTTGATCAAATATTTGTGTGACAAGATTGCTTTGGAAACTTGAAATAAATATTCCCGTTCCACTTTCGGTCCTGTTTATATGTAGATTTATCAGTCAGATCAACAGAATATTGGAGACATGCTACAAGTGCATTAATTTATCCTACATTATAATCTGTAAAATTGTCAGAACTGAAAACATTCCTTATTCACCACCCACAGGCAAGACATGGAATCTTTATTGATTTCTTCGAAGCTCCTGAGAAAAATAAACAGAGAAAGGATTGATGCTATGCTAAAGTTAAAATGTGACAGCAAATTAATAAACAATGTTTGTTAATTGCGGAAACCCCTCTGGTAAACTAGTTTAAAATCAGTTTGAGTTAGGAATCTCAAATAAGTGTTTTTGAGTCATGATGCGTTTTTCTGTCTCTATCACATGCTTTGACTTCTTCAGTGGAAATATTGAATCTTCCATCATCTACCAGCAATGCCCTTTCAGAGTTTATATAGGACAAATGGGACAAACTTTGTGGAAAGAATTAATGGACACAAGTTTGACATCAGGACTCTGAAAAAAGACATATCAGTCTCCCAGAGCACTATATAGCAGACTTCAAAGTGACTGTTTTGGGGGGAAATCGGTTTTTACTCCACCACCGAGTGAGAGATTCCAAAACTCATATACTGTACATCAAAAGATGTCAGGCAGTTGGGTATTTAACACTTTATAATTGTTGATTGAAACAGTACTTGTATTCTGGCTCCGCATGAAACCAACATCTGTATAATTACCTATGTCTCTCTTTCCCCACCCACATTTAAATCCCACATCAGTCTGATTGCTCTGCTTCTGTTGAAGAGAGTTGCAGTTCATGGAAGCTTATGCCTTTCCAAACAAATTGTCAAAAATGGTGGCACCAAACTCCTTTGGATAATTTTTTTTGTGACCTTACAATAATACAATTCCCCTTTTACAATATTTTCAATAAAAATATTTTTCAATAATTCTCGTGTTTACTGCTTAGGGGTGCTTCACACACTTAAAACATTCTACCTCCAGGTATGCTTTATTCTAAAATGTAGTGCCAATGAGATATATTGCTTAGAAGTTTGATTTTATCCTATTCAGAGCCAGGCAAATATAGCTTAATCTGAATGTGACATTATTTATCAATTTTGCATAATGCAAAAGGTTGTATTGGGGGTAAACGGGCAGAGGGGGGGACAGAAAAAAGAAGGAAAGATAAAGAGATGAAAAATGCATATGCTAGCTTGAGCTATTTCTTACATTATCTATTGTGGTTTATGTGTGTTTAAGCTTGCTAAATTCACTATATACAGTATTATATTACACCTGATATGATTGTTGAACTTTTATTTATATGTTGCTTTTCATTTGTAAAAGCCACGGTAGACACCTGCATTCTGGTTAGTTATAAATCCTTAAATAAACAAATAAATATACCCTTTATAATGCTAACACAAAACCTGTTCAGAAAGCTGATTTGCATTTTCAAATCCCTCTTTGGTGCTTCTGCAGAAAGATAGTTCAGCAGTAGCATTTGGAGAAGCTCTAGAGCTCATACACAAGGCCCTGGGGTGCACATGAACTTGAGATGTATGGTTGTATAATAGTGAAATTGAATCCTAATTGTAAATGTTCCAAAGATTTTTCTGGCCCATATTAAGAATGTAATGATTGTCTTATTGTCCTCCAAGACCTTGGAAGGACTTGGAGACAAGTCACTTCAAAAACACTGGAGCATAAACAGGAGAATATTGTGTCATGTCACTAGTTCCTTATTAATTATTTTATTTAAGAGATTTTAACATTAGTTACACTGGAAAAAGATAGGAAACTATTTGGTATAATTTCTAATGGCTAGCAGTGGCTCTCCAGTATTTCCCATAAGAGCTTTTTCTAAGCCATTTGGAAATGCAAACAAGGAAAACTGAGTCCCTTTGCACTGAAATACCACTATCAATCAGTCAAATCACTGGGTGCAGATTATTGTTCAACCTCAAGTACAGCCACCATGTGTGTTTATTTAAAGTGTAATTGTTTTAAAAACAACAACCCACAATAACATAGAAAAGGTCAAGCTTGCTGCAATTTTCTTAGTGTCTACGTAGAGTGCCTCTAGGTAGCTCCCAGCGAGCCTAGGGGTATTCTGGGGAAATTAAGATGACAGACATGACTAAAGCTTTTCTTTGTAATGTGCCTGAGTCCATCTAATTACTGGGAGAGAGATAAGGAAAAGATACTACTGCACAGGAAGGTGAAGTGAGCATAGAGAAGGCAGGAGAAAGTGGTGGGCAAAAAGAGGAGACGGAAGAGATAAAAAGAGAGATGGAAGACGAAGACCGAAAGAGGAAGAAAGCAAGAATACTAAGGAGGATAAGGAGCACATCCAAATGTCATCTCATTTTGATGGCCCATCTATTGAGATTCAGTACACCCCCATCCTAGCAAAAAATAAACATTTAGAGAAATTCAACTGTACTATGTATCCCTTCGAAATGAAGGAAATGTAAGAACACTGCTGGGAGTTAAGTTACAACATTTAGTAACAAGAAAGAAGCAATAGTAACCCCAAGTAAGGACAAAGGACACGTAGAGCTTTTGTGCAAAATAATTCTATGGGGAAAGTGACACATATACTCAGGTGACACGCAACTCCACAGACATGTATGCTAAAAGCAAGGTAGAACTCCAAAAAAGATAACAGTTCTGTGAAAGTTTACTTCCCCATTTCTTGAAAACTACTGTATAAAAAGTCATGCTTTACTATTGTTCAGGGTCTCAGCCCCCTTAGCGGTTGGGACCCTTTTGCTGGAGCGCTTCAATAAAAGTTTTGCAAAAGTCTGTCTCTCATGTCTAGCTCTGATTGGCTTCTGTGCCAGGCTGAAACAACTTTTTGAACAACAATCTAGGCCTCCATTAAGCCTGGCAGTGTCACCATTTAGCCTACTAGTACCTTTGTAAAGGTGATTATGGCATTACTGATCTTACTATAAATAGTATTGTATTACCAGATTGTAAAATTTTGTTACCTGCCTTCCATCCTTGTCTGAGCAGAAAGGTCTGCTATCAGGCAAATAGATGACATAATAAACAATTGAGCCCAAAATTTCTCTTGTTAAGTGAGACATTTGTTAAGTTAGTTTTGCCCCATTTTACGACTTTTCTTGCCACAGTTGTTAAGTGAATCAATGCAGTTGATAAGTTAGTAATCCAGTTGCTAAGTGAATCTGGCTTCCCCATTGACTTTGCTTGTCAGAAGATCGCAAAAGGTGATCGCATGACCTTGGGACACAGCAACGGTCATAAATATGAACCAGTTGCCAATCATCTGAATTTTGATCACATGATCATGGGGATGCTCCAAAGATTATAACTGAAAAACGGTCATAAGTCATATTTTTCAATGCTGTTGTAACTTGGAACAGTCATTAAATGAACTGTTGTAAGTCGAGGACTACCTCTACACGCAAATGATTGAAAGTGCCTGTGGTAATGCAGGGAGGAACCTGTGGTGCCTCATGTAGTGATGAGGCCAACAGGACTAGGATATTGTTTCTATAATTCATCACCTTCTGTGCAGAAAAACATACGGCAGCTGCCTGTGTGGCATGAAATCCTCTTTCCTAGAGCCGGGGGGATCAAACAACAGGGAAACAGAGATTCTATCAAAGGATGTAGTGGGTGCCCTGATGTGGGGATTCATCAGCCCTACCAGGGGTTTCCAGACAAGGAACACAACAAAATGAGCTAAATCCACTTTATTGTAAAGCTACATTAAGAGAGTTTTGCAAGTCTGAAAGTACTGTACAGATCTCACGCTGCCGTGTTTAACTGCCTGATCCATTAGGATCAGTGTCCTTTTCTGACTATTAAGCAACTGTGGGCTCCCAACTCTCTTCTCTGAGCATTTCCTAGGCAGCACCTATTCCTCTTTTTCCTCAAGGTCATTCTCACGTGCTATTACAGGATTATGGTATCCATTTGCACAACAGAAACATTTGAAAATGTTTTAATTTGGAATTCTCAGATAGTCCTATTTATGCATACTGATTCATAATCTAGGTTTAGAGCAGCGTTTATCAGACTTGGCAATGTTAATCTGTCATGGCTGGGAAATTCTGGAGTTAAAGTCCACACCTCTTACCGTTGCCAAGTTTGAAAAACACTGGTCCAGACTGTGTTCAGGAGAACCCGTTCAGCAAGCTTGTGTGAACCAGACAGCTGCTTAAGGTCTTTTTTGTTTAGTACTTGAATTTTCAGAACAAACTATCTCAGTGCACAAATTATGCAGTGTAACATATAGCCCCATATGTGACCATTTTAATCATGCAAAAGTGGAATTTCCGCTTCCATTGCAAAAATAGTAGTTTTATTTAACGTTCTCCCTGGTCTGTGGCAACACAGCTCTGTACCTTGGGCTGCTGTTGTTTGACTTACTAAAAGCAAAACCCATAATTTTAAACTTTGGTGAGAAAGAAGTTTTAAAAAAAAATCCTTTCCAATTAATGAAATGTTCTTTCAGAAAAATACTACAAGCGGCACAAAGCTTTGTTTTTTTCTTTTAGAACTTTGAATAATACTGATGAAAATGGAAGTTTATAGATCTGAAGTGCTAGTAATCTTTAGTTGATTGTCAACTGTAAAATCAATCCTCAACAGAACAAACCGCGCTTAAGGACAAGTTGTTATGTGTAAAGAACTGGAAGATATTTGCCTGCATGCAAATAACCACGCAATTTGTTCCATACTTCAATTGGAACATCTGTTTCCTTTATGCTGGGTGCCAAATCTCCTGAGAAATTCAGAAGCAGTTTGAAATCCAAAAAGGGCAATCTGTCAGTCATAAGAATTATATTCACAATTGTACTTGGCACACAGAGCCAACATTCAGTGAGCATCTGAGGTACCTCTTTATATGTCACAGGGTGGGTGGCAGCCTTTCCCCCCCCCCTCTGGACAGCAACAGTACTTTATGGATAATCGGCCGGAGGAAGTATGCCTGCTGGTAACTAGAGTCAAAGCAAACAGGGGCTAGATTCAGAGGCTGAGGGATACTTCTTCCCTTACTCCTCTTAAGCATCAAGTGCTTGCAGAAAGATTTCATCATTAGACTGAGAATTTGCTTATTTACTTATATGTATTTATTACTGGATTTATATCCTGATTTTTATTTTGCTCAGTGGTTAAGATGCTGGGCTTGTCGGCTGGAAAGCCGGCAGCCCAGACTTGAGCGCCACGTGACGGGGTGAGCTCCGATTCTCACCCCAGCTCCTGCCAACCTAGCAATTCGAAAGCATGCAAATATGAGTAGATAAATAGGTACCACTTTGGTGGGAAAGTAACAGCGCTCTGTGAATCACGCTAGCCCCCTGACCGCAGAAATGTCTTCAGACAGCGCTGGCTCAATGGCCTTGAAATGGAGATGAGCACCGCCTCCCATAGTCAGCAATGACTAACAGAGTAAAATTCGCAGGGACACCTTTTATTTTGTACAACATAATGCTCCCACCTTCTATTTTTCCCACAACATCCCTGTGAAGTGAGAGAGAGAAACTGTCCCAAAGTCATTCAAGGGATTGGACTTGATCATCTATAGTCTCTTCTGATTTTATATTTCTATTTCATTCAGACAAGGCTGGTGATAACCCAAGAGCCACTAGCTGATTGATTCCAATGTTCACAATATGAAAACCCCTCTCACTGGGGAAGGCATCTGTGCTGAGAATCAGTAAAGGCAGGAAAACAAAATATTCCCCCAAAGTTTGCAAGTTTAGCAATGGGAAGATATAATGAATACTGAACCAGCTTTCCTTAACCCAACATCCTCCAGATGCTTTGGGCTACAGCTGCTTTGCCCCATTGGGCAAGAGCCTTGTTGGCTGTGGATGATGAAAGCTATAGTGCATGATGCTGACTGGGGAATTCTGGGAGTAGAAGTCCAGACATCTTAAAGTTGCCAAGGCTGGAGGACCCTGCTCTGGAAGCTGAAGCATCCATACATCTATGAGAAGTCATGAGGTAATCCTTTGAAGAAACATAGAAGGGGAGGCAGAAGTATTTAGGTCAAGTGTTACCGACATATTTGGTTTGTGTGTGTGTATAAAAGCAAGGGAGGGAGCAAAACTGCACTATAAAAATAGCCTTTTAATATAACAAAACCAACAATAAGAATAGTATACCCTATTTCTGGCAATTGTGGGTTACATGCTGAGTTTTTGAATGGGCGCTTCCTATCCTTCTTTTCTGTACTTTGCACTTCTAGGCCACAGGTGTTCATTGTTTCTATTTCAATTCTTCCTGTAGACACAACCTTCATTTTGTGGTTTGCTGCAACATTTCTCTCCCTCCCTCTCTCTCTCTTTCTGTTATGAGAACCTATCAGAGCTGATAAATAGCTGAAGGATGTGGCAGAGGGGGAATTTTCTACCAAAGCTGGTTTGCACCGATGTTGCTTTCTTTGCAACCACTTTCTGCTCCCCTCCCTTTTTGCCCTTTCATGCAATGGTTGTGAATGATCACAAATTCGCACATACATGCATGCCTTCTATGTTGCAGTCCAATAGATGCCATTGATTTAAAGACTGAATAAAAGAGATGTGTGTGAAATGGGGGACAATCCTGTCAAGGAAGTAAAGTGTGACCCACATAGAGTCAAGAAGAATACAGCAGGCTTGAAAAAATCCTGATAAGGCAGTTTGTACTTCAATAATGTTGTGATTTAGTCCTATGTCCTTTGATTAAGCATCCTCAGTATGCAAACTGCTGAGTGTTAACAAAGCAACCTTTACTTTAAGTGCAACATCTGTCTTCTCACATCTAGATCAGAGAAATATTAGCACTGCTAGTTCACTGACTTTTAAACCAGTCTGGCACTGGTTCATAAGCTAGTCAGTGGGATGGTTTGGATGTGCATACATTCAACTGAATTTCCTTAAAGAAATAAAAAATAACCTTGGGTATTATTATCTTGGATGGTAATAATTGTAATATTCTGAGTTGTGAATTCTGAAATGAACATTGTGTTATAGATTATCTAAAGACAGCATCAGAAATGGAAGACTAATGAATCTATGCAATTATATCATCCCTCACTTTCTCATATAATGTAAACCAACAGTTGCAATGTATGCAGAGTTGGTATTAATTCACAGTAATTCAGGAAGCTCTCACATTATGATTAAGAATTTTACCTCATTTGTATCTAATCATGGCACAGACATGCCGTGACAACATCTTTTATGCAGTCTTCTTACCTGTTCCGATTTTAAAGTGTTTTTTTTCCTCTTACCTGGACATACTTTTTGTCATGAATAGCATCAGGCACATTTCACTGATTATTAGGTTACTCACATGGTTAGACGAACCCTAGGGGATAGATCAGCAGGGCATCTATGGGCTACTTTAGACAGGTGTGGACATGATCCGTACCCTCTGCTCTCTAAGCCTGCTCTCAGGGTTCATTCTAGTTTGGGAATCCAAGAGTTTGCTTCTTTCAAACAAAATTCTCCAACTAGCTGATCAGCAGTGGTGGTGACAAGCAAAGCTCCCTGTATCTTGCTGGCTGTTCTTTGGATGGGTTTTGAACATGGGCTTAGTGTTCTTCAGGAATAGACCTAAGCCCATATCCAAAATAAGCCACCCAAACATCAGTTGATGTTAGCTAACATTCAGGCTTCCTTTAAGTACATCTGTAAACAACACTTGTACAAAGTTTGACAGATGACTAATTTTGACGATCAACAGCTATCTATCAAAACGTGCCTCCTCTCCAATCCATATTTAGGAAAGTGAGTGATGAGTATTTCCCTCTGGTTGCAGATGACTTTGGGGAGGGAATAAAACTGGGAGAATCAACCAGTTCCTATCCTTAGCAAATTTCTATGCTGTAAATAAGCAAAGCGCTGCTTGCCAGCATTGTTTTGGGGCTGGAAAGGGATTGCTAGTGAGAGGAGCTCATTTCTTGCTAGTAGAGTTTTCTCCTGTGTCGGAGTTGATAGGTAGCACTTTAACTGCTACGAGAAGAATCCTAGGCAAGATAGCCTATTCAAGATCAATGCAGAGGGCACCATATTCTGTCCCACGTAACAAAACGGAGGGAGAGCTTCTTGGGATGAACAGGATTTTCTACCTTTACAGTCTGACAAAGGAACATTGTGTTGCCAGGCATTGAAGAAAGGGAGTGAACAGTTTTTGCAAAGCATGAAAAGGGAGGTGTTTCCCCCCCCCTCAGATGAAAGTCTATTGAGGTACTTTGTGCTTTGCTCTATTAAATAGGATAGTTACTCTGATGTTATAACTCGTATGATGAGGGGAGTTGGAATGTATTTACATGCAATTTTCAGTATCAGAACAGTACAGCAAAAATGTTTTCATTTATTAAAGTTGTAATCCAAAGCAATCATTTAACACTCCTAGGAGGGATGATTGAGAGATGTGTCACCAGTTAGTAAAAATGTTACAGATTGCAGGCACTATCTTATTAAAACCGATGCATAGCATAGCTACTTTAGAATTTTCAATCACAGTGGATACATTAGCTGGAAAAGAGTAATAGTTTTCTAAAGGCTAAATATTGTGGGTTTGAGGTATTGTTTCTATATAATATCTACCATGACACAATAAATTATTGTGGGGGCCAGGATATTGTATTTTCTTCCTGAGTATCAAAATCAGTAATGGCAAAAAAACAAAATTTATTGAAGAGTACAGAGAAACAGAGACAGATTATGAACAGACCTATAACAATAAGGAAGTTTCTGAAGCTATAAAAAAGATTAAACCAGGAACGGTGCCTGGAGCAGATTAATTTTCAGGTCTTTATTATAAATGTTTTGAGGATGAACTTTTGCAACCTTTACAAAACACAATGAATTCTACCTTACAGGGAGGAAAGATGCGAGAGGGCTGTAAAGAGGCCAACATAGCAATAATACCTAAAGGTGGACAAGATTTGATTTTAACAAGAAACTATAAGCCAACATCATTATTGACTATGACTATAAGTTGTTCACAATGATTCTAGCTGATAGACTGAAATAATTTTGCAAGAATTCATGAGGAGCAATGTGGAATTTTATCTAAAAGATAATTAAAGGACAATATTTGAAATATATTGGACATTTTGGAATATTTGGAGCAACATGAAATGAAAAACAAGCCACATTGATTATCTTAGATGGAGAGATGGTCTTTGACAGCTTAAACTGGGCTTTCTTGTTTAAAATTTTGTTGTTGTTGTTAGTTGTGAAGTCGTGTCCGACCCATCGCGACCCCATGGACAACGTTCCTCCAGGCCTTCCTGTCCTCTACCATCTTCTGGAGTCGATTTAAGCTCACGCCTACTGCTTCAGTGACTCCATCCAGCCACCTCATTCTCTGTCGTTCCCTTCTTCTATTGCCCTCAATCTTTCCCAGCATTAGGCTCTTCTCCAGTGAGTCCTTCCTTCTCATTAGGTGGCCAAAGTATTTGAGTTTCAACTTCAGGATCTGGCCTTCTAAAGAGCAATCAGGGTTGATCTCCTCTAGGACTGACCGGTTTGATCGCCTTGCAGTCCAAGGGACTCGCAGGAGTCTTCTCCAGCACCATAGTTCAAAATTTTAAAATTTTAGAAGATATGAATTTTGGAGAAAACTTTGTAATATGGGTAAAATCAATTTACTCTTCACAGAAAGTTCAAATAATTGTTAATAGAGATTTAACAAGTCCCTGTGAGATACAAAAAGGAACAATACATGAATGCCCACTGTCTCCTCTCTTGTTTATTTTGGTTCTTGAAATACGAATAGAGATATATGTCAGGATGAATGGATTCTATGAGTAAAGTCTAAAAAAGAATTTTATAAGTTAAGGCCTTTTGCAGATGACTTGGAGTTGGTTGTGGGCTAAAATTGTTGTTTATAATATACAGATGGAACAATGGGAAAATATGTGGTTGAAAGGATTGAAATTTGCACTATGTTACAATCTTAAATAGAAATTTTATAAGATGATGTACCATTGATATATGTCACCAGAAAAATTGTCTAGAATATATAAAGACACTTCAAATTTATGTTAGCAATGGGAACAACAAAAAGGGACATTTTATCATGTTTGGCGGACATGCAAACAAGCTAGAAAATTCTGTTTCTGACTATTTTAAGAATTAATATACAATTTAGATCAGAGGTTTTTCTTTTGGGATTGATGGATAAACAGTTGAAAAAAAGTCATGGAACTTTGTTCTTATATATTGTAACTGCAGCAAGATTATTGTATGCACAACGATGGAAAGTTTCAGCACTATCATAATAGAGGAATGGTTGCTAAAGATGATAGAACTTGTTACATACAGAATAACAGAGTTGGAAGGGACTGTGGAGGTCTTCTAGTCCAGGGTTCCCCAACCCCCACTCCGTGGATTGGTACCGGTTCGCGGCATGCCAGCAACCGGTCCGCACAAACAAGCAAAGCCCCATCCGCAGGATGCAGGCAGCACACAAAACCACGCACTCTCTGGTCTGTGGAAAAACCTTTCTCCACGGAACCGGTCCCTGGTGCCCAAAAGGTTGGGGACCTCTGTTTTAGTCCAACTCCCTCCTCAAGCAAGAGCCTCTATACCATTTTAGACAAATGGCTGTCCAAGTCTCTTCTTAAAAGTCTCCGGTGTTGGAGCATCCACAACTTCTGATTGTTTGGTTGATTGTTTTTACTATCAGGAAATTTCTCCTTAGTTCTAGGTTGCTTCTCTCTTTGTTCAGTGTCCATCCATTGCTTCTTGTCTTGCCTTCTGGTGCTTTGGGAAATAGATTGACCCCCTCTTCTTTGTGGCAGTCCCTCAAATATTGGAACACTGCTATTATGCCATTCCTAGTTCTCCTTTTTACTACACTAGACCTACTCAATCCCTGCAACTGTTCTTCATATGTTTTAGCCTTCAGCCTCCCAATAATCTTTGTTGCTCTTCTCTGCACTCTTTCCAGAGTCATAACATCTTTTTTATATTGTGGTGACCAAAATTGGATGCGGTATTCCAAGTGTGGTCTTACCAAGGCGTTATAAAGTGATAGTATCACTTTTCATGATCTTTTTCTATCCCTCTATTAATGCAGCCTAGGATTGCATTGGCTTTTTTGGCAACTGCAGCACACTGCTGGCTCATATTTAAGTGATTGTCCTCTAGGACTTCAAGATCCCTCTTGAGCCAAGTTTCACCTACTCTGTACCTATGCATTTGGTTTTTCTTGCCTCTAAGTGGAAAACCTTATACATTTTACAGAAAACATAAAAAATAAGCTTATGATTTATGGTTTTTATTATTAGATAGGAGAGATTATAAGAAAGAGAGATTATAGAATCATAGAATAAGAGGGATTTATTTATTGTATCAATTGTATTTATAATTGCTTGAAAGAAGATCAGAAGCTACTTCTTTGTATTTTTTTTCTTTCTTTTCTGTTTTTGTTTTACTTTCTTGCACTTTTAGCTTTCTATTTGATCCTTTTTCTTTTTCTTTCCTTTTTCTTACTTTATATTAGTTTTTTCTTCCATGTCAGTATGTATAATTATACACTAAATTTTACACACACACACACACAAATGGAAGATAAAAACTAATATAAAGTAACAAAAATGAAAGAAAAAATACATATACATACGTATACACCTATCTATCTATCTATCATCTATCTATCTATCTATCTATCTATCTATCTATCTATCTATCTATCTATCTATCTATCTATCTATCTATCTATCTATCTATCATCTATCTATCTATCTATCTATCTATCTATCTATCTATCTATCTATCTATCTATCTATCTAATCTATCTAATCTATCTAATCTATCTATCTATCTATCTATCTAATCTATCTATCTATCTATCTATCTATCTATCTATCTATCTATCTATCTATCTATCTATCTATCTATCTATCTATCTATCTATCTATCTATCTATCTATCTATCATCTATCTATCTATCTATCTATCTATCTATCTATCTATCTATCTCCCCATGCAGTAGTTTGCACTCACATGGGTGGTGTCTCTTTTTAAGGACTGGATGTGCAGAGAGAGTGAAAGCTGCTGAACCTACTGAAAGGGTTGTGGTGTTATTTTCTCAAACCTCATTGTCAGCACAATTCTTATGACAGCAAAGCATGTCATCTCTCCTCCCACTCTCCAGTGCAACTTGGGGTTAGTGAAGTAGGTCCAGCAATAGCAGCAGCATCTGCAGATCAACTTTAACTATATGCAGAGTTGGCCAAAGAGCAAAGTTACGCTGCAGTGAAATCAGCATCCAACCCTATACTTGTTTAGCCTTGACCACTAGATGGCAATGAGCTGCAGGGCATCTGTTTATGGGAGGAAGGAGTTTTGAAGGCCTTCTGATAGTTGGCCCTTCTTTAGCTGAAAGATGCAAGCAGTTCTTCTAACCTCCGCCCGTTTCATGATAATAAAACGTCAGGAGAAATACTAGAAGGGTTGAATATGGAAGACAGGAATCCTTTTCAACTTCATGTTTTAGATAGAATACTGTACTGCAAAATAAAAGCACCTTCTGGAAATTTCACATATTCTCTTTCCTTCTCTTTCTATTAATAGGCAAAGAAGAACATTCCCCATAAATTCTATCTTTGCTCCAAATCTCAGCATTCAGTTTTGTTTCCATTAAATATTGTTTGCAGGGTATCACATTGATTTAAGATTTTATACTTTTCTAAGCATAGTAATCATGTTGGTGACTATAAATCTCTGTATATGCATGTTGCCTTTACAACAATTGTGCGATTGTAGCTTTTAGCTTAATTTTAATAGAGGCTACATCATGCCTGGGTTTTGGAGGAGGGAGGCATGTTATAAATTTAAGAAATATTTATATCCCTACTCGGTGACCAATGAATGTAAGCTTCAATTTTCTATTGCTCCTTCACATTCAGAAGCAGCATAATACCGATCACCAAACAGAAAAGAGAACGCTCACTGCGTATTTTCCTGTTAAGGGTTATTTTATCTCTGAACAGACTCTTTACTCAGTTATTCTCATGAGCCAAAGTAGGATAAGTGGATATGGCAAAGGCTGACCCTACTGTAGCTTCCTGCTTCCTACAGTGCCTTATGTGGAAGATCACAAGCAGATAATGCTCAAATAATACCTCCTTAGTTGAGTGCCCTACAGCAACAGAGATTCAGAGAAATTGCAGAATGTCTTGGGAAGGAGGAGGGGGGAACATGCAACCATTAAGACTATTTAATTATTTATAGTCTTTTTTGTTTGTTTGTTTGTTCATTTGTCTGGTATGTGGTACTTTATAAACGGATCTTTTGAAAACAAATTCTATAGTTTTATTATGTCAGGAAGCCCTTCCTTTTATGTATGTTGAATCTCCCATCAATTAATTCATCTCAAGGTCCACAGCAGAAAGGACATTATTTATTTATTTATTTGATTTATTTAAAGAACCGATGTGGCTGCTCACTTCACATGGCAATCCTAGGCAGCTCAGAGCAACCAATAAAAACTACATAAAAAGGCATCATTTTCTCTACCAATTTTTCACAACATTATGCACATTATACATACTTTGCTCCTGTCCACGTTTCTGGCTGTTATTTTTTGACGATTGATCAGTACAGTAGAACTGTGCAGCAGTTTGAAAACAATTGGGAAAAGTTGCTTTGGAGCACAAGGGAAAATGAACAAAACATCTTTCTAAAACTCTTTAGTGCAATCATCTCTCCCCCCCCCAGTATCGGTTTGTTTTCTTCACCAAGGTACCTTTTGTTCCCAAATCCAAAATATCAAAGAAGCCAACCAAATAGACTCTGAATTTCTTCAAGGTGGAGTTGTTCCAAGTACACTAAATTGGTATGCCAGAATCATGTCTAAAATCGTAAATTGCCAACACATTCTAACTTCCCCTGTGGAGAACTGGGGACAAGCAGGGGAGAACTGTTTTGAGCCCCAAAGATTGTTTTGCTCAGTTTTCTCCATTGAATTATTGTACAACATTTGGATTGGTTTCATCTGAATTGTACAAATCTTTTTTAGGTATCAACTCAAAGGGCTGAACTGGTAGAGATTCTTTCTCTCTCTGTAGGGGGAAAAGGTGATTTTCAATATAAATAAGCTGCAATTAAGAGGTGATGTGCATATTATTATTTTGTAAGACATCACAGTACTTCTGCTGAGTGATAAAATATGCAGCTTCCTTTTGGGCATCACTATTGAAAAAATATATAGATCTCTACTGACTCAATATTCACTCCCTGTCTTCAGAGTCTCCAATCTTCTTGTGTTACTGAACATTCCTTTCCTTTGAAGTAACTCTTCCTGCCAATCATTTACAATCCCTTATCATTTAGATTGGGAGAAAAAAAACATAGGAAAAAGATGACTGGGTCAGATCAAAGACTTCTCAAGTCTACTATCCGGTTTACCATAGTAGCCTCTAAGAAGACCAGAAGGAAGACATCAGAGCACTTCATCCATCCCAGATCGGACTAACCTTTTTTGGGCTGGTGGGCAGTTTGACAGCATGCAGGGGATGGGCACACAAAATGGCTGCCATAAAATGGCTTCAGTGAAGGAGATGGCCAAACCTAAACTACCTCTTACCCATAAACTGACTTAGCAACCAGAATTTTGAGAGGCCGAAAGATATTGGTGGAAATAAATATAATGCCAGCATTTTGTTTTGTCTAGTGCAGGGATCTGCAACTTTGACAACTTTAAGACTTGTGGACTTCAGTTCCCAGAATGCCTCAGCCAGCATAGCTTTGTCAAGGTTGCAGACCCCTGGTCTAGTGTATGTACCGGTATGTATGTATCTATGTATATTTGAATGTTATGTTATTTGGTGCATGGAGCTATTGGGCATCAAGGGAGGTGCCTAGAAGCACCAGGACTACTAGGAGATCATGCTGTTTTTCTGTCCTCCATTCTGTTTATGGTCAACTCTCAAGCCATTGACTCTGAAAGGAATACTTGCCCTACTAATGCATAGCCCAGACTTTAATGAAACAGGATAGAAACAGTATTGACACTCTTGAACTAGGTATTGAAAATGATTCTTGAAAACACCATGAACAGCTAAGGAAATCAACAATTGGTCATTGAGTAAATCAGTTCAGTGTTGTCATTTAAGGCACAAATGACCAGGCTCAAATTATCCTACTTTGGATTCTTTATGCAGAAACCCAGTTCTTGGGAAAAGGCTGGGAATACAGGTGGAAGGGAAAAGAAGAGGATGACTAGCAGTAATGTGGACGGATTTAGTTATAGTGGGGATGGATACACTGGTGGAAGACCTGAAGCACCAGGTTAGGGACAGGTCATCATAAATAAAATCTGTCTGTGTTGTTGCTAAGAGTCAATGGCAACTTTATGGTGCATAATCAATTAACATGCATAGGCATCTTATTCCGGGGGTGTTCAGCAGTGGTGGGATTGAAATATGTGAACAACTGGTTCTCTGTGTGGATGCCGCTTCCAGAAGTCCATTCTGGGCCTGGGCAACAAAAAATTAGTTATCGGTTCTGCTGAACTGGTGCAAACTGGCTGAATCCCACCACTGGTGTTCAGATCAGTCCAATGAAGAAAGAGCATGCTTCATGGTAAAAAAAGCTAGGGTGAGATCAAGAAGTATGTAATTACGGGTGAGCAAATAGAATAAATCCAGGTGCCAATTATATTGCAACATTCTATTTGAGGTCTCAGTGTCTTCTTGCAAAATCTGATATAAGGGATATTAAAAAAAGACACCCAAACCCAAGGCAAACCTTTCTCTCTTTCTCTTTTGTCAGATAAATACACAAATGCAGCAACCTAGGTCATACTGCGAGAATGAGTAATAAGAATACATACAGTTTCCTTTAGATATATATTATGCTTATGTTGTTAGAGTCTTCCTGTTCTAGCAACTGTGCATCTTACTCTGTTTTGAGAGGCTTCAGGCTTGACATTCAAACAAATGCTTTTTGAACAGTGTTTTGTCCTACTTCCAGCTCATGAAATCATAGAGCTACACACATTCTACAGGCATCCCAGAGGAGAACAATGATATTGCTATGAAGGGGCTGAACATCACTACCCATTTCCTGTACACAGGAACAAAAAGAAAGTTTTCTATATTATAATTACTTTGGCCTAGCATGATAAGTCATAATTGGTCTAAATATTGAATTAATCAACATAGACTAGTTCTTGCAGTACATCAAACCATAAACCATCCTTTCCAAGCCATAATGGCAAAGGTTACACAGCAGATAAGATACTAGGCCAAAGCCAGACAAATTATATTTTGGCTGCAACAATCCATATGACAACTAAAATGGCATCAGAAAAACATAAAACTCTCCTTGCTGTCATTTAGTGGTTTTCTAGATTTTGTAGATGAGACATGGTAGCCCTAGTTTTGTTTGATGGGTCAGTAAGACACTTAGGACATTTCCAAGTTGATTGGAGCTACCAATAAAAAGAGATGGCCTAAACAACCTGTGTCTCCCTCCTTAGTAGAACACGAGGTGGGGAAACATAGGAGAGTTGGTGTCTGGATCTCTACCTTACAATTCTATAAATAGGGAAACCTAATGACACACTTGCTCTGCTTCTCTCCCAGATGCACAAACCCGATTTGAAAGCATCCTACACTTTCTTTACTGATTGCCTTCACTTTAGCCGTAAGGAGCTTAACTATAGAATTCCTTGATCTTTCCCTTCTTCCTGGGTTTTTTGCTGATTAGAACATAGGAAAATCTGGGAAGATAACAGCCCAAACATAGTAAAATATCTTATACAAGGCAGTGCAATTTTGCATGCACTGATATACATATTTTGAATGGCTGACAATTCCTGCCATACATGTCTGGCATTTTATAATGTATCTACTCCAGGGCTTCAATGTAAACACCTATATACCCTTCTTTTTTTAAGAGACAGTCAAACTTTCTTCAAGAGAAGCAGCCCTGGCATCTCATTTCATCCATGAGAGAATCCCATTGTTACCCCAAAAATCTGTAAGCAGTCTCAGGTCTTTAAGCTAACAATTTCCTCAAGGACAAAACTGGCCTCTTGGCTCCTGGAAGAGAGGTTCTCAAAAGGCGGCAACAACATCTTAACAAGGTGATGTGGCTGGAACATTCTGCTCACAGGGCTTACATAGTATTTTGAAGCTGAATCTTGGTTTGATGGCACCTCACCGTATGACAAAACAAAATCAAATGAGGGGAATCAAATCCAGAGCTCAGTGCTAATCCTAATTACCCACAGGAGTCTCCCATAGTAGGACAGGATAGAAATATGTGTCTTTATAAAGGTGATATATTTCTCATTGAATCAGGGAGGGAAATGACCGTTGATGTGCCTTTGCAGTTGTTGAAGACCCTGAGATGCTCTGGTCTGTTTCTTCAATGTGGAGTCCTCAAGGCTGAAAATGTGGGAAATGGTCTCTCTCAGTTCTCAGTTTATTGTTGCCAACCTTAGCCATTTCTGTAGGAGAGGCCAGGCATGAAGCTGTCTCCCTTCAGCAGCCCAGGTTCTTAGGATCACATGTTATGATGTTAACTGCTGTCAGATGAATCATTTCCAGAGCCAGTCAAGCCATTTGACCAAGGTTTGGCAAAAACTGTCAAGCCTGAAGCAAAGAAATGAGAAGAAGAATCAGCTCAGGATCCAAGAAACAAAAGGCAGTACCGCAGAAGGAAGAGATTAGGAAATGAGTGGAGAAATCTGGTGACCTACTCATCTAGCCAAGTAATCTTTTGGAATGAATGGGAGAAAAGTATTGATATGAGAGATGAGAGCTAAGGCAAGCCTTCCTGAACAGCCTTTCCCATTTAACTAGAATTCTGGGAATTCTAGCCCCCACACATCTGGAAGGGGACAGAAGGGCAAAGCTGCTTTAAAGGATATTTTACCCAGCTGTGGTTATAGCCATATGCAGAGGACTGCAACATGAAGGACCTATGCTTACATGAGGATGACAACAAGAGATTTTGTCTGTTTCTAGTATATAGAAAAAAATGATCCAGTTTAGAGCTTCCATGGTATGCTCTGCAAAAATCTGGACAACTAGATAGAAACAAAGAGAGCGTTCTGTATATATATATATTTGGTGGTATTTTATTTCGCAATGTCTTTTGATGAACAATACACTAATTGACTAATTAAAGGCTGTGCACCTGTTTTTAAGACATCCATTCTTCACCTGCAAAGGAAGGTTCATCTCTTTGTTGTTCCACGTGTTGCTGTGGTTTGTGTATATTCTCATACCAGTCTGCATCTCCTGAAGATGTGCTGTCACTGTCTTCAGCTGTAGGATCTGTTGGAGCAAACCACGAGTCTCTGAATGGAATCACAGAGCTACTATTTTTGCCCTTCTGAAGCACCCATGCAGTGTCCTATGAATGCTGTCCCACCGGCTGCTAAAGAACCCTATGATTTTGACCAAGGTTCCTCCAGTTGATTAATAGGAGATTGCAAAAATTGTGATCCAATTAGCATTCTTCACTCTAGTCTAGCCTATTTATTTGCTAGCAAGGAAAACAATGACCGTTGTGTGGGAGGAGCTACAAAACTGCTCCTCAGATACATTTGAGAGAGAAGAATAAGAGCAGCGAAGAGGCACAGTCCCTTGATTTCAGGAGGGAGGGGAAAATTTCAGGATCCATGAGGCAAGAAAAAAATAGGAGTTCCCATAAGTAAACTCCAGCTCTGAGAAAATGATGCAATACTATACTTTATTTGGAGCAGTGAACCAAAAGTTCCTTGTCGAGGCTTACCCAAAAATAATGGTCATGTGGGAATACAGGAGTGTGATCTCACTCCTGAATCAGCATAGCCCAGGGGTCTTCAAACTTGGCCCTTTTATGACTTGTGGACTTCAACTCCCAGAATTCCTCAGCCAGGCATGCTGGCTGAGGAATTCTGGGAGTTGAAGTCCACAAGTCATAAAAGGGCCAATTTTGAAGACCCCTGGCCATAACCCATAAATGTGTGTGGATTGGGGGGAGAAACACCCAATTGGCTAAGATCATTCATTCATAGTTAAAATGAAAAAAAATAACCCCCCTCCCCCCAAATAAACCTGAAACCCAAAATAATGAAGTCAGAGGCTTTAACCATCTTTGGAAGCTTTTTTTTTTTTAAAAAAAAATATTTATCCCTAAAATCATTAAGTATTGTATGTGACATCTGATTTTATTTGGAAATGATCTGCTAGACAACAGGTAGGAGATGGGAAAACCTGTGTCAGCATTCCCAACCTTGTCTCTTTCAGATACATGTTTGGATTACGTAGACTGCAGTTTCAGGCAATATAGTTTAAATCTGGGAAATTAGGTGAACTCCAGTCTCTTAATATGCCTGAATGGCAAAGACTGGGCTACATGGATAATAGTATAAGATGGTCTCCCAAATGTTACGTAAGAATCTGAACCAATCTGATTAATCGGGTGAGCTGCTAAGAGCAGTTTTGTTTTCACTTCTCAAACTCTCATACACTATTAGATAGTAATCCATGAGGGTTTTTTCCCCTACTTCTGCCAATTTGAAATGATGAATACAAGGGATAGAAATCATTGTTCCATCCCAAGGTGCTATGAATTGCAAAAATATTCTCCTACCAAGCACTTCATATAACAGAGAAGGAAAAAGAGTAAAAACAAAACCCAGGAACTTGACACTAACTAAGCTGGTCTGGGGCTGAAAAACAACCAATGGACCCTCATCCTTCCCAGAGGGTATAAAATATGGAAAGCTATCTGGATATAGTTATAGTCAAGAAGAACTGGATATGGTGCAAAAAGATAAAACATCAGCTCTCACCCTGTTGTCGATAATCCTTGGGACGCTTGGTCTCCTGGCGCATTGTCAGTTTGGGGAAATTGTGGGGTGATGAAACTTGGTCACCAGTTGCTTGATAGTGAAGAGAAGCTGAAAACAGAGCCATAGTCCATTAGACTTTCAGAAATAGACCTTTGGGGGGAAATAATTGGGTTGTCACACCCTTCCTTATTTCCTTAAAAGTTTTAGAGCTGGGAGAGAATATCACTTTCAGGAAATGAGCTATTACCCAAGCCTTGTGATTGTACAGTTAGAACCCTGTTTAACATCAGGCTGTTTTGGATCTTTAAATATATCAGACCTCTGATAACACTTGTCAATCTGCAGCATTTGCAAGGAATCGCTGGTCCATCAGATTTTACCTTTTCTGGTGAGATATAATGGACTTTGTCTGCTAAGAGATATGTTGCGATGGACTACAATGAAGTGACAATTTCCCAGAAAGGAGGGAGCGCATTCCAAAAAGGGGAACAAGACCAGAGACAACACAGTCTAGAGTGGGGTTGGAGAGAAAGGAAGAGATTTAGGATAGTCTCTTTATAGAATCTCCTAGGGTACATCCATTAGTGTTAGAATAGGATAGATTTAGTCTGTCAAGATTCTGTCTATTTGATGTGAACAGATTGGAATTAGACTGGACCTAGGTCCAGATTCTAGGTCACTTTGTGCTGGGCCTGACATCAGCAGATGAACAAAGAGATCTGCTGGCCATTAAGGAGTGTCTTGTCATGCTCCTTCAGTCTATCTATCTATCTATCTATCTATCTATCTATCTATCTATCTATCTATCTATCTATCTATCTATCTATCTATCTATCTATCTATCTATCTATCTATCTATCTATCTACCTACCTACCTACCTACCTACCTACCTACCTACCTACCTACCTACCTACCTACCTACCTATATATATCTATCTATCTATCTATCTATCTATCTATCTATCTATAAAATAAAAATAGAAAAACTAAGTGTTTGTGGTGTTCATCCTGCTGGCTAGCCATCAAATCCCTTATTCCACTAACAGATTTGGTCACTCTATAATGGTTGAAGGCAGGGCATGCTGGGTAGTTTCCTTTTTGATCCATGCACCAGAACCTAAGGAAACACTGCCACTTCTGTAGCAACTCTCACTGTTTGGGTAATGGGTTGCTTATAAGACAGAATGCTCATAATTGGCACTGGGAACAGTGGGCCAAATCAGAATGGAGATGTCTGACATTGTTGTACTGTATTTAGGTATAAGTTCTGCATCATTATTCACTGATGTCTGAAATGTGTCTTAAAGACAGTAGTATAATTGCCAGGAAATAAGGCCATTTTACATGTTTTGCTCTGACTGTGTGCACCCAAGATTGGGGTTAAAGTAAAGAGTCTGGGGAAGAAGCAATTATCTTAGGAAAGAAGGCATTTTTTTTCTAAACCCAGGAAGAACACCTTCAGGTTTGAAAGAAAGATACTTTTCTGCAGCTAGGTATAATCTGAACAGAAATCCTTTCTTGGTTTGTTTTCATCATGGGAACTACAATGAAGATTGAGCCTGAGTTTTGAAGAAAAGGGATCTCACAAATTGCCTCAATCTTTGGAGCAACACAACATTCAGCTGCAGGTGCATATAAGTGGGGTGAAAGATAGCCATGGGGGATTGCTCACTGTAGAAATTAGAGAGAGGCACAGGGGGCTTCTTGCTGAAATCATAGTCTTCATAATCAGAATCAGAGTCTTCATGGGCCGGTGAAAGGGTCACATCTGTTTATGGAAGAGAGAATAGAAACAATTGTCTGAGGAAACCAGCAGAGTTTGGAAAAGGCAACAGCTAATATACTCTGCTATGGTGTAGGACTGGCTCTTTAAAAGACTGCAGTCACAATTTCAAAACAAATCTTTATTATACAGGTAGTCCTCAACCTATGACCATAATTGAGCCCAAAATTTCTGTTGCTAAGCAAAACATTTGTTAAGTGAATTTTGCCCCATTTTACGACCTTTCTTGGCAGAGTTGTTAAGTGAATCCCTGCAGTTGTTAAGTTAGTCACATGGCTGTTAGGTTTTCTGACTTCCCCATTGACTTTGCTTGTCAGAAGGTCTCAAAAGGGGATCACATGACCCTGGGACACTGTGACCGTCATAAATATGAACCTGTTGCCAAGTGTCTGAATTTTGATCACACGACCATGGAGTTGCGGCAATGGTCATAAGGGTGAAAAAACAGTCATAAGTCACTTTTTTCAGTGCTGTTGTAACTTTGAATGGCCACTAAATGAACTGCTGTAAGTCGAGGACTGCCTGTAATTACCAAACATTATCAGGGATAATTACAAGGCTCTCATAAAACTAAATCATTTGAAGGAATTTATCAACATTGTGAAACACTGATTTCAAGAGAACTCTGAAGCTGGTTGGATTATCAAGGAATTTCTTTTTAGTGTTAAGCACTTTTATGATTTTTATGTTGGCTGGATGGGATTTTATGTAAGTTTATTGTTATTGATTGTTTTATCAGATGCTGTTTAAATTCACATCGAGGGGTATCATTTATCACTTTTCGTTTACTATTGTATCATGCACTGTCTTAGGCTGATGTGTCAGGACAATGCAAATATACATTTGATATTAGCTAAATATCCAGAAGTATCATCTCTCCTATTTGTTTTTTCTTCTTAGCATTTTTCCTGAAGATGCCGGGTGCACTTTTTCAAATCAACCAAGTGTTGGCTCATTGATTGTGACAGGAATTGACCAACTGTTTGCCATCTGAGCATGATGTTAGATCTGCTAATATATTGAAACAAAGAGACTTGTGGCATATTAACATTAAGTACAACTGAACCCAGTGGATACCAAAGGACAATTTTTCATGAACGCTTCTGGTTCATTTTTTTTGTCCAGTAATTTCAGCAGGTTATTTTGGCCATTACCTATGTACTGTATGTACTAGTGCTGTAATCATAAGAAAAATATCTTCAAATACATTCTACATTATGTGTATGTGTATGCGCACGAACACCTATGCATGCGTGCCTCCGAGATAGTGTTGGCTCCTGGTGAATGCCTGGGCAAATCCCTGCAGTTTTCTTGGCAAGCTTTCAGAAGAGGGTTGCTTTTGCCTACTTCCTAGGGCTGAAAGAGAGAGATAATGGTCACCCAGTTGGCTTTGTGCCTAGGGCAGGACTAAAATTCACAGTCTCCCAGTTTCTAGGCTGGTGCCTTAACAATTACATTAAATTGGATCTGCATGATATATCTCTGCAGTATTCATTTAACAGTTTAGCCATGTTTTTATAGATGGTTGTGAGCCACCTAGAATCACTGTATGAGATAGGTGGACATATAAGTCCTGTAAATAAACAAATGGAATTATTTGATTCATATTTATATAATTCAGGTTGAGTAAGAAAAGTTCACAGAACCTGCCTATATGAATTTATTTGCTGCTGGGTAATTATTTTTTGACATGACATTGAATTTATATTTGGTCTCAGCTATTTTGGTTGTATTAATGAATTTATTCCTAAAACGTTTCCTATATTTAAAAAAAAATCATCTTTGGATACAGCATTGAAGATAGATGATTAAAAGGGTGTATCTTTAAGATTAAATATGCACCTTTCTGTATACTTCCTATTTTCACCAAAACCTCTTTCTCTGGGCTTTTGGATCAGAATGAACAGAGTTCTCAATCAAATGGGTTTTAATATATTTTAGTTTTAACTGCTATTTTATTGCCTTAGTTTTTAATGGTACTTGTTGTTTTCTTTTATATTCATTGTTCCTTTGTTTTTGTATTTGCTCTCCAGAATCATGTTGCCTAAGCTGGGCAACCATATCAATGCTTAAAATAAACGAATACTGATTTTAACAATGTTTTAATCTGTGTAGTTTTAACATTTTAATTATTTTTTACTTGCTTTATAACTCGTAAGCCGCCCAGAGTTACCTTGTAAAGGAAGACGGAGATCATACCAATTTAATAAATAAAATAAAAATGGATCTGCTGCAATTTCCCCCCCCCCAAACATGCATAAAGCTAAGTGCTCTAATAGAAAGGAATGTTAAACCTTCTTTGAATTTAACACGCACGCTTTCAGTATTTGCAGATGATGATGGCCGAGAGTTGGGGACAGAGCTGATAACAGTGGAGATTTTCTACCCAGACAAATACTAACTTTAAAAGACAGATTTTCCCCAAGAACCTCAAGAGTTCTTTGTTGGCTTGTTTGCCTACTGGTGTCCTACAGCGCCCTATGGACACCCAGGTCTGATGAATTCTAGCCTAATTGGTCAGAGCTGGGGGGGGGGGAATTGTCCAGGAGCAAACAGAAGGAAAAAAGAGAGAAGAAAGATAGTAAAGATAAGAAGAGAACCCAGGCAGGCAGGCAGGCAGGCAAGAGCTTTTGATACCTTCTATTTTGTGGAGGCTCAGGGAGACATCCCCTCCAGTGGTTGACTTCTGCAAGGTGTGATTCATCAGGACGGGGACAGATACTGGAGCAGAGGAAATAACACAATCTGCAAATAGAAAGGTCACTATGTAGGGTCACTGGGAAAGGGCCCCCTGCCTCTTCTTTCACCCACAGGTTTTCTTGCTATTAGAGGACACATCCATAGTAAGATCACATTCATTTTATGCATCTGTCACAGATCTATGTCTCCCACTCCCACTGTGCTTGCTACTTCACTAGGCTGCCTATTTCAGTTGAAAAGCATGTGACAAGATGCCAGACACTAGTTGGTTGAAGGTGGTTAGAGTTGAACAGCACTTGGATTTTTATTTCCAATTGGAGTTTTGGAGCAGAAATGGAGCACCTGACTGTGTGAAACATGCTAAAGAAGCCGCACTCCTTCCTGGAATATTAGAGCTATCTCACCCGGCTGGTTTAAGGTGGTCTGCATGAGTACATTTATACTCCCACAAGCTCTAAAGCATCTTTTGGCAATTAAATTCAAAGTGTTGCACAATCTTAAGCAGTACTGCATTAAAAAAAACAACACCCCTTTTATCTCTATCTTCCAATACAAATAAATCTGACATGCAGTTATCATTAACAGGATAATGTAAAAGATCCCGAGAAATAGTGGCTGCATTAAATACATCTGTAGAAAGGCTCTCAGCCTCCTGGCTAATCAGTCCATATTCCATCTGCATGTACTTTCAGCAGATTGAAATTTCCATTGTAGCCTAATGGAGGTTTTTGGAAATGGCAGGCCTACAAAAAGCCCTGAACTGATGATGCTGCTTGCTCACTGTATGAAATCTTAGCAGGGATCCTTCACAATTACTTTGTTTCTGCAAAAAGACAATGGGTCTCATGTTTCAAATCACAGTTTACCCCAACACAATGCCCTCTAAATAAGACGAATTAAAAATCCCATCCCACCATAGTTCTTGCAACATTTTAATGTTGCTCTCTCCTTGCTTTTTAATCATAATATTTTAATTGCTTTATTTTTATATTACTGTTCTATAGTTTTTTTGTTGTAAGCCATTCAGAATTATATTTTGTGAGATATGCAGCTATATAAATATGATGAATGAATGAATTGATTAATAAAAAGACAAAATATTGCTTCTAAGCCACTTCTCCCACAGCACTAGTGATCCCCAGTACATGAAATATACCATTTTTCTTCTGTCTGTTCAGCAGAAGGATAATAATAATCACAATGCTCAGAAAAAGGAGAAACCCCAGAATGATGCAGGTGATCTGCAGGTTCCGATCTGTTGATGTTGTTTTCATGACTTCAGGAGTTGTAAAAGCTGCAAATGGAAATGTTGATAGAGATGAGAAAATGGAGGAAGAAAACTGCTTTCTGAAGCAGTGTGTGTATGTGTGTGGAGTGGTGGTGGTTGGCTCTTGCTTAATATGAGCAAATGTATATACAGCTTAATATTTTGTCCAAATCTGTGTTCCAAAAATAAGTTTTTATTTTGCTACTTCAGTCCCAGGTGCTTTAAAAGGTATTTAAAAGGTCTTTGGGTGATGTTTTGGAGCTTGCAGTTTATCCAAGGATGCTGAGGTGATTTGCGTCTTTCATTCTGTATTATAGCTGTCCTGAACTGAAAATACTCAGTGGGAGTTCTCTCATGTTTTCCTTCACCATTTAGCTGGAACATGGGAAGACAAAGGCTGCCAGCTGTCAGAACTGAGACTGAGAAAGTGAAATTCAATTACACTCTTAGCCATGGAAATTTTCTGGGTGTGGGTAACTGAACCATTCACTGCCTTTAGCAAAACCAACTGCATGGGGGGGGGATTTTACTGCAGAGAAAAATGAGGGGAGATTCTTTATGTAATCAGCCTTGAGCTGTTTGAGAAAAGGCAGGATCAATTTTTTTGTTTGTTTATTTGTATCCCGCCTTAATTATTTTTACAAATGATTTAAGGTGGCAAACATATCCAACACATATTCCTCCTTCTCTTTTCCCCACAACAACAACCATCCTGTGAGGTGAGTTGGGCCGAGAGAGAGTGACTGGCTCAAGATCGCCCAGCTAGCTTTCACGGTTAAGGTGGGACTTGAACACATGGTCTCCTGTTTTCTAGCCTGCTGCCTTAACCACTAGACCAAACTGGATCTCTTTTACTTTATTTTCTATTTAATATAATAAAATTATTACTCCCTTTCATCTCATATCTAAAGTTAGTATAAGACTCTTACTCTTCACTCAAGAGAATTTCTCCAAATATTTCCTTTATTTAAAACGAAAATCTGACAACAATTTCTTTACCATCAGATTAAATGAGAATCCAGGGAACAGAAAATCCAGAAGGAATCTCTAGTACAGTGTCAGAAAAAGATGCCCATAAAATGTTGTGGTACTACTTTTATTATAATAACATACCCAACCAAGCACACAAACCTGGTCTGTAAGTACCAATATCACATTGGGGACATAGACTAAGAATGGAGCTGGGTAAGGGATGCTTTCAGAGAAGTCTAATCAAAAAGTATCTGAAAAGAAATTATATGGAAAAACCAAAGCATTATTAAAGAACATTGATTTTATCAGAATGTCCTGAAAGAGCCTATGAATAAGACCAGACAATTTCAGAATTGAGCAATAGAAGTATTTCCACCTGCAGCTCCCACAGAAAACAATGACTCATGACACATCTGCATTCTGATATCTGATGCAAGTATATTAAACTGTGGCATTTATATGAAATTGTTCCCATCCATGGGCCATCAAATGCATTGCCTGCAAACTATGCTGAAAACACTTTCAACAGCTGGAAACAGACAAGCCAAACCACAGCATCTGAAGAGACACAAGTTATTTACCCCACTTATTTCTCAGTTTATCTTGGTTTAGAAAAGTGTCTATTACAATTGAAATGCTACTTGGAAGGATAATACAAGATCAAAAGGTCAAGTTCTCCTAGACTGGCAATATAAACAAATGTAAGTTCATTTTTGGTTCCCTCAAAAATTGTTCATTTTGATTTTATCTTAATTATCCTTGTTTGTACATGGATTAATGAAACTATCTGGTAGAAAAATGACAATAAAAAGAACATAGGTTGAATAATTTCTCCTTATTGACTTATCTGACCTTTAGCCAGATATTCAGCTGCTGTCTTCAGATCAATGCATGAACTTTGTGGGTTCATATACAATCAGATATATGATTGTAAGCCACCCAGAGTTACTCTGGGTAAGATGAGTAGCCAGTACATTTTACAGATAACAAACAAATTTTCGCTTTCCCCAGCTTTGAAGCTCCAGACTGGGCTCTTATCTTTTTCTCTCTCCTTTTTTTTTCATGTTTATTCCTTGGGAGGACCACCTTTTTCAGTTGTGCCTTCTCTTTCTAGGACCTTTATAACTAAAGCTGCTCAGTTAGTGGCATCCAGGGTTCATCTTAACTCTCTGATTTTCTGTCTTCAGAGGAGCTCAGCTCAGAGGTGAGGTTTTACTTTCTTCCAAAATGCATCATAAAAAATAACTTCTAGGGAACTTTTTCACTCAGAAGTTCTGAGACTATAGGTTCTGACCTCCTGAGAAATAAACAGATTAGAGCCACGGGTCACAATTAGATCTGCCCAGGTAGAGTGGGAGGTCAACATTTGCTATGGGCTTTGATCCAGCTTTTGCCTGTGAAACCCCAGTCAATAGTGGATAGATGTGGTATCACATATTTAGGAACTGTAATTGAATTTTAATTATTAAAACTAAAGTGGTATATTTCTTATTTAACCTTAAGAGCAATTAAATGAATATATTGATTCATGAAGTTGTACAAATGCATTTATGATTTTGGAAATCATTCTAATGCAAAGTTTAGGAAGTACCAATTCAGTCTATTGCCAAATGTCAGTCAGATTGGAATTTTGCTTCTGACTGTTTGTACCACTAAGATGAGTTGGGATTAAGCCAAAAGATATAGTTGATAAAGAAAGAAAAAAAACCACCACTCAAAGTGAATTGCATATAGTGAGCTTTTAATGAGCAGGCAATCTACAACAGGTTTGTTTAAGTAATTGCACTGTGTGCAACTGAAGTACTTTAAAGAGATTTCACTTACAGAGACTGGGTAGATGGGAGACTGAAGTCACAGTTTCTTTTTCTGTTGTATCTGTAACAGTTCGGACGTCCAGTGAGTCTGAAATTATAAAAGGATACGAAAAATAAAAAGAAAAAACAATTAACACTGGAAAAGTGGATCAGTTTCAGTTTTTTATTGAAATTTTTACAAAGAGCATAAAAACTAACATTAATAACAAGTAAAGGGAGACAAGAGAAAAAAGACAAAAGATAAAATGCAGAAAGAAAGAATATAAAGAAATAGAAAATTTTTCTGATTTCCTTTGCAACAAATATAAGTTATAAGTTATCTCTTACTTCCCGATTGCAAAAGAAAGTTCACCCTTTTGTATTATTCAGGTTTGTTTTCTAATCACTGAACCCCAAATCATAAGTGCAATTTTTTTCAATTTTATTCAAAAAGTCTATAAAAAATTTATAGTCAACCATAAATGTAGACACTGTTTATTTTCTCTAATTGAAGAACTTAATTTGGCAGTCTCCACAAGTTTCATCATCTTCACCAACCAGTTCAAATTTAGACAAATAGGGATATACCGAGTCTTAGCTTGCCCAGACTGTATATTCTAAGATAATTGTGCACATCAAGAAGAAACAGCATTCTCCCAGGGAAAACAAACCTTAACCTCAGCACATATCTCAGGGGCTCAGGATTATAGAGCGTGTATGGGTTTTGCATCATGAACATTGTTGTATGGATCAATAGATCAGAATCAATAAAGGAATGAAACACATCAGAGATTTGGAGCAAAACAACCTTTCCAATCAAAGCCATCTGAAACCTCCTACAGACCACAATAGCTAATATGATAGCAGGCTTCTCACTTTCCAAGCAAGCTACTTTGGCTAATCTGTCACACAGTTAGGACATTTGCAGATGGTAATGGTAAGACAGTTGCCAAATGGCATCTCAAGTGCCCTGTGGTAAGAATGCACCCCCCCAATCCTTTTTACTATACCCTTCCCCAAATCACAAGAATAAAAATCCTTGCACTCATCAAATCAATTTGTCAGCTGTCCCAGAACTATATGCTGCTGTTGGTTCTGCTCATCATTAAACCTTCTTTCCTAAGCAGTCAGCCTCCATTTTATTTCCAACATCTTAGCCTCCATTTTATTTCAAACATCTTACTTCCGGTTTAGAACTGGACCTGATTTTTCTTTCAACAGCCCTTTCCAGAAAAATCAAACAGCTTCATTGTATGAAGTATATGCTGTAGCAAAAAAATCATAATTACCATCATACAGCACTGATAAGCAAGCAGCCAGAAGAGATGGCATTGATGCCTCTGCCTTTTAACTTAATATTTGCCATTCACCCTTATTCTATCTACTACCCTTATTCTATTCTATCTTCCTTATTTTTGTGTTCCTTTCCTTTCCTTTCCTTTTCAGGTTTAAGGACACATTCACGCATATCCACTGTTTCCCTATGTCTTTAATTCTGCTGACTTGAAGTGGGGAAACAAAGAGCAAGAATGCTCACGGGTACTCACAGGTCCTGCAGTGGCAAAAAATAAAATTTTAAAAAACCACCCCACTTCATATAGGTAAAGGAAATTATTTACCTGTACTCCTCCAGCCTTATTACTTCATATTTCATTTGTCTGACTATCTGCCAAAAAATCATGACAGCTCCTCTGAGGGCTTAAGTACTTTCAAGCCACCTTTCCCCTTGAAAGACCTGCTAGTATGGCTGCAGCCTAAGTGCCAAGTAGTGGGGTGAGGAAGGATCTCTGTAAACAAGGAAAGGTTAGTCCATAAGCTCTACAGAGCTGCAATGTGCCAAAAAGCAAACCAGATTCCTGGCTGGGCTCCTCCCTTTCAAAGATATTCAAATTTCAAATACTCAACACTAATGCTAATACCCAGCATTAATCAGTTCAGCTACTGAGCTGAGGGACACAAATGATGCCACAGGGACACAAAGCCAATACACAGAACAATGCATGTATTGTGTGAAAATTTACCTTAAGTGCAGGATGGACAATATTACTGTTAGCAAGAGACACAATTGATTGAACAGCCATTATCCTCAAATGCTCAATACATGGCTCAGCTTGTATCACTCAACAAATATCAGCTTGCACCAATGAAAGTAGAATGCCAATGATCTGTCTTAGGCTTTGTGTTATATTTGGACTTGAAATAAAGCAACCTGGGGACATTTATCAAATTTGCAGATGACACAGAACTAAGTGACTAACAGTACAAAATGCAGAATCAAAGACAGAATTCAAAACAATTCTGACAGATGGAACCCTGGGCCCAAAGCTATCCAGATGAAATTCAAGAGAGAAATGTCAAGTTCTACAACTCGAATAGTAAAACATCCCAATTATAAGGCCAGCTAGGATATAATAAATGTAAAAATAATTTAATTTTCCTAGTGGCTCACAAGTTGAACATGTTCCTTTTCAGTCAGCATTGAAACCTGAGCATGGAAAGTTGGGAACTGAACCCACATTGTCACTCTTGTAGGTTACTGATGATAGCGCTTCAAAAGGGGGAGAGTGACCCTCTGCAGCCTTTAATACCATTGACCATAATATATGTGGTCAGTTACAGTTGAGGTGGGGGGGAAGGGATTAGATAAGCTGTAGAGCTCTTCTATATGGGTGTAGAGACCTGGAGAGGTGGTCTTGAAGCAAATGTTCAGAAATCATTACATAAACAAAAAAGAAGCATTCTTTATGTCCTGGGAGGGGAGAGAATATTTAGAAGATGCTTACTACTCCCTGAGGAAATACACAATCAGACTCTCAAGATTTTGTTATTATAGCCTATCTTAATAAAGCATAGTTCTAGTCTTCCTGTGGTGTCACTTTCATGTCCTGGTTTACCTTGTAGGGCTAGTAATGAGATGCCACAGGCTCTCTCCTATCTTATTTAACATAAAACCACTGGAAAAGCTGTTCAACTATTTAGAGTAAGGTATTGCAGAGATGATCTTGGAGATGATCTATAGAGATGATCTTGGAGAAACTAAGCTGAGATGATGGTTGCAACAACACGTTGACTGAGGAACAGAGAAAGTGTGAGAAAGAAACTGAGACCGACTACTCACTAATTCACTAGTATAAAAGGGAGGGAGAGGAAAACTCAGTCAGGGTTTCAAGATTCTGTTGCTATAACTTATCTCAATAAAATCTAATTCCAGTCATTCGTGGAGTCATTTTTCTGTCCTGACTTACCTCAGAAATATTAACAATATGCAGATGATACTCAGTGTTACATTTGTACTTCAGAATGTGTGGGTGATGCAATAAAAGTCTTGAACTGTGTCTGGAGGCTGTATTGGTCTCAATGGAGAGAAACAGGCTTAAAGTCAATGTTAATAAGATAAGACAGTTATGGTTTCAGAAGCAATTTTATTTTGAGGAAAGGGGGTGCCATCTTTTGTTCTGGACAAAGATTTGTGGTGAAATATAACTGCTTAAAATGGTAATGTGATGTTTGACTGTGTTAAGAGAAGCATAGTGTACAAGAACTTAAGAAGTAATCATTCACTTCTCTTCTGCACTGGTCAGGCTGCAGGCAGATTATCAAGTCCAGTTTTAATGCTACATTTTAAGAAGGATTTGAAGAATCTGGAAACCAAGTCTTACAAGTAATGGCCCAAAGACCAACATATTTTTAGTCTTGAGAAGAGTAGACTAAAAGAAGACATGATAGCCTAGGTATTTATTTATTTAGAAAATTTATATGGCCACTGAACTCGTTCTTGCTGTCTCAGGGTGGCTTATAAAAATAAAACCCCAATACAAAAGCTAATTTAAAATTCAAGCAGAGAACAGATCAGATGTATCTCCTATTGCTTTAGAAAGCAAGATTAAAAGCATTACAAAGGAAACTGAAGATTTTGCCTAAGCATTAGTGAAAACTTTCAGATAATAGCAATGCAATAGCACCTAGACTTATATACCGCTTCACAGTGTTTTACAGCCCTCTCTAAGTGGTTCACAGAGTCAGCGTGTTGCCCCCAACAATGTGGGTCTGCATTTTACCGATCTCGGAAGGATGGAAGGCTGTGTCAACCCTGAGCTGGTGGGAATCAAACTGCTAAACTGCAGGCAGCCGGTAGTCAGCAGAAGTAAATAATAAAATGTATCCAGCACTACTAAACATGAGGATTTTTCTTCATTGGACAATCCAATTCCCCAATGGATAAAACAAATTCACAAAACCATTTCATAATAACCCATATCAAACTTGGCACTAAATCTTCCTCTAATTTTTAATTAAAGTAGCTACAAATCTAATTTAAATAACCTTCTGACTGCTACCGTAGTTGGTGTTCATGGATGCACTCTGCTAGTCTTCCGCCTGCCTATCCTATTTAGTGGCAGTTTGTCCTTTGACTCTATGTTGTAGATGACTCATGTTTTTTATTCTTGGGCTACTGGGTCTTTTGGTTTACCTAATATGTTTTGGAGGGCTTTAGTTAGTTTGTGTGCTATGGTAAGCTGTGTGTCTGTTGGTTGTTTCTAAGATGTTTTTGACATCTGACAGTGTTAGAATAGAATAGAGCTGAAGGGTCTTCTAGTCCATCCCCCCGCTCAAGCAGGAGAACCTATACCATCTCAGACAAGTGACTGTCCAGTCTCTTCTTTAAAACCTCCAATGATGGAGCGCCCACAACCAGGTTGTTCCACTGGTTAATTGTCCTCACTGTCAGGAACTTTCTCCTTAATTCCAGGTTGCTTCTCTCTTTGATCAGTTTCCAACCATTAGCCTTTTTATAGCTTGCATTGACTGTGTACACTTGACTCTCCACCCACTGGTGCAAGTAATGAAACCAACTGCTCAGGGAGGAAAAAAAACCATGTAGAATAGTGTCCCCCACACACGTCCCCTTGTAGGCAGTCCAAAAGGATACTATGACCTATGGTATTGGATGTTGCTCAGAGGGGTTGGGATGGTTATACTGTCCTGCCACAGGTCACCAACATAAGCAATCAGTGCTATCTGGGTCCCATATCCAGGCCTGAACCCCAATGAATATTAATTAAACATGAAACACAAACAACAGAAATTCACAAACCTAAACAGATCACACCAGCATCTTCTTTGTGTCCACAATCATGGCTCCTATCAGACGGACAGTCCCATAGATACAGTTCATCTCCCAGGCATTTCACTTCATCCAAATGGATGGGTCCTGTCCCCTTTGGGAAATGAGAGCCACTGAGAGCCCGAAAGGCTGAACCACAACCAAGTTGCTGACACACAACTTCAGCATCAACCAAGTCCCAGTTGTCATCGCATACAGTGCCCCAGGTACCCATGACTTCCAACTCGACTCTGCCTGAACAGTTGCTTCCTCCATCCATCAGACGTAATTTTTGAATTTCTGCAAGATAAGAAGTTGTGATATTAAAGATAACCAGTGGTCATGCAATTGTAGACTGGAAAAAATAGGAAGATAATAAATATAGCTGGAGGAAATCTACAAGATTTGCTATTCTAAATTTTTTCGTTCATTACGAGGTACTTGATTTGCAATGTAAGGTGCTTTTTAGATGAATGCCTCTTAGCAATGTCAGTCAAAAAAAACGTAATGCAGCTATTCTGATTTGTTTTCTTTGACAGATTTTTGCAGTCAGGGAAGGATGGAAGAACTGTGGGATAATTACAAATACATGTATGAAACATGATAACTGCATGATGAAAATCTTCACCTGAAACCATCTCAAACTGGTGTGAAACATGTAATACTTTGAAGATTTCTGAATGAAATGGATGAATGCCTAAAAACAGAAAGCCTATTTAGAGTCTGTGGACTTTTTTCCACTGCTATTTGAAACGTTATGAATCCTTGAGACAGTGGAGAACAACACATTTGCCTGTACAACTGTTGTTTCATGTCACTGTCAATCATTTGCCTTCCCACTAAGGCAATGGGGCACAAAGCCTAACATATTTCATACATTCCTGATGGTGTAGGAATAAGGGAGACAAACACAACATTAATAACAATGCAGCTAAGGAGAGTTTAAATATGTCTTACTCATGGGCTGGGTACAAGACGGGGCTATTATCATAACAGGAACATGTTGCGAGGGTGTATTTGTGCTACAGTTAAGTACAAGTGGGAAAAGCTCTAAGTGACTGTCAAAAGAAGATAGTAGATTATTTTTATTCCACTTCATATTATCTTATAACAATTCAATGCATGGTGAATGAACCATAAGAGACTCTCCTTTTCTAATTTCCTATTTGCAGGCAAGTGATAGTTCCATTTATACAATGAAGTTCTACCGCCCACCCCAGTAGTAATAGTAGGGTACTACATTTATCCCACCTAATAATAGGAGTTTAATATTCATTCATTAAGATCAGTGTCTACACCTAACAGCAGAATGAAGTGGCAGTAAAGTGAATTGTACCACGTCAGATGATAAGCAGTTGACTTTTTGATTGCTCTATCATGCACCAAAAGTTCCTGCTAATTAAAAAAAACCAACTACCTATTAGAAAAAAATATTTAAAGTTGGCTCTATTGCAGTGTTTCTCAACCTTGGCAACTTTAAGATGTGTGGACTTTAAGTCCCAGAATTCCCCAGCCAGCATAAGTGACATATCTTAAAAAGTTGCCTGGGTTGAAAAACACTGCTCTATTTTTTTTAACAATCAGAGAATGTAGAGAATGTGAAATGCTACAGCCGATTGTTTCTCTTTCAGGTATCATCATCCACTTCATTCTGTGCTTGTTGTGCCAGCCATCTTAAGTACAAAGAAACCAAAGGCTTTAACAGCACAAGGGGATCCATCTGAAATATGTTCTGATAGCGGCAGAATCCAATCATTGAGGAATCTCTCCAACCTGAGTTTTAGTTGAGAGACATTCTCTTGATAATGTAGCATATAGGATGGCAAAATGTCTTGAGGATTTGAGAGTGTTTTGTCCCCTGTTCCAGTTAAGAGCAATATGCAGAAGCATACTTCCTTTCCAAAGAAGTAGACAATTGTTTAAATGCTTAAAAAAATGCTTTCCCTTACATTAGATGGCACTTGAGCACAAAGCAGCAAGTGACAATCAATTTTGCTTTCTACCAGAGCTTTTAATAGCTAAGCAAGGCATAAGTGGAAATTGTATATAATGATTCACTGCCCTTCTATCACACATACACACACTTCAGTTGGATTGACAAAATGAATGTTCCAAGGTGGATTAACTATTAGGGATTTCATAATACAGCTAGTCCTTGCCTTACAACAGTTCGCTTAGTGACCTTTCTAAGTTACAACGGCTTTGAAAAAACTGAATTATGACTGTTTTTCACACTTATGACCATTGCCACATCCACATGATCACATGATCAAAATTGAGACACTTGGCAACTGACTCATATGCATGACGGTTGCAATGGCCTGGGCTCATGTGATCACCTTTTGCAACCAAAGTCAATGGGGAAAACAGTATCAGCTAACAACTGTGTTGCTAAGTTAACAACTAAAATGATTAACTTAACAGCTGTGGCAAGAAAGGTCATAAAACGGGGCAAAACTCACTTAACTTAGCAACAGAAATTTTAGGCTCGATTATGGTCATAAGTCAAGGACTAACTCTATCAAAAAATAGAATCTGCCAAGAACCACCCTAGTTTAGGCTGTGGTAGAAATCCCCAGCACCACCCAATGGGTCTCCAAAAAGGTCACTAAAAAAGAAATAAAAATCATTCTCCCCGCCACCACCACCCCAGTCCTCTTATCAGTGAGGTTGGGTAAACACAAACTACCACCCACACAGCTTCCTGCCTCTTTGATAAAAAATGTCACTGAGGTGAGTGTGCATGGAGAACAGGTAACCTCAAATACCACTGCTGAGGTAGACGCCTCTGCCTGGGAAGAATCCCAGTGGGGCACCCACTGAGCACCACTCCACAACTGGAAATAGGGGTTGCATTCCTGGAAAACGCCAGCATAATTTCTCGTACACCAGTTCTTTTTCAAACAGGAAAACAGATTATATTCCTTGACAATCAGGAGCAGATGGGACAGATGTAGTGAAAATTGGTCAGCCCGTTCTCATCCAATCTCTATGCACATGGATTTTGGAAAGCAATGACAGGGCCATGCAGACTTTTAAATCAATGGTACATTATCATCATATTTGGGATGCTTTTGTTCTGAAGAGTCTGTCTTCCATCAATGGTCAGAATAAAGCAGTCAGATGAAGGAAGATGCCTGGAGACCCTTATATCTCATTCTGTGCCACTGAAGAAGCTTACCCCTCTACTGATGACAGTGGCATATGGAACATTAAAACTTGGAATGTAAGAGAAAAAAGAAGCAGAGAAAATGCAGAGTGAATAAGAGATTCTTTTGGAAGTGGAGAAGAATAAACAAGGACCAGCCAGCAGAGAGAGACTAGAATTGAAAATGAAGGAGTCTTTTAAAGATTTGTATGTGAATTATAGACACAATAGTCAACATTAACAGCTTGCCTTAGCATGAGGATGGTCCACTGACCATTTCTCAAGAAAAGGACTGCATGATGTTGTCTTCTTTCTCCACTCCCAGCCCACTAGGAAGGCAACTTCTGCATACCATTTCCTGCCACATACCTAAGTAGTGTTTTTAACTCGTGTCAGTCCAAGCATTTTTCATTTTAGCAAAGACAAACATCTCCATTCCATTTGGTTGTTGAGTATAGTGACAGGAGCACTCCCTCCAATCGCCAATCACTGCCATCTATGGCCATATTATTTTTAGAAGTTCACCAATGAGAAGGTGAAAAGCAGTGCTTTTTCTTTTATAAGTTCAGTCATGGAATGGTGAAAGAGAATTTTTTCCTCCTCCTCCTCCTCCTCCTCCTCCTCCTCCTCCTCCTCCTCCTCCTCCTCCTCCTCCTCCTCCTCCTCCTCCTCCTTCTCCACCACCATCACCACCACCAATCAGGGCTCATAGTAAATCTAGTCTGTGCATCAAGCCATCGTCTTGGCCAAAACAGAGAAAATTCAGAAAATTTTCTGAATTTCTTAAGCCTGCTTCATTTCCACTCATCTTATGAGTAGAAGCTGAACAGCTTTAAGGCTTCAGTACAGAAAAGCCATAACAATAAATTAAGGAAAAGGAGGTCATAAATGCTGTGGAGAAGTTGAAAAATGGCAAATATGCCAATACAGGATAGTGTAATTTGAAATGTATTGTAATTCATAAGTAATTTGCTTATGGAACTGCTGAGCAACTAGTAGTATTGTGCAAAAGGTTGCATCTATGCCTATCAGCCTGGAGAGTGATGTTACAGATAATCCTCGACCTATGGCTACAATTGAGCCCAAAATGTCTGTTGGTACTCTGAGACATTTGTTAGTGAGTTTTGCTCCATTTTATGACATTTCTTGCCACAATTGTTAAGTGAATCACTGCAGTTGTTTAGTAACATGATTGTTAAGTAAATCTAGCTTCCCCATTGACTTCGCTCATCAGAAGTTCATAAAAGGTGATGATACGACCCAGGGACATTGCAACCATAATACCATATATATGAGTCAGTTAGTTACCAAGTGTCTGAATTCTGATCATGTGACCATGAAGACGCTGCAATGGTCATAAGTGTGAAAAATGGTCATAAGTCACCTTCTTCAGTGCTGTTGTAACTTTGAACGATCAGTAAATGATCTGTTGTAAATCAAGGACAACCTGTACTGTTTCCTTGCACAAAAGGGAAAGTAGTAGCAAGAATGAATGTAGTAGAAACAGAAGAGAAAGAATCAAGAATATATGGGGAATGAATAAATAACAACTGAGTAAAAAAAGTGAGTGATCAATATGAAAGATACCCGTGTTTTTTTAAAGTCAACATCCAAAGCACTTCCTTGGGATTCCCCTTGTGAGGGAATAGCAAGGAATATAAAGACATCACAGGACCAACAAAGTCACTTTTTGAGTGATTCTACAACAATTGAAGTCTTGCCCAAAGAAGCTGCTTGCCCAACAGGCTTTGTTATTTTGTAGCTGGGCAACCTAATTTTCCCCCCAATTATTAAAATCAAAAGCTTTATTCTGATATCTGATGCTTGATTTTTCTTTGCCTTCCTTTCATTGCTTCAATCTGAATAAATTCATTCTTAGCTTCATTATATAGTAATATAGAGGGTTACTGAGGTACGGGGGAGGGATGAAATATGAATCTCTGAAATAAATAAAAAGCAACTGCTTAGTATTAAAGTACAAATTAAAACTCATATTCGCTGCTCCAGTTCACTCCAACCTGGTGTGCTTTTCACTTTCAGCCACTTCTTTTCTCCACTTCCCAGGTGATTGGAGTAACTGGTGGAGCAGAATAATAGTGAGACCCTTTCTGTTCTTCCCACCCTATTTTTTTCCCTCCTTCTCCTGCCCCCTGAAAGCGATCCAATGGGCAAAATTAATTGCTGATTTGAGGAGGGAAAAAAGATAAGCGGCAGATTGAGACCATTTCCTTATTGGTATTTTGCAGCTACGATCCATCCTTTACAGTGCTGAAATAATTGTAATAATGAAGGCTTTCAACCATTTCAGTGTTAGTTGGATGAAATTGTAAAATAGTATAAATCACTAGTGAGGAACTGGCCCAAGAAGCAGAGCAGCAAAGATCATTCAAAAGATTTCATACACGTAGAGTTTTACAGTGTGCAACTTAAATAAGGAGATTACTTGCTAGTTGATCCTGACATGTGCATCTCCAAAGAGTTGGTGAACCATGTCATCATATCCACAAAAATCTATCCGCATGGTACACAGAGTACACAGTAACAATGGAGGAACATAGCAGGGATGTAGCAGTGTGTGGTCCAAAACATCAAACTGGCCACAATGAATATACTAAACAGATGGAGCTTTGATCACATAGCCAGCACCACCATCTTCACTGTTTGGACTCTACCCTATAGACACCATGATACCATGGATAGAAATAGGCTTGTGAGTCATTCCTTATTTCTACATGCTCTGCATCAGGGCTCCAGGCCTGCTAAGTAATATTTGTCCTCTCATCTTTAGAGCAAAACATACCGTAGGTTTAAAAAGGTTCTTCCTAAGTAAAGTTTTCCCTCCCATGTTTTTACCTGGTTTTGCAGTTGTGGTGTTGTTGCTGGTATTTCTGAGAGCAGGAGGTTCGCTTGGCTTGGCTTTGACTGAAATTAAAAGAGAATTTAAAGTGAAATGTCACCAATATGTCACCCCAGAAAACCACTTCCATCCTTAACCTAAAACAATAGAACACCCACAAATAATCTGAAAGAAAGCTGTTGTATCTAATTTAAAACTTGTTCAAATTTGAGAAACAATATTTGGTACATTTTGAGTAATAAACTCTTAAAAAACCCAATCTCATGTTTGGAATATTTTTGAAGGCTTTTTCTATTAGCAGGTACTATTTCTTCAATACGGATCAAATTGGTCTTATACGCATCGAAGCTTTCAATTCCTTTAGCATTCAATCTGAATCAAAAAAAAAATTGAGAGGCTAGCAGTTACGTTACTGAGAAAATGGTTTAATGGATGCACAAGAACTATTCATTCAAAATACAAATGCAGAGTCTCTAGACAGGGAGATGGGTGGCATATAAACATATTAAATATAAATATATTAATTATGTAATTAATTAAATAAATCACAAATATTAAACATTTCATAGAGAGTGAGGTGAGTGGCATATTAATTTAATTAATAAATAATAAAAACTACAAAACAACATAATAATGTATAAAATGTAGCAATTAAAATTGTAAACATTTCTTGTCATTTTTTCCCCAAGAAATATTTTAACCTGTTCCAAGTTAAATTCTGGTTCATGTCACTAGAAGGCAAAATCACGAAACTGGGTCTCACTTACTTTGGCTATGCCATGCGGGGGAATTCAGTGGAGAAAGCAATTATGTTTGGAAGAGTTAGCGGTAAAAGGAAACCAGGCCATCAAAGAACATGGTGGATGGACACCATCAAAGCTGACACCAGCCAGAGCATAGAAAAACTCAAAGAAGCAATGCAAGATTGGAAGACGTGGAGAGACCTTGCCCTCTAGGACCGCCAAGAGTCAAACACGACTGAATGAATATCATCATCATCATCATCATCATCATCAATATCATCATCTACTTACATGAAATGTCAGTGCTCGCTGTAAAAATGAAACTGCAATAGAAGTTTATTTTAAATATTTCCCATTTCTGATTTTTATTCCAGTTTACCTGCTGCTCAGAACCAAAGATTATTTTGAAAATGAAGTGCCAATGTATTATGAGAGAGTACTACAAAATTAAATGCGGCATTTGATTAAGTAGTCAGTAATTCCTGCAGCCTAACTTCAGAATAAATGTATTCATCGTGAGCTCGTTGTTTTTTTTCTGCAAACGGCTCAGAGGGTAACCTCTTAAAAAAAACAACGACCAAATCAACTGACTTTTTGTGTGACTCCAGGCAGAGCCCCAATAAGACCTATGAAATTATCAGAGCTGTATCAAGCAAAGCTTAATGAAAGTATTTTTTTTAGAGAATATTGGTTATTCTCTGCCATTTGATACCCCTGTTTTATTCAGCCCATTTTCAATGGCACTCCGCAAAAAGAACACTGTATCTGTTTATGTCGATTAGAGGTAAATCATTCAGAGTCACCCTTTTTTGAGATGGGTGGATAGATAGATAGATAGATAGATAGATAGATAGATAGATAGATAGATAGATAGATAGATAGATAGATAGATAGATAGATAGATAGATAGATAGATAGATAGATAGATAGATAGATAGATAGATAGATAGATAGATAAACTTATCATCTCCAGGCAACATGGATAAATTAACTAATGAAAGATGAATGGATCTTGCACAATATGAAAACTCTAGAAAATGCACCATCCAACTAGGACAAAGCCATTCTTCTCTATTTTTTCCTATCAGCAAAGAAAAAGAATTTGCTTTAGATAGACATCTCTTTCAAAGGAGAAAAGAACTTTGGAGACGTTCCTAGGGGTGAACTATTATTGCATTTCTGCATTTGCATGTTGACCATGGGTTTGATGGAAATATCAATATTTTTTTTGGAAGGACAGTAATTTCCCTAGTGATCTGCAGCCTCCCTGGCTTCCCACACTTCCATTAAACTCCAAGAGAAAAGCCCAGGAGGAAATCCATCCAAGGTAAGCTATTTACCTTGAGTGAGATTACTATTAATGCTAAAAGGGAATCTGCCCTTGAGGAGCAATTGGAGATTTTTTTCTTCTTCTCCTCATTTCAGGTAGATCATGGCAGATTTTAGCTTCTATTTTCCTATACCAACCTCCCCCCCCCCCTTATTATTCAGATGCTTTTGCTCTTGATTAACAACAAAAGCAGGTCCCAGTGGGAGATCATTCTGAAATTTTTGCAGTGTTAGCATCTGAACTCAAACTAAGTATATGCATGATATGAAATTAATTTAAATGACTGACATGACCTGAATGGCATTTCTACAGACTATGCAAATATGCATGCATTGTGGAAAGTGGATTTTGTGAAAATTAGTTCTGATGCTGTCAGAGAAAGTGAGAGCAAATCTGACCATTGCAAAACCAGATAGAAATAGGTCAGCCCATTCAAAAGAGGAGGCCAAGTTGTCTGCTGTTTAGGGCAGGGATAAAATGAAACTGAAGAAGGTTTCAACATTCTTACTATAATTAAGTTGGACAGCTGAAATTCATAGAGTGGTGGCTTTCCAACTTTTTTTAAATAAGTATTACTTATTCAAAGTTCTTTCAGATTTTTTTTGTCACCTTGCCCACATGATTCCAGCCCAGTGTGATTGGGAGAGGACTAACAGTCAGTCAGTTTGGTGTAGTGTTGAAGATGCTGGCCTAGAAAGCAGAAGACTGTGAGTTCTAGTTCTGCCTTATGCATGAAAGCCAGCTGGGTGACTTTGGACCAGGCACTCTCTCCCAACCCAACCGTCAGGTACAAACAACCAGATCGACACGTATAGAATATAAACTACCTGCTTTATTGCTCAATGCCTATTTCACTGCAATCTTTTCAGGCTGGCAGTTTGCCTCTGGGAAAAAAAACTAGATAAGGTCAATGGCATTCAAGAGGGGGGCAGACCTTGCCCTCTTGCAAATAGCAATTCCAGACTGATCCCTTCTTGAACCCTCCTCCTGTCTGGGACAGGCTCTGTAGGAGATGGGCCTGAGGACAGGATCAAATGCATCATCGGTCTGGAGTCCCTACATCCCCTAAAGATACCCAAGTCTAATCCCCCTTGAAGTCCCTTGATTCTTATCTGCCGTCAATTTGCCTTGACCGTTAGTAGATCAGATTCTTGTATAGGCTGCATGGGAATAAACTTGCAGTACTTTTAACTCTATCCTGCCTCCTGGTTTCTTGTGCCAGACAGTCTCTCTCTGACACCAACTAACCCCACAGGATTGTTGTTGTGGGAAGAATAGAAAGCAGGAACATTAAAAATGTCATTTTCATTTGTTTAAAGGTGTGATATAAGGATACCTTTGCTCTCAGAATTGGCAAAACATTTCATTTTATTTTAGTACTGCATAAATAATGATATAGAAGGAAAATGTTTGAATTTACTGATCTGAAGCAAATTGCGACATCAGTATGCTAACTACAGTTTCTTTGTAATCGTTCATTTCTTTTACATTTTTTTAAACCTAAAAATACCATGTATGTTGTATTTAATCTTACAATTATAAAAGCTTATATTAACAGTTATTTAAAAACTAATTAAACATTTACTGATCTAAAGCAAATTACCACCTTAGTGCATTAAACACTTTCTCTGTAATCTTTCCTCCACACTAAAGAAACACTACACATTACATTTAATAAGTTTACAGTAACTTACTCTACAGTGTATTAACAGTTACTTATAAGACAACTAATTAAATTGCTAAATGAAAAAGTCTTTGTGTCTATTTTTTCATCTGGTTGGCTTCATCCTTTAAAACAGCATCCCCCAACCTTTCCACCTTGGTGGACCCACGGAGGCGGTGGCAGCAATGGCGGGGGGGGGGGAGAGGATGTTTCGTGCACATATGGTGCTTTCACAAATGCAGTTTCGCATGCACGCGCTCTCGTCCACCACTTCTGTGGCCCAGTTCTGAATGGACTGTGGCCTGGCACCTGGCCATGGCCTGGGGGTTGGAGACCCCTGCTTTAAAAGGCAATTGAAAACTTGTGAAAAATCAAATAGCGAGGGACCCCATCAACTTAAGACACAGTCACTTAAACCTCATTACCTTCGTCTTGAAAGTAACACCATCCTACGTTTTTTTTTTACTGGAAAATCAAGTGAGTAACAAGTTCTCCTGGAGAAGAGAAAGCAAATGACTTTTTTTTTTTTGGGGTCAATACTATTACATATTCCTGAAAATGGGCATCTTCTCCTCCAATATTCCTTTTAACTTAGATTGATGGGAATACATGTTTCTCTTTGAAAAAACTTAAAACAGAATATTTTCTCTGTGCAGGAGGGCTCTGGTCAGTAGTAGTCTGGCAGCACCTTTCCCAGCTAATAAACTTCATTAAAAGGCATAAGCTGCAGCTCACAAAAGCTTAGGCCTTTTAATAAAAATTGCTAGTTGGAGAAAGCACCACCAGACTCTCCTGATTTTTGCCACCAGCAATGAACATGGTTCTCCTCCCACAGCAGCTTTAAGTAATCTTAGGCTCCAGAGAGATGTGGCAAGTAATGCACACTTAGCTTTCTGGGACCAGGTAATACTGCCGCCTTCTTTGGATTTATGCTCCCAGAAGGAAATCTGTGGCCCTTGAAATGTTGCTAAAACCATCACCAACAATCAGGAATGACTGGAGTCAGATTCTAAGAACAAGTGGAGGAGAATCTATTGGTCTACACCAGTGGTTCTCAACCCGTTCTTCAGCACGGACCTCCCCCCCTTTAAATATTCTTTGTGGCCACAGACCATGGCGACAGATCACCAAGACTTAACTCAAGATTTAAATCATAATATTACTTCAAGCTTTTGTGGATCCCCTGTGATGACATTGCGGGGGCCCCCCAGGGGTCCGTGGACCACAGATTGAGAACCACTGGTCTATGCAGTTGAGAAAAGCAGAAAACAAATAGAATTAACCAGTGAAATATTTAAGATGCATATCACAGGATTTAGCAATTATTTAGGAAACAGCATGAACAACATATTGTAAACTAATGCTCACAAAAGAAAAAAATGAAACTTTTTTAAAAGAAAATAATAAAATGTTCTATCACTGGCATAACTCAGATTTTATTTATTTATTTAGCCACCTAACTCACACCTAGGTGGCTCTGGGTGGCTACATGGGTTTGGTTTTGCTTTTATAATTTTTAATTCCTTTTCATAATTATTAGACAACGGTTTTATCCAGTGATTATCTTACGTATTTACTGTTTTACTGGATTGTTGTATGCTATTCAGAGTCACTTATTCTGAAATGGACAGCCAAATAATTTGATAGATAGATAGATAGACAGACAGACAGACAGACAGACAGACAGACAGACAGACAGACAGACAGACAGATAGATAGATAGATAGATACTTAGATAGATAGATGCTTGTAAGATCTCAATGCAAATACAAAGAGGGCAGAATTTATATAACGATGTTGCAATGCATATTTGTCTTCGCTGCCCTCCAGATGCCCATAAAGAAATAAATATATTGAAGGACAGTAATTCTCTTCACATTTTTTTTTTCCTAGTATTTTTCCGCAAGCGAAAATGACACTTTTTGGGGGTGGATCAACTGAATTTTTATTCATTAGTTGCAACATGAATTTGATGAACCAGCTTGCCATCCAAGCCTGATGTTGTGGGCTGAGAGAGAGAATAACTGGCCCAAGCTGGCTTTCATACCTAAGGCAGGATTAGAATTCTAGAACGCCCAGGGCCTTGGTTTGTAGCTTGCTGCCTTTGCCACTAGACCAGGGGTAGGCAACCTTGGCTCTTTTATGACTCGTGGACTTCAACTCCCAGAATTCCTGAGCCAGCATGGCTGGCTCAGGAATTCTGGGAGTTGAAGTCCACGAGTCATAAAAGAGCCAAGGTTGCCTACCCCTGCACTAGACCATATTGGCTCTCTTTATCATAACAATATTTAATTTTAATTAAATGGAAATGCAGGTGGCATCAAATTCATTTATCTGGTTGTTTGTTCTTCATATACACTCGTGCCCATTATTTTAGGAGTTGCACTACAAAAGACTTGATCCAAAGCGGCCAAAAATAGTTGTGGGCCCTACAAATCCAGTGATTCTAATTTTTATAAAATATTCAGCATTAGAACGATAATAAGAAGGAGGGAGGGAGGGAAAGAGAGAGCGATGCAGCCCCACACAGAATCCATTGTCTATAGAGGCAATACCTTTATTATGCCAACTAATGTTTTTTTTTAAAAAAAAACCTTTTTGGAAATTTCTTTTGGCTTAATGAAAATAACAAGAGCCAGTTTGTAGTGATTAAGGCACCAGGGTAGAAACCGGGAGACCCTGAGCTCTACTTTTGCCTTAGGCACGAAGCCAGTTGGGTGATCTTGGCCCAGGTCTCTCTCACTCTCAACCCTAGGGAGGAAGCAATGACAAACCACTTCTGAAAAACCCTGCCAAGAAAACTGCAGGGATTAGCCCAAGCAATCTCTGAGAATTGGACGCAAATGAATGGAAGGAATATAGTTTCTTTCAATTTTTGTGTGTTATTTTGCTCTTTGCGATCAGAACAGCCTTTATAGTCTTTATACCTCATTCCAAGATAACTCAAGATCCATGCACACTATTTGCAATTCTAAATATTCCCACAGCTCGGGCCAAATTCATTAGCTCCACTGCTAAGTACAGATAAGTGTAATTGGTAAGAAACAGTGTGAAACTAGAGCTACTTCTGGAACAGAGCAAAGACCCCATAAAGCAGAGGTTCCTAAACCTTTTCCCATCACACTTCCCTTTAGTGTAATCTTAATGTACACACCTCCCCTAAAAATCCAAAAATCTATACGAACAATGAAGCTTTATTTTTAATAAGGCATAAAAAAACTTAACAAATGCAATGATTCACTTAACAACTGTGGCAACAAAGGTCATAAAATAGGGCAAAATTCACTTAACATATGTCTTGCTTAGCAAAAGAAAGTTTGGGCTCAGTTGAGGTCATAAGTCAAGGACTACCTGTATTTTGGGAAAGCTGGATTTATTGTAACAATGCACAATTAAAAGATACTTCATACTTCCCTCAGAATCTGCCTGAATCTCCCTAAGGGAGATACACTTCAGTTTGGGAAACCTGCCATAAACAAAGATATTCTCCAAAGTTTGTGAGTGGAGAGCACTAATAAATTCACAGATTCAATAAAGTCAACTTAACCATTTCATTCCAATCCTCTTTCTGTCCATGCTTTTAATGGAAAAATGGGAACAATATTTCTGTAACTGCTCAGAAGTAAAGAATCTCTTGTAGAATCTTGGTTCTGAGCCACCCCATTTTTCCTTGTCCATCAATTGAGTTTACTTGATATTCAAATTTTGATCAAATCCAGTCCAATTTCCTTAGTAGCAAAATTTATAGTTTCCTAGGCCTGTAACGCTGTTTTCATCCAGGCATTGGGATGTGACTGTATAAGGCTCATGTAATACAACTATAACATGGTAGAAATCATTAGTAAGGGTATGGGAAATGATCTAATCTATTTCAAATTTTATATTTAATTTGTTCTCAACTTGCAATTTAATAAATTGGTCCGATTTCTAAATCTAATCTGCACAGATTGCCAAATGAATTTTGAAAAAAAGCATAGTTCTACATATAGAAAATATGGAGGAATCTATGAATTGCCTCAAAATCTTTAAAAAAATTATTTGTAGAACATGTGTGTGTGTGTTTTTAAAAAATTCCGAGATGTAAAAATAAATAGATAAAAAAGATCAATAGAATTCATCTACTTTTGGAGTAAACTGAAGTGATGCTGTGGCTTCTAAAACTATACTTCTAAAACTCTTATGTCTATAACCTTCAGTTGGGCAGAATGCTGCATCATAGGGCAACAATTTTTGAATCAACACACCTCAAATGGGTTAACTTGAAGACTGCATCCAAAATCTGGGACCCATGACTCCCATTCAACTGAAATTTGTCAAAGTCTGGGCACTTTAGTCCTTCCATGCTGTCATGTTACTGTGCTGCCATTATCAACTGCAGTCGTATACCCTTGACCAAAGATCGGTACACTCCTTCTATCTGGGATGGTTGTCCTCTTCCACCGAGCACGCAGCTTCGGGAGGGATGCACATGGAGCGGTGAGGGAGGGAGGGGACACCCGCCTAGCCAGCCAGATCAGCCAAATCAACCCTGGCGATCAATGGGGTGACAGATGTCGCAGCCAGATCACCCTCACATCCAGATCAATTGCAGTCATGTGAATGACATTTCCAAATACTCCTTACCAGCTTCCTACAAGAAAAATCAATGGGGAAGCCACCAGGAAGTTGGAAGTCACTCCTGCTTCCACTGCTTTTTTGCTCGCCCATAATCATTTTGTTTCTCTGTAAGGAAATATCTCTGAAACAATGACCCACAGGTTGTCCAATGGTTGGTTCTGATCATGGCAAAAATGTAATCATAGATTTGGGAAATCGGTGGCTTTCTAAACTGCAATACCCACTAGCTGCATCCAGCATGGCCAGGAATTATAGTTTATAGAATTATATACAATTTTATAGCATAATACATATAATATATTACTATATAGCAAAAATATTATTTATAAAGTTACATATAACTATAGGAATGTGCAGTCCAGCATCAACTGGAAGGCTATAGTTTCCCACTGTTTAGAAGCCAGAGTATTATATAACATATATAGATACAAAGCTACAGAATGACTTTCAAAACAAGTAGAGTCCCTCCAAAAATGACTACTGAAAGACAATTTGCCATATCATAGAAAGAAATTATGAAATATATTCATTATATACTTTAAGGATGTATAATGAATGCAACTGAAATCCATTAATATTTTTTGAGGGGGTTAGTTGCAGACTACAGCAACCATCAAAAGCCGAAATATATTTCGCTGCAGTTTACGCTCTGCTAATTCCATTGAACATCATGCGGGGAGGGGGAGAAGAGAAATCTCAAATCTAGCAAACAAGCAAACAATTAGAATTGCACACTAATTCCAAAATACTTAGCTTATCACCTTTCTATCTTACAGTAGTTGAGTACCTTTAAATACAAATGAATAGAGACTAGACTAGACTAGACTAGACTAGACTAGACTAGACTAGACTAGACTAGACTAGACTAGACTAGAATAGAATAGAATAGAATAGAATATTTTTTATTGGCCAAGTGTGATTGGACACAAAAGGAATTTGTCTCCAGTGTACAAGTTCTCAGTGTATATACAAGCAACAAAATAATAAATCATAAATCATAAGATACAACCAACAAAGAAATAGTCATAAGATACCAACAGACGCAGTTAATAGGTGAGATGAGAAGAATAATAGTAATACAGCCCTATTACATGGTTAGATATCTTTATGCATAAGACAGTGCTGGTGAAGTTAGGTGTTTAACAGAGTGATGGCATGGGTCTAGTTCTATTAATAAACTAAAACATCTGCATTTATTTTATGTTTGTACAAAACACCTTGCAGTGATCAGTGAAATATCTTGAAGAACTTATCTTGGTATTTGCTGTGTGACCTGGTCCAATAAAAAGTTACTAAAAATCCTCACAGATTTTCCAGGAATACTCTTGTACGTAAATTTACACAGGACTCAGGAGTATCCTCAGGATATAGTAAAAAATGTGATGATGGTGACCACAATGGTAAAATGATGCTTTATCTGCTTTTATATGTGTTGCACAGCCCATCTTGATTTTTTTCAGAGTAACCTGAGATACCCCCTGACAGTCATGATCAACCAAGGTAGTAAGCAGAATACTGTAGCAGAAATCTGCATTATCGACATTTGATCTTTCATCTCAGTACACAAATCTAATTAAGCAATATTTTAATTTCTCTTGAAAGCCATTCTCCTGAAATACTCATGAGTAAGAGTAGCTGCATATTTGTTATAGTTTTATTTTCTGTAAACAATTTGACCCTTGTTAATAATTGCAAAAGGCTTGCAAAGAAGGAAAATACGTTAAATTCCTGGGTTGAAATCACTCCCGTAATTCAAATTGATGTTGTTCTGAAGTTTATTTTCTCAGTTACTGCTATACTATATTATGTCAAAATTTATTCCGCAGAAATGCAATGAATTATTAATCGTATCTCCTAAATCAGTTCCAGAATAGATTCCTGGTGGGGGAAAAATTTGCATGAATTTGAAAGAAAGAAAATGGAACATAATCAGCACATCTTTGAAAAGCATGAGACTGGAAAACTATACTGCTTCAAGCCCTCACATGAATGTTGACTTAGATTAATATCAATGGTAAATTAATTCTTATGGATTGAAATGAGACCAAATTTCTTTTAAACTCTTTAATTCTAAATATACAAAAGCAGTATAAGGAGATTTTAATTGTCATCAGCATCAAATATTTTTTTTTCCTATTCTCAGAGCCCACCCACCCACCCACCCAATCTCTAATTCTGTTTTATATATTTAAAAAAACTGCAAGCAAATTAAAAATCCTATTTTTTTCCTGCCAAGGGGCCTATTTCTTGAAGGAAATTTTATTGGGCAGAACTGAAATTCAATTAAATTACAATTTTCAAATGAATAGGTTTGTTTTAGGACTTAAAATATATTGATATTTGGCAGAATTGTGTGTGCACACAACCCAACTCTTTGTATTATTATTTTTTATAATTAAATATGTTTAAATAACCTTTTGAATCTTATATCCCATTCTAAGTAAGCAACAGAGCAACTGAATCAGTCAGCTTGCCTTTATTTCTTTGGGCTCAATGGTGCTGTGACATCAGTCCAAAATTTGACATGGCACATAATCAATATATATATATTTTAAATCAGATAGAAAACCCCCGACTTGCTTGTTTTCATTGCTTCTCTAATGAATTAAGTATATAGAAGCAATTGTAAAGCTAAGACTGAAGAAGGTGCAAAGAAGACACATGTCATTGACTTGTCTGGTTAAAGGAAGTTTCTGTGATATTGTCAAGCCTACCGCTACTTAGCTGTACTAGGGCACTTGCAAAACTGCATGGGAAATTGAATTCTTACAATTTTTAAATCATTCTTTATGTTTTTTTCCAATTGTATAAATGTCAATGATTTTATGAGCATGGATGACTGATATTTGTATTCTTGGAGGCCATTCATTCTTCAAACAGAAACCCAGGAAATGATAATATAATTATTTGCACACAATCACTCTCTCATTTAAATTAGGCCATATGAGTTAAGTTAGCAGGAGATTTACACATGCCAGTATTGTATTTCATTAGATTCCATAACAGGCAACAAAGAATTTGCTTTTTCCAGTGAGATGTGCTTCTTTTCTGCTCTGAAGTAACTAGGTCATCAGGCAAGTGCATGGCTTGAAGAAGTCTTTGGTGCTGCCTGCTGTAACACATACAGTTGTTTTCTGCCACAATGCATTGGCATATTGACAGTATAACAGAGGATTCTTGGGGTAACACTTAACTTTGCTGGGCCACAAATTATGGTTAATTGTATGTTTTTTCCCCTCTTTCCTGCAATCACGTTTGATTCTCGGAGACTGCCTGGAAAAGTCCATGCAGTTTTCTTGGCAAGGCTTTTTCAGATGTGGTTTGTCATTGCCTCTTTCCTAGAGTTAAGAGAAAGTGACTGGCCCAAGATCACCCAGCTGGCTTCATACCCAAGTCATGACTATAACTCACTGTCTCCTAGTCTGTAGCTTTAATCATTAGACCAAACAGGTTGCTTTAGCTTTATTGTTAAAGAGCGGGATTAATCTTCTATTTAAAAAAGGCAGCATTCAATAGGTTGCATACTTTTGATATATCACTGTTTCTTTATTAAAGAGGTGTATCACTCAAGGAATGTTAGTTCCAATGAAACAGAGAAGTACTACAAGATACCTCATATGTGTTCAATTTACTGTGATTTACAGTTGGATGTGATACCTTCATGAATAACAAAATATTATGTTTTATAGAATAGTTTCCTAGGTCTATAAAACATTAAATCTTTAAGGTGATACTACAAAACTCTTTGTCATTTTAATACTTTCCGTTCCTGTAGTTTGTAACTCTATAAATATTTTTTTGATCAGGATAGTTGCCTTTCTTGTCTATTTTTGATACACTACAGCAGTTTTACTCATATATATGAACTTCAGCTTTTTACATCCTTAGTGATGGCATAGATAGAGTATTGGCTGGGAAATTCTTAGAATTGAATTCTACATACTTGGAAAGTATACCAGGAAAAGAATGATCTAGAGAGATAAGTGAAGCAAGCCAACTCTGCAGAGAAATACAATTTAACAATTGATCAAATACCAACAACACAAAACAGGATATTCCAACCTAAATCAGACTCCAAAAACAAAAGGAGAATCAGATTTTTGGTTTGTAGAATCCTTCCTAAGGAACTCAGAGTTTGATTAAGATTCACGGTGCTCCCTTTTTGTTGTTATGTATAGTAGAAAGATCATCTATCTATTATAAGTGATTCCAAAATGAAGGTTAGGAATCCAGATAACAACAGGACTGGAAATGATTAGGGTTAGCAGATTAAAATGCAGAGCCTTGAAAAATCTACTAATTCGAATAGATCTATTGCGATTGCAAAATGCCTTATTGTTAACACTGCTTTATTTTAAGCTAACCTAAGAATTCTCAAGCTATGTGTGAATTCTTAAAGGAATCTTTTTTTAAAAAATCTTTTAAAAATCAGATTTTACTTCTTTGCTTTTCCTAATTGTGGCCAAATTGTATTCATTAAATCATTATTTGCATCACAGAATAGCATTTCAAAATGAACTTTATTAATACTTGTCTCCCTTATTATTTTACAATGTGTTTCAATATTTCCATCAAAAACTGTGCATGTGTCAGGTGTTTTGAAAGTTTTTATTATTTGCTCTGAAGTGTAATTAAATTATTAACTGTTTTTTAAATCAAAATCAAAATTATTTAAAATTAAAATTATTAAAATAATAGTGATTTCATTAAATAAAATAGAATTGGTCCAGAATGCAGTGGTATGGGCAGTGATGGGCATGTCTCAGTATGACCATGTAACTTCATATAACTTCACAAGCTTCACTGGTTGCGAGTCTGTTTTCTGAGTGTGATTCAAGATGGCTGGTCACTACCTATAAAGCCCCACAAGGCAAAGAGCCTGTTTATTTGAGGGACTGTCTATCTTCCAGAGTATCTGCCTGTCCAGTTTGATCTGACAGGATTGACCTGCTCAGGGTTCTGTTGATTAAGCCATGCCATCTGTCTTCAAGACCCAAGAGTCTTGCCTGGAATAGTGCCTTCTGTTTAGAAGCCCCTACCCTGCGGAACGAGGTTTCCCACAAGACCCAAACAGCCCCCGCCCTTCTGGTATTTCAAAGGGCCCTGAAGATGTGGCTTTTCATCCAGGCCTTTGGCGAGGATGATTGATGCCCATGTGGGTTTTTTTTTTTAAATGTTCCTTGTTTTTAAATGTTTTTAACCATTTGTAAACCGCCCCAAATCATTGGGAGTCAGGCAGCTTGCCTATTTTATTTATTTATTTGTTTGTTTGTTTGTTTGTTTATTTATTTTGGGGGATAATTGAAACGGGCAAATTTCCCATTTCTGTAAAGTATGGCAACTGACACTTTTGATAATATGACAAACTATTACTGATCCATTGACAGTAACCGCCAATGGGTTTGTCTTAACTTGGAAATATTTTTGTGTTTGTTAAGATCTTTGGCAACTCTACTAGCATGACCTTAAGTACCTCATCCATATCCTTTGGAATGTCTACAGAAGTGTACATCTTAGTAAAGTAGTATTTAATAATTTAATTATTAAAAATAAATGTATATTTATTTCTTGCTGTACCCTAAAGCCAATAAAATCCATTACTTTGGCAGATTTTCACATAAATCCCTCCACCCAGAGTCACCTTGTAGGAGAGATGGGTGGTATAAAAATTAAGTAAGTAAGTAAGTAAGTAAGTAAGTAAGTAAGTAAGTAAGTAAGTAAGTAAGTAAGTAAGTAAGTAAGAAAGTAAATAAGTAAGTAAGTAAATAAGTAAGTAAGTAAGTAAGTAAGTAAGTAAGTAAGTAAGTAAGTAAGTAAATAAGTAAGTAAATCAATCAATCAATCTTTTTACTGGGTCACAGTGATACAAATCTGAGTATTCTTTAAGTAAATATCTCTGTCTTTGCTTTTCTGTTTCTACTAAGTTTAGCTTAGTTGATTTCTTTTGTTCACAGCTTGCTAATATGAATTTTATTTCTCATATAAAACTAGATTTTTGATCAGCGAGCAAACATAGAATAACACTGAATCTCCACAGTCCTTGAGCACTTCTGTGTTTGGTCTTGAACTGTAAATAAATTTAATTTATTTACATGCCTCAACGATGACAAACATATAGTCACATTTAGATTAAACCATAACATTTACACCTATCTTGTGCTCCAAAAAACAGTTGCAACCAGAAAGTGACCCAATATGGCCTTAACCCTGACTATAATTGTGTGCGAGCTGCTCCTATCATGATAAATTCCTAGCATTAGAGTATTCCGCTGCTCTGAGAATCTCTTTCACTGGATCAACCAGATACATAAACAATTTCTGAGAACATCAATATTTTCTCATGCCCCCTCCTAGCTGGAATTTTCTATTCAAGTTTTAGAACTGTATTTTTCAACCTTAGCGATTTTAAGATGAGTGGATGTCAAGTCGCAGAATTCCCCAGCTGAAGTATAGCTGACCGGGATATTCTGGGAGCTGAAGTTCACCCATCTTAAAGTTGCCAAGTATGAGAAACACTGGTTTAGAAGAGTGAGATTTCCACAGAACATACTAGAATTGCAAAACTTCTGGTCTAACCTTGAGCTGATAATGAAAGGCAGAGCTTTACCAATTAAGTGAATTATAAATATAAGATAGAAAACCTGGAAGGAATATATATCTATTGTTATATATTAAAAAAATGCTTCGATGGCCTGAAAGGGTAAATGACTTTCACTGTAGCTCCGTGAACAAGATTCAAACCCACAAATAATCATTAAAATCCTTCTCAATATCTCTTTAGCCTTATCTGAAAGAAACAGAAGACGGTTCAAAAAGAGGATCGATTTGTTCAGAGGTTCAGAAAAGAGAGGCACTAATATTAAGAGCAGCAGGAACTGGTATCATGTAATCTTGCTCACTATTTCTGTTATACAATCATTGAGTAAGAATAAAATAATATATGACAAGTGCAAAAAGGCTATGTCGTAACCATTCATAGAGTGTTATTCAAATATTTGAAAAAATAATGATGGGGAAACAGCAAACAAGTATTGACAAAAGGCAATGACCAATAAGCTCAAGCAACCATATTTTTAAGGAACATCAGTTTTATATTGATAGGACAAGCCACAATTATAATCCTAGAGACTAAAGAAATTAATAATTACAGCACTCAAACATTGACTCCTTTTATAACAATATATTGTTGTATCCATGTTAGAATTAAAAAAACTTTGTATGTCTATCCCAGGTAAATCTTGCAAAGTTCTTTAGACCTTTTGCAACTGAAGTTGACAAAACAGATCAAATTTGAAGCACAGATGGTTGATTCATCCTCTGCCAATTTTTAACAAGTCATTCACAATGGACCCTGAACACAATCTATAAGTAACATTAACTTTGCTAAAATGGAAGAATATTGATTATAATGTTTCAAAATGTTTGTTGGATTATTATCAGCAAATTATTATGGAAGCTTAACAGGATTTGGTGGACTACAGAGCAGTTGTGAAGCATACTTCGCCGGCGGGTTGAGGTGATCAGGTGTACTGTCTTCTAATAACAATTAACTAAGAAAAACAAATCTGGTACCGTAAAATAAAATACAACAGGACCAAACTACAAGTGATGCATAGTTTTGTACCTGCATAACTAGTTACAGAAATAAAAGTTAACATGGGGAAAGAGGCTATATCAGACTGAAACTTTGTGCATGCACTACAGTACAAGTCTCTGATGGAATTATCCCACCTTCACAATTATTAGCAATGGCTGGAGCCAATGGGCAATTTCCTCCATTTTATAAATGGAAAAGGAAAGACAGGCTTCCTTTTGATTGAAGAGCAGGGGAGTGAAAAGATAAAAAAAATGTCATTTCCTCTCAAAATAAATCAATTATCAAGATTCTTCATTTGCTGGTTGGTTTTTAAAAGATATCAACTGTACACCACAGGGGCAAAAAGGGTAATAAACTGCGTCAATTTCTAATTTGGCCAGTAATAAAAGTAGCAGTACTTTGTAAAATGCAGAGACTTTGCCCATCGTCCTGAGCGAATTAAAGACTGTTTGCAGTTCTCCTCATTACAGAATTATATGCCACAAATATATTTTCAAGTAATGTGCTCAGAAGGTGGTAAAAAAATATTGTTCTTGGGCAAGATACACAACTTGAGTTTTTAAAGAGCAGCTGAAAGGTGTAACACAGCATCACACCTTTCGTTCTGGACTGCTTCCTTTATTTTAGGAGCACACCCGATTTCTGGATTCAGATCTTTAAAATCTCTGTTTCCTAAAGTGGGAAAGCATGGCCAATTGCTATGAATGTATATTTGTAATGTTTCATTAGGCCTCCAAAGAGACTAGCAATAAACTTTAATAGCTCAGCCTAATAAGATGCAGTTGTGCCTCCAAAGGAAGCAAAAAACACCCAAATAAATGACTAACACTTAGGCCAAAGGTCGGTCTGTATAACAACTTTCATGATCATGAAAACCAATGGTCGAAAAGAACTTCATTCAAGCTTTAAGACTGACCTTGTACCAGTTGTCAAATGCTATTCCAGATACTAGTCCCAAAACAGATTCTTGGAGGACCCCAAAATCTGCTTCTTTGTAAGAATTCTGTTTATTTCCCCTCTTATTGTCCATAAGTTATTATTGAATTTACTTAATGTATTATTCCATTTAGCAATTATTGTCCTTAAGTATTGTCCTTAAGGAATCATACACGATGAATGTGCATGGAATCACCAGGGGAAGTAGCTTCTAAAAAAGGGGTACACATACTGAAATGGCCCTATTGCTTCTTGTCATTCAGCGCACACCTTAGAGGTGGACAGTATTCTTACATTCAATTCATGCTACGCTAACAGCCTAAACACAGTCAGATGGTTTCTTCTTCTACCTTGTGAATCAAATTTAAAAAAGGAATGCAGAACAAATGTGCAGTTACAGCATAATATAGGGAATCTGAGGTCTTCTAGCTCCCATCAAACTGTAACTCCCAACATCCCACTCCTGTTATCCAGGGCGATTGGAGCTGCTGGAAATTGTGATTCAGTAGCATATGGATTATGTAATTTTTTGCATTATGGATTGATAACTATTAAAGTACAAAAAAGCGAAAAGGAGAGATAAACGGAATTCTTACAAATTTTGAGGTCCTCCAGTGATCTTATTTGGACCAGTGCTATTACCAGCACATATTGACCAAGCTTGTAGAAAATAGCTAATACATAGAAATTCTGAAAATTCTATCAGGTGAACCTATCTACGAGGTTCCTTCCCAACTGCAAAAAATAAAATAACAGCAGTGAAGCGAAGCAAAATGCCCCTAATATGAAATTCATTCCTATCAGATCTCTCTCTGTCTCGCTCTGTCTCTCTCTCTCCCTCTCCCTCTTTCTCCTGAACTATCAGGAAAGAGAAATCTGGAACAGTCAGTGCAAAGGAGCAAAGATGTCTCTTTGTATTCAGAAAAAGGATGATAATGAAATAATTGAGATTCAGTGCTTAGAGCAACTTTTTTTGATTATACAGTATTTTTAGTGTTCTGAAAAAATGATCACTATGGGAGTGGAGGAGACATGGTGGAAGATTATAAAATTAACTGAATGTTTGATTTTACCATTATTATTTAAGAATCACCTGTCAAAATTAGCTGGCAATAGATTCAGAACAAAAGTAAATAGTCCCTTAAGGAATTTACTATCTCCGAAATAATTAAATAGCTCTTAAAGGAGGATTAAGCAAACACATAGTAGGTGAATAAAGCTAACAGCAGATATTAACTGAGTAGCTGCTAAAACTGAGCTGGCTGGGACTGCTGATTCCTAGCCAGGAGCAAATTGAGACTGTAGTGGTAGGAGAGGAGAAGAATCTTTGCTGGAATCTGCTGCTTATGCACTTTCCAGCAATGGTTTGTTAGCTGTGGTGCTGGATTAGATAGATCCTTGCCCCAAACCATTTAGCTTCTTTTATGTTGTTAAGCAGCTCCTTCAGAGGTCCCTGCAATTTGTATTTGGGGTAATGTGATAAACGGGCTCTGCATCACCTCTCTTTACATATTAACTTTTCAAAGACTGTAGCCTGCTTCTTCTTCCACTTTTCCTAACAGGGACTTTTTCTTCTTAGTGCAAACATTTGACGTGATGTTTGGAATCTGAGCAGTGAAATAATATTGATGATTAAGGGCTTAGAAGATTTGGAGACTTGTCATCTATCGTCTACTCAATTGCCTTTTCAGTTTCACTTCTGGAGCTATTTGAGGGCCATTGAAGAACTGCCGAAGAAATGAATAAAGGAGTCTATTCCTATCCATTTTGGCAATGGGGTTAATCAGGAACCCTTCCTTGCAATCTATGCGGGATCGCATCAGATCACTTCTGCCTTGAACAGAAGAAAGAAGGGAGAAGCAGCAGCTCTAAGCTTCATGTTCAAAGTGTTGCTGATGCCAACAAATTGCAGAAATTACAACTTCATCACAAAAGGCAGGGCCTAGAGGAAGGAGAAGGTTTGAATAATAAAAGAAGGGGCATACTGGCTTTGAGCTGAGGCCTCATCCAAAGGTCCTTGAGAACATAGAATAATAGAATTGGAAGGGACCTTGGAAGTCTTCCAGTCCAGCCCTCTTCTTGAGCAGGAGACCCTATACCATTTCAGACAAATGGTTGTCCAGTCCCTTTTTGAAAGCCTCCAGTGACGGAGCACCCACAACTTCTGAAGGCAAGCTATTTAGAAAAAGCTAAAGAAAAAAAAATAGAAAGTTGGAGAGAAATGAAGATGCAGAAATCAGCAAGAATGAAGAGGTACCTTCTCTGACCGCCATTAGGGAAAGGGCCATAACGAACACCGCCACCAGATCCATTTCTCTTGAGTGTATATTAAATACAAAGATCTTCAGAGTTAGGCAAAAAAAAAAAATTCCCCCAGCAAGTTGTGTATTTCATATCTCCTGACGTTGTAACTAATTTCCATACAGCAACATCCCTCTCTCACTTGTGGTTTTACTCATCAAGAAACTGTCAATATGGTCCTAGACTAGGTTGCAGCTCAAGGAAGCTGAAAAATGCAGCAAAGTGAGGCAAGAGCATTCAGAGGGTGGAGGGAGAAACAAAATGAAACTTATCAAATGATGCTGGTGATCAAGATGCTACAAAGAAAGCATTAGGGCTTCTTCCAGGAGAAGCGATGAGATACAAAGGCTTGATAGTTTTATCGTGGATCTTTTTTTCAGAACTGCACGATTTAGCTGTTGCTTTTTCTCTACAATGAACATATTCCCTTTTCTTTTGATGGGCTGAATTTTTTAATGAAGATTGTTGATGTCAATCCTGAAATTATAAAATTCTGTGCATTATTTTTCAACCACCTCTTTTTGTCTTTTTTTACCTTCGGATTCATAGTCTCTTTGGTTTGATATCCCTTCATTCCCTGCTATAAAACTCAAGGGAAACCATTCGGTCGCTAACTGAAAAAGATGGGCACTTGAAGCCAAACTGAAACATCTTTTGGCAATTTCTTAAGATCCTTCAGCTGTACTGAATAAAATCAGTTCAGCTCAATCCTACCTCCTTAATGATTTCCTTTTTCTGTAATATCATTTCCACTGGACTGCCCATGCACTAGCTTTTAATCTGCTGCTCTAAGTCAAAGAAATCAGAAAACACGATGTGCCGGTAAAGGGTGTCACCATATAGTTTTAATTTTAACTTTGGCCTCTAGTCTTCTCTACAAAATTCCAGGAAGCTTTGAAATGCTGCCCTCCAATGGACTTTTATCAGTACTACAGAAACACATGGGGGAGCATTCAATTGTAATGTTGCTAGGTTGAACCCTCTATATGTTCTGTCCACCTGCTCCTGAACAAACCTGTTCATTGGACAATGGTCAATGCAAAGCAGTGGTAAACTATGAGAAACCCTGTTGTCTCCTCACCGTCCAATGTTTTCTCTCTAGGGTGCCTCAGTGCCAGATACCACTCACACTCCAATATGTGGGAGAAACGGCCTGCTGCCTTCCTCCCTCCCAGCTTGTTTTTAGAAGCGCATGGAATGCTATTACAGTACGGACAAGAAGCAATGGATGGAAACTAATCAAAGAGAGAAGCAACCTAGAACTAAGGAGAAATTTTCTAACAGTTAGAACAATTAATCAGTGGAACAACCTGCCTCCACAAGCTATGAATGCTCCAACACTGGAAGTTTTTAAGAAGAGACTGGACAGTCATTTGTCTGAAATGGTATAGGTTTCCTGCCTGAGCAGGGGGTTGGACTAGATGACCTCTAAGGTCTCTCCCAACTTTATTATTATTATTATTATTATTATTATTATTATTATTATTATTATTATTATTATTATTATTATTATTATTATTATTATTATTATTATTATTATTATTATTATTATTATTATTATTATTATTGTTGTTGTTGTTGTTGTTGTTGTTGTTGTTGTTGTTATTATTGTTATTGTTATTGTTGTTGTTATTATTATTATTATTATAGTATCTGGCTCTGCTGGCTGCAGGTGCTCTCTCTGCAAAACTTCCATAAGTTTGCAGTGCAGGGATGATAAGGGCAATGGAGAGAAAACACAATGGATTTGATTGAAAGCAGGAAAAGATGTAGCAGAGCTCAATATGAAAGATGCATCATGGAGTTGCAATGATTGGACCTTAGGAATTTCCACTTGCACTTACTTTATCATTATTGGATGATAGTAGATGGACTTTAATCTCAGGACAAATGCTGGTAACTGGGTGTATTGTTCTTCCACAGTTCTACTTTTTTGTTTGCTATTGTCATATCCAAAGGGAAACTCATATGGCAAAATATGTAAGTCTTATATTGCCTACATCCAAATCATGGCTTTGACCATGCATTTTCCCCATAAATATTCATACAGAAGACAAATTAATAAAAACAGTAGGCACTTATGTCAGAAAGTCCTTTCAACTGCTTGGAGTCATTTCATTAGACAAGTATGTACAGGGATCCACTTTTTTTTTGTTCTGCTAGTGATTTGGATTGTTATTTCTCAGCTGCCTGTATTTTATTTTTTATAATGTTTTTATTGTTTTTATTTAATTCTATTAGAGCCCAGGATTACTAGATGAGATGGGTAGTTATATACATTGGACAAATAAATAAAAATAACCCGTGCCACCTTCATATATATTCCCACAGCTGTTGTTTAAAGAAGAATTACTTCAGCCAGATATGTCTAAAAGGCTTCCTAAAACAGATTTACAACATCACCAGAATGGCCTGAAAATCCCAGTGATACCTTCTGGTTTCTTGACACCAATTCTTTCTCATTCCTAGGCTGCGCACAGTTGTGTGGGATAGCAAGATGGATCGTATATAAATTTAATAATAAATAATTTTAAAACATGATTTAAATAGTGTAATCCCATTGGTTTATATATTACAAATAAACCAATTGTCTTCCTATTCATCATAGAACCATGATGGAAAAAAATAAATATGGTAATTCTGCCTCTCTGCAATCTGATTTTTGAAGGAGTTAAATTCATGTGACCAGACCAGATTTTAATTGGTAGATTCTCATGCCCAAGTGATTTTGACACAAAGGCTACATCTTACATAAAAGAAGGGTGGGGAGCGTGTGCCACTGGTTGTGTTTCAGCCAATCCCTGCCTTCAATATATCCACCCTGACCCCTCCCAGAGTGTGTTGACCAGAACTTGCCTCAGTGAAGAATTTTGACTTGCTCAACAATCCAACCACTGTGGTAAAATCCTCGTGGAGAGCCGGTGATTAGCTTGACAAAGTTCAAGGCAGAACAAAGGCGGTCTGTTTTGAAGAGTGGTTTGTTTCAATCTCAGGATTAAATCTCAGAATCTCTGTTTTTGGTTCATGTGCTAGACATGTACTAAATGAATATTCAGCATAGCAACCCACCCACTCCCTTTTGCAGTTTAGAAGTGGGACTCTGCTTTTTAGTTTTGCTTCAAAAGGGCCCTTTTGCTCGAGCCTTACAAAAAAAACAAAGCATATTTTTCAAAGATCTGTACTGCCTTGCTGGACAGCACACATTTGTCCCAGGTGACTTAAAGTAGAAACAAGATTTCAAACAACAGAAGTAGGCCAGCAGTAACTGAATTTTGCTAAGTTTGACTGGTGAGGAAAGGCTCTAAAATCTGAACCTGTAAAGCAGTGTTTGTCAAACTTGGCAGCTTTAAGGCATTTGGACTTCAACTTCAGAATTCCCCAGCCAGTACACTGGCTAAGGAATTCTTTAACTCCACCCATCTGCTATGAAGCTTGTAATTGTGATCTATTAGCTCAGTCATGGCAATTGCCTACTAGGCATTCACAAAACTGATTTAATATTTTGCCTACCTGTTTGTCCGCATTCCTTCCTGGCTGGTTGTCTGTTTTTGAACTCAAAGATCTGTTGCCTTAGTTATCCAGTCTTGACACTGTGAGTGGAGAAAGTCTCATTTGGAGAGAGGAAAAAGATCTTTTTGAAGTATTTAATAGACTACTGTGGAATGCAAAGAAATGGATCAACTTTTTCTTCGATCTGTCCCAATTTTTCCCATTGACTTCTGTATGCATTGAACTCAGAACTCTATATACATTACACTCAGAAATTGTCCTCCCAGTTTGACCAATGGGTTTGTGGCCTGGGAGTTTTGAAAACTATTGTCTGCCATATCTGGAGAGTATAGAATTTAGCTAATGCAGCCTAAAGTGGTGCATGTCCAGTGTGTCTTGAATCACACTGCAGCAGGTAACTGATATTGTCCAATCTGTACTGTTTTGTAAACATGCTTGACTTCTGCCCTCATGAAACAGATCTGGGTACAATATTGGCACAGGGTTGGCTCTAAATTAGCATAGGATGGTTTCCTTGCCAAATTATCTAAAGATTCATTATTGGTGCAGCTATCATTAATTTGGTTCTAGGCTAGCAGGAGTATAGATTTTGTACCAATAGGGATACATCCCCAGTTACAGCATCAAGCTGTTTGGACGTAACTCAGCAGAACAAAGAGCAACCTTTGCCAAGTGATGATTTGGAATGCAGCTTCCATGTCAGATGGTTTCTCCCACCCACTTCATCTTTCTTATTTCAATTAGTTCAGAAAGTACCTGCCAAGATTAAAGTCAGAAGTATGAACAGCAAATGTCTCTCGAACTTTGCTCAAGCTTTGCTTTAGGCCTCTCTCTTCCGCCTCTTGTTTTAAAAAATTGGTTGTAATTTCAAAGCAACACATCTCAAATGGCATTTTTTTAAGAACTCTACAGGTCTGGGCAGTTTCCTCCTGTTTTAAAACTTTCAGCATACAACCTTGTTTAAAAGGCAATGAGAAATTAAGAATCAGTGCCATCATTCAATTAGTAGATCACGGGGGAATTAAGGAGGAAAAAGTTGAAATTTGATGACAACTCATCTCAAAAGCTCAGGAATTACATCAGAAGGAAATGGCACCATGAGAAAAGTGTTAATTGTGGCATTTGGGGATCAATTTGATTATTCTGAAAGATGGACATATTGCTGCGCAGTGACAAAGATCTAGAAATCAACTTTGTCAAACTTTCAGCAGCAAAGGAAATTATTTCCAGCAGATATGATTAGGTCTAATATTTGAATCTGATATATTTTCCTCACTTTGGATATAAGAGATAGAACTATTGATTCACCTGTAAGCAAAACATTTAAAAATTGAATGGTTGATTGTCTGCAGGAAGATAGAGTCAATCCACTATCAAGCATCATGTCTGATTTTCCAATGTGTTTGACTCTGGAAAGTCTAATAGTAATAGTAGAAAGAAGCAGAGAGAGAAAGCTGCATGCCTAGACAAGTATGTATCTGCAAAGTGGCTAAATCAACCTTACTGATCATAGCAGAAATTTGCTAGATATGAAACCTTATAATTATGTTTACTGGCTCCCGCTATGTGCTGCACCACAAAATGGAAAATCGTCTGCATCTATATCTTACCCCCTCCCATATGTCCATTGTTGCTGTAACCACACAGCTGTCTTACATTACCTCCCCAGGGCTTCATTCCTATCCCCCAAATGTCACTCTTGATTATGTATTAATTACTCATCACCCAAAGTGTGGAGGCACTGTAGTTAATACCCAGCTTGAATTTATACATCTTCCAGTTTGTCATTTAACTGCCTCTAGCAATGGCTGCCTTTATAAATGCCTCATTAAGTTTAATTTAATCAAATGCCTTTGCCTTGTTAAAACAAAGTAGAAGAGAGTTAATAAAAAGAAGAGTACAAGTACTTCAACTGGCCAATGCCTATTTTTTATTATATCTACAAGTTGGAAGAGCATATTTTAATATTGTAAGCCGCCCAGAGTTGCCTTACAATGAGATGGGCAGCAAACAAATTAATTAAATAAATAAAAAAGTATTGAATTTATACCTTATATTGTTCATTGTCTACATTGTCTGGCTGAGGTGGCAGTTCATTGCCTACTATCTTGAAATGTAGGACAGTATTTTTGGAATAAAACACACTTAATGACTACAAAATAGGACATTACAAACTCAGAGACTATATCCAACCACAGAAACATGTATTTAGCGTTCCTGTTTATTTTATAATGGATTTTTATGTTAGGGAAACTGATATTTCTCATGCTGCTGGGCTCTGCCTTACTGGAATAGTAGTGATTTTAATAGATTTAAAAGTAGTGATTTTACCTTTATTCTCTTGCCTGTAATGAGAAGGAGGGGGAAGAACAAGGATGAGTTAAGGCAGTAGAGGAAGCAACTGAGTGTAAATTAATTGTGTAAGGGGGATCCTAAGTGAGGATTCAGATTTTCATTTTCATTTTTTCTAGATTGGGAGCCAGAAAAAGGAATCAAGAATTAAGGCAGCACCAGAAATATTTTTTAAAATATAAATTAATTCCTTGCACGTTTCTGGGATTTTTATTTATTTGAGTGGGGAAAAGGCAAAAGAAGCTGGGTACAAGATACTCTAACAGCACTTTCATAATAAAAGTCAGTGTATCTTGCAGGCAAGGAGATGGGTGAATTTTAATTTAATTTTGATTTTTTTAATGGAGAAGAGGAACCATCCACTTCCACTGGTACAGTTTTACTTGTTATTGTTTTGTTGTTGTTTGTTGTGTGTGTCACTCAATCCATTCTCTAGGAAATTTTAACTGATCAGAATAAAAGATTAGGACATCTGAAGGCACAACATCACTTGGCTAAATCTCTTATTAAAGACAGGCTATCCTGGATAGAGGTTTCAAATGAGACCAGCAAGGATCAAAAAGCAGAGGAAAACAAAGGAGATATTAGAACCCAAAGGTAAAAATACACAAAGAAAAGCCAAAGCCAAGAAGAAAGATATTGGAGTCTGGAAGGATCTTAGCAAAGAATATCAAACAGTTCTTAGAAGCAGAATTAAACGAACTTTGTAAAGACATCAAAGATGGAAACGAATACAAAGAAAGAAGAAAAGTCTTCGAAAAGATCTCCAAATGCAGAAAGTTCAAACCCTGAACTGACAGACAAAGGACAATAAATAATAACAGTTTCAAAAAAGATCAAATAAAGATGGAAGGGATATATTGAAATTCTGAACGGCAGAGATGTCAACATCCATGATACCTTAGAAAATATTTTTTACTTATAAGATCAGGGGTCTTCAAACTTGGCCCTTTTATGACTTGTGGCATGCTGGCTGAGGAATTCTGGGACTTGAAGTCCACAAGTCATAAAAGGGCCAAGTTTGAAGACCCCTATATAAGATGTTTCAGGACTTGGAGCTGAAGTTGGATCAGCACTCCAGTCATTACCAAGTTAAAAGGCTACAGAAATTAATGGAATATCTATAGAAATATGGCAAGGAACAGAAGAAGAACCTGTAAAGGTGCTAATCAAGCTATGCCAGTAAATCTGGGGAAACAACACAATGGACAACAGACTGGAAGAAGTCAATCTACATATCAGTGTCAGAAAAGAGACTTAACAGAATGTGCAAACTGTTGTATTCTATGCTTATTTTCACATGCTACCAAAATAATGTTCAGAATCATCCAACACGCTTTAGGAAAGTTGAGGAATAAGAGACATTATTGCTAATGCACACTGGATAATTGAGAAAGCGAAAGAATACCAAAAAGAAATCAAAATGTACTTCATTGATTATAGAGAGACCTTTGATTGTATACTAACTAGGCTGTATCAAGCTGCAGAATGTCCTTAGAAAGATGGATATCCCAGAACACTTTCCAGTCCTCATGAGAAACCTATACATAAGACAGGAAACCATACTTCAGACAAAACATGGCAAAACAGGTAAAGGAGTGAGACAAGGCTGTATACGCTTTCCTTATTCATTCAAACAATATGCTAAATAGTTACTGAGGGAAGTTGGATTAAAAGAAGGTGGACATGGTTTAAAATTGGAGGAAAAAATATCATTAACCTGCTGATGACATTATTCTGATAGCTGGAAATGCAAATATCCTGCCGGCTCTAGTAATGAATTAAATTAAATTGGATTAAAATTAAATATAAAGAAAATCATATTAATGTCAGCAGGTACAGCAGCTAGCTTTAGCGTTGACAATGAAGGTTCCGAAGTGGTAGATAGCTGCTGCCTTTTAGGAACAACTATCAACATTAAAGAACCAGCAGTCAAGAAATATGCCACAGTAGCTCTTAGCAGAAAAACAATGACAGCATCAGAACAGTTATTCAATTATTGTGATATATCTATATTAACAAAGATCAAAAACATTAGGCATTGGATTTCCCTTTGACATTCTATGGTTATAAAAGTTGGAGCTCGAAGAAGCAGAATAAAAAGAATATTGGCACTTTTGAACTTTGGTATTGGAGAAGACTCCTGACAGTAAATAATAGATATAATTTAAAACAAACTAACAAATGGATAGCAATAGCACTTATATACAGTTTTACAGCATTCTCTGGGCAGTTTACAGAGTCAGCATATTGCCCCCAACAATTTTATCAATCTCGGAAGGATGGAAGGCTGAGTCAACCTGAAGCTGGTCAGTATCGAACTCCTGGCAATTGTAAGAGTTAGCCTACAATACTGCATTCTAACTACTGTACCACAACGGATCACACATCAATAAAATTCAAAGTTCTTACTGAAGGTCCAAATGACCAGATTTAAATTATCATGTTTTGCATATATTACATGAAGACACAGCTTTCTTGAGAAGTTTATAAAATGCTGGGAAAGATGGAAGAAAATTGAAAAGGATGACAAGCAGCAAGGTGGATGGTCTTGATTATAGTGGTGATGGGTGCACCCATGAAAGACAAAGGGCTTGGTTGGGGACAAAAGGGCTAAAGAAAGTCTATCTATATCAAGATATTGAGAATCAAAACATATAATCAGTCAATGAATTAATATGTTTTCAACTCTGGTGACTCTTAAAAGGTATTTCATTTAACAAACAGAGACATCATTTTTTGAAAAACCTGATAGCCACTATATTATATCTCAGTTAATTACAGAACCAACTAATCATTATGTGAACTGAATATTAAAGCTGTATATTGATTTTATGTTTGGTATCTTTTCCCTTCTTTATTAACTGATACAAGATAATTCAATGCAACTGCAGTTCTTGAGGAGAATAAATTAAATATAGCTGCAAAATGCATTTTTTAATTAAGGTTTACAACATTAATTTAAAGCTTGTTGGTGGACTAGTTAACACAGAGATCAAGGCTCACCTCCCCCTTTCTTTGGCTTCTACTCTTCCCATGCTTTTAGGCTAGCTATGAGCCTCGTTGTATTATAGATCTTATCAATTCTTCCTCTCTCTATAGTGAAATGTTTTGCCGAAGTGCACAGATTCCTCTACTTGATCTAACTTTTCAGGAATTATCTATATTTTGCAATTGGTCCTTGTATTTTCTTGACAAACTCAATTATGTTGGTATTTGATATACTAATTTTCAGATCCATGCTTCTCACTGTATCATACATCTGTGTAAAATTAACTGCAAACCATTTAGGATTTCAGTCAGGAACATAAAATTATTTGTGTACAATATAGTCCCTGGCTTACAACCACAATTGAGCCCGTAATTTCCATTGCTAAGCAAGACAGTTTTTAAGTGCAGTTTGCCCCATTTTACGACTGTTTTTCCACAATTGTTAAGTGAATCACTTCAGTTGTTAAAGTTAGTAAGTAACATGATTGTTAAGTGAATCTGACTTCCCCATTGACTTTGCTTGTCAGAAGGTCTCTAAAAGTGATCACATGATCCCGGGACATTGCAACCATCATAAATACATGCCAATTGGCAAGAATCCAAATTTTGATCATGTGACATAGGGATGCTACAATGGTAATGTGATAAATGGCCATAAGTCACTTTTTTCAGGGCCTTGTAACTTCAAACAGTCATTAAACATACTATCTGTATGTGTATATTTACATTCCGAACACACATACATCTGCTGTCACCACACACATTCCTTATGCATTTGTCCATAAATAAATGGTACTACATCCACATGGAGAGAAGTAAGCAGATCAATCTTAGGCCCAGTACTCTTAAATATCTTCATTAATGACTTAGATGAGGAAATAGAAGGGGAAGTCATCAAATTTGCAGATGACACCAAACTGGCAGGAGTAGCCAACATCCCAGAAGACAAACTCAGGGTCCAAAAAGATCCTAACAAACTTGAACAATGGGCACTATCCAACAAAATGAGTTTTAATGTGGAGAAAAGCAAAGTTTTACATTTAGGCAGGAAAAATCAAAGGTTTAAGTACAGATTAGGTGAGACCTGGCTTAAAAACAGCAGCTGTGAGAGGGATCTTGGAGTCCTAGTGGACAATCACTTGACCATGAGCCAGCAGTGTGCAGCAGCAGCCAAAAAAGCTAATACAGTCCTCGGTTGTATAAACAGAGGTATGGAATCAAGATCACGCAAAGTATTAGTACCGCTTTATAAAACCCTAGTAAGACCACACCTGGAATACTGCAACCAATTTTGGTCACCATACTACAAAAAAGATGTTGAGACCCTGGAAAAAGTTCAGAGAAGAGCAACTAAAATGATCAAAGGCCTGGAGACTAAAACATATGAAGAACGGCTGCAGGACTTGGGTTTGGCTAGTCTAAAGAAAAGAAGAAACAGGGGCAACATGATAGCAGTATTCCAGTATCTGAGGGGCTGCCACAAAGAAGAGGGGGTCAAACTATTCTCCAAAGCACCTGACGGCAAGACAAGAAACAATGGTTGGAAACTGACCAAAGAAAGAAGCAATCTGGAATTAAGGAGAAACTTCCTAACAGTGAGGACAAGTAATCAGTGGAACAGCTTGCCTTCAGGAATCGTGGGCGCTCCATCACTGGAGGTTTTTAAGAAGAGACCAGGCAGTCACTTGTCTGAAATGGTATACGTTCTCCTGTTCGAGCAGGAGGTTGGACTAGAAGACCTCCAAGGTCCCTTCCAGCTCTATTCTATTCTTATCTTAAACATCCAAGAGAACATCACACATCCTTGCCTCCCCCCTGCCCAACGGTGATATTTGCTAAATATTGCATTTTTCTCCACCTACTTGAATTCCATTATCAATTATCACTTTCAATCACCAATCTGCACATTTCATACAAATTGAAATGGAGAATGGGAATATCCAATTTTGGAAAATCAGAGAATTTAAGTTTTAAAAAATGTAAAAACAATGTTAAAAAAATGAGACAGATGGGAAAATATATAATAGTTAAAAGTGTAAATGTGGTGTGGAATTATGCTCCTAAAAATGGATTTTGACATTTTATTGTGAGCTTCAGCTTATCCAGTCTGGGGTTTGACAAAGAAAATAATTCTATGGAAGGAAATTTATTCTGTTATTAATGAATGGATTCAAAATACCTAGTCTTTATCAATGTTTGCAATGACTTTATATTTTAAAGTAAGATGAAACAATTTGCTTCTACATTTAATGACAAACTTAAGGTTGAAGTAATCTTTCACTGAAATGAGTTTTTTCTCCTAGTTTCTTTTATATTTTCCTTTGTGCTCAGTTTACTTTAATCACTGTAATGTGTGTAGTTTTTTACTGTACAATGACTGACAAATTATTTTTTGTTATCTTACTTATTCTTCACTTATTTAAAATTCAGTTCCATAGTTTCCAAAACATTTTATAGTTTCAACCTTATTCCCTTGCTATAAATCCATAAGCAAACAATGTATTTCTTTCTTGTACTCATACAGCATTCAATTACCTGCTGAATAGCAAATTTCTGATCCACATATTCTCTGCTCATCATTAAGATTCACCTTCCCAGATGTTGGTTGCTGCCTCTGAGACCTTTTCAGTTAGAATTATGCCAAACACCTCCCCAGCTCCATTGTTTTGACCTTTCCTTTTGTATAAGGGCATTGCGCAGGCATGCATACAATTTTCACACACGTTAAAAAGTCACATAAGAGAAACATATTCATTTATCAACTTTCTTCAGTTAATATGCCATGTACTATCTTTCAACATTGTCACAGAATGTACTGTACATCTTGGTTTTCATCCAGTTTTTAATCAATTGGATGTTTACATATATAGCTTTTGTTTCATTTTTACTTCTTCAACATACTATTTTCATTCTCCTATGGAACTTTAGCATTCTTTTGCTTCAGTTTTGTCCCAAAACATTTCATTCTTAATTCCATTCACGCTGCCGAAAGTTGTTTATTTATTTATTTTTTCACCCATTTTCAAAACATTTTATTCAATCAAATCATTTTGTATTTTGTCAGTATATTTTATTCTGAACTACTCCTTATTCTTTTTTGACTATTGTGAGACAAGGTTTCCATACCAAAGATGAAGCAGGCACATAAGCAGGATGGACAAAAGCCAGGAATCTTATCTGAATCTTATCTAGAAGATCCCTTCAGGGAGGTAATTTAAGAAAGAGCCAAGTTCTTAAGGAGATAAAAGAAAACAAAAGTCACATGAATCAGACAAAAAAAGTTGGGCCTGACAACATGGAAGCTCCCAAATACAGATCAAGACTTGAAAATCAACAAGGCAGTCTTGACAATCAACAAAGCAAGGACTTTTGGGAGGATGAAGGGGCTCCTGAAACCCACCCATTCTATGAATTGTGCTTGGATCCAGACTTGGCAGCTTTTGTCCCTCTGGCTAGTCCAGCCTAGTTGAGAAAAACTTGGTCTGTGTGAATGGGATTTTGTGTGTGTGTGTGTGTGTGTGAATGTATCTTGTAACAAGTAAACTTTTGCTATTACTTTAGATTCACTGGGTCTCCCTGTATTCCAAAGAACCAGTTGTGCCTCCATGTTCAGTTGAAAATGATTTGAGTGTGGCTGTTGACCGGGGTTATGAGTGTGGGAGTGAGTGATCATAAGCTGAACCTGGGAGCAGGTGTAACACTAAATGCTTTGCAACTATTTTTTCCTCTGTATGCACATTACACAGTAGCTTTTTCTCATCCCCATTTTTATAGCTGTTATTCTCTTGCCTGCATCGTTTCTTACCTGCTCTTTCCTTTACTACATCATTCCACAAAACATTCTTCATCATATTTCCCATTAACATTAAGTTCACATCCTTCCATTGCATTTTGCAACATAATTATTTCCACTGTGTTCTAAGCAGCTTCTTCATCTTTTTCTAGTATATTCACTTTCCATTCATTCAGCTGGGAAATTATTGCATAATACATTTACAGGACTCACACTGGGGTTTTTTTTCTTAACATTGTTCTACTTTTCTTTTTTTCTTTTCTTCTTAGAATTATTTGTATTCTTAAATTCCTATTTACATCTCTATGATATGTAGCTTAAACTGTATATTTGAAACAGAAAGAAACTTTCTAGGCAGATATTCACTACTAGTCACTATTTTTATATATTCTTGGTCTCTGAATGGTTGAATCACTTTTTCTATACTTTCTCATCTTATTCCTATCTATCCATGTCACCAAATGAATAACTTTCCCCTCCAAGTCACATTCAACTGGAATATTTGAAATTTTTCCAAAACTTCACTAGAGCATAACATGTAATCAACATCCTATCTCTAAATTTCTATTTTTCATATGCATCCATCCACAGCAATATAGATGATACTAGTTTATACTTACTGACACAGATTTTAGTCCTTTCGCTTATAATTACATTTTCACTTTCACTCTCCTATATGCATTCATCAACTCAATTTTATGTGATATGATCACTTTTATTGAGATCTATTGTATATTTCCCCTTTCTTTTAGCTTTACAGACACATGCTTTTTTCTGTTGTTTCATTGGTTATTTCATGCTGTTTGTCATTTATTTTTCTTATGTTTGATCTCATTTGAATCAGTTACTATTTGTCCAGTGGTACCTTTTAGTATTCCAATTTGAGGTTGAAACCTTCTTCTGAGTTCAGAGTTCTTTTCAAAGACTTCCCTTGTTTTTCCATGTTTGTTTCCACCTTTGTTATCTTTATAGATGTTGTAATACTGTTCCTTGTCTCTTCTAATAGCACACCGAACCAGTTTTTTAAGTTCCTTTCTGATATTTATGTCTTTCTTGGCTTCCACAAGTTTGTTCTGACATCAAGTTTGCTTTATTCTTTTTTCAGTTTTGGCAGGGTTTTTTTCACATTCATCCTTAACAACTTTAAGTTCATTCCATGATTCCTCTGGTTCTCTATTGATGAAGTTAAGAACTTGTTGATATTCTTCTTGAAAATGGTGAGTATACGTTTAAGATCATATTGTGGAAACTCACTGGCTTTCTTGAAGTCACTTTGATGTGGAATGGTGGATTGATGTTCTACGAACCACAGGAGACATTATGACTGAAAGGCAGCTGGATTATTTATTTATTTATATTTATATCCCACATTTATTATTTTTATAAATAACCGAAGGCAGTAAAACCCCACAATATTCCTTCCTCTTCCTATTTTCCCAACAACAAACCTGTGAGCTGAGTTGGAGTGACTGGCCCAAAGTCACCAAACTGGCTCTCATGCCTAAGGTGGGAGTAGGACTCACAGTCTCTTGGTTTCTCTTCAGATGAAGGAGAGATCTTGAGATCACCCATATGAACTCTGGATCGCTGTTTTTGGTGAGCAAGCAGCAGAAATTGATATTTTTGTGGTTGCTTGCAATCAAATGTGAGTTACAGGATTACATCATGCTATGAGCCACTTGACCAATCTTATTTATTTAATCACTTTGGAATTTACATTTTTTTTCTTACTGTTTGTAAAACATTGCAAAATCTTCAGAATTGCAAGTTTGGCACTTGCTGGATGAGTTTTTGTTCAATTCATTCATACACACACACAGAGAGAGAGAGAGAGAGAGAGAGAGAGAGAGAGAGAGAGAGAGAGAGAGAGTATATACAGTTTTAAGAGGTTTTTTTATAATATAGAGCAAAAGGATGATACAGTGTAGATTTTAGAAAGTTTTTTTAAAATAGATTAAGGGTTAAGATTAATTTGAATTAAAGAAATACTTTGAAATTAATTAAAAGGATCCTTTCTCATGAGAAAAATTTCTTGACTTGCATTACAAACTGATAACAAGACTTTGAAGTTTTGACATTAGAGGGTACCAAATATCTATTGTAAAGGAAACATTTGATGCTTGCGTACAGGAGGTTCTCAAAGTAACTCTATAATGGAATCAAAAGCTCTTATTGAAGAGGAACAAGCCCCACTGAATAAACAAAATAGACTTTACGGTGGATCTAAAACTTAGAATTTACAAGAAAGAGGGAAATACTGGATTTACAACTAGAATTGGATCATGACTCCAAAATAATAATAAAAAGATATACAAATAATAAACCAAATGAGTAATATGGAGATAATAGATAGATAGATAGATAGATAGATAGATAGATAGATAGATAGATAGATAGATAGATAGATAGATAGATAGATAGATAGATGATAGATAGATAGATAGATAGATAGATAGATAGATAGATAGATAGATAGATAGATAGATAGATAGATAGATAGATAGATAGATAGATAGATAGATAGATAGATAGATATTGGAGGATAAGGAATTTACTGGAGCTACTTCACTGGAACTACAAAAAGGACATTGATAAAGATGACAATAATTTTGAGAGACTATGAGAAAGCAGATGTTAGAACTTTGTAGGAATTAAAGATTGCTGGCAGAAAGAAGAAAAAATACATAATTGGTTAATTTGATTATGATTAAAATAATAGTTTGCTATCTCTGGTGATGTCTACAGTTAGTCCTTGATTTATAACCAAAGTTACAATGGCCTCAGAAGGGATGCTTTACAGCCCATAAAGCACTTTCAGCCATCATAACACATCATTCTGCCCCCTCCTGCAGTCACATGATTCCATTCCAGCAACCGGCTTGCATTTATAAATAGTTGCAGCACGCTGTGGTCACGTGACCATTATTTGCCATATTTCCAGCAAAAAAGGCCCTTTCAGGAGAATGGATTGGCCTAACGACTGTGTGATTTTCTTAATGAAGAATGGATTTCCTTAATGACCATCTGATAAAATGGTAAAATGGTAAACAGAATCACATTCAGTCACTTGGTTATCTCAACTCAAAATTCTGGTTCCAACTGTGGTTGAAGAGGACTACTTCTAATGGTTTTTTTAAAAATTGAGATTGGATGATGACAGCTATTTGTGGTAATGTTTAATTAGGTTGTTGAAAGAAAAATCTTCACCAGGGTCCAGTCCAAGCCAGGAATAAACAAAATGGAGACTGCTTTAGAAAGAAGATTGCAGTTTATTGAAGACGAGAGCCAGACAGAAATATGGCTCTGGGAAAACTGACCACATGTAGCTGGGAGTGATGGGTTTTTATACCTTCTTGAGCTTTTGTTTGGAGTTCTTCTTCTTTGAGGCTTTTTATTTCCTGTTTCATGTACTTTGACTTGAGTCTGAGTGTGCCTTTTGGTATTGGTGGGTTAATCCTATTATGTTTCCTGTCCTTAGAATTTGGGTGGGGTATGTAGATTTTAGGGGTCTTTGTCTTCCTAATTTCTTCAGTTTATAGCTGGAAGGCTCAAACCTTTCTGAAAGGATTATTTAATTTGCATTTCTAAAAACTGGCCTCTGCTGAGTTTTCTGCTTGGGGGAGAGGGGCTGGGGCTGGTTTCTGTCCTTTTTTTTTTAAGATCTCCATTATTCCTTTGGTGAAATATATTCTGCCTTTTTAATATTCCCCAAAATATTTCTTTCTCTGGATTCTTCCCACAAGGTATAATGGATTAATTGGTAAGATTATTTTTCAGAATGTTTAATTGTTGATTGGCATTGGATTTTGTTATTTGAGGGGGAGATTAGGGGCAATTTGCTCAAATGGAAATGGAGGTATAAATATTTCAGTTGCTATTTCTGTTAACCCTTATTGGCTGTAGCTCATTAATAAGGCAAATTGAAGATTTGGAGATGGCTTTATAGAAAACAGGGTAAGGGATGGAGAGTGTACAAGTATTTAGTTCTATTTTAATAGGCAGCAATGTTAATGTTGATTATACTTACTAGAGAGGAAGGGGAAGTTTTGTCTTCTAATTTTTTCCCCTTCCTTTTTCACATATATGGTCCCATGCAATGTGAATTGCTGTCTTTGCCATTGTCTCTAAAGTGATCAACTACCCCGTCTTCTTCCTACATCACCGTTGTCCTATGTCGATGCCCACTTGCTTTAGCTGAACTGCTGGGATGATGTTCATGCTTTGGGGTGACCCTGCTGGGAATATTTACTCTTGGTGTTCACTCCAGATATTCTTTGCTCATCCCTCCCAGGAACACACACACATCCAATCCATGATGCACAGGGGACTTTGGGGGTGGGGGAGAGTAAAGCAAGGTATGTTTCAAAAATTCTTCTCAAAAATAGTATGGATCTGTTGAGAGCTTTTAACCTTCAAAAGTGAGATAAATTAGCATGGATATCAAAGTTTTGGTCTCTTATAAGAAAAGAAGTGAATAGGGCAGTAACTAAGTAACTAATTTATTGAATTATCATCCTGACTCATTTATAGGATTTTATAAAAGTTCAAATGTTGTGGGAATCTTTTCTCTGTCTTGATTCTTTTTGTCCATACATGCAAAAAGATGTATGTGGAATAACTTTATAGGTTTTTTGATTGGTCGCATTAGGGACAATTCACTTGGGGCCGATCTTACCTAAAACTATGTGGTCATGTGATTCTGCCTTGATAGACATACAGGAAAATGGCAGTTTGGCTGTGTGTGTGTGTGTGTGTGTGTGTGTGTGTACAGCAGATGCAAAAGGGGTGGTGCTGCAAAAGGGGCAGGAGAAAATAAAGGCTCCCATGAAAAGGAACGCATCTTGGCCAACATAATAAGAATGTTTCCTTTCAGGGAAATGAGCACTCATGTGATGCTTGTCTTAGAGGGGAGAAATGGGGAAGTGAACGCAGCACTGAAAGGCTTTGGAGAAGAGAGGAGATCGGGAAATAAAAGCCAACCTAGAAAGATCCAGAGAGAAATGGCAAAGAAGTAAGATCCGTACAGAAGCAGAAACAAGGATTCTGAGATCGGGCCTCCACCATGGCCTCTCGGCGAGCTGAAGGGGAGTGCAATCCCCTGTTGGAGCAGAAAGAAGCCCAGCTCAGTGGGCCAAGCCCATCTCTCTTTGAGGGGAGAAAGGCTGCCTGCCTGGCTGTGCTGCTGGTGGAGATCCTGGAGCGCGCAGCTTTCTTTGGTATCGTCTCCAACCTTGTCTTGTATCTCAACAGCAGCATCTTTAATTGGGGTGGCTCCCAGGCTTCTCAGGCAGTTTTGATCTTCATAGGTGCCTCCTACCTGCTCTCGCCCATCGGGGGCTGGCTCGCCGATGCTTACCTAGGCTGCTACTGGACTATTGTCTTCAGCTTCCTGCTCTACCTGGTTTCAGCATGCCTGTTGCCCACCGTGGCCTCACAGGAGGGGCGCCTCTGGTTGTGTGGAGAGATGCCATCATACCCAATACAGCCTTCGTGCCAAGGTGACATCTCAGAGTGTAAACAAGAGCTGTCAAGTCCATATTGTGCCCCTCTCCTGTACACTGGTCTACTGATCCTGGCCCTTGGCATCAGCTCCGTCAGGGCCAATCTCATTCCATTTGGTGCCGATCAGGTAAGAGATCATCTTTTGGATCTATCCTTTCTTTATTTCAAGACAAGCAATTTGGAATTATTACTAAATTTTTCATTGGGTTGCTGGGATGGTTCTGCCCCAATAAGCCTCAGGGTTTTGCCTTAAAAACATATTTTGATGTAATGTAATGTCTTTTATTGTTTCGTGTTTACTGATTTCAGATAGTTGTACCATATTTTTTGATACACATTTTCTAAATTATTGCCAAGTTGATAAGTTCAAAGCAGTAAGACTATAGGAAGAGACAATAGTATTTTGATTTAATTAGAGAAAGATAGAAAAGGCCTCTGAAAATGAAAGGAAATTTACCCAGGGCTGAAAAGGCAAGCTTTGATGGCTGGCAAAGCTCTGGGGATGGGGGAGAAAAAGTTCCAGAACTCAAGAACATTAGCAATCATGATGTCACGATAGTCTCCTTCCCATCAAAATGATATTTAGGCTAGGTAACCAAAGTAGCAGCACCCTTAATGCAAAAGTGAGAGTGATTAACAGCCTTGGAGGAATCCTGGGGATCATATGACAATAAAAAAAAAATTAGAATGGGGAAAAGAAGAGCACACAGTAAACCTCCCTTTAAACAATGGGGAAACAATGGACATAATCAGTGGTTAATCTGCTGTGTGGAAGCAGTGACAGCAGTTAAGCAGGATGAAGAATCAGGAGAAGTCCTGTAGCACTTCTGTAATTTTTTGCGTTGTTCAAAAATCCTGAAGTTATTCATTTATCTCTCTTTTTCAAATCATCAGGGTCTTTCCCCACTATTTAATTAAAATGGTGGACTTACTGTATGTTGTCAGGCAATTTACTGTCCCTTGTGGCAATATCCTGCCTCTGAGTCACATCCAAATGATGATTTCCCAATTGACACAAACCAATATTACACCAAAATGACAATACATGTATAACATCATGAAATGATCTCCATAGTTGCATTCTGAAGTCTGATGGAAGTATATAGGCCATGGGATTTGTGTCAGGACACACATTTCGTTACTTGTCCCTCTTGCCATTTCTATGTGCCTGTGGGGTCAATCACTGCTGACAGTCATGCTTTGTTCCTGTTCCTTTCAGATCTGGGTAAAATATCCACTGATCAGAATACAGCAGCAGGAACAAGGGAGACCTGGGGTGGCTAAGCAGACTAGAACAAATATACTTCCTTTTCTCTAAATAAAATGACGGTGGTCTGCTCTTTTGTCACCTGTCTTGTTGGAAGTTGGGGGAGAAGCTGGTGTCAAACCAGAATGGAAGATGGGGAGATAACTGCTCTAAAGGGAACTCAGGAAACGAAGTGTTAACGGAGAGGACTAACTCTGGGAGAGGAAGTTGCCCATTAACCACAGAGGGTGTCCCTTTGCTTCCCAGCATGCCTCTGATAAGATCCACAATAGCTGACTGTGCCTCCAAGCTAAGGTGTGGCAAGGCATGCAAGATTTTACACCCCTTGGGATTATGTTGGGAGGGGGGAATACTGCTTTAAGGCCAGTATATCTAATAAAGACTTAAAGTTGTTTCATACACAACCTGTAGACAATATGAAGGCAATATCATGCAAACAAACTTGTGACTCTATTATGTAAAGTACAAGCAAGGCTAAGGGCCTATTTTCAGTGGCATTTATTTCCTCCACAGCTGTAAGGGCAGTGCCACTTGCATAAAAATGGTTTTAATACCCTCCCACCATTCCTTCTCTTGCCCACCAATCAACAACTATCCTTTCCTTTATCAAACTTGGGCCTCCATACTTTCCCATATGCAAGGAACTGCTGCTTTTTGTGCAGTGTAATAGAGACTCATCTCCTTTCCCAGGGGATAAAACATGACAGAGGTTTACTCGTATTCTCTCTCTCTCTCTCTCTTTTTTTAGCAGTGACACTCTTTATATCCATTCTGCACTTGCCAATAATTTGACAAAAATTGCTAAATTATATAACTGTTTACTAGTCTGGGCCCGCTTTATATCTGGATGTAAGAAGGGAAGGGAAGGGAGAGGAGAGGAGAGATAAAGAGAAAAACAACTAACTGGACAATTCTTGCAGGGCTCAGCATATTAAGGACTAGTTCAGAAGAATCAAGCCTCATTCTGTTCTCTCTCTCTCTCTCTCTCTCTCTCTCTCTCTCTCTCTCTCTCTCTCTCTTTTTTTTTTTTTTCATTGCAGGTGACAGACCGTGGCCAGGAAGCTACCCGACGTTTCTTCAACTGGTTCTACTGGAGCATTAACATTGGGGCTGTGCTTTCGCTGCTGGTGATTGCCTTCATCCAACAGAATGTGGACTTCCTGATTGGCTATGCCATTCCTGCTGTCTGCCTGGCCCTGGCCCTTGTAATCTTCCTTCTGGCTACCCCCATCTTTATCACAAAGCCAGCTGCTGGCAGTCAAGTTCTCACCATGTTGCATTTGGTTCTCCAGAACAGCTGTTGTGGCAAAGCATTGCAGAAAGTGACCATAAGAACCAGGTAAGGCAGACAGAGCCTCTTTGCACAAGGTGGTTTTATGGTTGCCATATATTTTTGGTGGCCTGTGCAGGATTAGTGTCTTCATGCATTGGAACTGAATGAATCTCAGCAGTGCATTTCCATCTGTTTGGACAAGGCCTTTGAAGTAAACGTGGCTTTGCTGAACTTAGGACTGAGCCATACACCTCTTTAAACCTGTGACTCTCCCTGCAAGGGGTCAACAGGCAAATAATTGCAATATGTTCGGTGCATGTCCAGGAGAAGGAAATTGTAAAACTCCTGAGTAAGTACAGACTTTACTATTTTTATGGTGCAGAAGGAATATCCAAGGAATTCCTTGTGGATTGTCACCCAAAAAAGACAGGATGTAATCTAGTCTAAATAGTAATGAACTTTGCTTTCTGCTTGCAGAGCATTTTTTTTTTTAAAAAAACCCAAACATACATGAGGAAGCATTATAAAATGGCAATCCCTAACTGCAGCTTGAAAAGATGTAGTCTACTTTACCAGCTTAAGGTATATCTCACCTCATACTGCAGCTGGACCATAATGTCCTAAAGTGATGAACTCTTAATTTCTTTCATCTTCCAATTTGCTTATATGGATGATTGAAACTCTAAGGTTAAACCATGGGCTGAGAGAGAGATCTGTTCTATTATTAGGATTTTATTATTGGAAATTGTATAAGAAGAGGCATCAAACAAGGGGGAGGAAATCTGCAGATTACATTAGGACAGTGTTTCCTAACCTTGGCAACTTTAAAATATGTGGAATTCTGGGAGTTGAAGTCCACATATCTTGAGGTTGCTAAGGTTGGGAAAACATTGCATTAGGAGTAGTGCAGACTCCTCTCTCACAAGGCACATAAGAAACTGCATTCCATTGTTAGGCCTTGTATACTGCCAAAGGCAATAATATGTTGGGGTGAGGCAGTTAGAATTGTTTTGGCAGGTCACAATGGGTAAATCCAGACAATGCATTTACGGCTTAACATTCTGTGCGATCCAGGCAAATTGTGTTTTATTCAATGAACTGGTTAAACATCATACCATAACTCAATGTTTGAGGGCTGAGTCAGAGCAGTGGTCCATCCAGCTCAGGAAAAACATTATCTATTATAAATGGTGGCTCCTTTCTAGAATTTTAGATTTTCCCAGCAGTGACCAGAATTGCTAGATGAAACTTTTGCATTCAAATAATGAACCAAATTACTGAGCAATGTCCTTCCCTCATGAGGTTTCTCTGACAGCATGACCAGTGGGAAGAGAATTGCTCACTTCACTAACAAGGTTTAAGCACTTATTTATAAGATGTAATTGCCTTTCCTTTTGGAGCCCCTAGCCGTATTCCAAGTTCTTCCTTCTCCCATTTCCCCCCAAAACAGTGACCCTTTGGGGTAGATTGGACTCAGGAAAAGTGACTGACCCAAAGTCACTCAGTGTGTTTCCATGACTAGGAATTGAATCAGGGTCTCCACAGTGCCAGTTCAATTCATTATCATTGTGTTGGCCCCACTAGGTAAATCAGACAGGAAATCAGCTCCACAGGCAGGCTGATTGCAATGTTTCTTTTCTTCCTCCTTTTTATAATTCATTGAACTAGGAAGGTGTCTGCCTGAGCCACTTCTCAATATTTTCTTATTATTCAGGATGAAATGTGATTTCAATCCCCTTTGCCTAGGCCAGGGTTAGGCAAACTTGGCTCTTTTATGACTCATGGACTTTAACTCCCAGGATTCCTGAGCCAGCCATACTGAGGAGAAATGGAGAGGTTTCCATGTTGAGCCATGCTGGCTCAGGAATTCTGGGAGTTGAAGTCCACAAGTCATAAAAGAGCCAAGGTTGCCTACCCCTGGCCTAGGCAATCAATTCTACTGGTAGTCCTCAATTTATGACTATAATAGAGCCCACAATTTTTGTTGTAAGTCATGATGGTCATAAAGCGGGCACTGTATGTTACAAACTTTTTGTGGGGGTCATTAAGCAAATACGGAAGACGTTAAACAAACCCATTATTCGTTTGGAATGATTTTGGCCAAAAATTGGAAATGCATGCTGGTTTCTAGCCAAAATGTTGTAAATTGCAGTCACTTGTCTGCAGGGTGCTGCAAACAGCTATAAATGCATGACCAGGTGGGGGGCCCGGACATTGGAACTTCAAATCTGCGTTGTAAGTAGGGGAATTTTGGGGGGGGGGTGTCCATTACAACTTGAAATAATTCCCAGTCTGGTGCCCTCTGGTGGTTGGACAACAGCTTCCAGCTGGCTATGGATTATGTTCTAATCCATCTAGTGGCTGGCTCTCCATTTTGGGGAAAGCTGTTTTAGACCCAACATTTTTCTTTTTTCTTTACAGGGCAAGGAATCCCCTGCTGGAAGCAGAAAGACCCAATCTCCTTTCAGGGGAAAGGAACCAGCCTATGGGGTCATCCTATGAACACACCTCTAACCTCCAAGTGATGGCAAAGATCCTGCCAGTTCTGCTGACTCTCATCCCATATTGGATGGTTTATTTCCAGGTAGCGACCCTGCAGGGCACTCCTTCTTTCATATGGGAAGATGCCCTGACAGGTGGCCAATAATGCCAGTAGCAGAGGAAAGCATGGGGGCTTGTTGTGTGCTGGGATGGAGCATTTAGCTGGGACCTGAAAAGGATGCCAGTTTTAATTTGCATTTTAATAGTAAGCACTTACTCCGTATTTATTTAGGGATTTATATTCCATCTTTCCCCACTATTTGTCTACATGCAATTGTACAATAAGATTAAACAGTAATAGCATAAAAATGAACTTATTAAAACTGAAGACGTGCAATGATGGCAGCAAAAATCCAGCTGAAATCAGATGAAGCCTTTTATTATAATGGTTTAAGGGAGTTGCCTAGCAACAAAATTACCAAAAAATAGCCAACAAGCAGCTTCTTTGGGCAAGCCTTCCCTGATTGCAGGGCCATTTAGAAATGTTCTCTCCTCACCATTTGCAAGTTTCACCCCGGGGGAGCGCCAGAGAAGGCTCTTGATGTTGATTTCAGTGAAAAGGGGAATTCAAACAGATGCATTTTTCTACTTTGCAGTTTAATGCAATTAGAAGATTCTGTGTCTCACAGGTGCCGCAGAAAAGATGTAGCACCTTCAGAAATGTTCAAATCATTTTTTTAGGGGGCAGTTTAGATACATTTGTATTTTTCTCTCTCCCAAAAAGTCCTTTCAACCTTACAGATGTGTCCCTAAAAATACTGATTAATTGGGTCATAGCTATGGAACACTTCACATCTGCTGCAACCGGTTAGTGGGGTAACCTGCCAGATGGCTACAATTATTGTTCCGAGGAAATTTTATACTAAACATAATTTTCTGCTGGCTCAAGAACTGATGGATATTGTTTCAGCATGTGTGTCTGGCTGTGCCCAAAGGCAGGGCAGGGGGGTAAACAAGGCTCTGTCTGAGGGCTGAAATTGGTTTGCCCTTATTAAGTGTGAAATTTTGTGCAGGCTGGTTGTGCCCCTTCCTGCACTCACTGAGTCAGAGCCTCAAAGGAAGCTGCAGGAACAGTTTTGAGGGTGTGGGAAAGGATAATGCTGCCCAGTTGGAGGATGTGTGTTCTAATGCTAGGTGCTGTCCAATGGTTCAGAAAACCTGTTTTCATATTTCCAGGAGATGCCAAAGACTGAACCTGGCATCTATTATATGAAAAAGATGTGCTTCATCACCAGACTACAGTCCTCCTTTCTCCTTTTTCCATGTATTTCTCTGTACTGTCCATTTCAGTAGTGCTCTGGTGAAGGACAATTAACATTGCAAAACACATCATAATTTTGGGGTGTCACTGTCAGCCTGTATATAAAATGTGCATCCTGGTGTGGTTGCTGCTTTCTGTAGATTGCACATTTGTGGCAATTCAAGTTTGATCTTTGAAATGTTGTCTAAAGAGAGAGAGATAGAAAAAAGAGACAATCTTTTAGACATGCAGAAAAAGGATTTCAGCTCATGCCAGGAAAAGAAATTCCTCTTTGTGGTTCCCCCCCCCCCTAATCATTATTCATTCAATTTCACAAAAGAACATTTACTTTAGAAATTCTTTCAAAGAAAAAAAAAGCATGCCATGCTTCTATTGTGTTGCCAGTAAGATGATTCCCATACTAAGAAGTAAAAACACAATTTTGTATTCTTAAAAAAAATGGAGAAATCATCCACCTAATATTTGTGGTCTTAAATCGGATGGAGAATCCTGAAAGGCTAATTTGGGGTAGATTTTTTTTTTCTGTGTAGAAAAACAACCTTCATATCCACAAGTTTATTTATTTATTTGATATAGCCATCATTTTACTTAATCTTTAGAGAGAATCCCCCAGACTATGTAGCCTGATCATGCAGAACATGAAAATAGCTTGGTCTTTTTCCCCAGATAAATTCAGCCCAATTGTTAGCAGGAAGGCTAACAATTAGGCTTCAGTCCATACACAATTCAAATTAAACCCACTGAATAAATAGTACACAGATTCACCTCAATACTATCAACCTGCCAGGTTTTAGGCATTCTAAATTGTTTTTAAAAGATTGGTTAGAGAAAAAGAGAAGCCTGCCACTTTCATTTCTCCCCTGATGCCTGTTTGCTATTATAGCACAGCAATAAAATTGATAAATGATTGTAATAAACTGAATGAAATGTGCACTTAAAAAACCCAAAAAAAGTCTGTATTTTTCTATAGTCTTTTTAAAAGAATTGTAAATCCTTGTTATGCAATGAATTTCATTTGCGAAGAAAATTTAGAAGCAATTATTCTAAAGAGATACATGAATGAGGAAAAGAAGAAGACAGCAAAACCGCCTTGGATTATCCTGAAGCACTTTCTCCCCATATTTGACAACAGGGTTTGTCAGAAAGGGGAAAGGAGAGCTGTATGTTTTGAGGGACAGTGTGCTCAGCCATATGGATTGACAAATTCACCTCTTGAGTAGTTGTTGATTGCAAATGATGTGTCCTGAAAATTGTTAGCTGCTCATTGTGAACAACTGAATGCTTCCTGCTGAATAAGCAGAGACTGTTGCAGAAACTGTAGAGAGAATATAAGGCAGCTGGGATAGAAGGAATGAGTGAACAGAACTAAAAGGAATTTTCAGTTTCAATCAGAATAGAGCTGGAAGGGACCTTGGAAGTCTTCTAGTCCAACCCCCTGCTCAAGCAGGAGACCATATACCATTTCAGATAGGTGGCTGTCCAGTCTTTTCTTAAAAAATCTCCAGTGATGAAGCCCCTACAACTTCTGAAGGCAAGCTGGTCCACCGGCTAATTGTCCTCACTGTTAGGAAGTTTGTTGAAATGCAGCTCTGCATAAGGAAAGGATCAGAAAAAGAAGAAACCTAAGGAAAGAGTGATAAACCAAAATAAGAAATGACTGCATACTTTAGAGTTCAACAGATTTTAGTAAACATAAGTATGTTTCCTTGGTAGAAGAAACTCATCAGAAGAAACAACTAGGATGAATAAGAGTTGCTAGAAATAGAAATACTAAAAGTACAATCACGACAATTCCAAAAAGAAGAAAATGGGGGGGGGGATGCCAGCAGAACAACCAACATGATTGTACAAAACACTTAGTGAAAATCAAACAGAATATGTAGTAATGTGGATAAGATATATATGTAATTTAATTTATGGTTTGTCTTGTAAAACATCAATTAGACAGCAGATGATATAGGAAGTAAATGGGATGACTGATATTCTAAAAGACAAAATTCAAATTATCTTGATATATTAGAAAAATGGGCCAATAGCCATTCGGGTCTCGTGGTTAAGGTGTTGACCTACAAACTGAGAGGACTGTAAGATCTACTCCTGCCTTGGGCATAAAATACTGGTTGGGTGACTTTGGGTCAGTCACTGACTCTCAACTCGCAGTGTTGTTGTGGGGAAAATAGGAAGAGGAAGGAGTATTAGATATGTCTGCCACCTTGAGTTATTTATAAATTGTAAAGTTGGGATGAAAAATAAATACAAAATTCTTCATTTAGGAAAAACAAATTAAACAGGCATGCATAGGAACAGAGACAACCTGTGTGTTAATATATATGTAATCATAACATTCATATCTATGAATGTTGGGGAACGTTTCTTAAATGAAACAACAATTCAACAATGAACTAAATATCAAGACAAGAGAGTTCACTTTCACTAGATGTGTTCATGCAGAAAATTAACCATTTTTCAGGGATATTTTCATATGTTTCCTATACTGACTGAGGGGGGGAAGGAGTTGATAGTCTAAAGTAAACCGTACTTTCCAGCTCATCCTATATCATAATTGCCATATCTAATTACCCATGTTATGCTATTACTAAGACTCTATGACAGGACACTTTTGTCTGGCATTACCGTGTGAATAAATCTTACTGTTCTATGAAGATGGATAGAGTCCTATGTTAAAGATACAGGATAAGAACATTAATTTTCCCCAAATAGGTGCCTTTCTAATGCTTTAAGCTTCAGTTCCAATCATCTCCAGCCACCATAACCAATGGACACATTAGCTGAGAGAATATGGGAATTGATCCAACATGTTTCAGGGTTGCCAGGTTTAGTCTACATTATTTTACTACAGTATAGGAAAGCTCCATATAGAAAAAACATTTAGGTTTTTTGTTTATTTCTTTAGTAATACCACCTTCTATTTTATTTTAGATGCAGTCAACCTACTACTTGCAGGGTCTCCATCTCTCCATTCCCAACTTCTTTCAAAACAGTCATATGAATAACAGTGCACTCTCAGCAACCATAGATACTGTCTATACGGTAAGCTGTGGGGCAGGTGAGCCAATCGGTTTGGGTTGTTATGTTCTAAGAAGTTTGGCTTTCGTTCAGTCATTCAGAAGTATGTTGCCCCTCTCAAATCATCATAAAGCTCCCTCTGATGGAGAAGCTCTAAGTATCCAACAGCTCACATAAAGGGCCACCACCAAATGTAGATGTGCTAATAAATAAATAACTCTGTTGGATAGATGGAAAGTGATTGTTTGTGGAATGAAGCTTTGTGAAACAGATACTTTCAATTGTCCTTGTCTCCAAGAATCCAAGTTCAATCCCTAGTTTTATAAGCAGGAAACCTCCTGACCAACTGCATATGTCATAGTTAAGATCATAGGCCTTGGTTACCACAGATGGAAGAGAAACTGTTCTATTTTCTTTCAAACCACAAACTGTGTTGTGGTAGAGGAATTGCTGAAATAGGAGAAGAGAGAATATATAAGTAGGAGACCAAGGATTCTAGAAAACCAGATGATTTCAACATTTTCCCAAAGAGCTCTGTTATTTTAGGATGAGAATAAATTGGTTCTTTTAATTTTTATTCCCATCACACAATGCATTTAGATCTAGCTGGTAAATATATTTGTTTGTGGTTAAGAGGCTTCTTCTACAATTTAACTGAACGCTGAGGCAACGGTGGCTCGTTATTGCCAGGAATCTGTGGCGTGTCCTCTTAAACCATAACCACAACCGAAATCATACTACCACCATCCCTTTAAAAACTAAAGGAAGAGAGGGAAGGGTTCCACGTGTACATGATGCAGCACTGCTAATTTGAATCACTGGATCCTTCACATATCTTTCCCTGCCCCAGCTAACAGATGTGACTGCCCTGGTTTACAGAATGGTTTTGTGGAAACTTGATTCACATGACTGAGAAATAGGATGTTCTTCTGAAATCTGTTAGAAATGTAGTCTATTGTAGAGTCCTTGGTGCTCACTGAGCTTTGTTGTTTACTTGCAGACATTTCATTCTCCAACTAGGTAACATCTTCTGAAGAATTCCATGTTTCAATCTAAGCTTCTCTTCTATTAATCTAGATGAAAGTCCAAGAGTAATCAAGATAAGCTTCTTGCTTATCACTTTCAGTGGGAACTGTGTGCTGAAAGCTTCTTGCCTGTATAGTATATAATCAATCCAGGATAATTAGAAGGAGTAGAATATGATTTCAGGCGTTCTCAATTTGCCTTGAGAAGGATAAACAATTCACAAGCCTGGACAAGAACACTGAGAATGTGTGCTAGTTGAGGGGATCTGTACAGATATTGACATTAAAAGAATCAGCGTTATAGCACATCAGTGGATATTCAATTTACAGCTCCATCCGCATCTCCTAGCCCTTTTGTATCATTCTAGGAGCCATTCCTGATGCTGTGAATAGAAGGGGACTTTCACGATATAAGCAGTTGCACAAGTATTGGAAGCTGCATGATCTATAAATATTACAATTTAGTTTTGTTCATTGACTCTTTAGAGACCCAAAAAAATAACACAAATAGGAATTGTGGTTAAGTTGCTGAACTAGGAGCAGGGAGACCCAGATTCTAGTCCATAGAAACTCCTTGACTTTCATTCATTACCAAACACTTTATAAGAGTTTGGGAGGTGCAGAATAATATTTACATTCTTTTCCTCTCTCTCTCTCTCTCCAGTTTCCAGATGCCTGGCTCCTTCTAGCCAATGTAATGGTTCTGTTGATCCTCATTCCACTGAAGGACCGGGTGATAGACCCATTCCTGGCAAAGAAGAAGCTGTTGCCATCAGCACTGAGGAGAATGGCCCTAGGCATGATCTTTGGCCTTGGCTCAGTCCTATTAGCAGGTAAGCACTTCATTCATAAGCTTGTACTAACCCCACATTCCTTACCCCTAAGGTAGGGGAGGCTAAAATATTAAAACAAGAAACACCAGCCATGATTTGGTCATGACCTGGTTTGCCTGGCCTGAGGAACCATAACAATCATATTGGCCTTTGCCATGAATGGGCCTCTGAGGAAAATTTAGCAAATCCTGCTTAGAATGAATGGTCCAAACCAAAAGTGATTAATACACCACAATAATTTAGTAAATTATGAAGTTATACAATTAATTGGAACAGCTATTATGTATTTCTGATAGACTTTAATCTCTCTATGGATATTTGTAACAATCAGTTTATTATTTGTTGTCTGAAAGTTTTAAAAATATCTTAGAATAATTAGCCTAAGGGGAAAAAATCAGTTTGCAACAATTTGCAATGTCTAAAGCTGCAGAATGACTGTTCATTCAATTAAATCTTCTAATTGTATAATTTGATCCAACTCCAATAGTTGCATATATACAACCTGAGTGACTGTTAGTACTAAAATTGTTTTGAATGATTTTGAATGTACAATATATACAGTATATAAAATGCATAGTATTTAAAAGATTTACTAAGATGAGTATTGGTTATTTGTGAGAAGTTTGGAATAAAATTAAATAAACAATGTTGTTTCCTATAATTGTAAGATAGGTTTAGTTAAACAAAATATTTTTTTTCATATTTATTGCACCCATCAGAAAATATTTAGAAAAAAACTGTCGGCCAACTTCATAATTCTACAAATATAAAATTATGGAGGAGATACTTAGATATATGGTATGGGTTTGTCCCATGATTGTCCAATTTTAGGTTGATATACATATATTTGTTAATAATCATTCATTTGTTAATATGTTTTTGGGAAGATGAATAAAGTTTAAATCTGCTAATGTAATGTTGAATTATGCACTAAAAATGTGAAACGCATTATGGAAGGTAGGATTTCAATCAGCAGTAAATGTATGAAGAACTGAATTTATCAGGTATAAGATGCTTTAAAGAAATTATGTTATGATGAAAGAGCACCAGCAAGAGGTGCCCACAGGATCAATTCCCCCCCCCAAAATGAGCTATAAAAAGGGTTTCCAGAGAAGAAAATGGCAGATTGAAGATGGCTCCACGAAAACCTGGGCCGATGGCTGCAGCAAACAACAAAGAGTCAATGAGTAGACCAGCTCTTCAGAACCTCTCTGGACAAGGAAAGGGTGGAATATCATCCCCAACTCTGAATAGTTGCTCCTCACAAGACCACAAGAAGCAGTCCCCAATAGATTTTGAAAACTGGAAGACAACAAGAACAGCCATCCTGCTCGCAAATTTGATATTTGCCTTTTAAAGGATACTAGGTTCATGAATTTTCTTTTCTAATCACTTTTTAAAATTAATTAATTGTAATTGTAAGGAGTCCTTCCCAAAAGAAATAGATTTGTTTGGACTTTTAGCAAGACATAATAAAGATAAGCAATTTTAAAAATTAGACACTAGAGGGAACTAAAGATTTTTATTAAAGAAGAAAAATACATGAGCCAGCTAATTAACTGGGGCTTATAAAATGATGCAAAAGGTTAAAACATTGAAAATACTGAAGGACACTTTTGAAAAATGGAATCAGAAGTTAGTACCAACAATGTCAATAGGAATGTTTGCTTCTATGGATAGACTGTGTCCAAAAGATGTTATGGAAGTAATGGCAGATATGGAACAAGTTGTATTTGAAAGGCAGAGATGGCATCAAAAATGGGTCTACCAATGGCAGGCTATGAGAGTGACCTGGAAAACAATGCCTCACTGGACATACAAAAGAAACCAGTTAATGATACATATTCATCTATTTTTTTAATTAGCTCTCTATTGATATAAAGGAAAGATGGGCTAATATTATTCTATGTGGTCAAAGTTTAATGCAATGCTAAAAACAACAACTCCGATTTCCTCTTGTTTCTTCCTTTCCTTTTGTGTGTGTGTGTGTGTGTGTGTGTGTGTTTTATTTCCATCTTCTTGCTTTCTCCTTTGTATATTAGAGCAAACAAGCTTTAAAATGGAATGTTGGCCACTTTCGCTTCTGCACCTTAAAAGAAGGCAATGCAAACCATTTCTGGAATGCTACTTGGGTAGTTGTTCACACTATTGCCCCAATTTGGTTTATTGTAATCAGCTCTATACCTCCTTGAAAAATACAGCAAATCAAAATTACTGTAATCAGCTAACATCTGTTTTACGGTTACTGCACTAGTTTCCAGTAGCTTTCCTGGTGCAATTCAAAGTGCTATTTTTGACCTATAAAGCCTTGTAAAGCTTGGCACCAAAGTACCTACAGTATTCCTTTTCTCTATAGAAGTGGCTAGCTCACCCAGCACTACCTACATCTTTTAATGTGCACGAATTGAAGGCTCATGGACAGTTGCAACTCCCATGTTACGGAATAATCTTCCTCTGAAAATTAGGCTACTTCCTTCATTGTTAGCCTTCCAGAACAAAGTAGTCCTAAAAGGATTTGTGCAGGGAATAGTCATCATAATGCACTTATATTGTTGTAGATCTTGTTTTATCTTGATTTCTAATCTTTTTTTGTGGTTTGTATGGTTATACAAGGAGTTATTTTTTAAGTCTGGCAGTATAAAAATGTAACCAATCAATCAAGTAGTTAATAGGCACCTGACTCAAGGGAAACAATGCCTTTATTCTGTACAGTACTGTCTGTATCTCAGTAATTAAGAATCTTGATAATTAACATTTAAGCCAACATACTTATATACTCTCAAGAGACTGAATGTTCAAGTGCCTGGCATCCCAACCTGTCCCTGGTGAAAGCCCAGAGCTGTTCCAATGATCTCTTTGAACCCCATTGGTCTCTTACCAAATCTACATCCCTCATCCTTGCCAAGCATAATCTTTTCTTCTAGTTCTTCATGTGTTTTAAATGGGGGATGTGAGTAAAGCAGTATCCTGGTTTCCAGTTAAAACTTTGAATGGTCTGTCTTGATGTTATTCTCAAAAGGTGTTATGTGTTCTGAAATTTGGACACTTGAGAAAGTAAAAGAAAATGGATACGTTCAAATTGTAGCTATGGAGATGGTTATTAATTGTACCATAGACTGAAACCAGAACAAATTCTGGACCAAATTAAAGCTGTGCACTTGATGTGATGATCAGGCCGTAGAATATCCTGAAGTGTGAAGTGCTTCATGTGGTTCCTTTTTAAACAGGATATACTACTGTTGGTTAGAGATACTAAAACTCTTATGACTTTTAACTGGGAGAATCATAGGGGAATAATTTTTGAACCAAGGTACCTCAAATGGGCTAATTTACAGAATGTAAATCCAGGACTCATGATTCCAGAGGGAATGAAATTTGGGGAGGTTGTGGCTACTTCAGTGCTACTGGCTGCTGCTGCATTGCTGGGCTATACTACTGCGGTCATATGATCTTCATTTTCAAAGTTCCGTAACAGTTTCCCAGCCAGTCTCACAATCCCTTCCTCCCTCTCCCATCCAGCAGCACTTACCTGCCTGCTGGGAAGGAAAGGGAAAGGAAGGGAAGGGAGATTTCCAATGCTTCCTGCCAGATTCCCACATGGAAATTCAAAGGGGAAGTTGACAGGATGTCGGAAGATGCTCCTGCTTCCACCGCTTTTTTTATTGGTTTTCCAGTTTTACATCTGAATGCTTGGAAAGCAACGTGGTGATTGGGTTAGTCAAAAGTTCAATAACAGAATCTTTAGTACATATTTCAGGTTACATCATCAAATAATTCTTCTCTGTTTCCCTTAACATTTGCTATATCATGTTTAAGCTAGTAAGTTTCTAATTGTATCAAACTCAGTTAAGATTTATCATTTATCAATACATTTTTTGCTTATACATATCCATGTCCTGTTTTTGAGTTTTACCTAATTTTTAGTTTTTAATTACAGTACTCCAATTTAATATCCAAAATATTTAAGTTTCGGGTAACCCAAATTTCCTTTGTCTCATAACATAAAAATTATAATGTCTAAAATACACATATTACTTACATAGATATATTCTAATTTAAGTTCATAAACATTTTCTATTTCTAGCCCTAATACAACATCACCTTAATAGTGGAGTATCCTTTGTTATCTATATTATCTGGGCTAAATAATAATTCAAGCCTATTTCCTAATAGTTAATTTTCATTTCCCATATAGTTCTAAATTCTCAATATTAAACAAATTAATCCCTTATTTTTACTATTTTCCAACTATTTTAATCTAAAAATCAAATCTCAGAGTGTCCCTTTAGCCCAATAGTTAACAATAGTTAACAATTTAGGATCCTCTGTAATGGATCAAAAGACCCCCTTTTTTCAGTCTAACTCTAGCTTTCTTTTTGTGCCAACCAGGCTTCCATACCAATGCTTTCAACTCATCAGATAGATCTCCCTTCATTCCTGTACATGTTACTTGAATCAAAGGAGACCATCTAGTTGTCAGTTTTCTAAAAGAACTGGCCCATCTATAATCATTAAGTTGTCGCCCTGGTGGCCCATCTCCCCATATTTGCTCTAATATAATTGTCTCCTATTCGGTCTGGTCTTCTTCTTCCTCAGGTTTCTTCTGATTTGTGTAGAAAGTCATGTCCAGTTTTATAGTTGTTATTTGATTGTCTAAATTTTCAGTAAGTTGTAGTTGTTGATCTTTAAGGTCCTCCATCTTGGTGTTACTTTCTTCCGCTTCTGTTGTTTTTTGAATTGTAGGTTCTTTAGTTGCAATCAGGGTTCCGCTTTGTAGATTTAAACTGGCGCCTTTGTCTTTCAGTCTAGATTTAATTATCTCAGTGGCTTCAAGAATTTTTTCAAGTATAAGTTTATAATTAGCCGAAATTTGTTGCTGGTCCTCCTCCATTTCTGACCTGGTTATAGATGGTCCTTTAGTGAAGGCTATTTGTTATACAAGAGACAGTAAGTGTTCACCTCCACAGTCTAAAAGCCAATTTCACTGCCCAGCTGTTCTCTCAGCTTTTAATCTCTTTTAGATAATACCAAGGACAGATCTGCACTATGAGCAAGTCTCTTTGTCAAAAATATTCACTTGCTGTACCAGGTTTTGCCACAAGATGTCCCTGATAGCATTTAAGGTCTTTTTCAAATCCCGGGCTAGTTTTTTATCCAATTTAAGTTCTTTTTCATCTTTTTTACTAGTAAATAAAATAACAGGTCCCTGTGAGAGTAGGAACTTTTTGGGTCCCCAAATATCCAAAAGATACGAATCCAATTATTTAGTTGTTCTTTTCAAAGCTTTATTTCCCCAGATAGTCAGACGCCGCCATTTTAGAGGGTGGGAGGAAGAAGTTCCCTTCCCTCTCTTCACAGGGGGAAGGAATTTCAAGAAGCTTTTTACAGGAAAATAGTTGGGGTACAGAGAAGGTAGGATCTCACCCAATTCCTCCATGGTGCTTTCAAAGTGCTTGTTGGTAATTTTGGCCTCGGCTGGTAGCGGCTTAGTGATGGGCCATGTTGATGGCCGATCTTTTCCCCGTCAGTTTGAAGAGCTGCCCCAAATCAAACGGTAGGGCTGCTGCCCTTCTGAGATCACTCGGGGGTCCTCTTCACGCTCATCGCCCCTCCAGGGCAACTTCCGACCCTTTTCAGGGTCCCCTGGCGGAAGAAAACCGGACGGCGGAGAGAACAATCGCTACGTACATCCACCCACGCCGCGATCGCAAACCGGAAGCCTCATTGTGTTTCTGTTTAGGGTAAGGAAATATCTCTGAAACAATAAACCCAATTGGACATGGGTAGTCTAGTAAGTATTTTATACCTATAGTAAATACTTTATACCTAATATAACAAAGAAATGACCACTTATTTTCTAATTTTTAAAAATCTGCCTCAACTATGAGTATGTTCTTCACAATCTTATTCTGGATCCAAATGCTCTTCTCCTATCTAGGTTTCCTGGAGACTAAGCGGCTGCAATATGTGAAGAACAACCACACAATCTCACAACAAATTGGGAAAGATAAATACTCTGCAGCCCCACTCTCCATCTTCTGGCAAATCCCTCAATATTTACTCATTGGAATCAGTGAAATCTTTGCAAGCATTTCAGGTAAGCCAGGGAACAAGGCTTTATTCCCTGTTGTTCCTATATCGGCATTAAGCCAGAATTTCCTGGTCTGGATGTAGTGCAGCTAGTTGCACCAAAAGATGAAAAAGCACAGTTTTCTCACCATGACTTCAGAAGCCTTGAACTATCCTTCAGACCTACTTTAAATGTGCTCCTCTAGCTTGCTAATCCTTCAAATTCTTTCTACTTTTCCAGGGCTGGAGTTTGCCTACTCTGAAGCTCCCAGATCCATGCAAGGAGCAATCATGGGTCTTTTCTTCTTCATTTCTGGAGTTGGATCTCTTTTAGGATCTGGTCTCCTGAGTTTGCTCTCCCTGCCAACCAATGGTTGGATGCACTGCCCAGAAGATTTTGGTGAGCATCTGCCTTATTCTTTAGCCCCAGGGAACTTCCTCCACTAAGGAGAATGGAGAAGCCATTCAAAGTTTTCACTGTTCTCCAGTGATATCGAACATCTTTTGGTAATGGCATGTAGACTGGAGAAGACCTACAGAAAATTATTTTAAAATGTGTTGTCAAAAGACTGTTGTACACAAAGGATTCATGGACCTGTGAAGGCTGAAGAATGCAAGAAGACTCTTTCTGCTGCTGTATACTAAAGGCTCTTTTGCTCTCTCTTTCTTCCCTAGGAAACATCAACAAATGTCAGATGGATTATTATTTCTTCCTCCTAGGTGGGATTCAGGCGGTAACATGCATCCTCTTTATGTTCATCTCCGTCTGCTATGAGCGTCAACAGCGACCCACCAGCTGAGAGAACAACTGATAGCATTTTTCAGGACTGCAAGAAGGCACCCATGCTCTCCAGCTCTCATCATAGTGTTCAGTGCTATGGCTATTGCAGAAAGTTAACTGATTCAAATGTTATGAAGGCTATATTAATGAAAATTTGAGAAAGCAATCCAGAAGACTACCAATAATGGCAGATAATCAGGGTACTAAAAACTACAGTTTCTTATTCAAAGTGTTAAGAAGAAACTGAATATGAATGGTGGAGTTATGGGGAGCATGAAGCTAGGCTGTAGTTAAATAGATCATTTCTTAATCCATCAAAATGGTTCTTGCCCCTCTTAGTACTTACAATCTCCTTTGAGCTGAACCATTTTTGGGGGAGGCAAAATTAAATCCTTAAAAAAAAGGAGAATGTCATACATGCTGTATATACTTTACATAGACATTCACATAATTTGGACCTTCTGATACTTTACAGCCAAATATCAGTGTTGCAAATGGAGATTTCACGGGGATCACAATTATGGAATAAAACCTTGTATTTATAGCTAACTTTTGTTAATGTAATAGGAATGTACTGGAAGTTTCTTTTTCAGCAACCTACCCCAGTCTTAAAGATGCATATTACCAGTAGCAACATTTATTTCTTTAAATAAATAATGCATTGTCCTTCATCTGTGGACATGGGAATCTTTGCCTCCAAGTATTGTTGGATATGAGATCTGAATAATACAGAAATATCGTATTATGCATATGGACATGTATAACAGGAGCTACAGTTATGTGGCTGAATGGCACATAGTGACTAGTTAAAACATCCGGAGCTTTAATTTTGGACAAATGCATTTTTGCATTCATGTATAAAATCTTAAAAACTTAAAAAAAAAAAAAAAACCTTTATGGAAATTGTTTGAAATTGATATGAAATCCATTATTCCTTTCAGGATGGCAAGAATGGAAATTACAAGTATTGTTGCAAAATCTCAGAGACAGAATTGAAAAACAGATTTGACCCAAGTAATTGGTATGAAAAACGTCCACCAAGGAGATGCAGTAGCTAAAATCAGTATAAAAGTGAGGAAGATGGACGGTTTAAAAATGTGAAAAATGAATGAATGTGCTTTTAAGGTTTTTGATCTGGATTGGAACATTAAATTTACTGTATTGGGGTTGCTTATTTCAGATCCAGCTTTCCAAGCATTCAATTTGCTCTTGAATTTTTAAAACTCAAATGTTAACTCTATAAAATTTCATGCTTAACAGTTCACCAGTTGTTAGCCCAATAAAATAGACCAGATTAAAAACAGATACCAAATGGGACCTAAATCTACTTTTATTAGAATAGCTACAGTAACAGAATCTTGTGCCTCCCTTCTTTCCTCTTCTATCTTCATGTGAACAGAGAGGGTACTGGGAGAATTGTCTGAAGTGCTTTTGTAAATCCCTTTTTTTGGCCTGGATTCAAGCCACACTTGTCTGATTGTTGCCTTGGTAACAGATCTTCCTTCTGTCTTTCAAGACCATCCTGTACACTCTCCACACTTGTATAATACTAGACATAACCAGGAATGTAGGACTGATGAGAAACAAAGCTATTTTAGCAGTGACATGAAATTTAATCTGAAAAAAATTGCAATTGATGATCTGTAGTTTACTACTTTATTTGAGGAGACCTAGGAAGGAGAAAGTTGGTTAAGACAGCTGGGGGGAGCTCTGCACAGAGCTGACAATTTTTAGAATGCAGGAAGTCTAGAAATCGCTGCATAGAAGATAAACATTTTAGCAGATACAGCATGGAAGGATGTGAAGAGCAACAGTTCCAAAAGCTCTCTTGCCGATACACATTGGAAAAGTACAAGGACCGAATAGTGAACCTGGAAGTTGTCACTGCAGCCGGAGGAGAAGTGAACCTGGTGCAACTGCTAGTAAGCTTAGGAAAGCAGCAACCAAACATACATCAGTCATGTGATTTAAACACCAGCTATATTACCCAATACGTGATTGCCCTCAATTTTATCGAGCACTATTGTTTGGTTTGATGCTACACCCTGCATGAAGTTGATTTAGCAATTCTCATTCTCCACCACCTAGCAGAGCCTGTTAGTACATGTCATAAATCCATCTCTGTGTTTTCCATTTCTATAAGCTGCCTCCTAGTTGCAAAGTTTGGTAAATAACTAATAGATACAGCAGTGTTTCTCAAGCTCCACCATTTTAAGATGCATGGACTTCAATTTCCAGAATTCCCTGGCCATCCCTGCCTTGGGATGCATCTTAAAGTAGATGAAGTTGAGAAACATTGATATAGAGAGTTCTTTGCTAGGAACTAATTTTATACTACAGATAGTCCTCGAATTTGTACCAGAATTTCTCTTTGCTAAGCAAAGTGGTTGTTAAATGAGTCACACTCAATTAGCAAACCTGGGTTTCTCCATTGGCTTTGCTTGTTGGAAGCTGGCTGGGAAACTCGCAAGTGATCACATGACCTCGGCATAGTGCAACCATCATAGGTACATGCCGGTTGCCAAGTGCTCAGATTTTGATCAAGTGAGCCTGGGGATGCTACAAGAGTTGTAAGTGTGTGAGAACCAGTCATAAATCACTTTTTTCAATGCTATTGTAAATTGAAGAGTAGCTAAAAGAATGGTTGTAAGTTAAGAATTACCTGTATTTATAGTTTCAAATAGCTTCTCACAAAGAAAGTTTAAGTGAAGTCAAGCTATTCAGAAGATCTCCTGAATTGCAATAGGGATGACACACTGGCCCTAGGCTAGAATCAAGTCCACAAACATTCAAAATTAAAGGAATTGTCAGGTGTTTGGACTTAATCCCTACAGCAGAGATGACTACTTCTCTATTACCAAGGAAACACAAATAAATCAGACTGCACAAAATGACACACCTTTCATTTTTAGTTATTATTTATTTTACTTTTTTTTTTAACAATGTAAGAATTAAAAATCTTCCATAAATAAAGGACTTGCCTGGCAGCCTCCCAATAGTACGGTATAAAATATGAGCGATTGTACAAAAACTCTTAAGGACATCAGGCACACAACCAGGGTGGGAAAGGCCCAGCCAGTGCTCCCTGGAGCTCTGTCCTTGCCCAGCTTTAGGGGAGGGGTCAGGGGATAGGGGGTAGGGGCAGAGCCCCAGGCTCAGACCACAGGAAGGACGGAAAGACACTCGTTGTTCATATCATCACAATGGACACACACTGGCAATGAGGGTCAACGTAATATGTGAGGTCTTGGATCAGCCCCCTAGATCACCTCCACAGTACATTGCAGCCAGCCTACCTCTCAGCTACCTTCCAGTCCGCAAACTCCTCATCCTACTAAAAGTTTTTTAGGGGGTAGAGGGAGAAGCAATGAGCACACATGGGCTCTCTTCCCAGCAGGAATGTGCTAGTTCTGCTGAGAGAATAGTAGGTGGAGAGAATGCCTCTAACCAGAATGAAAAGGATAACACAGCCAAGGAAGTGGGACTCTAACACAGAGAGCAGCAGAAATATCTCTGGCTCATTTTCTCCTCACAAACTAGTCCAAGGCTGGTGTACTATTGCGGAGAGCCCTTATTTAAAAAGAAGCAGGTAGAGAGTTCAGCTGACTGATCCTAGGAGAGCACCTAAAGGGGTGACCATCTTATTGGTTTGCCCACACGAATGGGCTAGGGCAGATCAGGAGCTACCTCGAATCCTTTCCATGTAGCTGCGCAGCTCATCTGGATCATGCAGCCCCATGTCCTCACACACCCAACGAATGTCGTCTTCGCTGGCTACCAGGATGGACTGAACTACTGGTCCAGAAGCAGGGGGGCTTGGAGCGGAGTTGGACGGTGAAGCAAAGGTCACAAATTCTACACGCTTCCGCCGACCACCCACATCCCGGCCCTCTTTCTTCCTGGACAAGGTGCTGGTCAGTGCTGGGTTCCCTGGTGCAGTCAGGCCCAAATTATTAGCAGAGACCCCTGTTTCTGGCTCTGGTAATGGAGCTGGGGCCTCTGGGGCCAAAGCTTCCAAAGTTCCTTCTGGCCCTGCACAGCAAGAGTACCCCTCGTTGGTACTAGAAGGGCCCCGAGGCTGGTCTTTGCAGTGTTGCTTGCACAGATCCAGCTGCCGACTAAGATCCTCCTGATCAGTGCCTAGCCAGACCCAATTGTGAGGCTGCTGGGCAGAAGAGGCTGGACCTGATCCAGCATCAGGAGGTTCCTTGCGCTGATAACGAAGGACAAAGACAACACAGTTGACGAGGAAGATAAAGATGGCCAGACAGAAAACTCCCAGGAGGACATACATTCCAATCTCTAGATCTGTCACCCTTGCAGGTGCCTTCACCATCTCATCTTCCTCCACTTCTTCCACTTGTTCAATATCCTCATAGGAGCTAACACCAGCTCCCTCAAATTTGGTCATCGGTGGCCCTCGTGCTACTGGGCCACGCCTTCTTGAACCTCTGCCATTCTCTGTGATAGCTGCAACGGTCACTGCTTCACCTGACATGGCACCTTCTGCTCGCCGAAAGGGGGCCTTACCATGTAGATGGAGATCTTCTTGCTGTGGGCTCTTAGTGGTCAGGAGCTGCCAGCCAAAGTTCACTTCCAGCCATGCTGTCCCCTGGGAAAGGGGAGCCTTATGTTTCCCCTTGCGGCAAGAGTCTGGGGAATGTAGGCTGAGCTGGAGGAGGGACCCCTGGCCTGGGCCTTCAGCAATGATCACTGGGTAAGCATGTTCCTCTTCCAGCCGCACTGATACTACATCAGGATTCAAGGAAGAAAGCAAGAGAGATGCATCCCGCCGGCCATAAAGCTCTACTGGAGCCAAGGTGTGATCACTGAATACCAACCAGATGCTCAGAACTGCTTCCTGCAGAAAAAAAGAAAAGAAAACTGGAATCTCAAGTTGCCTTAAAATAGTAATGGTGGGTTGGGCAAGTTGACCAACAGAGGCATCATTATCCATATTGGTAGCAGATGTAAATCATGCCACCTAACTCAATGAAGCACCTTCCCTTTTACCAAATTTCTATCCCTCTTCTTTGACTACTACACATCATGGCAAGAAAACTCACCATATAGTGATCCCCTGTCATGCCACCCAAATAAAACAGATTTTGCAAATCTTGGCGAGGACAAGACACACGGATTGTATATTTGAGGATGATTATAACATGACATTTCTATCAAGTCTAACTTTAGCTTAAGTGAGCCATGGAAGGGCAGGTATGAACCCTCAAAATGCAATTTAGTGCTTCTGTAACACAGAAGGATGGAAAATTAAATTCATCATGTTATGAACGGCTAGAAAAATTCTTCACCTGTTTTAGGGAATGCAGAGCAGAAAGTCCCTGGCACATTGCAGTGAAAACATTTGGATGTCCAGGTTCTGCAAACACTGTCAATGATAGACCTGATACCAGCTGGGCCTGCAGCTCTGAAACTGAGACTTTCTCTTCTGACACCACCAGAGTCTGTTCCCCCAGGATAGAATCGGAAACAGGAGAACGCACCTGAAGAAAAATAGAGACTTTGTACAGAAGCTGTATTCTTTGCGATGTCTCTTCTCATCCATCTCAACATCAAGTCATGTTTAACTGAATGGTTAATTTGCCAGCCAAGTGACCAAATAGGGAGAGTAAGTTCCTCTCAGTGACTGACAGATAGATGATAGATGACAGATGATAGATAGATAGATAGATAGATAGATAGATAGATAGACAGACAGACAGACAGACAGACAGACAGACAGACAGACAGACAGACAGACAGACAGACAGACAGACAAATAGAGTCAATAGAGATGCTTACAATTTACAGTATCTTTCATAGATTGCTTGTAAAGCTGTCACATCCCTCTTTCTTCATAACCACATCCACCATATCATCCCACCATTTCCCCAAACCGGAGACAAAAGTAACATCCAACAGCCTGTGCACAGCACCTGGCTCATCCCTTTGAACAACTATCATCACGCTCCAAGGAAGCTTCTCATCTCATTCCATCCCATCTCAGCAAGGAACCACTCAGCCCCATTTTTTCTCACGTGCTCCTTACCTCCACAGAGGTCATTCCTATTTCACGGCCAACCACCACTTTCCCATCTTCCAGTGTTGCTATTCGAGGGTCTTGGATTCTAGCATGCTTCTGCACCAGATGCGAAACATCCAGCAGCCAATCAGAGCTTGGCATATAGGTCAGGTGACGTCCACCCTCTAGAGGGTGAGCCACAAAATGGGTGAGAAAACGGACCCCTGCACGCTGGTATTGGAGCCGACAGCCACGTGCTCTCCTCTCAGCTTCTTCTCCACCCTCTTCTGGTTCTGCTGGACTGTTCAGAGAAGAAATGCAAAGACTTAGACCATTTACAAAGCGTAAGGCAGTTTTCCTCAATTTAACATCCTCTGGATGAGTTGGGGGTCACAGCTCCCAGTATTCTGTATCAGCATTGGCTCTGGTGGTAGGGAATCTAGAAACTGTACTCTTAAAACATCTACGGGGAACTAAGTTGAGGAAGGATGCCACACCTTCAACTCATTGTTAGTGACTCTCCTGGAATCATAACACTTACCTCTCAGATGCTGGGCCAGATACCCTCCAGCCTCGTATTTGCTCCAAAGAGGTATCGGTTAGCTCAATACGTAAAGGCAGAAGTGGAGCCCAGACAGTAAAGAGTAATGATGCATGCAGACGACGGTGCCAGAAATCCACCCGTACACCCCGTGCCCCTCGGCTCTCTTTTCCTCCTACATAGACAGCATCACATACATCTGATACCTACAGGTGAATTAGAAAACACATCCAGGTCCATAGATGTATATCCAAAGGCCTAAGGAAGTGTTAGAAAAAAGCAAGAATGCCCATACTGATTCCTTAACCCAGTATGGATTTCTCTGTTTTCTTTTCCTCTAGAACAATTCAAGATGGAACCATAATTGGAAATTGTTGTGAGTTCTTATAATCTATCAGTGGGAGATCGAGTCCTTTTGGGTGATATAGAGAAATAAGTTGTAAACTCCACAGAAAATGAGGGAAGTTGCCCATTACCATTGGATATACAGGTATAATTATTTTTCATGAGCTTCAACGTTGCTCTGTTTCATTCTATATTTCTCATAGAAATGGTACATACATGAAGAACATTTGATGTGGACAAAGACAAAGCTTTGGCCACTGATGGGAGCAGTCTAAAAATATAGCATGAGCTTGCTAGATCAGTGGAATGCCAAGTCTTAAAATGTATGAAGAGAAAGGGTAAAATTAAGGTGAGGTGTCATCAAGAAGAAGCCGCATGGATTAGGAACCAAGATTTCAAAGCATTCCAGGTAATAATTCAAGGTCTGTTTTTCCCACAAACACAGTAGACAATTGGAAATATAAAGTAACACAAACAGTCTATCTGATTTGGAATGGGAACTCTGACTAAGTTTGTACTTGATTACTAATCTCTTCTCTCTGTTTGCACAACAAACTAAGTCATAAACTAACTGAATTGGCTGAATTTGCTAACATCCTAAATTACGAATATTAACTATGATTAAAACTAAGTCTACCTTGTTGTGAGGATGCAACCGCTAAAAATTTAACTGAAGTGATTAAGCATGGTTTATAACCCTGACTCTGACTCTCATTTGAGAAATAATTTGGCAATCAGAGAAGAAGACTGCAGTCTTAATAAGTGTTGCTGATTTTGATCCAGAAGCACATCCTTTATGACAGTATTTGTTTCTCACCTGTAGGACCTGCTTATTAGAGGATTCACATCCCATCTGCTGTGTTACTTCCGATACAGCTCCTCCTGTTTCAACCACAACCAGCCTCACAGGCACAGACTGGGGGATTCCTGTGAGGAGTGCAGTGTTCACAATTTCCTGCTCCTGGAGAGAGTCAAGGGAATTGTGTAAGGATCCAGTGCTACAAGTTATCCATGAGAAGAAGAACACCAATTTTTAGGCCTTACCTTTACTAATGGAACCAAGGCCCGCACATCTCTCTCTGATACTTGGATCTCCCACACCATCTTGTCCTTCTCAGCCTCAGGATCCTGGCCAGGGTACTCCACTTGCCAGGTAACAGGGCGTGTAGCAGCCAGAGCACCTGTACCATTCTCCACAAGAAAATCCAAATATAGGAACTCTGGAGAATCTGCTGCCCTAAATGGAGAGGTTACAAGTCAACACTCAAGAGATCAGAGAACCCAGGGAAAACTGAGGAGACGACAGAACATCTGGAACAATAATATGTCCACTTCACTTATCTTGATCATCATGGAGTTGAAAGAACTGAATAGCATTCTCTGGTTCAAAAAACTGATCCATTCAGACTTTCAAAAGATATTTCTCATGTTGCTGACTAGAAAAAAATTGAAAATTTTATGGCAGCTGAACACCTGCAGCTACATAATGGGCACAATATTCAGTTTAAAGACACAAAAGTACTAGCAATCTTGTCAAATCATCAAGCATGACTACTTAGAAAAGCTATTGAAATGTATAAACTTCCCAATAACTTGAACAAGAAGGTTAACAAAGCCTGGTTTCCAGCTTTACATCATACCAAAATAAAACTTCCCTTAATTAACCAACACCATATAAACTTTACAGCAGTCTCATCTGGAATATAATAAACAGCAGCATGTTTCAAAGACCAATGAAAAAATGAGTTCCTCTGAAACTTCCTCAAATCAGACATTTTCATCTGGATAAAAACCCAATCAGAAACTGGCTTTCCAGAATACCAATGACATAGTCCAGTTAGAAATTAGTTCTAGTGCAAACACAAGAGCTCAGTTAGTTTGAGCTACCAAGAAATGTGGTGGTATAAAAGATCACTTCCACCTCTGAAGATGCCAGCCATAGTTGCTGGTGAAACATCAGTATAATTAGCCCCTAGCCTATTACGACAATGACAATAAAGGTTATCTATCTATTAACCCAGAAACTCAGCACTATTAAATCAATTTCTGATACCTTTTCTGCTCTGGAGCATGATCAATGCAAAGAAATACACAGTGGATGCTGTTTGAAATGCTTCCAAGTTCTATGCCCAACCAACCATTCTTGTCCCATTTTTCCATAGTAGGATTCAAGGATGGTGCCAGAATCACACAAATGCCTCTAACAAGCATTTGAGAAATAGATATTTCCTTCCAAGTCTTTCCTATTTCCTGCCTCGGGGATGAGCAATCTGGATCCCTCCACTTTATGACTGAGAGTACTCTGAGACTGCAGGACTAAAATTTGATGGCAAAGCCACAATTTTCAGCAGAACATCTCCTTTTGTAAAAAAAAATTCCCCCTCCCCACTTCCTACAAAAGACTTAAGGGCTGAACTGTCTCAGTTACATCTCTGGGCCTACCTACTCTTCTTTGTTTATCAAGCAATCAATGTTAAGATAGTATAATGCAGATATTTGGGCAGAAGTTTTAGTACTAATTAAAGATGACAATAATGATGATTTTCATAACTGAGGTTGCATTTTTTATCTCAAATGTTAGTTCCTTGTAAAATAGATCTGATTTTGCTTTGTTTTGAACCTTACTCTTAGATACTGCTGTTGAACTCATTCTATTTTGGGAAGTGGTACAGGGTGCCAGTGCTACCCCTGGCTCCTGTGTTGAATCTCCCCCTCACTTTGAAGCCTCCCAGGTTGTCTTCACTTCCCAGTTGGAAAAAGCCTAATGAGAGAAGATCCTCCAGAATCTCTTTTCTTGAAATTTGGTGGAAGTATGAGAAGCCAGAGAGGTTATAGACCTCTGGAGAGGCAAGTGTACAATGAAAGAAGGGACAGTCTCTCTCATGATGTACCTCTTTATCACTATCAAGAACATGACATGCTAGGCCTGAGTATTTCTCTCAAATGCTCAATTCCTTGAGAAGAATTTCTCAAGCAAATTCTCTTTCATTAAATTGAATTGAGAACTGATATTAACAAATGCAGAATGGTGCTGGGAGGAGGCATGATGCTAGATTCAATATAATTGGCTGGATTTTGGGAAGAACTATCTTCTCATCCTCCCCCTCCCCCCATGATTGTATCTACCCCAGGGGTCTTCAAACTTGGCCCTTTTATGACTTGTGGACTTCAACTCCCAGAATTCCTCAGCCAGCATGCCTGGCTGAGGAATTCTGGGAGTTGAAGTCCACAAGTCATAAAAGGGCCAAGTTTGAAGACTTCTGATCTACCCAGAAAAAAATGAAAAGGGAAGAACTTTGAGGCTATCCATCTGGAATCAATACTGTAGGGGAGAACAACAGGAGTGGCTTCTTTTGTTGAGATCCAAGGAAGGAAAAACTAAAATTAATATACTGAGGCAGTTACAGAACTATGCAAACAATGTGAATAGCTCTTAAAGACATATAACTGAGTACTGGTTGCACAGCTATATTTCTAGGGCATTTCAGCTTCTGCTCAACAAGATTTTAGTCCTAGTGGTGGTGAAGAAGGAAAGAGAAGACTAACATCTGTTGGAAAGAGAACTTGTTCCTTCTATCACTAACATAGAATTATGCAAATTAGAACAGTTATAGCACTATGTAAATTAAGGAGCAATTAACTTTCTCAGACTATATAGTTGATAAGGGATGCAGTATTTAACTTCCCTTCAAGCAAAAAGTGAATTGTCCTTTTACAAGGAATGGGGAGAGACAGAGTAGATGGAGTCCTAGTTCAGTGCTTTCTTCATAGGTATGTAGATAAGGGCAAGTTTTCCTTTCAAAAGAAAAACACCTAATGCATTACAGTACAATCTGTTCAGAGGTGCTGCCTGATGCCTCATCCCAAGGTGAACTGAGCAGTTCTGTAGAAACAATTATGAGCCTCAAAGGCTACCTACTTCCAGTCCAACCCACTGCCAGAAGAACGACGACACGTGATCAAAGCGGTGTGGTGTTTGGCACTCTTGAACTTGTCCAGCTTTGCCGTCCAAGCCTCTGGTCTGGTGGGGCGAGCAGCCAGAACCTGTAACCCTTTCTTTACCTTGATTCTGAAAGGAATGACAAGTAAAAAATAAGATGTACAGACAGAGAAGCAAAGACCATCTAGAGTAGACAGCCTCAGTGGTAAAGTTAGGAGGAACAAAGAGAAGTCTTCAAAGGGTGAGCACCTTTGGAAGAGATGAAAACCTGCCTCAGAGAACTGAGAGAGTAAATGGGCATCAAGAAACCCATAGGCTGCTGTAAATCTCAGCTCTGCCATGAACTAATCAGGCAACCCACTCTCTCACATCTTCAATCTCACCTACAGGAGTTGGCTAAATAATATAGGAGCCCAGAGTCATTGTATATTTCACAATTAAGAAATGTGTGCAGTGAACTTGAAACAGTTGAAAACAATATGATACTTAATTGTTCACAATTATGATTATTTTTCAAGATTGTGTTCACTGTGACTGAAATGACTTTTGAATTCAAAATCCTTTGCCATTCGGATAAGTGCATGGCAACTGTCACTCACCGGAGAGTCAGCAGATCAGCTGTGAAGTTCTGCTGCAGAATGAGAGTGGCAGTGAAAAGCTGTCCTGGGCGCAGGGCTGTGTCAGGTACTCGGACCATCACATTGTCATCCAACCGCACTTCCTGCCGCCGTGGAGGGCTCATCACTCTGATATCCACAGGGCCCACATAGTGCAGCTGCTCCTTGGGGCTTTGTGTACCTGGATGCGGCCTCTGCTGGGTTCGCACATGGGGACACTCTCTGTGTACCTTCCCGGGTAGAGTGGCCTCCAGCCTATAGTACAACTCTGCTCTTAGAGTTGGAGTGACTGAATCCTCTGATCTGCGATGAAGAGTGCCAAGTGGAGGAGAGAACCAGCGAGGGGGAAGTTCTAGTTCCACCACACACATGCCCAGGGGAGCCTAGATAGGAAAAAAGAGAAACTCACATGCTATTGGCTCATTGTAAAGCTCACCCTCAAGCTATGCAAAGCTTATACAGTGTAATGGCCTGATCTATCTTGCCTAATTCCACCTACTCTAATAGGCAACAGGTCCCTGAGGAACTGAGGCCAATGTCTCTCTCTCACACACACACATCTTTCTCACATTTACACTAATGACTGCAATAGCGGGATCAAACTTGAAACCTTGTACAGTTGGTACCTTGGTATTCAACTGCTTTGAAACTCATCAATTTTGGTACTTGACATGTTTTGATGCAAAAATTTTGTCCCAGTACTCAACGCACAAGCTAGAACATGTCAGTTTGGCTGCCTTGTGATTCACTACATTATTTCTTATGGAAAAAAATTGTTTGGTACTCATTGTTTATTTAGTACTCATCATGCCTCCCAGAACCAATTAACGATGAGTAAATACATGACATATGTGCTTTACCACTTAGTTATGGTCTCTGCCCCAATTATCTGCTGCTTTAAATAGTTTTCTGAAAGCACTCGTCTTACCACTTTAGTGACAATTCTCTCACTCTCCTCTCCTCTTTTTAGGGATGAAGTGATCCCTTTTGAGAGGGATCACTTCCACAGTTTGGAGTACAAGCAGTCCTCAACTTACAACCACAATTCATACCAGAACTTCTATCATTAAGCAATACAGTTGTTAAATACCTTGTGCCTCATTTTATGACCTTTTTTTGCTGCAGTTAAATGATTTTGGCATCTCCCACTGACTTTGTTTGTTGGAAGCTCCCTGGGAAGGTTGCAAATGGTGATTGTTATGTCCTGGGCCTTGCTGAGTCATTCAGCAAGGCTCAGAAAGGCTGCAGGAAGGCTGCAGAGACCCGGACAGACCACGTGTCTGCCCGGGACCCAGACAGGCTGTCTCCAGCCTTGCACGCATGCGCAAGGCGGGAGAATGGCCTGCAACGATTGGATGTGCATCCCCTTGCAAGGGGAATATAAAAGGCCAGTGGCCAGTGTGTTCTTGCTTCTGTTCTGTGAATGTACTTAATAAAGAGATCCTTTGTTGTGAACCTGCCTTGTCTCGATGTCTGCTTTGCAAGAACAGAACAGTGATCATATGACCTCAGGATGCTGCAACAGTCGTAAATATATGCCAGTTGCCAAGAGCCCAAATTTTGATGACATGACCTTCAGGGATGCTGCAACCTCTGCAAGTGCAAAGACTGGTCAATGTCACTTTTTTCAATGTTGTTATAATGGTTGCTAAATGAATGGTCAGAAATCAAGGACCAGCTGTAGTGATGCTCAGGACAATGGGATCAGCACATAACAAACAGCAAACATTCCACATCAAAAATTGGCACTTGTTATTATATACACCTAGCATAAATATCCTGGAACTAAGCTTGGAATCAATTTTCTTGCACAAAGAAAGGCATTTTATGCAAGATGAAAAAAGGAGCAATTACTCCATGCCTTCTCCTTCGTGGCATTTGTGGGTGAGGGGGTGGGAGGATTTAGAAGGACAAATATATTTGAGAAAAGAAAGGTATGCTGCAGACCAATCATATGCTTTGAATGCTACTTCTGTTTTAAGTGAGGTTTACAAGAAGAATGCTATTATTTAATATTTAACTACTTGTTAATATTTAATACTTAAATATCAAGCTTTTCTGCTCTAGAATCATGGATCCTGGGATTAATTGCATGGCTCTTTACCATGAAGATCGTATCAGAGGCTTGTAAAATTAAATCATCATATAGACGTTTGTCCACGATCTCTTAGAACCTCCAAGCGACTTGCACCTCATAATTTCTCCTTACTTCCGCATATTTACTTCCACTGTCTTCCACAGAATGCAGCCAAACAACCATAGCACAGCTTTATTTTCCACGGCATCCGAGAGCCATATACTTAATTTCTCCACAATTTGTGAGAGTGTAAACATATGTACTGTACCTACCTGAAGGTGGCAGGCCCGATGCACAGCCTGGGCCTGATGGAAGACATGCAGGCTGACGCAAGGCAGGGGCTGTCGTTTTGACATCCAATCCTGCCCTTGCAGGTGAAAAAGAACACGAGCGTAGGGCTCATAAGGAGATACTGTGCCTTCAATGGATACAGCACGGATGTCCCAGGTAGTAGAGACATCTGTGAACTGGGAATTATCTGTTGGGAATTCCTGGAGAGAAGAGGAAATCTGAATTCAGAATAGAATCTCATTGAATAAATCCAGGGAAGAGTGGAACTCAGCACTATTCCATTTCTTACACAGGGAATCCTCAGTGTGGTGCCCTTGGGTAGCTCACTTGGTAACTATCAATGTTTCCTGCCCCATTTTTTTTAAAAAAAAGATATAAATAGTAAGCTAGCCAGTTACAAAGCCAAGTGGCAGCCTCTAGCATCCTTCTACTTCAGAAGCATGAGAATTGGATCCGATGTGGATGCTATAACCATTTTTAGAAAAGAAATACAATAGGTGGCTGCAAATATTTGTGTTGTTAAAAGCAACATTTATTTTAAAAAAGATAAAACTAAGCAGAAGAAATTAGCAACAGCAATAGCACTTAGACTTATGTACCACCCCATAGTCCTTTACAGCCCTCTCTGAGCACTTTACAATGTCAGCATATTGCCCCCAACAATCTGGGTCCTCATTTTTATGACTTTGGAAGGATGGAAGGCTGAGTCCACCTTGAGCCCTGTCTGGATCAAACTCCAGATTGTGGGTAGAGTTAGCCTGCAATACTGCATTCTAACCACTGTGCTATGATTGTGACATCAATGGTGTCCATTCCTAACCACAGGGACATCAGAATGTCAAAATATTACATTGTAACATCACATAAGTCCCACCAAATTTATATTTTTGTTGAAAATCATGTTTTGACATTTTTCCCCTTGCCTCCCCTCCCCCCTCCTGTTGGGGGAATCCTGAAAGAGGGTGTAACAAAACATAAAGTCACCAGTTTAGGCCACATCGTGGACATTTTATGTGAGTTCCCATGGTATGTTTCTAAAGTTCTAAATATGACTCAAGGGTTGTGGTTTCCGTTTTACATTGAAGAATCTCTCTAAACAATTATAAGGCTAATTTACCTGCTGAGCAGTGAAAGGAAGGTAGGTAGCCTGGATACTGGGTTTTCCTGCAAGTCGACGATGAAGGAAGAGGAACGTCTCTGAGTGAGAGCTGAAGGAAGCATTTCCTGGTGAGTAACGGTCAGTACGCTGAAGACGGAAATACTCTGAGCCATTGAGTACTTTTAATTCAGCTGGCAAATACACCGAGTCAGGAGGATCAGATTCACAATCCGCTGCAAACAGGAGAACTATGCCCATCAACATCAGATATGTAACTCCCTCACCCCATAGACATTTACGTTTGTGACCCCATTCCCACTCCCAATCCTGGAGGGAAAGGCTAAGTAACAGCATGTGTTCAAGCTCATTTTGACAAAACTAAGAACTCAGACTTGGATCAGAGATAATCAACTAGTCCCCAAAGGAACTATCTCTGGCTCCAATTACTCTAAAGTTATGCTAAAAAAGAAAAAGAAACAATAATTCATCTGTATAAGTTTGTATCAGTGTTGTTCAGTGCACTCTCAAACAACAAAGTATGGCTTCAAGAATAGCCAGTATCTTGGCTGCAGTAATCTGACAAAGAGATATGGACCACTCTGTTTGTTGCAATTTAATTAGAGGCTGAATTTTTGCAGCCCAAATACTATATCTTTCTGCAAACAAACAACCATCTAAGGGTGTGGATTGATCCCTCATCATGAAAATCTATCTATATAGTTGTTAAGATTCAACACTGACTCAGTATAACACTCAGTACGCTGAAGATGGAAATTCTCTGAGCCACTGAGTACTTTTAATTCAGTTGGTGAATCTGACAAATGACTGATGGCTTCTCCTATTGGTCTAATTCAGTACCATGGAGAGTACCATGTTGTAACTGTACTGTGTTCTCGTCGTCGTCATCATCATCATCATTATCGTCATCATCATCATCATGTTTTGCTATTGATGATCTTTATATTAGAATGTCCATCATGTTACAGGTTTTAATAGCTTTAGGATTTAGAAAAACTAGATAATATTTCATTATATTTAAATAGCAATAGCACTTAGGACTTATATACCACTTCATAGTGCTTTACAGCACTCTCAAAATAGTTTAGAGTCTGCATGTTGCCCCGCCAACAATCTGGGTCCTCATTTTACCAACCTCAGAAGGCTGGAAGGCTGAGTCAACCCTGATCTGGTCAGGATTGAACTCCTGGCAGTGGAATGCAGAGCTAGCCTGCAATACTGCATTCTAACCACTGTGCCACCACAGCTCAAAGTTTATTCATGCTTTAGATTCTGCTATCAATGAAAAATAAACATATACTTAAATTAATAAGAAAAAATAAAAATGAATGAAATTATTGTTATTACTATTGAGATTTCACATATTTTAAGATATTCACAAATTTACTTTATTCATTTCCTACATATTATTTCAAGCTTTCAAAGAAGTATATTGAGAGTGACCTAATGTTTATTTTTAGTGAGCTTTTCTTGTTCCTTTTTACATAGCTCTGTAGTTCCGCAAATCTTTTTTTTTTTAATAAGTATTTTATTAAGTTTTTATAGTTACAAATCTTTAGTGCTTAATAAACAAAGTGTTGTCTGGGTTCACATATTTAATATTAATAGTAATACAACTTCCATTTCTACTCTCTACTCCATTTTTCCAACCATTTATAGAAATTATCCCATGTTTGGAAATATTCTGTATCTTCTTTCCCTTTCAATTTCAATGTAAGTCTATCCATTTCCGCACAATCCAAAATTTTCCTAATTATGTCTTCTTCCGATGTTATTTCTTCGTTTTTCCAATATTGTGCAAATGCAATTCTCGCTGCTGTTAATACATATAATATTAAATATATACCTTTTTTGTCATAGTTCTCTGTAATTATACCTAGAAGTAATAATTCTGGCTTAAAATCTACATGTTTTCTTAATATTTTCTGTAACCACGTGTGTATTTTTGACCAAACGTTTTTTGCTTTGGGGCATGTCCACCAAAGGTGATAGTACGTGCCTGGCTTTTGCCTAAATTTCCAACAATTACTAGACACGTTTTTAAATATTTTTGCTAATCTTGCAGGTGGTAGATACCATCTATAAAACATTTTATATTGATTTTCTTTATAATTAGCTGCCCTTGTTGTTTTATACTTTCTTTCCCACAAGTTTTGCCATTTTTCTAATTCTACATTGTGTCAAAAAAAAATTGCCCAAGTTATCATTGTTTCTTTAACTTGTTCATCTTCCATCTTCAGGTTTAACCCAAAATTTATAGAGTTTCTTAATCAGTTTTTCATCTGATGACAATAGTATCTGGTCAAACACTGTTTGATCTTTATAAAAACCATATGTTTTAGCCTCTTTTTCGTATCTCATTTGCATTTGCAAGTGTGGCCATCATGATAGTTCAATGCCCTGTTCTTCCAGTTCTTGTTTAGTTTGTAATTTCCCATCAGTATTCAAAATGTCTTTGTATGTCACAAGTTTCTCAAAGTTGATTAAATTTGGGTGCACAAACGCTTCCATTGTCGAGATCCATCCTGGTATTTTCATATAAATTTTCATTTTTATTTTTTCCCATGTTAAAGGCAAGGCATTTATTATATAATGATTTTGAAAGTATTTATGGATTTTGTTCTTCCCATACCATAGAAAGGCATGCCATCCAAGTTGTAGGTCATGTCCTTGTAGGTATAGTAGTCTTTTGTGTCTAAGGGTTATTCACTCTTTTAGCCATGTTAATGCCGCTGCTTGATAGTATAGAACCCAGTCTGGTAGCCCAAATCCTCCGTTTTCTTTTGCTTGTTGTAGCAATTTCAGTCTTATTCTGGCTTTTTTCCCTTGCCAGATGAATTTCAAAATCAATGCATTTAACTCATCAAAAAAATAAAATCTCTAATTTTATAGGTATTGTTTGGAATAGGAAAAGTAGTTTTGATAAAATATTCATTTTCACTGTCGGTATTCTTCCCAAGATTGATAATTGTAATTTTTTCCATCTTTCCAAATCTGATTTTATTTGTTTTAATAGTTTAGGATAATTATCTTCTTTTAATGTCGCACACCTTGCTGTTAAGTACATCCCCAGGTATTTAACTGTCTTAACTATCTGGAGATCTGTTTTTTCTGACAATTGATTTTTTTGTCTATCTGTAAGATTTTTAACTATCACTTTAGTCTTATCTCTATTTATTTTCAATCCTGCTACTTCTCCAAATTCTTCAATCTTTGTCAATAATTTAGGGCTTGTCTGGAAGGTATCTTCTAAAATAAATACCAAATTGTCCACAAATGCTTGTAATTTATATTTTTCATCTTTTATCTCCATATCTTTAATTTCTGGGTCCTGTCTAACATTTCTATTCAGCACTTCCAGAGTTAAAATAAATAATAATGGAGATAGTGGACACCCTTGTCTTGTGCCTTTTTTAATATTAAAATTATCTATAAAATCTCCATTTACAATTACTTTGGCCGTTTGTCTATAGTAAATTGTTTTAATTATATTTATAGTTTTCTCCAAAGTCCATATAGCTTAATTGTTGTACCATAAATTGCTAAGTTGACATTATCAAAAGCTTTCTGTGCATCTAAAAAAATTAATGCCATTTGTTTCCCTGGATGCATTTTATAATATTCCAAAGTATCTAAGATCATTCTTAGATTGTTCTTTATTTGTCTCTTTGGTAAAAATCCATTTTGATCTGGATGTATAAATTCAATAAAAAATCTCTTTAGTCTTTCTGCTTGTAGTTCTGCAAATCTTGAAGTTCCCTCAAATCTGTCATTAACTCTTAGGAATTGCATTATTTTGATTGACTAAACAAAGGGACTTACCTTCTGAATATTGAAATTGGTAAACAATAACTATTAAAATTTTATATAAACAGGTGTCTTGAATTCAATTCAATTCATTTCTCAATTATGTGTGCATTATTCAGGGAGTAAATCCTAATGAAGAAGCTTAACCTTCTTCAGAGAAAGTATCCTTAGGATTGTATTATAAAGTGAATTACTGTTGTATTCTACAGTGCAGCCTAATTGTAATTGCACTAGAACAAGAATCTGTAGCACAATTTTACAATGGACTTCTTTGGAAAATGGTTTGCAGATTACTGTGATCAGTTACTGGAGGCCCGCTGAATGTACAAAATGATAGCATTACACATGCAGGTTTTTAAACAAAAAATATTCAGGTATCAACAATCAGGAATTCAAGGTAGCTGACATGGAGACTTCCCTTCATTTTATTTCAAAAATGACAATCCTGCAAGGTATGCTATGCAGAGAGAGGATGACTGGCTCAAAGTCACCCAGTAACTTTACATGGCTAAGATTAGAATGCAACCTGGATCTTACCAATCCTTGCCCCAATACTAGCTCTTAGATCATACCAGCTCTTAGATGTCCCATACATGTTCCACTTATAAGTGAAAATAGGCTATAAAACATCCTTCCTATGCTCTTGTGACATTCTGATTGAATTGAGGCCAGATTAAGTCACACTTAAATCAGGCCTACTGAACTAAATGAAATTTAGGTCAATGGGCTAATTTAAGTCCAGCTGATTTCAATGAGTTCCATCTAAGCATGGCCACGGGACTGCCCTTGAATTGTGCTACTAGCTATTTTAAATCCTTAGCTCTTTTGTAATGCTATGCTATTTTGTCAAAAGTTGCCTATGGGGAAGTTGAAATGTTTTCAGGATGAAGGATTTTAAAAGATTAAGCAACCCAATAGTACAAGAAAAATCAAATCCTGCTGTAAGATACAGTTATTTGCACTACCTAGGGCCAACAAATCTGCCTTTATGATTCACAGAAAGGCACAGTATAAACATCCTGTCTCTATTTCAGGTGTTTGCATTTTGCTTTTCCCACTTCCTATTAGAAATTCAATTCTCATCCTGCTCAGAATTCTCTGGACACCCACAGCTTGATAAAAAGTAAATGCAGGCAACATCTGATGAGGGAAGGGGATGAAAGCCGAATAAATGAGTAACATCAAGGCTGTGTATTTCCAAACTATCCTTTCCAGTTCCCTGATTTTAGAATCTGTTTTGTAAGAAACAGATGTGAACCTGTTAGGAGGTAAGAAAGAAACCTTTGAAACAGCCAGGACTCAAACATACCCAGTAGCCCAGAGCTGGACTACATCCAACTAAAGCTGTAGTACAGGAGGCTGGGAAAACATAGATGAAGAATAACTGCATTTTAACGTTATTTTTGTTAATTATGGAACTCAGTATACTTTTGAGGGGAAGTGGGAATGTCTGAAGAGTATGGTAAGAGAGAAGCTCTATTATAGAAATTTTATTTCATTTCTTGAATAATAAAAACTATTATGGTAATTTAGACTTCGAAAGGGCAAGTGATTTTGACCTCCATAATTGATTTAATCTTTTAGTTCATCCCCCATACAGGATAACTGAAGAGGTCTGTCTACAATTCCTTCAAGTCTTAAGGTGTGGTTCAGAAGTGCTTATAAACAGACATCTGGTTAGGAAAGATCATAAACCTCTTACATGGGTCTTCCAGAATATGGGCACAGCGAGGGGGAGGACAATTGTGTCAATATGGCAGGCGACCAGGCAGTCCTGTCCCTCTTCATATGTGTGTAATGCATAAGATAAAAAAGGATGTTAAAAAGGAATGGGACTTCAGTTGTTTGATCACGCCCGCCATTTTAACTGTCCTTTAGACCAGGGCTTTTCAACCTGTGGTACATTAACAAGTGGCAGGTGGTACGCAGCCCTGCCTAGCCAAGTGTAGTGGGGGAGGGAAGCGCAGGCAAGGACTTACAGTGAGAGTGTCCTCTGGAGCTGCAGTGGCTGGGGAGAGACAAAGGGCCCAGGCTCAGTTCTGGCTCACCCTCCCCCATGAGAAAGAGGGAGGAGATGGAGAGTGGAAGGATTCTTATGTGCTTTCGTGACTTTGAAGTTCTGGGATTTGTGCAATGTGGGCTTTGTGTTCTTAAGGAGTGTTTGGCAATTTCTATTTGGCTGATGGCTGATGTCTCGTGTTAGCTTCTATTGCTCTGCTATTGTTAGCTGTAAGTTTTGCTGCAAGGGATTTTGAAGTATTTTTCTCCTGAATAGATTTTGCCTGTAGATTCTTTTACTTATGAATTTGAATACCATTTGGGGAGTATTTACTACATTTTTTTTTCTTCCTTACTTTCCTTTCTAGCCAGTAGCTAATTCTTAAAAGGGAAATGTGCCTTTTTAAGCTAGTTCACTCAGCAGTTTGTCTTTTCTGTTTCTGGAGGCTTTTCCTTGTTTGATGAATATATGGAAAAGAAAAAATATGGGGGGGGGGGGGTTCAAATTCTTCCTTCAGAAGGAGGTGGGCATGAGAAAGAGGGCAGGGAAGAAGGGAGGGAGGGAAGTCCTGCCTTAGCACTTGGCCACCAGCAGCCCTGCCATTGACTTTACTTGTCAAAAGGTTGCAAAAGGGCATCACATGACACTGGGACACTGTGACCATCATAAATATGAATCAGTTGCCAAGCATCCAAATATAAATCACATGACCCTGGGCATGCTGCAATGGTCATAAGTGTGAAAATGGTCATAAGTCATTTCAGTGCAATTGCAACTTTGAACAGGTTTTTTTTTTTGCTCATCAAGTTTTTGACACCTTGCTAGGTGGTACTCGAATATTGCCATATCCTAAAAGTGGTACAATCGATGAAAAGGTTGAAAAGCCCTGCTTTAGACAACCCTGGATACAGCAACAATTATACCTTGAGATTTAGAAATAGGGATACCTGTTATCCATGAAAATTCCATATGACATGAGAACAGACTAACAGAGTAACAAAGTTGAAAGGGACTAATCCAACCACCTGCTCAAGCAAAAGTCCCTGTACCATTTCAGACAAATGGCTGTCCAATCTCTTCTTAAAAATCTCCAGTGATGGAGCATCCACAACTTCTGAAGGCAAGCTGTTCCACTGGTTGATTGTCCTCACTCCTTAGTTCTAGGTTGCTTCTCTCTTTGATAAGTTTCCATCCATTGCTTCTTATCCTGCCTTCAGGTACTTTGGAGAATAGGTTGACTCCCTCTACTTTGTGACCATCCCTTAGATATTGAAAGACTGCTGTCATGTCATCCCTAGTCTTTCTCTCTATTAGACTAGACATGTCCAGTTCCTGCAACCGTTCTTCATATCTTTTAGCCTCCAATCCCTTAATCATTTTTGCTGCTCTTCTCCACACTCTTTCTATTCTAAGTGTGGTCTTACCAAGGCATAATAAAGTTGTACTTATACTTCATGTGATCTAAATTCTATCCCTCTGTTAATACAGCCCAGGACTGCATTGGCTTTTTTGTGGCACATTGCTGGCTCATATTTAAGTGGATATTCACTAGGACTCCTAGATCCCTCTCACCAGAGCAGAGCACTCTGGCATAACAACTGGTTTACAGAAGTGAAAGAGCAATTTCAATGATGCCCTTCACACCTTCATACCTCTCTCCATCTCTAGTAATTCCCTGATGTCTTGAGATAGTTTTCCATGGAAATGATAGCATCTGTCACCCGTTATTTTGTAATCCACAGAATTCCCCAAAATTGTCATGTTGAATTTTGATAGCAAGTGGAGGTATGATATCTCACATTGTTCCAAACAAAATGACTATAAATAAAGGTTTAAGCTTATGTTTAGGTTTAATACAGCAAGAATAGCTTACATCCAAAGCTTAACTCCTGAAAAAAGGCATTCCCAAATAAACGTTGTTATACCCATTTTGGTGATGGCCTTATGCTGTTATTCTGACAATCTCAAAAGACTACCAATCAAGATTATCTTTGGCTCATCAATAAGTGCTGTTAGACTGATGGATATGGGGAAAGGTCTCCTAAATGTCCTTTTTAAAAACAAAACAAAGCAAAATTCTGAAGACACAATTATTCCTGTTTAGTTTTTAAAATGTTGATATATTTTTATTTTGTTTTTTCATTTTTTTAATTGGAACTCTTAGCTGTTAATTAATTTCAATTATTCATCCACATTCTCTGCCCTCAATAGATGCTTTGTAGTTATCTAAATTGATGGTAAAGACAAAAATAAAAGAAAACCACTGTAGCGCTTTGTTTGTGTGATCTTGAACAATGTTTTTACTTTGTAGGCTGCATAATCAAAATCAAATGAGTAAAAAAAAATTAAGTGCCAGTCAAAATACAGTTGATCAGGTTAAATTTGGCAGAGTAAATTTGTAATTTATTCAACAGTCACTTAGCTATTTCTACTTAAAACTCCCAGATCTCCGCAGACAAACCTCAGTTTCACAACTCACTTGATGATTACAATGAATTTACCAAATGGTCCTTCCAATGTTTGTAGTTCAAAATTGCTAGTCCTGGCTTTCTTATCTATCCGCTCGGTAACGTACTTTATCCAGTTTTCCTCATTTTCTGATCAACACCTCAGTTTCACTTGGGTTTTCGGTTCAAAGCAGCCATTTTATTTTTTCTGGATGTGCAATGGAGTAATAAGGACTTTCTTGGAGGGTTTCTACTCCCCCTCCCCCAATCATTTGAAACAGTAATATTCAACTAGACTTGAGTTTTGAGTTTTGGCATGTTTCCAGATTCCAACAATGGAAACTGATAAGGATGTTGTTTTAATTAACTGAAATCTAATGAAGTGCTCTATGAATTACATGTCTGGCAAAAGGTAGCATTTTCCTAGCAGTGAAGCAGCCACATGTGGAGAATATGTATTTAAGAGGTAGATGGTCTAATGGAAAACATTGGCATAATGTGAACTACATATTTTACACCTGTGATTTAAAATCTTTCCACTGTTGATTTCCTGAGTTTTTCTTCTTTTTCAGATATAATAACATATCCAGCTTTAGTATTTGAAACAAAAAATAGGCATACCATATCTAAGATGCAAACTTCCTAAAGGACACCTAGATGGCAGGAAAGATTTACAAAAAATTCTTGAGGTCTCTCACCATCTGGTGCAGGGTTTCCTAAACTGTGAGGTGAATCTCCCCTAGGGAGGTGCAGACAAAGTCCAGGAAATGTATGAAGAACCTTTTAGTTTATTACAATAAATCCACTATTTTCAAAGTTTCATTGTATTGTCTTCTTTGTCCATTTTATTTTGGTGTCTGGATTTTTAAGGGAGTGTCATGGCAAAAAGTTTAGGAACCCCTGATCTAGTGTATCTGGAATTTTGAAGGTCAGATATCTTAACCAAATAAAATCTTCTGGATCCTATGAGAATGGAATGGAATGGAATGGAATGGAATGGAATGGAATGGAATGGAATGGAATGGAATGGAATGGAATGGAATAGAATAGAATAGAATAGAATAGAATAGAATAGAATAGAATAGAATAGAATAGAATAGAATAGAATAGAGGAAGGGACCTTGGAAGTCTTCTAGTCCAGCCCCCTGCTCAAGCAGGAGAACCTATACCATTTCAGATAAGTGACTGTCTGGTCTCTTCTTATGTAGCACCTATAACTTCTGAAGGCAAGCTGTTCCACTGGCTAATTGTCCTCACTGTTAGGAAGTTTCTCCTTAATTCCAGGTTGCTTCTCTCTTTGATTAGTGGGCCTTATTCAGGATGACAAGGTGGAAGCTTACTGCAAGGAGGTTGAGGGGTTGGTGAACTGGTGTAAGGAAAACAGCCTAGTTTTAAATACAGGAAAAACCAAAGAGATCATTGTTGATTTCAGAAAAGGCAGGCACAGCCACACTTCTCTGTGCATTAATGATTCACCTGTGGAGATGGTTACCAGCATCAAATTCCTGGGTGTGCAGCTAACGAGTAGGCTGACTTGGTCGCTCAACAGTGAGAAACTGGTGAAGCGGGCACAGCAGCGCCTGCATTTTCTGCGCTGCATGAGAAAAGCACATCTTCCTTCCCCTGTCCTGACCACTTTCTACAGGGGGACAATCGAGAGCATCCTGTCATACAGCATCACAGTCTGGTTTGGAGGCATCACTGCTTCAGACAGGAAGGCGGTGCAGAGAGTGGTGAGAATGGCTGAAAAGATCATTGGCAGTTCCCTCCCTCCCATCCAGGACATAGCACAGAAGCGTTGCTTGAGCAGGGTCCGTAAGATTATCTGGGACACTACACATCCTCTTCACGACCTGTTTTCCTTGTTACCTTCTGGGAGGAGGCTTTGTGGTATCCGTAGCAGAACATCCAGATTCAGCCATAGTTTCATTCCATACAGCATTAACCTTGCGAACTCTCAAGCTTCCTCCTTGCGTTATATATTCAAGATGGACAATATTTAATATTTATTTGCTATGTATATGTAGGGATGTGGGTCTATATATATGTTGTACATAGTATGTTTAGGTGTGTGTCATGTATATGTTTTACTCTGAGAGCGGGCAACTAAATTTCATTTTTGATGTGTGCCATTGTGCCCACAATATAAAAATGACAATAAAGGTTATCTTATCTTATCTTATCTTATCTTATCTTATCTTATTTTATCTTATCTTATCTTATCTTATTAGTTTTCATCCATTGTTTCTTGTCCTGCCAACCATTGTTTCTTGTTCTGTTCATGGTCACTTCTCTCTAGTTCAAGTCTTCCTGGGCTGCTGCCTGGGCAGGGGATAGTTACAAAGTGATTAATATTTGCAGAACAGCCTGATGACCTCCCACCCCAAAGTCCCAAAGCATGCTGGTAATTTTGGGAGTTGAAATCTAATGCTTTTAATAAAGCATTAGGCTGGGGAAGACTTTGGATAAATTCTAATAGGTAGTGTGTGGTGTACTTGATATATTTAATTACAATTTGGCCATAGATTGTGTGAGAGTAACTATCTTTGCTGCATTATCTTCTCTTTAGCTACCTGCAGCCTGTTGGGCTTCCAGGGCTTTTGTAGAGTGGTGCAGCTATTATCACTAAGGGATAATCCTTCTCTTGAAAAAAGTGATAGAAAAATTATCTTTCCTCTGGAGAGAATCATTTACTCCAATTCTCTGTCCACAAATACATTGGAGAATTTCAAAAGACAATTGGTATTCAACTCTAGCCCAAAGGTCACATTCTAGGAAGCCAAATTGCTCTACCAAAATTGTACTTCTTTATCACTGATACTTCTTTCCTTCTCCAAAAATACACAAGATTTTTCTGATTCATTCCCCAAATACAACTGTAAATTGGGGTCATCTGACAGGTAATTCTCTGCCTAAAAGAATACTGATTGAGTGGAGATTTGCACCTGACCTTCCCTGATTCAAATCCAGTATCCCACTTGGTCCTCCACTGTAAGAATGAAAATACAACATCCTTCAAAGTCATATCGCAACACTAACTGCAGGCATGAACAATGTATTAGCAGAGTCCAGGGCCTGGGAATTGAAGTGGGCAAAACAAAGAAAGACACACTGCTTCACTGAACTACATCCTCTTGCAAATTCTCCTTTCAACAATTAATCAGCGGAATTGCAGAAGCTGTGGGTGCTCCATCACTGGAGGTTTATAAGAAGAGATTGAACAACCATTTGTCTGAAATAGTATAGGGCCTTCTGCTTGAGCAGGGGGTTGGACTAGAAAATCTCCAAAGTCTCTTCCAACTCTGTTATTCTGTTATTCTATGCGTGTTAATAAAAGATTTATAAAACTAAATGGCCTACAAAATAAATGTGGTATTATTACATACCCCATCATATCAAATCTGCTACCTTTTTCAATGCCACTTCTTGGATTAAAGTATCAAACAATGCATAATAACCATTACAGTTGTGTCCATGGACATGAACAATTAAAAGGAGTTTCTATATAACCAGGAAAAACCCATCCTTATTATTAAGAATCGGGCAAGTTCTAATATGTGAAAGATGTATGCTAAACTTCAGGTGTGGTACAAGTCCATGTGCAAAGTTGTAGTCCATAAATGGGTTATGCTCATGCCCATTACACCACATCACCTTCATGCTCAAATATTTTATGCCTATTTATGCACTGCAGCTACCATCCCTTGAAATGGAAAGGTGCAGAGCAATGCAATGTAGACTTACATTCATTTACAACTACCTTCCCAACCACTAAAATGATGCTTTTTTGTGTTTGCCCAGTTTAGGAGTAGAATAATAGAATCATATTGCTGGAATGAAACCTGGGACTTATTTATTCCTACCCATTGCTTGACACAGCGAGATATACCGTAACTGCACCATCCATGATGCTTGGTCATTTAGCCTTTTTTTAAATGCCTTCCACAGAAGCGATCTTGCCATCTCCTCAAGCAGCTTGTTCTATTGATGAACAATTTATATTTTCAGAAAGGCTTTCCTGACAGTTAGTCAAAGACTACCTCCCTGCAATTTCTAGCTATTAGGTTACCTTCTGTTCTCAGGAGAAATAAGAATGGCTGCATGACGGTCATTGACATATTCGGAAACTCAGATAAAGCAGGGGTGGGTTTAGCATCACCTCAGGTGGATACCAGTGTTAAAAATCAGTTGAAAAGCCAATCTGAGAATAATAGGCTTCTTTCAAGGAACTGAATATTAGCCTGATTAAAAAGTCACTAAGGCTGAGATTATCATTGGTGACTACTGTAGTCTTGATATCTATGCATTAGCTTTGGATCAGATACTGTATATGTCTTAATACCAGAGACTGGGCAACATGAGAAGTTGATGCTTGTGGGAATCCCAAGACATTTGGCTAATCCATGGTAGAGACAAAGTGCCAAACTACCAAATTCTAGCTCATCTGAGAGTTTTCTGTTCCTGAATGAAAGCTGACAATCCCTGTCCTCTAGCACTACTATAAATGCAACATCTTAGCTCAAAAAATAGGAAGAATCCCCCCCCCCAATTTTGAAAGACAAGACACATCCAAATATATTTATGTGGGGTTTTTCTCCCCTGAAAACTAGAAACATTAGACTAACTCCTAAACAGCTTTTTCACCTTTCTAAACTGTTGCAGGAGATGTATTCACTAAAATTGTGTGGCTATTAATATAAATTACATCACTACATTTTTGACCATAGAAAACCATGAGTTAAACTGGCTGTCTATATGATCCTATCCTCAATTTGTGCCAGATGAGCAAGGATAAGAAAGGATCCAGATTTTACTGTATTATATTGAGGTTAGTGGCCAGAGGCACAATGGGAAAGTGCTCAGTCCAACAATGAATTTCTCTCACACACATGCACACACATAAATCTGTATCAATGTTTATAATGCAACCTCCATAAAACAACATCTTTTGCTATCTCCACCTGCTCCTCTGTCTGATGTGAGGGCAGAGCAGCAAACAAATACCTCCCCCTCTGATCTAGAGAACAATCAGTCCATTAAAAGATGCTGAACCCCATGGGTGCCCTTTATCAAAGCTACCCCAGGTTGTGTGTTACAGGATTTCCTTCTGAAGAAGCAGCAGATGGTTGAGAGATACCATGACATCACCCCCTGCCCTGTTAGGTTCCAGAAAGGGGTTTGACAGGGAAGGACCAAGGGACTCTTTACCAATCTGGTTTCCTTCTCCCCTGGGCTGTGACCTCTGACACCTCTCCTCCCTTCTATGCAAATTACTGTTTCTTCATCTATTTTCCCCTCATCAACTTGACATGGTGATCCAGCCACAGGCTTCCACTTCATGTTAAGAGTGAAGTATCTCCTTTGCAACAGATTTTAGGTCCATCTCTCACAGAATGCCTGCTTTCTCTCCCCCTCTGTTGGCCATAAGAAAAACCTTTTATATGCCATCTTGCACAACACAATTTCCTTTGGTGAAATGGCTCTCCATTTCACAATCACAGCAAAATCAGGTATTACTGGCAAATATATCCCTCTCTCCCCAGTTGAATACACCCTCTTCAAAGGTTTCAGGCAATAATAAACTTTCCTGCTTACCTTACCTTGCTTTTAAGAAGAGAACCAGGAGGATTGATTCAGTACTATAAAATGGACCCAATAGCTCTTAGCCCCAAAATGTCTTTAATTCAAACCAACATAGGGTATAATCTATGGTTTGGAACAACGATTTCACATGGGCCACCTTTGTGCAAAATGATGCTGAAAATATTATTGGGAAGCATTTCCATATATTTAATTATTCAATATTATTGAGGCAACTATATTCGGATGTAATCCTGATCATTGGTATTGGGATCCAGGTTGGCTATATACCTTTTGTTTATATGACTTCAGAGAGGGGCTCAGAAATCAATTAAGACTGTAGCAAGAACCCAGAAATGTAGCTTGTTGTCTCTCTAGGCTCTTATAACAATTTATACTACAAGAGAAACAAATAAAGGGTAGCAAATATATAAGCTTTTCTGAGCCTCTTTATCTCCCCCATATGTGAACTTCAGTGCTGAATGGTCATTCTAGCAGGTGAAGATTAATATTGTAGTCCAGGGTATCTGGCAGGGAAGGGTGCTCTACCCAAATCTAGGGTCTTGTCTTAATTCTTAAAACACTCCCGAGCACAGTTGCCTGAGAAATTGCTTAAAGTGCTGTTGGTAACTACATGAGCACTTATCCTCACTAGAAGAGTTGTAAATATAAATAAGGAGGATTTGAATTTTTTTCCCCTGGATTGCTTTGAAAGAGAAGAACGCATGGAGTGAAGTCAGAGAGCAGCAAATAGGTCAATGATAATCATATTTGAAGAGCTTTTCTAACCATCTTTCATGAGCTTTTCAGCCAGCTGGAGAGTCAGACGGAGTATTTTCGGGGAGCAGAAAGGCACAGCTGTATTTGCTTTTCTAGGGAATTTTATTTCCCGAGGGAAGCAGCGTCCGTTTCCCTTCTTCGAGACTGGGAGGAGGGAGGAGAGAGTCTCTCCACGGGGATTGACCCTGCCCTGCTGAAAGGGGGGTGGGGGGGAGGAGGCGTGGACTACGGAACCTAATTGAATCATAGAGATCCCAAACGTCTCCTTTGCCTTTCAAGGTAAATTTAACCCCGTCTTGCAGGTGGGGGAATTGCATCTCCAAGATCTCAACAGCGCTCTCAGGAAAACCCGCGACTGCAGGTAAAGAAGGTGGCGGGAACTTGCGTGGGGAAAAGAATTAAAAACCCGGAGCATCGGGGGATGTACAGGTTGCGGGGGGTGGGGGGAAAGTCCAACCTGAAAAAAACACCGCGGGGAAACCTCTGGGCTTTGGCAAACCGCCGGAGGGCCCCTTCTTTACGATCCGTGCCCAGTAGTCCGAGAGGGGGAGCCCACGGCGGAGAGCCCCAGCTGCTCAGTCTACATTCACACACACACACACACACACACACACACACTGCCGCCGCGCAGACGGGTTCAGTGTTTCCATGGTGATCACCCGGGAACGCGGGATAGTTTTCGGGAGCCGAAGCCAAGGGATTCCCTTACCCAACAAGTCTCAGAGGTGGCCGAGATCTGAAGACCCGAATTGGCTGATTCCCGTCGGAACAAGAGACTCCCCCTTTACACACACAAACACTTCTCCTGCCGGAACCCGAGCTCAAGAGACCTTCCCGAGGAAGGATCGGCCCCCTTAAGGTTAGGACAGAGCTGGGGAAGTTTTCCACCGCCGTCAGCCAGACGAACAACCGGGACTCACCTCTGGGAGCGCGCAGGAAAAGAACCGCGAAGACCAGCCAGAGCCCGGGGGCGGCGCGGCTGGAGCCCATTCTGCCGGACCCGACCCGCCTCTCTCCCTCCGCTCAGATGCCCACTCGCGCTGCTGCCGGACGCAGGTCCATCCCCGCCGGACCTGGCTGCCCGGCGCGGTTGCAGAACTCGGCTTCGGGCAAGCGCCCGTCCGTGCGCGTCCTCCCCTCGCTGCCCCAGTCGCACAACGCAGCCCGTCCCGATAGTTGCTGAAGCTGTAGGTGTTGTTGCTGCCGCCGCCAGGCTACTCAGACAATAGAGATAGGCGAGCGGAGGAGGGGTGCTCCGCTCCTGCCCGGATGCCTGCTGGGTCCTAGAACGCCTCTGTCGACAGCCGAGGAGACTCAGCCGTCCCGTTTGCCGCGCCTCCCCGGGACGAGGCCAGCGGCTTGGGCAGAAATGGATTGCGATCGGAGCCAGGCGGGGTCGCGGCGACGGTGGCATAAAAGGAGAAAGTAAAGAGAAGAGCCGCGTCTATGGGGAAAAAATCACTTGTGATAAAAAAAAAAAAAAAAAGACCAACAGATGTCTGAATACTCTCTCTCATGTCCTAAGCAGGAGCTTGCAAGAACTGAAAGAGGACTTTACTGACAGACAGTTCTAACGAGATGATGCCCGTCTGTCACAAAGAATCAGAAGCGACTGAATGACTGAAGAACAATAACAACAATGGACCCCAAGCTCTCCTTTGCAAAGCAGCTCTTTTCCTAAATCAAGAAAGATCACCAGCAACTGGGATGTTCCCATTGCAGTGAAATTTGGAAATTCCTCCCGCCTTTCTCAAGGTGAAGAAGTCCTTTAGATGTGTTGAGACTGCTGCTCCTGTAATTCTTACTAATATGGATTATGTATCATGAACCTCACTACATCTGGAGCGCATTAAGTTGGATAAGACTGGTCTTTAGCGTCCTAGCAATACATAATAATTCACTGGTTTGGCACAAGACACTACATAATAATGTGTGTTAATCTGGTTTTGATGTAGCTTGTAGGAAGTTTCCCTCCTATGATTTCCTTCCTTGAATGCACTTTGCATTTACATTGCTGGTTTTTTTTACAAAATAGTCATTAAAAGAAATTGCATATTTAACATAGTGGCAATGTTTCAAGTATCGTCCTAAATTATGGTTTGTTAAACCAAAGACAATAGACTGGCTTCATGATAAACTGTTATGTTAGTCAAAATAGATCTGGGGGGATTAAAGTGGCCCACTAAAACATCATACCATGAAAGTCAGGAAATTCTTCAATTCAATAATCTGAGTGTTTCAACTCACTCTTTAATTCTAGGAGTTGGCAGATGGGGGAAAGCTGCTCATTCACTTCACTTAACAATAGATGGGATCCTTTTCAGTTGGTTCAATTGAGAGTTGATACAATTAAGGTGAGTTGGGAAGTCCCTTGTTCAGCCTTACCTCAATCATAAACTATCATTGTCTGCTGATGATAAGGATGAATTAACTTCAGTACTTGAATGAGAGACCACTAGGAAATATCACGACTCAGACTCAGAAATCAGTAAAACATTTATGGGGGAAATCAGTTCTTTGATGAATGAAATCAATTAAATCAAGTTGATATATACAGATATAAGGTCACAGCCTCATTAGAACAATCCCATAGATTTGCAATGAGAACTTTTTTATTTTATGTCTGGAATCCCCAAACTGCCCTATGTTCTTGATTTATGGAGATGTTTTCCTCCCTGTTTTAATGTTTTACTGTTTTATTCCTCCCTTTTGGTTTCTGAAGGGAAACGAGCACAGGAAGTGACCAACAGTCCATTACTTATAGTAACTTGATATCCTCTACCTACGAACATGTATTGCTTAAGCATTAGTCTCTCTTGCCTTTCTGAAATGTACAAATAGGAGTGCATCCTTTGTTCAATATTCTTCGAAGAGAGTTCCACCAGCATGTGTTGTCTAATAAACACTGCAGTAAGCCTTGATTATTGGCTTTAGGTCCTACGTTTGATTCCACACATCCCAGAAAAACACAATGGCAAATAACTTCTATATTCTTATCAACAAAAATCCAAAATTTCTCTAGTATGAGAGTGTAAAGAGATTTAAAAAGGAAGTGTACCTGCATAGTTTCTATAAGATTCCTTCCCTCAAGCTATTGACAGCCAGGCCAAAAGCTGTCTCTAAAGCTAAATATACTATAAAGTCATCAAGTGCAAAATCTATGTGTTCAAATCCTTGTTAAAGAGTTGAATGTAGAACATCTAGTATGGAGGATGTCTGTGTCTGAAGAGTCCCAATAAGGACTAAACTGATTGTAGTCCGTACTCAATGTAACATTGTTTACCAAGGAAACTGGACATGTTTATGAAGCTACTAGAAATCCAGCTTGACTCAAAGGAGATGCCATCTAATTGCAATGTTATGCATTATAACCTGGTTTATAAACCAGACAAAAACCACTTTTTCCTAACCACAGTGGCTGGGTCCACAAAACTAGTTTCAGCCAAAGAGTATGCTTGTGTGTATGTGCATGCATGTACATTTGGCATAATGGATGAACCTAGCCAGTGATATTATCTGACTTGTTTTTTAATCTGTGTTATTATTAGTTTTGAATGCATGATTTCTAACTAGGCTTCTGTCCAAAATCCTGAGTTGTCAAACACATTGAAATATCAAGTGAAGAAATTTAGAATATTTTCTGCTTTGTAAAAAGCTGCATCTTTTCCCGTTTGCTTATCAAACCGTCCAGAATGACAGTCGTGACAGCAGCAACCTTGACTGTGATTGTTGCTTGCTACAACTTCCTTGCTGACTCCCAGGCTCCTAGGTATGCACTATTTGCTCACTTAATGAATACAGTTGCCGTATCAGGGATTCACACATCCAGACAGCTTTGTTTTCCTAGGCTGGGATTTATTTCTGAATACTTACATTAAGGAAGTGCCCAGCACACAGGCCAAATTAGCATACCTCATTTCTGCTGCTTCTAGCAGATGCTTTTTCCCTGAACCAGCTGCAAAGAGAGCAGAGCGATAGTAGCGGAAAGACTTATCTGCATATTTTTCAACCTAAGGGCCATTCAGATCTCATATTCACCCTCTCTCTTATAGCATAGCATTTATTAAATTTTGACTGACAACTTTAATCCTACTATCTCAGATACAATAAAAACATAAAGGCTACAGGGCTAGCCATGAGAAGTTCTGCTGCCTCCTTTCTTGTTTACAAAGACAGCCAGAAGGCAACTGAGTAACCTGGAGGGGAGGGACTGAATAGGCCCTCTGGCCTCCACCCATTCTGGAAGCTTTCAGTGCTCTCTTCCTTGTTCATCTGCCCTTCTCCACCGTCCTAAGGCATCTATCCCACTCCGCCAATTGGAGGAGAGGAACTGTGGGATGTTGGCCTTTCATAGTACTACTTGAAGCATGCCAAAGTCCATTGATCTCAAATAGCTTATGTCTTCTGAATTATGATTGGAACATATAGTGCAAGCTACATCGTTAACATCTTTTTAGTGGAAGGGAGAAAAGGAGGGAGAATCGGAGAAAACCAGGAAGCAGTATTGTTTAACAACAACAACAACAACAACAACAACAACAACAACAACAACAACAACAACAACAACAACAACAACAACAATAATAATAATAATAATAATAATAATAATAATAATAATAATAATAATAATAATAATAATAATAGAATCCACAGATGAGCCAAAATTTCTTAGGTCCCACCAAAATGAAAGCTACTGGGTCTGGGTTGCAAAAATCTGGAAAACCACTAGGAGGTGCCATAGAGCTTTCTCTGTCTCTTTGTTGCCACCTGGTGATCCTAACTAAAAGTATACAAAATAGTGTGCAAACTGTTAAGATCTTCTGAATGCTTCATCAGGCCACGTAGTTCAGTATGATGGAGTGTTCCGCTAAGGTCAAATCATTTGTACACAGTTTTGGAGATGAAGTCTCCCTCAGACTGAACTTTGCTCCAGGTGACTTTGTGGAGACACCTGTGCAGATTCTAGGTAGAATAAATTCCACAAAATGAACCTCCCCACACACATTTCTTACCATGACCTTTCTTATTTTGTTAGGCAGTTCCAACCCATCTGGAATTAGCAAAATGGAGATGGAGTTCAGAAATTGGCATCATTGACAATGGAACAAGAGCAGGCTTTGGCAATTCTTAGACTAAGGGAGCCTAGATGCAGAATTGCAAACAGAAACAGAAACATACCATGTGGAATACAATGAGTTCTTCTTAAATTGGTTCAGTTTTATAACCAGCTTACAGTTAGGCTATAGTAAGGCTTTTATTCTTTTTGATATCTGCCCTCAGCTATCCTGGAGGGCAAGTTTTAGAAAAAAAAAACCCTGTCAGTCTGGGAATATCGAATCATTGTGTTACTGTACTCTGTTGTAGCTTCTATAGAGAGATGGGTAGCAAGCTCTTAACATCCTTCATTAAGTTATTCCCCAATGACTGGATTAATTTCATGTAAATCTCCTTCTTGCAAACAAAGGCACGAAGATAACACAAGCCAGTTGCTAAGTTTGCCTTTGCAGCCAACAGAATTCATGCTTTACTAATTGCAAATTAATTTTGGATTGATGTAGAGCAGAGCATTTATTGTATCATATCAAATTGCTTTTAACAGAATATCCTTGGTGAGTCTGACCCACAGTAAAATAGTCAATTGTCAGAACAACCTCAAACCTAGATTCTTGAAGAAGAATTGAAAAAGCAAAGAAAGGTTGCTCTAGAAGAAAGAGAAAGGGGAAAAAAAGAAACCAGAGGTTATAAAAGCAATAAAAAAAAGTCTGCATCTACAAAACATAAGAAATCATTAACAAAGATAAATAATTAGAGGTCAGAACAAGAGGAGTGAAGTGAATAATTTAGTGCTGGGGAAGATAAAATGTCTGTTAAATGCAGAGAAATTTCAAGGTTAAAAGCTAAAAGCTGACTGAAAGGAAAAATTCAAAAATGGTAGAAAAGAACAAATGTAAATGGATGATGCTTAATGTTGACACAAATAAAAAAATTGCAGCATTTAGCAAATGAACATCCTGACTATTTTGTATATATATATATTATACAACAAAGACTTGTTGTAGCCAAAGTTTGCCATCACCCCTTATAAGAATAGAACATATGACAGAGCTCATTTATACATTTAGCATGTTATTGTTGCAGGGTTTCTTTTGCCTAATTGCATCTGTAATCCATTTAGAAATAGAATGCATAATAAATAACATTTCACATTCTAATCAAATAATAGTTTCAAATGACCAAATTGCCTGGATTTTATCAATGACAGAGAACGTTATTCAATAAAAAACAAATGTGGAGTTAAGTTAGTGTCTAATGAGAGGAGCTTAAATACTGTATCTGACTAATAAAGAGTTGAGCTTGATTCAGCATTTCAGCCAGCATGCTGGCTAGGAACTCTGAGAGCTGTAGTGCCAACCCAACATTAGGAAAAGACTTGTTTAAAAAAAATCATTATTTAATTAAAAAAAAAACCAAGTAGTTGTCCTGATAAAAATGGAAGAACGTGAATCCAACAATATATACTGTATATCTACCTCAGGGTTGAACTCTAGAGTTCTTGGTCCTCTCTGAGTTTGGTTGTTTGCTTGCAGACATTTCATTGCCTGATATGGTAAACTCATCAGTACACGCTCCCAAGAATCCATAAGAAGAACATGAATGTTTAACATATGAAATTTATGAATGGAAGATGTTCTTCAAAACTTGGCCAATAGGTGAAAATAAACTATCTACTTGTAACTGCCAAGCAGAATAAACTCGACTTCCATGTGGTGACTTCACCCACTCACAACTCCATTTTTAAAGAGAAACATAGAATTTTCATAAGATTGGGGCTACTGTTAAATATTATTAAGTTAGCCAAGCTGTTGCCTTCTATGACATGAGTCCAATCCTACTCCATGCTTATAATAATATAAGCCAAACTTTTTTTCATTACCCATATTATTGTTATTTAAAGTGGCCAATATGATATAGAATTAGTGAAATTACACAATTAATCATTTAGGTACTATAAATATCACTTCTCTTATGTCCCTATTTATTAGATACAGTGGTATCTAATAAATAGGCAGATCATAACATTTCTTGCTGATTATGAAATTGATTTATGGATGGCATGAACCTAAGCCTCTATACTTAGAAAATGTAGAGAAATATCCTATGTTTCTGATGATGTTTTTCTTGGTAGAAAAATTGATGTGTGAGGGTTTAGCAGTCTAGAGCAGAGGTCCCCAACCTTGTGGGCACCAGGGACCGGTTCCATGGAGAGAGGTTTTTCCGTGGACCGGAGAGGGCGTGGTTTTGTGTGCTGCCAGCATCCTATGGATGGGGCTTTCCTTGTTTGTGCAGCCCGATTGCTGGCATGCTGCGGCCCGGTACTGGTCCACGGACCAGGGGTTGGGGACCCCTGGTCTAGAGGCTGAGGTACAGATCTGGAAGTCCCCAGTTAATAATTCATATCTACTGTGTTCTCCACTAAATGGCATCCAGACTCTCATTTTCATTTTCAACTTATTTTCCCCGGAAATAAAGAAAGCATAGTTACCAATTTATTTTATTTACAGGGTTTTTGTAAAGACTATAAGAAATTATAGATGTGGTGTATTTGGAAGGGCTACAACAGTGCTAGATGCCATTTTTAAAAAAGCATTGCTATTTTGTTTGTTGGTTCCAAGCTTGAAGACCTTCTGGAATTTTTCTCTGACCTCTAGTTAATTAATTCTGAAATCGTTCCTTCAGCAGTTGGTGATTACTTGACTACAGTAGTAGATAGATCTGGCCCCATTAGAGTCAGGAGAATAACGAGAGGCAGAGATTGAATTTGGATGAGGGAATAAACAATTTATTGCTAAAGAGAGAGGTCTGCTCCTCCATAGCAAAACCTGAGCTGCCTGGCCCGGGGCTACCAGCTCTGATACAGGCAGGGAGAAGCCATCTATGCTTCTTGACAGCATTTCTGTTGGAGCTTGTATGACAAATTAGGCTTTCAAGGCTCAGAGGTATTAGCTGGTGCAGCGATATAAGCAGGTTACAGTACATTTTCTAATATGAATCGCAAAAAATTTTTATTGCTTTATTATAACAAGCTTAAGAATGTGGTTTGATCACTGCTATGACCTATTTGCATTGGCACGACTAGCAACAGACTTTTTAAAAGTAGCCTGTAAATAAAATTTATATTAATAAAATAACAACCATGACAAAGAAGCTGTTACTTAACAATGAATGAGGCTGGCTTGAGAAATGAACAATAGAGCAATTAGTGTCTTCAGCTTGCCAAGGCAAAATTATGAATGGCTAGAATGAATCATACATTAGCTTCTTGGAATAAAGTACCATCAAGATAAATGAGCTCTGTTTATGGGCCAGCAGTTTTTAACCATTTGAAGTTTTCATCCAACCAACTGCTCCATTTTTGGATGTGAAATCAGTTCACACTAGAGATTGTCTCCTCTTGCTCATCAAAGAACGGCAGAGTTACTAGTTATATTTCTTGCCACAAAACACATTTTCTTTCACACAGACAAAGAATAAAGACACTCAAAAGAGTCTTCCCCACTGCTGAATAGAGCTTTCCATCTAGCCTTGAGCTGGTAGAAAATGATACCAGCTTGAAATTTGCTGTACCCATTTCCTTCTCTTTATTCTGTCTCTATCGAGTCTGCTTACTATCACTTGGGCCCTTCTGACTCAGATAAGGGAATCTATGTGCCGTTGCTGTGTCCCAAGGTCCCGTGATCACCTTTTGCAACCTTCTGACAAGCAGAGTCAATTAAGGAAAGTCAAATTCCCTTAATTACAGGGTAATAACTTACCAACTGCAGTGATTCATTTAACAACTGTAGCAAGAAAGGTCGTAAAATGAGGCAAAACTCACTTTAAAAAAATGTCTCACTTAACAACAGAAATTTTGAGCTCAGCTGAGGTCGTAAGTCAAGGACTACCTGTACAGACAGCCCATAACATTTAGCCTGCATTACACAGTGGTACAGGCTTAGTGAAAAGTTACACACTAGTACAGAGTCTTTGGAGAGCTTCTTAAAAATAAACTTCCTTGAATATTTCATAGAATGAGCCTGCATAAAATGAGCATACCCGACTCTGTAAACCGCTTAGAGAGGGCTGTAAAGCACTGTGAAGTGGTACACAAGTCTCAGTGCTGTTGCTATTACTGTATGGTGTTGTATTGTGATTGCATGCTTATACCACCGCCTCATATGTGAGACATTTACCCTGTACATGGAACAGATTTACCCTGAAAGGTGATCCCCACCCCATTCCAATTCCATCTAATCTCAAGGTGTGCAAAATGTATGTATGGCTGTAGCATAATTGTTGAAAAAAGTGTTGCTTTGTCAAGTCAAAATAGAAACCACTGTCTTCCCCCACCGTCAGAAGTTCACTCTACGAGATTCTGCCCTGAGGAAAAAGATACCAATATAATAAGCCTGTATATCCACAATCCTTTTTGCATCCAGCTTACCTACCTGTGTATTTCCTCCCTTTAGGGTCTGAAAAAGCAGCCAAGGACAATGGGATGTGATTAGATAGCCTTTATTTGGAAAACAGTAACAAACTATTCAAATTATCTAATATATATATATATATATAAAGGCAAACAATATGTTGCTAACAGTACATTTTCTTATATGTACTGTAAACAACAGGTCTCCATTCTCCAATAGGCAAAGAAGTCTTAAGTCTGAATTTATGGTTTTGCTTACTTGCAGTATAAATTCAGTCTGGAGGGAAGGCCTCTGTATATTTCTTTGATTGTTTGTTTATGGCTTATCTCTGTTCTGGATCAGCAGGTGAACACCACTTGTCAGAACCGTCTTAAATTATCTCACACAGAGCACTGGCATGCATAAGAAAATGATGTAAACTTGCTTTTAAAAGGCATCTTTGGCTTGCATTAAAACAACTTCAACACGCACAATGTTCTGATTGCTGCATGGAGCACCACAAACAGAGTAGTCATCCTTAACTTTCCCAGAGACACTGAGTTTTATAAATATGAGCATGATAGTGTAGAATAATCATGTCCAAGGGCCGGTTGTGAACTGTGTAAATCCTCATTCTCTTATCCCCAGTCATGAAATTCTGGTTTGCTTTTTTTTCTTTTAAGAAATAAGCATTTTTCGTTACCAGGCCCGTTGTTTTTAAAGAAGCTGCTGTGAGTCAAATGAAAAACAGAGTGGGGAAAACGGGACCCGAGAAGGGGAATGAAAAGAACGAGACAAAAGTAGAGAAAGAGCTTTTCTAAATGTCACTACCAACTGAAAAGCTATAGTAGGTCAGGTGCAATCATTTTCTTAGGGAGGACTTCCATCCTCCTAAATGGTAGTGGGTGGGAAAGATACCATCCAGGAACATCGACAGACTGAAAAAGAAATAATGTAAGGGATAGAGGAGGAGGAAAATATAGCTGCTTCTTGGAGGAAATGTGGTCAGCCCCCTGCCTGAAATTTATTCTTCATCCAAGTATCTGGGAGACCGTCTCTGCCGACGTTGCAGTTCCTCCACTTGGCGCTCCAAGCTGTGCACTTTAGCCTCCAGCCTCGCACCAGAGCGATAGGATCCACTCAGCCAACCCAGCAAGACATAGAGAGTCAGCAAGGCCAACAGAAGTAAAACCTGTACCGGACGGTCAGGCACGGTAAACACAATAAATGCAAAGCAGCCTCCAAAGAGAAGAAACTTGAGGCCCCACATGATGCGGCTCAAGATAGTGAGCAACAGGCTGAACAGCAACGAGAGCACCCAATAGCTAATCAGGGCAGCCAGGCTCCAGAGCAGCAGTGCCTGAACCTGGTCAGGGCTCAGCTTCAGAAACTGTGTTAATCCATCTCCTGAAACAAAAAAGAAAATAGCAATATGTTCAGTCCAATGTAGCACTACGACAGCCTTTGCCACATGGTACCACTGGTGAATTAAGTCAAGCTTTCAGCCAGGATGGTCTACATTTACGGTAGTTTAGGAGGAAGTGTTATTGCATGCAGGAAATAAACATGCTTACTAGCTACTTACAAAGAACAGCTACATTCAAGTGTTAAGTATTACAGTTCAAACAAATTCCTCCTTTCTTACCTCATGGTGTAGCTTAATTCCAGTATGCACAGAGCAGCAGGTGGGCATTTTATGGGCATAAATCTTTGTTTGCCTATTAAGCTTTGGGCTGCTTCTTTGACTCATTGTGAACAAGGAGGGTGGGGCATCCGTTTGCTCCCCTCTCAGCACTGATACAAACACTCAAGGAAATTTCAATCCATGGAATGATTAACCTCATATCTGAACAAGTCTTAAGATTTATATGAATTCATTTTTGAAATTTATAAGGATTAGGGTACTACCCTATATCTGGGTGACATACAGTAAAAATAATCATACAATATACTTTTAAACTCTGGTAGACAAACAACCATTGAAAGGCAATCAAAACACACAAGACCAACTTCTTACTCTAACCAAAAGCCCGGAAAAAGAGTCATGTTTTCAGAACTGTTTGGAACAAAGGCAGGGTGGGAGCCAGATAACTCTGGAGTGGGTGGGGGGAACAGTGTAGCAACAGACAATGCACACTTCCTAGGTCTTATCAGATGACACTGTTTTGTGGATGGGATCTTCAGCATAGCAACTCTGTCCAATCATAGAGGCTGGGCAGAGGTCATCAAAGACAGATGGTCTTTAGATAACAAGACCCTATGCCATGGAGAGCTTATAGCACCTTGAATGGTATCCTGAAGTCTACTGACAATCAGTACAATTCAAGGAGCAAAGGTATTACACAGACTTATAAGTTATGCCCATAATTGCTGTGCCACCACATTCTGAACCAGCTGCAATTTTCAAATAATTTCTAAGAGCAGCCTCATGTAGAGTACATTGTGGTAGTTCATATGTAAGGTAATCAAATTGTGAGTGACTGTCTGAAAGGTCTCCTGGTCCAGGTAAGGACACAATTGGCACACAGGATGGAATTGTTGAAAGGCCTTCTTAGCCATGGCTTCTACTTGCTCAACCCACACAATGTTGAGCAGGAGCTGTGAGTCCAACAAGACCCCCAACTTGCATATCAGTCTGGGGGAAAAAAAGTGTAATCCCATTTAGATTAAAGATAAAACATCCTTTGTCCTGGGGGGTTCCAAAAGGCCACAGTAATTCAATCTTTTCAGGGTTGCGTTTAAGCCTATAGAAGCAGTATGGGTTTTACAGCACATATTTGCATGGGAGATAAGATTAAGCTAGTGTTAAGATTAGAGTTCCAATCATCAAGGACTATAGTTAAAAATTAGTGGCACAGTAAGTACTACCACATCATACCAATTCATGGTTGGAATCTCCTGCATTTAGAAATCAAGACTTTCCTTGGTTTTGCTATTTCCATCTTTAATCTCTTCACAGATGTTGTTATATCTTCTAACAGCTGTTAAGTTTGTTCTGAGATACAGTAATGTTTTTATTGGCTTTAACTTGTCAATTTTACTGGTTTGACACTGGTTTCCTCTGTTTTTGGTCTTTGGCAGCTTCTTTTCACATTTACCCCTAGCAACTTATTTGATTTCATTCTTTAGTTCCCTGTCAGTGAAGTCCAGGACATCAAAGAGATTCCTGGAATTCTTGAAAATGATGAGCTTTCAGGAACATATCATAGAAACCAGTTGGCTTTGTTCTTCCATTTTAGCTTACTTGAAATTTAAACATGAGCAGTTCAAATCTGTTTCAGTCAGCCTCTGGCCATGTCTTTGCTATTATAACTGAACTCTTTCACCTTTTTGTCTCATAAATATAATCAATTTGATTTCTTTGTGCTGTTCCTCTTTAGCATGTTGAATGGCATCGGACCTGAGGAGCCCATCTTCCAGTGCTATATTATCAATCACTTTATATTGTCTAGCCATGTGATTTTCTTGTTAAAAAATACAGGAGTGATTTACTATTGCCTTCTCCTGCATACTGCAATATGAAATGATGCCTTTGTTATTGTCATAAAGTTGTCTTCATTAACATCCCTATATAAGTGGCTGCTTGCTTGCTTGCTTATTTATTTATTTATTGATTGATTGATTGATTGATTGGCTGCTCAATTCCCAGCTGTAAGTTCAGGGCAATCCCTAGATAGCACAACAGTCTTGTGAAAGTACAGCCTATCTAAGACCAAGGCTAATTGATCTTGTCAGGACTGAGAGTGACTCTGTTCCTCCCCATCCAGTCCCAGCCTTCAGACACTCATTCAGGATTTTGATATTATCTCTTGGGCAGCTGGCATGACCCTCCTGGAAGAAAATATTCCTGCTACATTGCAATCCCTCCCAGAAACATCCTGCCACTGCCCCGAAGGAGCTATATAGCAGGACTTGCTATGACAATTACAGCTAACCATAAAAATGCTAATCCTGGCCCTTATAGTAATACTGACATTACAATGTAACCTTAAATCTTAAACATACCAAACCTTAAGTTTACCATAATTCCAGTGCAAATAAATACTGTAAACTAAGTCTCTAAAAAAATCTCAACTGTAATCTAAATCTAAGGCATTAAAACAGTGCTTTCCAGGCATTATCCCGGCACTAATTTTAACCAAAAGCCTTAATGAACTCAAACTCTAATTTGACTAAAGTCCAATACTATAAACCTACTCCCATAACAAAATCTCAACTGTTTCTTAAATCTAAGGTCTGCTATTACAAGAGAATAGGAAGCCAATGTTTGTTCTTAACTTCAGGTTCTAGCTTGTTATGGAGGAACCAATCACAGACTTTAATTCTGATATAATGCTGAACAAATCATGAAGATTGCTGGGTGTACTTTGTTATTTTTGAGGTGAGAAAGAGCTAAGATGCATCAAATTATTAGCAATCATGCTCATTTATAAAAAAACAAAACTGGCTTTTCTGAGATATACAAATGTCAGCAAAGTTACCTTTAATTTCATCGATCTGGACAGGGGTATAGTATTGTTTTTGCAATAGACATATTCATATTTAAATATATTTTTAGATACATTATCAGTTCAGGAAAGACACAAGACTACATCCTGAGCATCCTGTATTTGGAAACTGACTCTGCTAAACCCAGTGGACCTTTTCTACTGGGAAATGCCCCCCCCCCCAAGGACTCAGGACAAAGTGCATTTATGATGAAGGCAAAAAGATGCCAATGTAACATTCTCAGCCATATAACTGGTCAGCAACATATTTTCCAAAAGAAAAGCATTGAGGATGTCAGTAAGGAAGCCTATAGGGAGGGATGAAAAAGACTTTTCTTCCAGATTAGCAGAAAGGTATAAAAAAAATGGCAACCAGAGAGAGGCATGGGATTTACCAGTGGTATGGCTAGGCCAGCCCAAAAGCTCCCAAGATAGCTTAAGATTTGGGAATACTTAGTAGCAAACTTAAATGGCTCAACTTGGGTTTCTCTCAAAAAACTACCCAGGATTGAACTGTTGAAGAAACGGCTATCAGGAAGACGAATAGTATCTATTCGTTCACCTTGTCACCAAGAAAACCACATGGGTATCTTCTGATCGCTAGGAGTTCGGTTTTACCTCTTTGAAGAAACTAATAACTTTTTGAATGAATACTAACAACAATACACATGCTACGGTACATTGCTAGTCTAAGATTAATAGGAACCAAACCAGATTGGCTTTTGGTGCAAAAAAAAGCATGCTGATTCCCACTCAGTAGTGATTCAGTTTAGACACACATTTAATATCGTAATCCTTCCTTTGCTTACTTGGAAGACAATACCACAAAATTTGAAAGGGGGACTAAAGTAAGAATAGGACTGTGTCCCTTGATACTGTTAGATTGCAGCATGCTTAACTTCTTCTGTTAACTTGCATCTTTTCCCCCCCACTATGCCAATAACCTGGTCACTTACCAGCCAATCCAAAGGATGTAAGAAACTGCCCTACAATTCGAGCCACAACAGATAAGGCTGAAGAGATTCCAGAGGAAACTATCCAAAGCAGGGTAGACATATTCTGCAAGGAGACCAAATAAGAGAACACAGAATTCTTCTACAGCGCTTATTATCAAACAATCTGAGCAACTCTAAAAAATACATGTCAATTTACCATAAAGGGGATCGCCTGGCCACATAGCAAATAGTAGGGCTGCAGCTCCCTCCAGTGCTGAAATGAGTTGGGATTAAATCGAGCAGCGATAATAAACTGCAGATTTAACAGATGACTAAAATTGTAAAGCAGATGGAAAGCATAAAAGTACATGCGCTCTGAATGGCAAAAAGAATTAGGAATCATGCACAAAACTAAGAGCCTGCTTGGCTGATATAGTAGCAGATTTGAAGATACCAGCCACTAAAGGTATCAGAGCCATTGGAGAATGAAATAGAAGTAGGCTGAAATCCAACGGAACCCTTTCCAGGATGAGACTTCTATCCTGCCCAGCATACTTTAAAAAAGTATAAATGGCTTTTACAAAGTTATTGGCCTGGCAATGCTTTCACCACCAGTTTCATTCTCCCACCATCTATGCAGTGAAAGTGTCTGTGAAAGACGAATGATCACAAGTACAAGCTTTCATACTCAAAGGATTTTGCAGAACTGAGACCTTATTCCCACAGAACTCCATCTGCATTGGTTTCTCCCCTGTAAATTCTACTTCATTCTCAACCAAGTGGGGTCAGAGAAGCCAGGAGGTTTTTGTGATACTATTCTAAGATTATGGGAAAATCTTTTCATGTAATTTATACAAAATACGGTCACCAGCTATGACATTACTTCTGAACTTTGGAATAGCTTACACTGAATTGGGAGCATATGTTGGCATAATCAGGAGTCTGATGTTTGAAAACTTAGCAGAAAATCTGTTCTTTAAAAAACAGAAGTAGAAGTTTTGGACTTGACATTCAGAAAATGGTTTGTATTACAATCTGAAACTTGTAGGAATTTGTAACTGTCATTCCTGTGAGGAAGCAAATCAATTTATATTTTTTTCCATCCATTAGATACTCATTATATTATACTGAATAAGCTGTTTAGAATCCCTTTGAATATAGAAGAAACCAGTTCTAAAATCTTCCCAAGAAAACTGTAGGGGCATCTGCAGGCAGTTTCCAGAGCTCAGGACTGACTCAAAAGCATGTGTGCATGCACACCCACCTACTCACAAGATAAAAAGGGTTTTAGGAGTAAGATGGAGAGAGAATAATTTTTCTTCCACATTTAGGGTACACTGCACTCTCAAAATATATCCTAAAGAGCTGATGACAGCTTGTGGAGGAAATATGAGGGGAAAGACTCAAGTAAAATATTTGATAGTGGAGGAGAGGGAAAGAAGAATTGCAGCAGGAGAAGAATGTGATTGCACAACTTAGAATTCATTTATAAACCATATCGTATATTAAAATTGATTACGGTTATGTTAACTCTTTGCAAGTATAATATTTACTGAGTTGAATATCATTTGCAAATTATTACATAGCATCACTTTGGGGGGGGGACATCGAGAATGTTCATAGATTGCAATCAGCTAACCAAAACTGCAGTACAAGTCATTTCCTAGGTCCTTTTGTGTGTTTGTGTAAAGAAAAGCTGAGCTATTTTGAGCCAAAATTCTATTTAAAAAAAAAAAACACCAGGGGATACAAATCAATCCTGAATAGTGTTCTATCTCTGGATAATTTCCTAGAAAACTATATAACTATATATTTTCCCAAATTGTGTCACTCATTTCATAAGTATGTGACTTATTTTCCACATATATATAAAAACAAGGACAGCGCTGCTGTCATACCTCATTCAGCATCCGAAAGTTCTCTTTACCAATCAAATTCTCCACTGTCTTCCTTACAGTACGAGTCACTTCAAATAAAAAGTCAGGTTCCACATGCTTCTTTTCCCAAGATGATCTTTGGTGGTGTTGGGCACTGGCAAAACAGGTGTTCATGAAAGACAGCAACACAATGATGCCCAAGAATGAGGCGAGCATCATCTTGCGGCAACTCCATAAGTTAAGTTTCCCTCCAATCATCTTTCCAGTGTTTGTCTTCACACCTTGTCTTTCTGCAAGTATGGTTAAAAAACAACAGATTAAGATAAAGTATATTTCTCTCCATGTTCGTACCCAGACAGGGTTGTAAGAGGAGAGGCTTTTGAAAATCAGGTCCTACACAGCTTGAGAATTAAAAGTTAATGCTGACACCTTCAACTGGGCGTAGTAAGCAATCAGCCACTACCTGCAATCATTCAGCTTAGATGTCATAACACTAGACAGCAACCAAGCTGCAACTGTTTACACTAATTGGAACTTCCAGATACTTTTAAACATTAGTTCCCCAGAGTGCTTGTTCAGCCAACATGGTGTAACTACGGCGTGGAAAATGTAGGTTATTACTTGATACTTAGAGAAGACAAAATTGCATAACTGGTGGTAAATGCAAATGCTGATTGTATTGTCATTTTCTATTGCTTCACAATTATGGCATCTCCCCAGCAAAACCCCGATTCTTATTAGAAAAATTGAGAATTCAAAGGATGTGAAATTGTTGGCATTTACAATAAAGCCTATGGCTCAGCCTGTGCTCAGAAGCACTCCACACTGTTCCCTTACACAAATTGCTGCTTTGCTTCAAGCCTCAGTAGTCAGAATTTCCAGATTCACCCAGAAAACGAATCATATCTCCTAAGTCTGAAGTCTGCTTTGGAAAAGCTTCCAACTCTACAAATAGAGTTTACCTACTCTAGGCAAACTACCGGATATAGATTTTAAAAAACTACTCCAAATAAAGAGGCAATTACAAGCCAAATTAATCTTCTATACACTCTTGGTGTCTCTATCATATAGCCTGTTTCCAGAAACGTAAGAGCAAATGCATAACCAATCTCAGGACCCGTGTATATAATCCACGCCGTTTCCACCGCCACCTTTATTTTCCAGCAAGTTGAACAAGATCCGATTCTCTTTTTTAAAAAAGTTAATTTCTCGGCTCAATCACAACCTACAGGAAAGCCACAAAATTTTCCGCAACAGCCTTCGTGAGCAGCGCGTGGTAGAAAGTGATCTCCACTCTCTCGTCAGTTTGTCTGAAAGCGAGAAGCTGCTTCTTCTCCCCCCCCCGCGCCTCCCCCCGAAAACTTCAGGTGAGCTGCATTAAAGGAAGATCCCGTGCGGGAGGGAATGGCGAGGCGAGCCGCAGCTTGGGGACCGGACGCCGCCGCCGCCGAGGAAAGTTGGGTGGATAGTTACCTTGTCCCGAGCTTGAAGAAAAGGAGTGGAATGGCAGCTCCAGCGGTATGGACAATTTTTTTTTCTCTCCCTCGGGGGAAATTCAAAAAACAGCCCCGGCCTCCAAGTCCAGCTACTTTCTGGGAAATGCAGTCCAAGCAGCGTCGGAAGACGGTTTAAAACTTTAAATCCCAGTCAGGAGCATGCTCAGAATTGTACTCCTGTAATAATTTATTTTGGAAGATATAAATATAATACACGCAATCTCTTTTGAGCTTACCTGCGGGGACGCTCTTCCCACGGAGTGCCTTCAGAAATAAGACCCGCGCCTTCCCTGTCTTTATGGAAAGCTTGTGAAAACTTGCCCGAAGGGCGGGTAACGGGAGTGGCCAGAGATCCATAGGTTGTGATTATTGAATCTGATATATGATGGTTCCTTTTATTATTATTTGTATTTGATTGCGATGATTATATGTGTACTGCATAGTGCATGGTATCGGAATGACTGAAGTGACATAAGGCATCTGTAGTAAATGAAAAAGAGCAACATAAAAATAAATTATCTGTGCATTCTTTGCGCTCATAACACTGGAATGCTTCCAAACGTTTCTAAGGCAGCGATGAAAGTTGAAAATGGTCAGCCTCCGAAGTGTTCTTGTCGCCTAAATCTTCAACTATTTATGGCAATTTCTGCTTCCGAATTGGGTATGCTATCGACGTTTTTGGTCTATCGCCAACTATCGGTTTCAAACACAGCGAAGGGCTGATTCCAGTCTTTCGAAGTCATCTAAAGTTCATATGAAAAGTAATTTGGTTACTTTTGCTGATACTTTTCCTGCTGACTTGATACATTAGATAGGTACGTGGATTTTTATTTATTTATTTATTTATTTATTTATTTTGCATTCTCCATTGTTTCCATTCTGTTACCGGAGTTTGGCAACTGACGCTGAATAAATCTATTTTCTCAGATATATATATATTTTTCGAGACCCACGTTGTGCCGAACAAGTGCATGACGGGAATGGTAGTTTTTCCCGGGTCCTCCGGATCCGGAAGTAGATTGTTTTCGCCGGAGGGTTAGGTCATGCGGCGGGGGTTGTTCCTCTAACTGGGCGTGAGAGAGAGAGAGAGAGAGAGAGAGAGAGAGGAGAAATTCCGCTTCCGGCCTGCGCTGGAGGTTCGCGCCCTATTCGTGGCCTGCGGTGTGGTGGCGTTTTAAAAAAAGCTGAGGCGGACTCCCGAAAGGCGAATCTTCCTCCTTGGCCTCGTGGCCCCCGAAGCAGCCATAAGGATTAAACCGAGGATTATAATATCACAACGTCCACGGGGGGATTATACTGCGCGCCATGTCTCTCATATGCTCCAGTGAGTGACCCGCTTTCTCCTTGACTCTCGTTCTTCCTTCCCGCACAGCTGCGGCCTCGCATGAAGGGGGAAGGCTCGAGAGAGAGAAGGGGGGGCAGGCTCCCCTTTTAACAGCAGCAGCAGCAGCAGCAGCAACAACAACTTTGGTGGTTAACTATGACAGTTTCCGAGTATTGCTCTGCCTGAGGGCTTGTAATGTTTACAGTCAGTGAGATCGTATTATGGTCACTGTTGTAAACTGCAGGTAGACCTAGGTATGAGCTGAGAGGTTGTCACAGGACAGGCAAAGAAAGCCAAGACCTAACTCTTCCCCGTCTCCAGAAGGCAGGACACCAAAGAATGGATTCAGTATTCCGTTTCAGTGTTAGGGGGGGAAAACCCTCTTTCTTCACAGTTTGTTACCTGGTCTCTGAACAGTTCCTAGATGAAGATAAGGTTTACATGTCTCAATTATAAATCTTAGGGAGTTTTTTTTAAATTGATCGCAGAAACTGAGTTCGGTTATAATGAACTGTGCAAATACTTAATACATATAGAAGTGGAAGAGGCTATTGAAGCTATCAAGGCCAACCATCTGCTCAGTGCAGGAATGTTATATTCATCACATTTTTAAGCCACCATCTCCCTCACAGAATGCAAATTAATCATCAATTACAAATTACAATCCAGCCCTTGCTAGTATAGATCCAGTGAAGGGGAGCCAGTACCTCTCTAAATAATTAGTTCCTGTATTCATCTGCTCAGCTAGAATCCACCTTTCTGCAATTTAAGATCATTATTCCTTATCCTGCATTTTGGAATGATGGGCGTCAGTTCTTGACCTGTATTATTTAAACCGCTTCAGATACTTGAAAAATGCTATCTTATTCCATTATTATTTTTTTCCTCAAAGCTAAATATATCCAATTCCTTCAGTGTCTCATAAGCATTTCTGGCCCTCTGATTTCCTTGTTGTTCTCTACCCATGCCATTTACTTTGAATCTTTTGTTTTTGGGGTCCACAAATGGACACAATATTTTAGAGCTACCTGAATCAGAATGTAACGACCTAATTTGAAACTACCATCAAAACAGATTAAACTTACATTCAGGTTTTTGGCAACTACGTGATTTTTCATTGCTCATATTTAGCTTATGATTAACTCAGGTCTTTTTCACGAATACTGCTATCAACTTTTCATTTTCTTTTCAGTAAAGACATTTGCATTTGTCACTATCACATTTCATCTCTTATTTTCTTTTTATTTTTTTCTCTATCTTGTTAAATAGAAAGTTTCTAAATTTTCCTACCAATTACATTCTCAGTTTGACTACATTTATAATAGCATAAATTACAGATTGTGATGTGGGGATACATGGCATTTCCATCTTAAGACCTTGAGAAATGCCTTGCATCTGATTTGCATAAATAACATTTCCAATAGTAGTTTTTTTTAGATATTATTAAATCAATGTTTTGCTTATCTGCTTTTGGGACTTGATATTCTAACTGAATATTAATTGTTTGTAACCATCTTGTGAAGTTCCATATATTGGGAGCTCTTGCTGTTATTTCTGTATATTTTTAAACCCAAAGGCAGTTTAACTTAGTTTAAAGAAGATGTTTGTTTTAGTGATTTTTTCTCTTACTCCACTTTTTTCTTGCAGTTTCTAATGAGGTACCAGAGCATCCCTGTCTGTCTCCAGTCTCAAATCATGTTTATGAGCGAAGACTGATTGAAAAGTATATTGCAGAGAATGGGACTGATCCAGTAAACAACCAGCCACTGTCTGAGGAACAGCTGCTAGATATCAAAGGTAAGGAAGATCAGGAAATTACTTTGTTGAATGCAGAGTACCTAATCTGACTGCTTTCTTACAATCTTGTATGAAAGTCTTGAAAATAAAATAAAATATTAATTTATTGTAAGATGTGAAATGATTATTGTAAGATGTGAAATGATTCCAAAATATCAGGGCCAGGTTTAAGGAGAGGATTGTTCAACAGATCCATTTACAACAATATTTCAAAAAAGTGCTATATGTATAAATATAATTTATTTATTAAATTATATGCTGCCCATCTCCCTAACCAAAGCAACACTTGACTAAAATGTATATCTGGCACTTCTCCCTAATCAGAAATACCACCTCTGTTTACATTCACATTTTCTCACTTTGTACTTTGTCCATTGTTTCTATGTTGCTCTTTCCATCCGATTTGCTTGAACATCTGTCTCCAACTATAATTATATCAATGTCTGTGGTCAGATTTTTATAAAACATGTGTCCCTTCTGCAGATTTTTTTCAGCTCCTTTGGTTTTAAAATAGCAAGACATGAATATAGCAGCTTTGCTTTTCCAGTGCCATCCATAGTCTTCAATCCTATCCCCAGCTGGATCACACTGGAAGAAACTCCACAACAATAGGCAAAAAATAATTCACTAAAATTAAAGTTGACAAAACTGTCCTAGCCACGGTTTAAAGACTTGTGAGGGTAAATATTGGGGTTCTCTAGAATTAATGCTTGTATATATTTCATTCACAGTTGCCCACCCAATTCGGCCTAAGCCTCCTTCTGCTACCAGTATTCCAGCTATCCTGAAGGCCCTACAAGATGAATGGGTATATATATATATATTTTCATACAGTAATCCAGAATTCATATTTTATCATGAGCAAGTACGTTCTGCCACTCGTGTAACATCCAGAATCAGATTTTGTGCTCATAGAACAAGGGATTAGTAAAAAAAAAAAATCAATAGGTTGATTTCAGATGACATGAAAGCTATCCATTTTCACTTTGCTTTTCCTGTTCTCACGAGTGGAAAGACCAAGGCAGAAATTAATGGGCTGCATGTGCTGGCGTGCTGTGTGTTAGCAGTTACTGACTAAGCCAGCATGTCCAGATATCGTCCCATACAATATTAATGTGTGAAATTACTTCCTTCAGGATGCCGTCATGCTACACAGTTTCACTTTGCGCCAGCAGCTTCAGACTACACGCCAGGAACTTTCTCATGCTCTCTACCAGCATGATGCTGCCTGCCGTGTCATTGCTCGTCTCACCAAAGAGGTGACTGCTGCAAGAGAAGGTACAGCACAGAATATTTATTTTTATTTTTTTAATGGTGTCCAAGAAAACCCCCCATTATGCCAACTGTGTTAAACCTGAAAAATCATCTCTTTCTTCACAGCTTTGGCAACTCTGAAACCCCAGGCCGGCCTCATTGTTCCCCAAGCTATACCCTCTTCACAACCAAATCCTATGGTACGTTCCACGTAATTTTGTAATTCTCTTCATGGTGTGTCTTCTTTCTCTGAACTGAAATGCTTTATTTGCTCTTTTTCCAGGGTGCCGGTGAACCAATGGATCTAGGAGAGTTGGCAGGAATGACCCCAGAGATTATCCAGAAAGTAAGAAATGTTTTGGGTTCAGGACTACAGATAAACAGTTATAATACATTGGCCTGAGCTGTTAAATACATAGAAATGATTGGGCCATTTCTGTGGTAGGAATGTGCAAAAAGGTTTCCTTTGAATCAGTCTGAGTATGCAACTTCGCAAAACACCTAATTTCAAGCATGAAATTGCCTGTTTCAGGGATTTTACAAAACTTTGAAAATGTTTGAAATTCTCAAAGGATGGTTTTATGCGTGAAACACACGCTTTTTGCCTATCCTATAGCACTGTGCCTTCAATTTTATATTAAAGCTGCTATGTCTAATATTATCTCCAGCCTCTTCGTACACGATTATGGCATAGTTTTTCTAATTTTTCTAATGTTTTTCTATCTTGCAGCTTCAAGACAAAGCCACAGTGCTGACCACGGAGCGGAAAAAGGCAAGTGCCCCTTTTTACTAAACTTGGGTGTGGAATCGGGTGATTCTGGGATATGCATAGAAATTCTCTTAGCAGAAGAACTGCTAAGAGAGATCCAATTGCTTGTCCTAGGTAGTTTGTGTTCTTGGTGGATGAGTTCTCTTTTCTTCTTTTGACAGAGAGGGAAGACTGTGCCAGAGGAGCTGGTGAAACCAGAAGAACTTAATAGATACCGGCAGGTGGCTTCACACGTGGTAAATATATGATCGATTGAGAAGATTATCCTAAGAGTCCAGAAAATTGCTAAATTTCTTTAACAATGCTGGTGAATTTCCTCTTTGGTGTCTGATGGGAACACATTTAAAGTAATGATAGTTCTCTACATTTTAGATATTGCTGTGGTCTGGAATGTCTTGAGAGATTATATATTCTTCAAAAATACAGAACTTTTTCTATGCACCAACGTAACACAGCATCTTGGTCTTTACTACCAAAATCCAGTGATGTACTACTGATGTTTTGCTTGTAATTTCAATCTTGGTCCCCCTATTTCATTTTGTTGGGCAATTATTTTGCCTTGTTGATGCTGGGTTTCCTTTTCGCTTTTTCTGCTAATGTTGCAAGTCTGAAGTAGAATAATTATCACAGCTTGCCAGGATAAACACTGCTTAGTTTTTAGGAGCATCAGCAAATAGAAATATGGACTAAACACAAACAAACATCTCCCCCCACACACACATATAAAAACCTTCTATGTTGCCCGCTGGTCAGTGAATAAAATGAGAAGGCTTGGAATACTAATTGCAATACTTTTGTGTTTTTAAACAGGGATTGCACAGTGCCAGTATCCCTGGCATCCTTGCCCTTGACCTGTGTCCTTCTGACACCAACAAGATCCTAACAGGTATGTTAAGACTTCTGCTTCCTTTTCCCCCCAGAGTGCTGTTTATTGCTCCCTGTTTATATTTGAAAGGATAGTAGCTTACAACTCATTTTCGTGTTGCTGAAGTCTATTTCCATGAAACACTAGTAGTAATATTACTGCAATATTACGCCAGTAATACGTGTTTTAAATCAACCACTGAAGAATGCTTTCTGTTAATAGATTCTGCTGAGCTGCTCTGGTTTCTTAGTTTTGTCTTGTTCGCAGGTGGTGCTGATAAAAATGTTGTTGTCTTTGACAAGAGTTCAGAACAGATCCTGGCCACCTTGAAAGGTCACACGAAGAAGGTCACCAGCGTAGTGTTCCACCCATCCCAGGTAAGAGCTCTGGATTTTCTGCAGGATTTTTCTGTGAGAAAATCTCAGACTGATTATATTTATACAACCATAAGCAAGGTTTCAAGGTTTTCTCATACATTAGTTGGAGGAGTCGGGTTTACACGTGGTCTTACAGAATTGGTATTTGAGGCGATGATGTCTCTTTGCCCTCCAGGAACTGGTGTTCTCAGCATCTCCAGATGCCACTATCCGGATTTGGTCAGTCTCTGGCGCTTCCTGTGTGCAGGTTGTACGAGCCCATGAAAGTGCTGTCACAGGGCTTAGTCTCCATGCAACTGGCGATTATCTTCTGAGCTCTTCTGATGACCAGGTGAGAGTGAATCCAGAATATCTGTTCGCCTAGATTTTTTTTTTTTAAAAAAAAGAATTCAACACAACAATAATGAAAGTCACGATCTTCTGGCGCCAACTGCTTATACACAATCTCAAACCTTTGCTTTTTACAGTATTGGGCTTTCTCTGACATCCAGACTGGCCGTGTTCTCACCAAGGTCACAGATGAAACCTCTGGCTGTGGTATGGATTTTGCACTTAGAATCTAAATTTAGCATTCTGTGAGAGCTGCTGGAGTGAGTGCAGTCTCAATGTGTTGGGCATCAGGGTAGGAATAAGCTGGTTGGAGCTCCCTCACTTATGCGGTGATCCAATATTCTTTTCCTGCAGCTCTCACCTGTGCTCAGTTCCACCCTGACGGGCTTATTTTTGGGACAGGAACAATGGACTCCCAGATTAAGATCTGGGACCTAAAGGTAAGAATTGGCTTGTATTATGACAAGGTGCCCGTTTGAAGGAGACAACTACAGAACCCAGCTAGTACCCATGGGACCTGCTACGTCAGAGCTTCGCTTTCCTAACCATTACCAGTGTTTCATCATTTACACATTCACATTTGTGGATTCTGCCCCTCAAATGGTGCTAGATGGCTGGGTAAGAAGATAAGCAAAATAATTGCTTATTGTATTTAGTTTTTCCAATGAAATTACCTTCTAACAGAGTACGGGACAATGTGCCACAGTATGCTATCAAATGTAAAGGGGGAAAATATAGTAAGGAAATGTTGTGGTCGGGTTTTTAATACTAGTACAGATCACACATGTTGCTAATGAGCAGGTCTGAAACAAATCTCTGGAGGGTATTAAGCTGAATTTTTTAATAGGAATTTTGGGGTGAGACGAATATATTTGGTTGTGGTCATCTTTTATTACATATCTGTTTAAGAAATCTTGTTTCCTGGATACCTGTATCTAATAAACTGCTCGTGGAAGCTGTGCATATCTTATACCTAAAGAGAGATGGACCAAATATACAATATCTTAACTGTTAGGGCACTGCCCATTGCTCGCTTATTTGGGTAAATAAAGGAGGCTGAAGATGTCTTTTTTTAGCAAGGCATTAATGAGTACATATTTTGGAGATATATCTTAATAGAAGTTATAATCTCATGTGAGTTGAAATTATTTCTTTGGAGGGTACAACATCACTCTAATAGCACTAATTACTTGCCTTCCTCAGGAACGGACTAATGTCGCAAACTTCCCTGGACACTCTGGTCCCATTACTAGCATTGCCTTCTCCGAGAATGGCTACTACTTGGCCACTGCTGCTGATGACTCCTCAGTCAAACTCTGGGATCTCCGCAAGCTGAAGAATTTCAAGACGCTGCAGCTAGATAATAACTTTGAGGTTTGTCTAGTTGCATTTTGTTTGTCAGTTGTACATTTTTGAGCCCTCTGTATTTTAATATAGCCACTGAAATCTCCTCTGACAGATTTCATCTAGCTGCTTTTAAAGCTTTGGAATCTCTTCCTTGGGATGGGACAAAACCTGTTTCCTCTGTATGAGAGCTTGGTTTCTTTTGAATTGTGTGCACCCTCACACTGCAGACTCTAAGGAGCTTACATTATAATACAATACAAAATAATCCAAACCATAATAAATAGTCAGTAGTTCTCAAATAATTACTGGCTACGTTCAGTTGTGACATAGACTAACATTTATTCCAGGAAGACTGCAGAAACATTAATAGGGAAGGCACCATTCCTGACATTGGGAGGCAAACTATTTCAGAATGTAAGATTCATAGCAGAAATGGTTATTTCAAGGATCCCATTTCCCTTAAAGTGGGGATTTACAGCATGTTCTCCCTACTTGTTTGTATTGGCTGGGTAGATTTAAAGTAGATGGTTTCAGAGATTTCCTAGAGCATATGAACATATAATGCTTTGCTTCTAGAAACCTATTTTCTGTGCCTTTCCTCTAGGTGAAGTCTCTCATCTTTGATCAGAGTGGTACCTATCTGGCCCTGGGTGGTACTGATGTCCAAGTGTTCATCTGTAAGCAATGGACAGAAGTTCTTCATTTCACAGGTATGAGATTGTTGGCTTTTGTATCACTCTCCAGAGATACTATACAATACTGTCTTTTGTACTGGTGGTTAGCATCATTACTTTGGTTATTTCTGCTCCCTTCTGTTTCTTTGAAGTGATAATCATAGAGTGAAAAATATCTCGTCTGACTGTCCTGTCTTTTTTCTACAGAGCATAGTGGGCTGACAACAGGAGTAGCCTTCGGGCACCATGCTAAGTTCCTCGCTTCCACAGGCATGGACAGAAGCCTGAAATTCTACAGCCTGTAGCTTCTGTTTCTAGGATGCAAAGCAGCTGGATCCTATTCTTTGCTGCAATGAAAAACTATGGGATAAAAATGGGGTGTTGGACTGATGGAACATCATGTACATTATAGCTGCTGATGTCAGTTTTCTGTAGCATGGAAAATTGCCCACAGTTTTAAATATATTTGTTTTCCTCTGTGTTCGTTTTTCATGTAGATCTGTAACTGTAACAATACTTAGTCAAAACCCATGCACTGCTGACTCTCTAGTAGGGATAGTGGCAGAGATGAGGATGAAGAAAGGGTTGGGGAGATGTGCAGTTTTTGTATGCTGCTCTCTAGTTTCATTAAAAAATATTCAACTGTAACAGTGTGCTTTTGGGTGGTATCTTACATTTCAAACATTTGTATATTGAACTACATTTTGCCAACATAACACAGGTTGGCTCTATTACAAATGATTATACATAGCAGCTTTTGAATTTCTCACAGCATGAGAAGGTATCACAGTTCAGCAGTTTTGATGATGAATTCCTTAAAGATAGTATTCAATTTATAGGCACATTCTGAAGGCAGTAGATTCTCGTAGCCATTCATTAAAATGGAATGTTTGAAATACAGCCTCAAATAGGGAGGATGCATACTGCTTTGAGGTATGAAATCTGGTACTTGTTTTATTACAATAGACAGTAGTATGCTATGTGGACCAGGACCTGATTTGCATAAGGTGCCTTTCTGTGTTTAGATATCTGTGGTTTTGATCAGCCTTTTTCTCTGGGCCTCTTATTTCCAAATATTTTCATTTTAGTTTCATTTCATTTCTTTCGTAAATATATAAACATGTACATTTTATTCTGTATAAACATTGTTCTAAGCATCACTTGGTTATGTTGGGATAAAACAAAGGCCACAAATTAGTTAACCATGTTTTAATCTAACATTTTAGGCAAATCCATCTTCTGTGGTTAGTTTATGGATCATTGTGTTAGGCCAGAAGATTGAAATAACTCAGCAAACTGGTTAAATTAATCCTGGGAAGTGTGTTATATTACCACAGCCCCAGCACACTGTTTTCTTCAAAACATACTTTCAGGATTTTCCTGAGAACTTGCACACAGGAACTATCACAGGACATTAAAACATCTAGTACATTTTAGATAGCAATATCAGAGATAGCCATATTTGTCTATAAGTTTGTCATTACATTTATTCAGAAAACCTAGATAGAATTTTTTTTACAACTTCTTGACTGAAAACATGGAACTGCAAGGTTTTCATTTTTAACGGTATCATATTTTCAATTCTGAACTGGAAGACAAAAAAAAGTTTTCGCAACTCTTACAAGTTTGCTAGTGAGGTTGTCTCTTATATTCATGGAGATAAGCAGGATGAAAAGGTAAGTCATAGACCCTGAACAATAAAAAGCAATAGCTAAGATTGAGCAGATCAAAACAAAAGCACATCAACTTCTCCAGATTTTTTTTAAGAAGCTTCAAGTCCCATAAAAGCAGCCTAGGCTGTTTCAAAAATGCTAGATGCTTATAAAGCCATTGGAGGGGATTATATTCTCATCACCTGCTTCTGTTGTATCTTGTTGTGAATCTTTCAACAATTGTGATAAGGCAAGAATTAAAACAGATCAATTAAGGCTATCTACTTCATAATGCAGTTATTGCTGCTTCTGTTTGGCTGGATTCCCTAAACAGGGAACACAAGCTGCCATACACTTCCATGAAACAACTTTTAGTTTTTATTAAAGAGTACAAAGTGATAACTGGGTTGTTGCAGCATGGACAAGGGAAAACCACTCCATTTTGCTGCCTTAATGCGGTTTGCACAGGCAGCGAAATGATGTTCGTTCCTGGGCTGTGTGGCATCCTCACTTGCCATTTTGGTGTACCCACAAAGGTTTGTGGGCATAGTGAAAATGACATCTGCTTCTGTCTCTGCGGTTGGTTATCAGAGTGAATGACCACAGGGACATTGTAGCAGCCATAACTTTGAAATGGGTTTATAAGCAGCTTTTGGGGGGGGGGTCTCTTGTAACTGAACAGCCATTAAGTGACCAGTGATATCTCAAGGAAAACCAGTAGTGATCCAGTTAAGGCAAAGATTTAATATTGCCATCCTTCCTTTGCTTACTTGGAAGACAATCCCACAAAATTTGAAAGGGGAACTAAAGAGAATAGGACTGTGCCCCCGGATACTGTTACACCGAGATATACTTAACCTCTTTTGTTTACTTGCACCTTTTCCCCCATTCTGCTAATAACCTGGTCACTTACAATTCAAGTCACAAGAAGTAAGGCTGAAGAGATTCCAGAGGAAACTGTCCAAATCAGGGAAGACATATTCTGCAAAGACACCAAATATGAATTATTCTACAGTATCTTGTTGCAACCATTTCAATAGCTTAAGGTTTCATTTATGCTTTTAAGTTTCCATTTCCTGAGTTAAGTTAAAGGTTTCGTTTATGCCTTATTAAGTTTCCATTTCCTGAGTTAAGTTAAGGTACCCTTTTAAGTTTCATTTCCTGGCAAAACCCACCCTTTACAACCTCCTGCTGTGACGTAAGTGTACCAATAAAAGAGAGGCACGCAGATCCTTCTGCGCTCTCGCTTGCTGATTCAACCTGAAGAAACATGTTGTCCGTGTGTTTCCTATCTACCAAACGCGAGGTCCGTTGGCCCAGGCTGACGTACGTCACTGGTCCGTCCAGCAGAAGCTGGACCCCGGGATTTGAACTCCCACAACCACTGGTCCGTCCAGCAGGCGCTGGACCCCGGGATTCGAACTCCCACAACTGGTGACCCCGACGTGATTCACTCTATGACGTGATTCACTCCACGGCGTGTTCTCTGTCTAGGGAAACGCTGCTCTGGCTCCTGTATTTATGCACCTGGCAAAGGCTCGATTATCGTAAGTATGGGTCCTCACTTTCCAAGGTTTTGTCCAAGCATGTGGATGAACTTTCCTCTTTAGCCAGAAAGGCAAATTGTTTGCAAAAAGTTAACGGAACAACTGTCTATCCCCAGACCCTTCCTTTTAACCTGTGCCTACTACGGAAGACGTTCCAAAGCCGGCACAGCCAAAAAAAAACCCCCTCTTCGCTCTATCCTTCTCTCTCTCCTCCAAAACAGAAACAGGCAACCCTGTATTCTGTTCTGCAGAGTTTTGCAACTGCACTCAATGCTTCCGTTTCATCAAACTACCAAACAATAAATTTTCAGAACAATTTAGAGACATAAATTAACTCAAACTGCACTTCTCTGCAATGCGTTTTGAACAATTGGAATGTTTTGAAACTCTTTTGTAATCTGTTAAGTTTGAACCCTGTCAGACAATGTCTGGTGGTGCTTTGTGTTGATGTGTGTGTTTTGTTTTATATATGTTTAACTCCTAGAACGTTACGTTTGGACTTGGAATGGTGAGAAAAATAGGAGATGGTTAAAGGGCCCTATAAAAACCACATGTTTGGTTGGAATCATCTCATGATTTTCTCGCTTCTTGCAGGACAAGCCATATGTCTAAATAAATGTTGTTTTAATGGTATTTGTGTATATATGTCTGTCTGTGTTGTTTTGTGTTATTTCCAAGACTTGGAAAAGGGTCAAAACCCTCTTTGATAACAACAAACAAAAAGGCCTTAATTAAAAATAAAAAGTTTTGCTTGAAAAACATATGAAATGAAATATTTGTATATGGAATGGTGTAAGTAAACAGAATGGAAGTGAATGAGTTAATTTGTTGGTGTAAATGTGTGTGTGTTAGCCCTCACCCCTCCACCCATCCCACGCTGTGAAAGGAATAGTAAAACTGTAGTTTTTATTGTTGTAACATGGGAACGCAATGGTATGAGTTTGCATGTGCAAAGTTTTATGGAAGAGGTATAAAAGAATTTATACATGTGACTGCATGTGAATTTTTTTGGTGGTGAGATTTTTGCAAAGTTTCTTTTTCTTCCCCCCCCTCCTGCCTCTTTCGTTTTTCGCTGGCTGTATTGTTTTAAGAGCAAAGGAAGGGGGGTGGATGTGAAATTTGATGCCCACTCTTGCAGTTTCAGCTTGCTATTTTTTTTACTCGAAAGAGGAGGCAGTAATTGTTGGGCAATTCTTTTGCAAATTTTTGAGTTTTAAATTGTTTAGTTAGACATATACATCCATCAACCAAAAGAAATGACTGAATTGCTTTGCTTAGATTTGTAAAGGTTTTTCCTATTTCATGAAAATTTGTTTCATCTGAATGGAATTTGATTAAATTGGAACCCCAAAAATACAATCTAATTGGCTTTTTGAAATACAAAATGATTCAAGTATCTATGGATTGCAAGTTGCCTTGGAAAAGATACAGTTACACTTTATCTTTATTTAGGGCATAAAATGTTGCAATCTTATTCTGTTCCAGTTTTTGTTATAAACAAGAAATCAGGCAAATGGCGTTTCCTCCATGATTTATGTACAGTGAATGCTGTTTTACAACCTATGGGAGCATTGTAATACGGCCTCCCAAACCCAAATTTAATTCCAAAAGATTTTGATTTAATGATAATTGACTTAAAGGATTGTTTTTTGTTTTTGTTTTTTCATTCCTTTGTATCAACAGGATAAATATTTATTTGCTTTTACAGTGCCTGAGTTGAATAATTCTCAACCAACTCAGTGCTACCAATGGAAGGTTTTACCACAGGGCATGCTAAATAGCCCTACAATGTGTCAGTTTTTTGTTTCCCATGTTTTGCAACCATATCGGGACCTTCATCCCTCCTTTTTGGTTTACCATTACATGGATGATATTTTGGTCGCAGTACCAGGCCCAAAGGGTACTGTTTTTGTAACTTTGCCAACCCTCACAACAATTTTGCAAAAAGGAGGTTTGCACATTGCTCCTGACAAGGTCCAAACCTCCCCTCCTTTTCAATATTTGGGCCATAAATTATTGGCCTCCCATGCTGCACCACTTTTTCCCTTTTTAAAATTACCACACCAACCAACTTTACTTCAATTACAGCAATATTTAGGTGCTATTAATTGGATTCGACCTTATATAGGTCTCACCACTTTTCAATTATCACCTCTTTTTTCAGCCTTAACCAAAGGCAAACATCCTGCAGATGTTATTCCACTGCAGGACAGTCATTTAAAAGTGATTCAATTGGTCAACCAAGCCCTACAAATTCAGTGGGTTGACCGAATGACCCCAAACATTCCCTTTTCTCTTTTATTGTGTAATACTATTTCTTTACCTACATGTGCTATTGTCCAAACTATTCCCTCCTTGCTGATTCTAGAATGGCTTCACCTCTCTCACACTCCTAGAAACACAATTGGTCAAAAACCTTTTCAATTTGCCTCTCTCATCTCTAAGGCTCGCCTTCGAGCAAAAGCCCTTGCAGGAATAGAATCTTCTGTCCTATATGTACCATGTTCTCTCACTACATGGGAAACCATCTATTCTAACTCTGAAGCCTTGCAGCTTGCTCTCACTGAGTGGCCTGGAAAGATATCCTGCCACCCTCCTGCTGATCCTCGCATTCAGCTCCTACAAAATATCCATGTTTCATGGGATACCCAATTACAACGCTTTCCCATCCCACATGCTGTCACACTCTTTGCAGATGGCAGTAAACAATTTGGTGCTTGTGCCTGGTATATTCATGACCAATGGCACACAAAAATAACGCCACCCCAACGGTCTGCTCAGCGTGCGGAACTAGCCGCTGCCATTCTAGCTTTTCAAACATTTTCCACTCAACCTATAAATCTCATTCTTGACAGTCTCTATGTCACTCAAATTGTCACCACTATTTTTCAATCATACCTCTCTCCATTCCTGGACCCTGATTTAACTTCTTTATTTTCCACCCTACAAACTGTAATATCCAACAGGAAACATCTTTACTTTGTCACACACATAAGAAGCCACCAACCTTTTCCTGGCTTCTTGCAAAAGGGAAATGATATTGCAGACGCTGCGGCCTCTGCTACCTGCCTCATGTCTCTTTCTCCTGTCTCCCCTTGGGACAGTCATGCTTACTTTCATCAAAATAAAAAAGCACTAATGAAACAATTTGGAATCATTATGGCTGAAGCTACAGCCATAATTCAACAATGCCCAACCTGTAGCTTACAGTCTAAAGGTATCCCACAGGGCGTTAACCCTAGAGGCACTGAAGCCTGTGATACCTGGCAAATGGATGTAACTCAATATCCTCCATTTGCCCCGTGGAAATATCTACATGTTACAGTAGATACGTTCTCCGGATTTATTTTGGCAACCCCACAAAAAGGGGAAGCTGCAAAACAAGTGATTAATCACTGTATTCGTACCTTTACAGTGCTGGGATGTCCAAAAATATTAAAAACAGACAATGGCCCAGCTTATGTCAGCTCACAATTTTCACAGTTTTGTCATCACTGGTCCATTGTCCACAAATTTGGAATTCCTTTCAATAGCCAAGGGCAGGCTATTGTTGAGCGAGCAAATCAAACTTTAAAAAATGCATTAGATTGTTATATGGGGTCCAAGGGCTTATGCCCCCCAAACCTCCCGGCACTGCAAAACGTGTTAAATGTTTGTCTGTATACTCTCAACTTTCTAAATCTCACTGGCACTCCCTCTTTGTCTGCTGCGTCTCGACACTTTACTAAACCTGTTGTCCCAACTTCAAGACCACTTGTATACTACAGGCAGCTCCCGGATCCAACTTGGAAAGGTCCAGCTGAACTCATCACCTGGGGAAGAGGCTACGCTGCAGTTCAACTACCTGATAGAGTTTTGTGGGTCCCTGCTCGTTGTATTCGCCCATATTTCATCACTCCACACAACCCACCAACTCCATCGGATGTGCCATCATTGCCTTTGTGAGTGTGGATGTACATGCTGTTATTGGTGTAACAACTGCATATTGCACCACCCATATTGTCCAGGGGTCCAACACTTTTGCATCAATCATGTGGACCCTGCTTTTGATGACACTCTTGACAAGTTCCTTCCCCATGATGTCCACACTGCACCTTCCCATGATGACAAAGCACCTGAAAATTCCTCTAAATTTTCATAAAGGCCTATATTGTGGTCCTGTTTTTTCTTTTCTTGATCTCAATACTACTGCCCTTTTCCATTGTTATGACCGAGGTCAATCCTTTTGTCCCTTTGTGTTTTCTCAGTATCCTAATCGTGGCATTCCTCTTCCACCATCTCCCTCTATTTCCCTCACCTATGCTCATTACCCTTGTCACATGACTTTTGCTATTCTTGTGACCCCTGAGACTACGGGGCGCTATTATGTGTCTGGATTTTCATCCTATGGTACTTATACTACACATTCTTTTGAACTCGCATCAGTGGCGAGCTATGCAAAACCTCCTTTGTCTCCTCGTTTACTTGCCTACAACTTTGTTCCTCATCCCCGCTCCTTCCTAGACCTGGCCGCCCGTATTTTTACCTCACCTCACTTACAACACTTTCATTCCACAAAGCAACCTCGCTCACAACAACGCATCATTCATTCTCGACGACGGCGATCTCCTGATCCTAATCCTCATCGACCCCTCAACTACACATGGACTGTTCGTGACTTTGAAAATCAGGTATTATTCCAAATCTCCAAATACACAATATGGCCCTGGTTCCCTATCTTACATTTTGACTTTGCCGAAATGGGTACCGGGGTCAACAAATTTGCTTCAAAATTTCTCCAAACTAACAAATGGGACAAACAAGGTTCGTGTACACCTTCTCCACTAGAAGCAACATGGTGGGACCTGTATTTTTGTCCCGAACCAAAGACACCTGAGGAAAAATATCAATGTGGCACTTTTTTGGATAAATACTGTGCCTCATGGTCTTGTGTTTCTACGGGCGCTATATCCTGGACTGCCCCTCACTCAAATGATTATATCGCCATTACCCGTAGTAATGGCAAACCCCCTTCTCCTTCCTGCCCTTTTAATTTGTATTGTTGTGGTGAGCGGAAAAATCCAATGAACATTACCTTTACATCCCAAGGAAAGACTTTGACTGCAGAGCAATGGGCTGTCGGATATTCTTGGGGTGGAAGAGAATGGAGCGGTTCTGGAAACGACGGCGGAGTTTTTTCCATTCGTCTCACAATCCAGTCACCACATTCCCCTCCTATAGGTCCTAACAAAAGCATTCAACCTGTTTTTTTACAGTCCGTTGTACATAATATGCCTAATCCCTTGATTAACCTTGTCAATGCTTCTTCCTTTTTGCTAAAAAGTGCTGTTAATTCTTCATCACAAACCGACCACTGTTGGCTCTGTTTATCAGCCACTCCACCCTTTTATGACGCCGTTGGCTCTATTGAACCTATTAAAGGGCCAATTCCTCATCCCCGGTAACAACTCCATCTGGGCTTGCTTTACAGGTGCTACAGCCTGTGTATCAGGGGATGTCCTCATACAACAAAAAGCCTTTTGTATTCAGGTACGCTTAGTCCCTAGAATCACTTATTATTCCCCCTCTGATTTTGTTTCCCTTATGGAACCACCGGAATACCACCTACGTGTAAAACGTGAATTTGTTACAGCCCTAACCCTTTCAGTTCTTTTAGGATTAGGTGCTGCAGGAGCAGCTACTGGAGCTGCGGCTTTAGTTGTTAATCAACAACAAATACAAAAACTTAGTCTAGAAATAGATAATGATCTTTCCCTCATTGAGACTTCAATTTCTGCCCTTCAAACTTCTTTGTCGTCTCTTGCTGAAGTAGTTTTGCAGAATAGGCGTGCCCTCGACCTTTTATTTTTAAAGGAAGGTGGAACGTGTGTAGCCTTAAAAGAAGAATGTTGTTTTTATTCTGATCAATCTGGCATTGTGCGCGACTCTATGAATGAGTTACGCAAACGATTAAAAGACAGGGAACAGGAAAGGTTTTCCCAACAATCCTGGTATCAAAGCATGTTTAATTTCTCTCCCTGGATTACTACATTGCTTTCTGCTATTTTAGGACCTTGTATAATTTTGCTTATAATATGTATGATTGGCCCATGTGTTTTTCACGCCTTTTGCAATTTCTCAAGGATCGTTTGAATGGTTTGGATTCTAATCTTTCTAAGATTAATGTTATGCTTGCCTCAAACAATATATATGAACCCTTGAAACCCAAATTCCACCCCTTTGAAAAGGTTGCCCTACTGACACTGTCTGACACGGACTCCAACTGTTCCGATACTGAATCAGACTTAGCCATGGAGGCTCTTGCCCCCAAGCAAGAATCTCGTATTCTTATGGAGTTGCCCTCTTCTGTTTCGGAGGATGCAGATGATGGCTACGAGTAGGATAGAGATTGAACTTTAAAAAATAAAAACAGTGGAGATGTTGCAACCATTTCAATAGCTTAAGGTTTCATTTATGCTTTTAAGTTTCCATTTCCTGAGTTAAGTTAAAGGTTTCATTTATGCTATTAAGTTTCCATTTCCTGAGTTAAGTTAAGGTACCCTTTTAAGTTTCATTTCCTGGCAAAACCCACCCTTTACAACCTCCTGCTGTGACGTAAGTGTACCAATAAAAGAGAGGCACGCAGATCCTTCTGCGCTCTCGCTTGCTGATTCAACCTGAAGAAACATGTTGTCCGTGTGTTTCCTATCTACCAAACGCGAGGTCCGTTGGCCTAGGCTAACGTACATCACTGGTCCGTCCAGCAGGCGCTGGACCCCGGGATTCGAACTCCCACAACCACTGGTCCGTCCAGCAGGCGCTGGACCCCGGGATTCGAACTCCCACAGTATCTATTATCAAACATTCCACAAGTTAATTTACCATAAAGGATATGGTCTTTTTCCTGGGCTACATAGCAAATGGTAAGCTGCAGACCCCTCTAGTGCTGAAATGAATTGAGATTAAATCAAGCAGTGATAATGAGATGCAGATTTAATTGATGACTGTAAAACACATGGAAAGTACGTAAGAGTACTTTGCGCACCAAACTGCAAGAAGAGTTAGGAATTATGCACTAAATTAAGAGCTTGCCCAGCTGAAGTAGTAGATTTGAAGATACAGTGACTAAAAATATGAGAGTCATTAGAGAATGAAATAGAAGTAGGCTGATTTCTGATGAAAAGTTTTCCAGGATGAGGTTTCTATCCTGGGCAGCATACTTAAAAAAAGGATGAACTTCTTTTACTACTTTATTGGCATGGCAATGCTTTCACCACCAGTCTCATCCTCCTACCATCTATGCACTGAGTGAAAGAGGAATGACCACAACTACAAACTTTTATACTGAAAGGATCCTGCAGAATTGGTTTCTGACCAAGTGGAGGCAGAGAAGCCAAGAGGCTTTTGTGATAACTATTCTGTTATGGGAAAACCTTTTCATGTAATTTACACAAAATACAGCTTACACTGAATAGGGAACATATGTTGGCATAATCAGGAGTCTGATGTTTAGCTGAGAATCTGTTCTTTAAATAACAGAAGCAGAAAATTTGGACTTGACATTTGGAAAATGATTTATATTACAATTTGAAAATGGTTTATATTACAATTTGAAATTTGTAGGAATTTGTAACTGTCATTCATACAAGGAAGCTAATCAATTTATACTTTCTTTCCATCAATTAGATACTAATTATAACACATTACACTGAATAAGCTGTTTAGAATCCCTCTGAATAAAGAAGAAATTTTCCCAAGAAAACTGCAGGGACTTCTCCAGGCAGTTTCCAGGAGTCAGATCATCTAAATTTCATACGAAAAGTAATTTGGTCCCTGCTGTTTTCCAAGACTGACTAGATATATTACATAGGTACTTTTTTGTTTTGTTTTGCTTTCTGCTTGGCAACTGACGCTGAATAAATCTACTTTTCCAGCTACATATACTATATTTCGAGACCCGCGTTATGCCGAACAAGTGCATGACGGGAATGGTAGTTTTTCCCGGGTCCTCCGGATCCGGAAGTAGATTGTTTTCGCCGGAGGGTTAGGTCATGCGGCGGGGGTTGTTCCTCTAACGGGGCGTGATAGAGAGAGAGAGAGAGGAGAAATTCCGCTTCCGGCCTGCGCTGGAGGTTCGCGCCCTATTCGTGGCCTGCGGTGTGGTGGCGTTTTAAAAAAAGCTGAGGCGGACTCCCGAAAGGCGAATCTTCCTCCTTGGCCTCGTGGCCCCCGAAGCAGCCATAAGGATTAAACCGAGGATTATAATATCACAACGTCCACGGGGGGATTATACTGCGCGCCATGTCTCTCATATGCTCCAGTGAGTGACCCGCTTTCTCCTTGGCTCTCGTTCTTCCTTCCCGCACAGCTGCGGCCTCGCATGGAGGGGGAAGGCTCGAGAGAGAGAGAAGGGGGGGGCAGGCTCCCCTTTTAACAGCAGCAGCAGCAGCAGCAACAACAACAACTTTGGTGGTTAACTATGACAGTTTCCGAGTATTGCTCTGCCTGAGGGCTTGTAATGTTCACAGTCAGTGAGATCGTATTATGGTCACTGTTGTAAACTGCAGGTAGACCTAGGTATGAGCTGAGAGGTTGTCACAGGACAGGCAAAGAAAGCCAAGACCTAACTCTTCCCCCTCTCCAGAAGGCAGGACACCAAAGAATGGATTCAGTATTCCGTTTCAGTGTTGGGGGGGGGGGGGCTTTCTTCACAGTTTGATACATCTTAGGGAGTTTTTTTTAATTGATTACATTTTTTATGAATAATGGGGTCTGCTGGAAGCAGTAATTTTTCGGAAATACTGCTATCAACTACTGTAGGCGTCCCACATCTCTAGCTTTTCATTTTGTTTTTCTTCAGTGAAGAAATGTGTGTTTGTCTCTGCATATCTTATCTTTTATTTTTTTATTTTTTCCCCCTTTAACTTGTTAAAGGGAAAGTTTGTATATTTTTCTTCCAGTCATATTTTTGTTTGTGTGATTACATTTTAATTATATAAATTACGGACTCAGTGATGTGGGCATACATTGCATTTGCATCTTAAGGCTTTAAGAAATGTCTGTGAGTCTGATTTGCATAGATAACATATATTTTTTAATAGTAGATTTTTAAAAGATCTTACTAAACCAACTTTTTACTTATCATTTGGGATTTGATATTTAACTGAATATTAGCTGTTTGTAGTCATCTTGTGAAGGTAAATGTTGTGCAAGGTCCTGTTATTTCTATACATCTTTATATCCAAAGACAGTTTAACATGGTTTACAGAAGATACTTGTTTTATTCCCAATCACTTATCTATTTTAAAGCTTCATGTCTTCCATTTAATCTATGCTTTCCACAAAGGGAGAAATACCTACATAACTTTCTTAGGATTTCTGCAATATATCAATTATCCAGCTCCATTTTGGGCCTAATTAAAGGACTTGATTTTAGTTATGTTGAAAACCAGGATGGGGGGAATGGACTCGTACATCTGTTTTCTTGATGACTTTCAGTATTAGTATATATCAGAAGAAATGGATGGAAGTTGGTCAATGTTTCATGATGTGTCTGCATTTAGACTCCTGTTTGGTGCCTTTAGCATGGCTTTATGGCTTTCTTCAGTATCCCGTCTTGCCCTTCATGCTATTTAACAGATGTATAAAACTATTGACATCTGGAATTTGGGGAACCAGTATTACCAATAATTGGTGATACCAAATCCTGTCTCTTCTTTCCAATGAAATTCAAAGAATCTTGCTATTCGTTGAGGCTTAATCAACACAAAACAAAGATATTGTATTCCCGATCACTCAAAGTACAGACTGAGCATTAGATATTGAATCTGTGTTATATAGGATTATGCTGTTCTTGAAAATTCGGGTCTGCACTTTCCATGTAATCCCAGATTCAGACTTGAATGTAGATGTCTACACTTTAGTGGTATCCAGAAATGCATTTGCACAATTGAAGTTAATACACAAACTCTGCTATTTTTCAGGGTATCCTGTTTGCTAATAGTAACATATATTTTAATTATATCCCCCCTGTTAATATAATGTGCTCAACATAGGAATGCTTTGAACAATGCTTGATAATTTCAGCTATGCTGCATCCAGAATATTGCATTGCGATGGATTTCTAAACATCTGATTCCCTATTCCAGCAATTTTACTGGTCAAGATTCCCATCACTCAAAAATTGTCCCTGTCAATATACTGACCTTGAAACAGTGGATTGTATTTTACTGCATTGATTTTTGCAAGAATTTTTGGCAGGATATAAACACATATTTTAAAATTGAGACCAGGGAGATATATTTTTGAATATGTTAAAATTTTGCTCTCAGAGGAAATTTCTAAAATTACAGTGGCAAAGGCAAATTTTTAACTATGGCTAGAAAAACAAGTATCAATAAATTCATAAAATTAAGTTTTAAAATGTTTTATGGCCTATTGACTTAACTGTTAAACTGTGTTATCTTGCATCAAACTTTTAAACTACAGTATACCTGTATTTGCTACTTATGTGTTATGGCCACAGTAAACATTATTTACTGGTAGCATACTAATATACACAATTTTTAATTGGTTTAAAAGTTTTTAAGCATAACTTTTTATGAGTATTTTAATCTGTCTTAATACAGTGATAATGAACCTTTTGGGCTTGGTGTGTCAAAAATTTGGAAAACATCTAACTTGACTCTGCTATGTGTCCCATTCCCAATGAACAAAAGACAAACAATTCTGTATCCTGCCCGTTATCTAGGCCTCCTGAACAGAGGTACTTTGCAGCAGTGCTGAGGCTGCCTGAAGCACCAAGGATCCCACAGCATAGTTTGTTACATTGTATTAATATTTTCAAAATGAAAGGAAAGATACATATTAACAGAGGGATAGAATCAAGATCACGTGAAGTATTAATACCACTTTACAATGCCTTGGTAATGCCACACTTGGAATACTGCATCCAGTTTTGGTCACCACAATGTAAAAAAGATGTTGAGACTCTAGAAAGAGTACAGAGAAGAGCAACAAAGATGATTAGAGGTCTGGAGGCTAAAACATAAGGAACGGTTGCTGGAATTGGGTATGTCTAGTTTAATGAAGAGAAGGACGAGGGGTGACATGATAGCAGTACTCCAATATCTCAGGGGCTGCCACAAAGAAGAGGGAGTCAAGCTATTCTCCAAAGCACCTGAAGGCAGGACAAGAAGCAATGGATGGAAACTAACCAAAGAGAGAAGCAAACTAGAACTAAGGAGAAATTTCCTGACAGTTAGAACAATTAATCAGTGGAACAACCTGCCTCCAGAAGCGGTGAATGCTCCAACACTGGAAGTTTTTAAGAAGAGACTGGACAGCCATTTGTCTGAAATGGTATAGGGTTTCCTGCCTGAGCAAGGGGTTGGACTAGATGACCTCCAAGGTCCCTTCCAACTTTATTATTATTATATTAATATTGTTGCTAGAAGACAGGCCTGTCAAAAATTGATCCTGTTGTTTGTAAATGACTAAATTCAGCATTTTTTCTCTACCTCCTTTTTTCTTGCAGTTTCTAATGAGGTACCAGAGCATCCCTGTCTGTCTCCAGTCTCAAATCATGTTTATGAGCGAAGACTGATTGAAAAGTATATTGCAGAGAATGGGACTGATCCAGTAAATAACCAGCCACTGTCTGAGGAACAGCTGCTAGATATCAAAGGTAAGGAAGATCAGGAGAATTACTTTGTTGAATGCAGACTACCTAATCTGACTGATCTCTTACAACCTTGTATGAAAGTCTTGAAAATATTTGTTAGTTTATTGTAAGATGTGAAATGATTCCAAAATATCAGGACCAGGTTTAAGGAGAGGATTGTTCAACAGATCCATTTAGAACAATATTTCAAAAACGTGCTATATGTATAAATCTCATTTATTTATTAAATTATATGCTGCCCATCTCCCTAACCAAAGCAACACTTTGACTAAAATGTATATCTGGCACTTCTCCCTAATCAGAAATACCACCTCTGTTTACATTCACATTTTCTCACTTTGTACTTTGTCCATTGTTTCTATATTGCTCTTTCCATCCGATTTGCTTGAACATCTGTCTCCAACTATAATTATATCAATGTCTGTGGTCAGATTTTTATAAAACGTGTCCCTTCTGCAGATTTTTTCAGCTCCTTTGGTTTTAAAATAGCAAGACATGAATATAGCAGCTTTGCTTTTCCAGTGCCATCCATAGTCTTCAATCCTATCCCCAGCTGGATCACACTGGAAGAAACTCCACAACAATAGGCAAAAAATAATTCACTAAAATTAAAGTTGACAAAACTGTCCTAGCCACGGTTTAAAGACTTGTGAGGGTAAATATTGGGGTTCTCTAGAATTAATGCTTGTATATATTTCATTCACAGTTGCCCACCCAATTCGGCCTAAGCCTCCTTCTGCTACCAGTATTCCAGCTATCCTGAAGGCCCTACAAGATGAATGGGTATATATATATATATTTTCATACAGTAATCCAGAATTCATATTTTATCATGAGCAAGTACGTTCTGCCACTCGTGTAACATCCAGAATCAGATTTTGTGCTCATAGAACAAGGGATTAGTAAAAAAAAAAAATCAATAGGTTGATTTCAGATGACATGAAAGCTATCCATTTTCACTTTGCTTTTCCTGTTCTCACGAGTGGAAAGACCAAGGCAGAAATTAATGGGCTGCATGTGCTGGCGTGCTGTGTGTTAGCAGTTACTGACTAAGCCAGCATGTCCAGATATCGTCCCATACAATATTAATGTGTGAAATTACTTCCTTCAGGATGCCGTCATGCTACACAGTTTCACTTTGCGCCAGCAGCTTCAGACTACACGCCAGGAACTTTCTCATGCTCTCTACCAGCATGATGCTGCCTGCCGTGTCATTGCTCGTCTCACCAAAGAGGTGACTGCTGCAAGAGAAGGTACAGCACAGAATATTTATTTTTATTTTTTTAATGGTGTCCAAGAAAACCCCCCATTATGCCAACTGTGTTAAACCTGAAAAATCATCTCTTTCTTCACAGCTTTGGCAACTCTGAAACCCCAGGCCGGCCTCATTGTTCCCCAAGCTATACCCTCTTCACAACCAAATCCTATGGTACGTTCCACGTAATTTTGTAATTCTCTTCATGGTGTGTCTTCTTTCTCTGAACTGAAATGCTTTATTTGCTCTTTTTCCAGGGTGCCGGTGAACCAATGGATCTAGGAGAGTTGGCAGGAATGACCCCAGAGATTATCCAGAAAGTAAGAAATGTTTTGGGTTCAGGACTACAGATAAACAGTTATAATACATTGGCCTGAGCTGTTAAATACATAGAAATGATTGGGCCATTTCTGTGGTAGGAATGTGCAAAAAGGTTTCCTTTGAATCAGTCTGAGTATGCAACTTCGCAAAACACCTAATTTCAAGCATGAAATTGCCTGTTTCAGGGATTTTACAAAACTTTGAAAATGTTTGAAATTCTCAAAGGATGGTTTTATGCGTGAAACACACGCTTTTTGCCTATCCTATAGCACTGTGCCTTCAATTTTATATTAAAGCTGCTATGTCTAATATTATCTCCAGCCTCTTCGTACACGATTATGGCATAGTTTTTCTAATTTTTCTAATGTTTTTCTATCTTGCAGCTTCAAGACAAAGCCACAGTGCTGACCACGGAGCGGAAAAAGGCAAGTGCCCCTTTTTACTAAACTTGGGTGTGGAATCGGGTGATTCTGGGATATGCATAGAAATTCTCTTAGCAGAAGAACTGCTAAGAGAGATCCAATTGCTTGTCCTAGGTAGTTTGTGTTCTTGGTGGATGAGTTCTCTTTTCTTCTTTTGACAGAGAGGGAAGACTGTGCCAGAGGAGCTGGTGAAACCAGAAGAACTTAATAGATACCGGCAGGTGGCTTCACACGTGGTAAATATATGATCGATTGAGAAGATTATCCTAAGAGTCCAGAAAATTGCTAAATTTCTTTAACAATGCTGGTGAATTTCCTCTTTGGTGTCTGATGGGAACACATTTAAAGTAATGATAGTTCTCTACATTTTAGATATTGCTGTGGTCTGGAATGTCTTGAGAGATTATATATTCTTCAAAAATACAGAACTTTTTCTATGCACCAACGTAACACAGCATCTTGGTCTTTACTACCAAAATCCAGTGATGTACTACTGATGTTTTGCTTGTAATTTCAATCTTGGTCCCCCTATTTCATTTTGTTGGGCAATTATTTTGCCTTGTTGATGCTGGGTTTCCTTTTCGCTTTTTCTGCTAATGTTGCAAGTCTGAAGTAGAATAATTATCACAGCTTGCCAGGATAAACACTGCTTAGTTTTTAGGAGCATCAGCAAATAGAAATATGGACTAAACACAAACAAACATCTCCCCCCACACACACATATAAAAACCTTCTATGTTGCCCGCTGGTCAGTGAATAAAATGAGAAGGCTTGGAATACTAATTGCAATACTTTTGTGTTTTTAAACAGGGATTGCACAGTGCCAGTATCCCTGGCATCCTTGCCCTTGACCTGTGTCCTTCTGACACCAACAAGATCCTAACAGGTATGTTAAGACTTCTGCTTCCTTTTCCCCCCAGAGTGCTGTTTATTGCTCCCTGTTTATATTTGAAAGGATAGTAGCTTACAACTCATTTTCGTGTTGCTGAAGTCTATTTCCATGAAACACTAGTAGTAATATTACTGCAATATTACGCCAGTAATACGTGTTTTAAATCAACCACTGAAGAATGCTTTCTGTTAATAGATTCTCTGCTGAGCTGCTCTGGTTTCTTAGTTTTGTCTTGTTCGCAGGTGGTGCTGATAAAAATGTTGTTGTCTTTGACAAGAGTTCAGAACAGATCCTGGCCACCCTGAAAGGTCACACGAAGAAGGTCACCAGCGTAGTGTTCCACCCATCCCAGGTAAGAGCTCTGGATTTTCTGCAGGATTTTTCTGTGAGAAAATCTCAGACTGATTATATTTATACAACCATAAGCAAGGTTTCAAGGTTTTCTCATACATTAGTTGGAGGAATCGGGTTTACACGTGGTCTTACAGAATTGGTATTTGAGGCGATGACGTCTCTTTGCCCTCCAGGAACTGGTGTTCTCAGCATCTCCAGATGCCACTATCCGGATTTGGTCAGTCTCTGGCGCTTCCTGTGTGCAGGTTGTACGAGCCCATGAAAGTGCTGTCACAGGGCTTAGTCTCCATGCAACTGGCGATTATCTTCTGAGCTCTTCTGATGACCAGGTGAGAGTGAATCCAGAATATCTGTTTTTTTAAAAAAGAATTCAACATAACAATAATGAAAGTCACGATCTTCTGGCTCCAACTGCTTATACACAATCTCAAACCTTTGCTTTTTACAGTATTGGGCTTTCTCTGACATCCAGACTGGCCGTGTTCTCACCAAGGTCACAGATGAAACCTCTGGCTGTGGTATGGATTTTGCACTTAGAATCTAAATTTAGCATTCTGTGAGAGCTGCTGGAGTGAGTGCAGTCTCAATGTGTTGGGCATCTGGGTAGGAATAAGCTGGTTGGAGCTCCCTCACCTATGCGGTGATCCAATATTCTTTTCCTGCAGCTCTCACCTGTGCTCAGTTCCACCCTGACGGGCTTATTTTTGGGACAGGAACAATGGACTCCCAGATTAAGATCTGGGACCTAAAGGTAAGAATTGGCTTGTATTATGACAATGTTGGAAAGTTTTACTTTGCAAGGCTGATTATTAAGCATTTGCTGACACTGACCATGTATATTCTAAAGCAGGGCTTTTCAACCGGTGGTACGCGTACCACTAGTGGTACGTTGGCATCTGGCAGGTGGTACGCATACGACTGGTTGAACAGCACTGTAAAATATGTTAAAAAAAAGTGTAAAAGTGGATGAGGTGAAGGGGCAGCCGCGCTGCAAAGGCTTGTGGGAAAGTCAGCTGGAACGTTGCCTGGGTCCTACTGATAGCCCAGGATCAAAGCGCGCAGCTCCAGCTGATTGGCGGCGGCCTTGGCAGGCAGCCTCACGCAGTCTTTAGGTGGAGATTCAGTTGGAGCTGCGCGACGCATTGCCTGGGTCCTGCTGAGAGCCCAGGATTGGCGTGCGCAGCTCCAGCTGATTGTGGGTGGCAGGCAGCCTCACCCAGTATTCAGGCAGAGATTCAGCTGAAGCTGTGCAAGGCATTGCCTGCCTGTGTCCTGCGGTACTTTTTTCCTTTTTTTATGGTTTGTAACATTTTATTAGATTATAGAATAAAATACAAAAGCAAATAGTAGGACACAGTTGGGAGAAAAAGGGGAAAGAAAAGTAAGGGGAGAAGGGAGAAAGAAAAGAAAAGGCTTTGACTTCTTACTTCCTCTGTTGCAGTAGAATGAAGCATTAACGTCGAATGTCAACTTTTTACTTTTCAATAATAGTATAAACTAGCCATTTGTATAAAAACAAATCAATCTAATCAATAAAACCCAGAATCCTTTTTTTTTTAGTCATCAAGTTTTTGACACCTTGCCAAGCACTGGTGGTACTCGAATACTGTCATGTCCTGAAAGGACAATGATCTCAAAGGCAGGGGAGAGACACGAGTTGTATTTCTTTGGAGGGTACAACATCACTCTAATAGCACTAATTACTTGCCTTCCTCAGGAACGGACTAATGTCGCAAACTTCCCTGGACACTCTGGTCCCATTACTAGCATTGCCTTCTCCGAGAATGGCTACTACTTGGCTACTGCTGCTGATGACTCCTCAGTCAAACTCTGGGATCTCCGCAAGCTGAAGAATTTCAAGACGCTGCAGCTGGATAATAACTTTGAGGTTTGTCTAGTTGCATTTTGTTTGTCAGTTGTACATTTTTGAGCCCTCTGTATTTTAATATAGCCACTGAAATCTCCTCTGACAGATTTCATCTAGCTGCTTTTAAAGATTCTAGGTGGCTTACGTTATAATACAATACAAAACAATCCAAACCGTAACAGATAGTCAGTAGTTCCCAAATAATCACTGGCTACGTTCAGTTGTGACATAGACTAACATTTATTCCAGGAAGACTCTGCAGAAGAGCAGTATTTCCTGATAGGGAAGGCACCATTCCTGACATTGGGAGGCAAACTGTTTCAGAATGTAGGATTCATGGCAGAAACGGTTGTTTCAAGGATCCCATTTCCCTTAAAGTGGGGATTTATGACATGTTTGTATTGGCTGGGTAGATTTAGTCAAAGTAGATGGTTTCAGAGATGTCCTAGAGCAGATGCCCCCAACCTTTTGGGCACCAGGGACCGGTTCTGTGGAGAAAGATTTTTCCACAGACCACAGGGGGCGTGGTTTTGTGTGCTGCCTGCCTCCAATGGATGGGGCTTCGCTCGTTTGCACGGCTCGGTTGATGGCATGCCGTGGCCCGGTGCCAGTCCATGGACCGGGGGTTGGAGACCACTGTCTAGAGCATGTGAACATGTAATGCTTTGCTTCTAGAAACCTATTTTCTGTGCCTTTCCTCTTTAGGTGAAGTCTCTCATCTTTGATCAGAGTGGTACCTATCTGGCCCTGGGTGGTACTGATGTCCAAGTGTTCATCTGTAAGCAATGGACAGAAGTTCTTCATTTCACAGGTATGAGATTGTTGGCTTTTGTATCACTCTCCAGAGATACTGTACAATACTGTCTTTTGTACTGGTGGTTAGCATCAGTACTTTGGTTATTTCTGCTCCCTTCTGTTTCTTTGAAGTGATAATCATAGAGTGAAAAATATCTCGTCTGACTGTCCTGTCTTTTTTCTACAGAGCATAGTGGGCTGACAACAGGAGTAGCCTTCGGGCACCATGCTAAGTTCCTCGCTTCCACAGGCATGGACAGAAGCCTGAAATTCTACAGCCTGTAGCTTCTGTTTCTAGGATGCAAAGCAGCCGGATCCTATTCTTTGCTGCAATGAAAAACTATGGGATAAACATGGGGTGTTGGACTGATGGAACATCATGTACATTATAGCTGCTGATGTCAGTTTTCTGTAGCATGGAAAATTGCCCACAGTTTTAAATATATTTGTTTTCCTCTGTGTTCGTTTTTCATGTAGATCTGTAACTGTAACAATACTTAGTCAAAACCCATGCACTGCTGACTCTCTAGTAGGGATACTGGCAGAGATGAGGATTAACAAAGGGTTGGGGAGATGTGCAGTTTTTGTATGCTGCTCTCTAGTTTCATTAAAAAACAATATTCAACTGTAACAGTGTGCTTTTGGGTGGTATCTTACATTTCAAACATTTGTATATTGAACTACATTTTGCCAACATACACAGGTTGGCTCTATTACAAATGTTTATACATAGCAGCTTTTGAATTTCTCACAGCATGAGAAGGTATCGCAGTTCAGCAATTTTGATGATGAATTCCTTAAAGATAGTATTCAATTTATAGGCACATTCTAAAGGCAGTAGATTCTCGTAGCCATTCATTAAAATGGAACATTTGAAATACAGCCTCAAATAGGGAGCATGCATACTGCTTTGAGATATGAAATCTGGTACTTGTTTTATTACAATAGACAAGTAGTATGCTATGTGGACCAGAACCTGATTTGCATAAGGCGCCTTTCTGTGTTTAGATATCAGTGTGGTTTTGAGCAGCTCTTTTCTCTGGGCCTCTTATTTCCAAATACCTTCATTTCTGTTTCATTTCATTATTTCCTAAATATATAAATGTGTACATTTTATTCTATATAAACATTGTTTTAAGCATCACTTGGTTATATCGGGATAAAGCAGACCACAAAGAAGTTTATCATTTTAGGTGAATTCATCTTGTCTGGTTAATTTATGGATCATTGTGTTAGAAGCTTGAAATTACTGAACAAACTGGTTAAATTAATCCTGGTAAGTGTGTTATATATAGCATATAGCAAGTAAAACATATTTTCACGATTTTTCCGGGCACTTAAAGGAATTGTCACAGGACATTAAAACACCTGGTGCATTTTAGATACCAATACCAGTGACAGCCATATTTGTCTATAAGCTTGTCATCACATTTATTCAGAAAAAATAGAAAAAAATTACAACATTTAAACAATGAACTTCATTGAGTTACAAAGGCTTCACTTGTATTGCCTTGCACACTCTGAACAGCGACTGCAAGGCAGTAGCTAAGATTGGACAGACTAAAGTAAGAGTGCATCAACTTCTACAGAATTTTTTTTTTAAGAAGCTTGGTTATTTAAGTCCCAGGCTGTTTCAAAAATGCTATGTGCTTGTAAGTCCATTGGAGGATGCTACATTTTCATCACCTGCCTCTTTATGGTATTGTGTTATGAATCTTTCAACAATTGTGATAAGGCAAAGATTAAAACATACCAGTTAAGTCTATCTGCTTCATAATGCAGTTACTGCTGCTTCTGTTAGACTCCCTAAACAGAAACTAACATACACTTCCATGAAATTGAACTTTCATCTTTTGCCAAGGATCAGCCAATGGAATCACTTTAATTCATTCTGGGTAAAGACCTCAATAAATTAAGATAATGGCAATTAGAGCATTCCTAGTCTCCCTAGGAGCAGAATCTGCCTTTCTAACGGGGAAAAAGAAAAGAAAAACTATGCAATACAGAATCTTTGGAGTGGGGTTGTGAATATACCAAGTGTGAAACTGACATCCAAGTTTAATATAACTATGTTATTAAGTATTGTTTATTGGTAATATATCCTAGTGATACACACTAACTCATTCAGCACAAGAGGTCTTATCTTAGGCCATGATGGATTTCTTCTTATAGTCTTACTTTGTATAATAGCAGGATTGGTCCTGAAAGAAAGGACTTTTCATACAGAAATAATACGTTCAGCTTATGAAATAACAAAATTTGAGAGGGGTAGACAAAAGGAGTAAATAGACATTTACCTACATCTTGGCATTAGGCAGAATAACAGAATTACAGAGTTGGAAGGGACCTTGGAGGTCTTCTAGTCCAACCTCCTGCTCAGGCAGGAAACCCTATACAATTTCAGACAAATGGTTGTCCAGTCTCTTAAAAACTTCCAATGTTGGAGCATTCAGAGTTTCTGGAGGCAAGTTGTTCCACTGATTAATTGTTCTAACTGCCAGGAAATTTCTCCTTAGTTCTGAGGCAACAGATCTTGCTGAGAAAACAGCTGTTAGGACTTGCTGTGCTACCTAGCAAAACTTTAGAAAAAACTTTAGAAAACGCACATTTTCACAATGATCATACTGTCCAAGGGGCACAGGAAACAAGGAACAACAATATGTATGTGTACAACATCTATGAGATCTGCCTCATAGCTATCTACGTAATTTTTCTTTATTTCATTTTTTTACAGTACAGTAAACCAAACTCAGGTTAGTTATTCCCAAAAGCAAGCAGCATTCTGGAGATCTATATGCAAGTTAGGCAAACTGCTGAACAATTTTGCTCTTCAGGAAGATACTAAGAATAGCTGAGGGGTCATGCTGAAAGTACAAGATTCAGACTGAAAAAGTCCAAAGTTCTAGACCCTTCCAACCGTTAACTGTCTGTCATAGTGTTTCTTTTCTTTTTTCCTGTTAGAAAGGCAGAGACCTGAAATCTGTTCAGTTTTTACATACATTTGATACCTTGGGCAACTTTTGTGGAAACTGACCACAAAAGCAACTGATATTGTGGCTTTGTGATCTGCAAACATTTCCCCTCCCTTCTGCCTTTTAGACAACCAGTTTCACTCAGACCAGGAGCATAAATATGGACTTTGCTTACATGGGTATCTACAGAGTGTGGCCAGAAAATTCAAGGTGGCAGTGACAGGGCGATTGAAGTTCCACCCGTTTTTGTGTGTTTTTTCATTGGGAGACGCCCACAGTGCAACATAAGATAGGCAGATATCTAAATGTTTTAAATAATTGTGTGACATCATCATCATCTTGATATACAGGATCACAGCCTGTTCAGCAATTAATGCACATTAATTGCCAGATTGCGCCCGGGGGGGGGGGGGAGGTTAAATTATGGATTTTTAAACTGGATTTTAAGTGTTGCCCAGAGTCACTGTGAGACAGGTGGCTATATAAATTTGTTTAATAAATAAATATACTTTGGCTGTGGGAGAGTGGGGCCAAAATAAAACCGTTTGCTCTCAGCCAAACAGAAAGAAAGCCATGTTCATCAAATGTCATCAAGAAACACGGGCCAGAAGAAAAGCAGCCCCACCAATTTGTGGTGGTGAACAGTGAAACCTGCCCACCTCCTGACATTTGCTAAGGTAGCAGAGACAGTTGTTCTGCCAGCATTGCACTGCCAGAAAAACTAGCTCCTTCATGAGGCCAGGCGAGACCCCCACCTCAAGAAGCCCCCTCACAACCAGGCAGGGCTGAGATGCGGGGGTGGGGGGGGGATTGTCAACCTCAGAAATCTCTTTTGGTTGACTGGCTGCTCCATCAGGGGAAGCTAACCCAGGGAGGGGCAAGCTCTCATTTGAGGGAAAGAGTGAAGTTTCATTAAATCCTGGGGTTACTGTTACTGTTTTAGCAGAGGCATTAAAATGCTGCCTCACCGAAGCAGCCTCGGGCCTGTCTGAGCCATGAAGCCTTTTCCAGGGCAACCATTCCAGTAAATCCTGCCAAACGCTTTCGTGCTGAGGCAGGGAGCCTTGACTTCTCCCTTCAGGAAGGTAGACAAGCTGGATTGTTTCCCCCCCCCTTTTCCTAACTTTGGTTAGGGTGGGTGTCTTTAAAGCAAACCCAGATTTCAGCAACTAGGCAACAATTCAATGAGCTCATCCTTCCCATTAAAATAGGAGATTAGGCAAAGAAAGGAATTGGATTTGACCTTGGTCATATTCAAAAGACTGTGGAGGGGACGATGCAGTCTCAATTTTGTTAGATTTCCCCCCCCCCATTACAATTCCCCCCCTTTCACTGCTTGTTGGGTACAAAGCCAGCTGGATGACCTTGGCCCAATTCCTCTCTCTCAACCCTAGGAAGTAGGCAAAGGCAAACCAGTATTGAAAGACCTTGCCAAGAAAACTGCTGGGATTAGTCCAAGCAGATGCTACGAGCCAAAAATTGTCTCAAAGGCCAAAACAAATAATAAAAATAAAAATCATAAAGTGGTATGCTGCTATCGTTATTTTGAGGTAGATTAAAAGTGGCCAACAGTATCTCTTTCTCATCAACTTGAACCCCAATGAAATCCTAGTTTTATTCTTGCAGGTAGGGTATACACACAAATTCATTCTCTAGGTCAAAACCCTGCCTGAAAGTTTTTGTCATTTTTAAAACAGTATTAGACTAGCTTATATCTTTGCATTGATATTTTTTTGTTTCTGTACAGAAAACAAAAATGTAATGGTATAGACAAAGGGGGTTTCCAAGAATAAAGGCCCCTCTCTGCTGTAATTGGAGCTGAAGCACGTTCCAAAGATATGTAAGCATCCCCATGCAACATCAATGGCAGCAAAGATATGAGAAATTGTGGTTTGCCATCCGCTTCGGATGATGCAGGTCGGAAGCTGTTTTGAAAGACATAAAAAATGGGTGAGCTAGAAAATATGGGAAAGCAAGAGTTGCTTTACTACGGGACATTTCCTCCCCCTAAATAGATGCTGCTCTCCTCTTCCCATTGTTGCATTTGTGCAGATGATCTCAGGGCACGTTTACAAATCTGCAACTCGTATAACTCACATGAGTTATAACCAGCAATAACTCATTATGTTTTTGTTTCTCGGAAACCACTTAATAACTCCCAGAAAGGTTTTCTAGAATCTCTCTTGTGTGCTTCATTTAATATAGCTAATGCTTTTAGTTTCATTCCCTCCTCTTGAGGTAATATTGAGGCATTGGCAATAAGCTTAGAGGACATCACACAGGAATCTATTTAAAATAAGAGACTGTCTCTTTGCACATGCAGTATTAGTGTAAGGGCGTAGTTTTTAAAAGAGGATCCATACAATAAAAGAGGGAACAAAGCCTGAATTTTGATATCAAAAATGGGTTTCTTGCATTCATAATTGTAGCAATGTAAAGATATCTAACATCTACATAAAAATTGAATTACTGGAAGTAATCACTGAATGGCAGATTTTCTGTCTAGTCAGTGAAGAACTGAAATATCAAGAGACTCTTTATAAGCTACTGGGTATAGCTTTATTTATATATTTTCTGTACAATAAATTTAGAGCTTTGTCATCCTGTTTTTTTTCTTCCAGAGCACTAGCACAGCAATAAATAGGATAATCCCAATGATAGGTAGTACCACTAAAAGCACCAGAGTCAGGTCTTCACTGGAGATCACATCTGTGGATAAGAGAAAACAGTTGTAATTCACTCATTGTCATTTCACAAAGCAGTTGCCACTTGACCAAGCTATTGAAAAAACATTTTTCTTGCTATATTATGATTATTCTGTAGGGGCCACAGAAATAGCACTGCATAAAATATAATGATGTCCAAATAGACAGTGGTTTGAGATCCAAATTATTAGCAAATTCTATCAGCATTACCCAACTTGGGGTAAAAAGAATGAGGGGAAGGGGATGCTTACAGCTTGGGTTTTTCTGTAATAATAATGTAACAGCTTCAGGACTGTAGCCACATTCTGGAATATTAAGAGCAATAATTGTCAGCTGGTGCCCATTTACCAATATCCACTTATGAATATTCCTATTTAAGTGGCTATGCATATCAAGCATTCACTTTATAAAGGAATGTAGTAACCTGAGGTTAGTGTTTTAAGGAAAATATCGAGTATGTTAAATATATTATTTTAATTCCTGGCTCCTCATTATTGCAGTTACTTACCACTCTCCCACTTGACTTGTTTCTCATGAATACTCTCTTGAAAAATTACAGCTCCATAAGTGCTTACTAAGTCCAAGGATTCTGTCTCATTCTCCTCCTTCAAAAATCGACGGCCTCCTAAGAGATAGGGGACAAGATCTCCAGTAAGATATATAGAAATGATAAATCCCCAGCAGGTTGCAGTATATTTCCATTTAATTACAAAAGGGGAAAGTGCTAAAAAAAAAAAAGGGGGGGGGAGGATTGTTGAAGAAAAAAATTGAAAGGAAGAATTCAAAAGACGACTTTCCTCAGCTCAATCCACCTCACACAGTTGTTAAGGGGGGCGGGGGGAGAGGAGGTAGGGGCATTAGGTATGTTTGCTGCCTTGAGTTATTTATAAAAAAAATAATAAAGGTGGGATGTAAATAATTTTTTAAAAGAAATATTATCAATTAAACATACAAATGATATTTTTTAAAAAATGAATCCATGGGAGAATCAGAAAATGATAAAATATTAAGCTTAATATCAGGCAAAGTGGTGAAAACACTATTCAATGAAAAAGTATTAACTGAGGCACACAGAGGCATAAGCCCTACTAAAGAAAAATCTGCACGGATCTTACAGTGCTAAATAGTGCTTTACAAATATTTGATTTTTTAAAAAAAATAACTTCCAAGTGAATGAAAATAACCTTGCTTGTGTTCAGTATTTGGATTTTCTAAAAGCCTTTGGCAAAACTGGTAATGAAAATACAATTTAGTGGCAATGAGATCAAAGGCTTTGTTCTTTTACATATTGCTAACAGGCAAAACAAAAAACTAATTAGTAATGTGCTGAATGGAGAGAAACAAGTAGAACTCCTCAATAATTTGTTTCAGAACCAGTGCTTTTTTAACTTAAAGTGCACCTAATCACTGTTGGAAGAGCCCTTAAAACTTTAGCTAGTCCAACTCCTCTTTCAATGGAGGAACTGCTAAACATTTTGGACATGTGGCTATGTATCTTCTATTTGAAAACCTCCAGTAAACAGCAATATGTCACATCATGTGGAAACATTCCACTGGCTTGGAATCATGATCACCATCACAAAATTCCTCTTAATATTTAACTACCTGTATCTATGTCCTTCTGATTCTTGCACTGCCCTCTGCCTCTGGGGTGAAAGAGAACAAGCCTATTTCCTCCACTATATGACTACCTTTGATATATCTGAAAACTGCTACCATGTCTCCCCTCAGTCTTCTCTTCTACAGGCAAAACATGCTACCTCTCTATTACTCATGAGGCTGTTTTTGTCAATCCCCTTGCCATCTTATAGTCATCCTCTGAACTTGTTCCAATGTATCAATGTCTTCTGCTATACTAATGGCCAGAGGTGCACACAGTATTCCAAGTGGGGTTTGATCAAGGCAGAATAGAATGGGACAATTGCTTCTTATGGTCTTCCTTGCTCATACAAAATTTTGACTTTATGGGTAAGCAGTGAGCTACAGGTTTATGAGCAATACTAAACTATTGAACATGATTTTAAAAGCCTTTCCCTAAACTAGATCATGCTCGATTTCTTCATGCATTCAAGATATATTTATGTTAGCTATTTTATACGTTATGTGCCTCATGAACAACTAAGCAGAGGGAGAAAAGTGGCAGTGAAGCATTCTAACTTACTTGAAGCCACTGGCATTTGACACGCAACCCTGCAGGAATCATGATCAGAGGGATGGCAAACAGATACGCTGCAGAAAAGGTACACCTAGAAAAGGTATAGCATGAGTCCGTTAACAGAGTAGACAAGCCTCAATCTTGCCGGATCTCATTTTAGCTAATTTCAACTCACATGAGATTATAACTTCTATTAAGATATATCTCCAAAATATGTACTCATTAATGCCTTGCTAAAAAAAGACATCTTCAGCCTCCTTTATTTACCCAAATAAGCAAGCAATGGGCAGTGCCCTAACAGTTAAGATATTGTATATTTGGTCCATCTCTCTTTAGGTATAAGATATGCACAGCTTCCATGAGCAGTTTATTAGATACAGGTATCCAGGAAACAAGATTTCTTAAACAGATATGTAATAAAAGATGACCACAACTAAATATATTCGTCTCACCCCAAAATTCCCATTAAAAAATTCAGCTTAATACCCTCCAGAGATTTGTTTCAGACCTGCTCATTAGCAACATGTGTGATCTGTACTAGTATTAAAAACCCGACCACAACATTTCCTTACTATATTTTCCCCCTTTACATTTGATAGCATACTGTGGCACATTGTCCCGTACTCTGTTAGAAGGTAATTTCATTTGAAAAACTGAATACAATAAGCAATTATTTTGCTTATCTTCTTACCCAGCCATCTAGCACCATTTGAGGGGCAGAATCCACAAATGTGAATGTGTAAATGATGAAACGCTGGTAATGGTTAGGAAAGCGAAGCTCTGACGTAGCAGGTCCTATGGGTACTAGCTGGGTTCTGTAGTTGTCTCCTTCAAACGGGCACCTGGGAGGAAGATGCGTTAGAAAGGCTGTCAAGACATGGCTCTTTCTCTAAGCCATGGGACTGTGATGTGTTGAAGGCCCAATTGCATGATAGTTTCATTTCCATTTGGATCTACATTTTATTATTTCATTATTATTAATTGGTTTATGTGTTATGGTCTTTTAATCAAATTTGCTGAATTTTCTTGTAAGCCACCCAGAATCACATTGGTTAGATATAACTTGTTTTAAATAAGATAAGTAAAACATTGCCATTGAACCACCACCCCCAGTGCTATGAGAATTAAAGTTTTTCTTTTTTATTGACTTACCCATCTACTAGCACTGGCCACTGTAATTGCTCAAGGGGATTTGAACTTGGAGTAGCCCAGCACTCATGGAGAACCAGAACTAGGGATGGGTCCAGTCTCTGTAGGATGCGAATCTCCACATGCACAGGCTCTCTCAGGATCTTCACAATAGGATACTGTTTATCTGAGTAGTATGAGGTATAGCTCGAATCTGGGGACAAGAGGCAAAATGTGGCTGTGTGGTTTTTCAGAGAGAGGAGATGCATAGCGGACTTGATATCAGACATTAAGGCAGATGTACCTGTGGCAATGCGCAGCTCAAGCCGGAGGGGTCCCACTTGGAAAATTGGAGCTGGGCTGGGAGGTGAAAACACTTCAACCTGAAGTGGCAGGAAATCAGTAGCATTGTAGATACAACGAGCATGAAGCCTAAATGTACAAGATACAAGAGATTTTCCTGCTAAATCATTTCCTTTGACTAGAATGTTCAAAATCAATCTTAGTTTTGGTAGATAGCTATCCTTCCTAAGGCTTCGCATTAACAAACCTCTGTTATAACCTGATTATTTATTGCAGTCTAAAACAAACGTGAATCAAGCTGCACTTAAACTGTTGGATTCTTTGAAAAGAAGAGCTATGGAAGATTAACCTTAGTTTGCAAACTATGTACTTTAAAGGCAGTCCACAACCAATCTATGCCAAAAGTGGGGAACCTTCTATAATTGGACTTCCATTCCCATGCCAATCTGCTAACATGGCCAATTGTCTGGAAAAATAGCTATATAAATCAAAAGCTAAAGAACCAAGGTCTAATATGTAGAACTTAATTTAGAAGACTAAAAATATCCATATCTTAAAACTAAAGGGAGAACTATCTCATCGGTATATGGCAAACTCAACATACATGAAGGTACTATCTCGTGTAATAAAGCCATCTGGCCCTCTTAGGATGTCAAGGCCAGAAACGAGCTGGTTTTCGTATATCAGTTTGCCACCAGTCACCTAAAAGGACAACAAACACAGCCATTTTTATATGGTCTAATAATTAAGTCAAGAGCCAGATAAATGAGCACTTGCCTGGACTGCATCCTCACCTGAACCGTTGTGCCACACTGTGTGAGAGAAAAGCGGAAGACCAGGAAAGATTCTGTTTTCCTGACTGGACCACAACCTGCTTGGGCATAGGAGAGCTTGACACTCTCCAGGATGATTGGATAATCCAACATATCCCTGGAGATTACCAAGATGAAGTAGCCATCTCGAAGGCACTGAACAGTGACTGCAACACACAAAGTGCAGAGGTTACAAGCGGAACAGATCAAGAACTCTCTCGTTGTGTGTGTGTGTGTGTGTGTGTGTGTGTGTGTGTATGTTTATTTTCGGGAAAAGGCAGTGATAATTCTCTCACCCAGGCTCATCATACTATTGCACATAAATCCTTTTTTTAGGAAAATGACATTTTATTTTCAAAGCACTGCAATGGCCGGATCCCAGGCTCAGCATTAACTACTTTTTACCTGTGTTGCCATAGTAGCATGGAGTCGCCCGATCCATAGCATCATAACAACATCCAGTCTGATGACAAGCTGTTGGTCCTTGTACATCTGCACAGGGTATTCTCCCAGAAGAAACCTGGCATTGCTGCTGAGTTAGAGGGCGACCTGGAAGTAAGAGAAATTGCATTGTTTGGAAAATTAGTCCTTAATGACTAGAAGCAGGTAAATAAACCATAATGTTTTAGTCTTAATATAAGGTCATAATGTATGAGCTTAGCATCACAAAATTTTGTGATTCAAGGCACAAAGAGAAGACCAGTAATACACGAGAAGCTAAAAACTGGAAGGTCTTTATACCTAAAGATAAAGACAACTAGACTTGTCCTGTGACTTGTTAGATTGTTTCAGAGATATTTCCTTATTAGATTCCTCAATGCCTTAAAAAATACCAGAGCTTCCAATGGACATCAAGAGTTCTTAATGTATCTCCCTTGAAAGTAGCCCATGTTGAACTGTATAGTAGTCAAACATCAGGAGCTGACATATGCAATGTTTCATGATGTCATATGTATTGTATGTATTATGTCATAATATACTTTGATAATTTTTATGTCATAAAATGTTTTATAAAACTTGCCAAATTTCAATTCCACAGGAGTCATGGGTCCCAGATTTTCGATGCATTCTGTAAGTTAGCCCATTCGAGGTTATTTGGTTGAAAATATTTTGCCCTGTGAGGCCCTGTTTCACCCAGTTAAAGGTTACAGACACACAGGATTTAGTAGTATATAAATAAGGAAAATAAGAACTAGAAAAGCAATATAGAGCAATAATACACACACACAGAGACACACACTTTTCTCTCTCTCTCTCTCTCTCTCTCTCTCTCTCTCTCTCTGTGTGTGTGTGTATGCATGCATGTATGTATGTATACAGTTTCTCACCATATGATAAGACCTGCACATTCTTAAATTAAAAACATAAAGCCAGAAACCAAAGTTACTTTGGTTATGGAATGATAGTATATGCTTTATATTGCACATGTATGATACTGGCAATAATAAACATTTTAACTAAAAGATAAAATTCACTTACCTATACTAGACTGGATGACCATTCGATGCACATGCCCAGGAAAGGACTCCCCTGGATGAACATGACCTGGCTGAAGTGGGTGAAAAAGGTCAGGCTGGCGTGGAAAAAGCGGGCCAGGTTGGGACTCACCTGGATACACCAGGCCTGGCTGGAACTGCGCTGGATGCACTAGGCCAGGTTGTGACACATCTGGATGCACTACGCCAGGCTGGAGTGGGCGCAGCTGTCCTGGCTGCATGGGACGCACAAGGCCGGGTTGGGACTCTCCTGGGCGCAGCTGTCCTGGCTGCATGGGACGCACAAGGCCGGGTTGGGACTCTCCTGGGTGCACCTGTCCTGGCTGCATGGGAAGCACAAGGCCGGGTTGGGACTCTCCTGGGCGCACCTGTCCTGGCTGCATGGGACGCACAAGGCCGGGTTGGGACTCTCTTGGGCGCACCTGTCCTGGCTGCATGGGACGCACAAGGCCGGGTTGGGACTCTCCTGGGCGCACCTGTCTGGCCTGCATGGGGACGCACAAGGCCGGGTTGGGACCTCTCCTGGGCACTGTCCTGGCTGCATGGGACGCACAAGGTGCAGGGTTGGGACTCTCCTGGGCGCACCTTGTCCTGGCTGCATGGGAAGCACAAAGGCCGGTTGGGACTCTCCAGGGCGCACCTGTCCTGGCTGCATGGGACGCACAAGGCCGGGTTGGGACACTCCTGGGCGCACCTGTCCTGACTGATGGGAAGCACAAAAGGCCGGGTTGGGACTCTCCTGGGCGCACCTGTTCTGGCTGCATGGGACGCACAAGGCCGGGTTGAGACTCTCCTGGGCGCACCTGTCCTGGCTGCATGGGACGCACAAGGCCGGGTTGGGACTCTCCTGGGCGCACCTGTCCTGGCTGCATGGGACGCACAAGGCCGGGTTGGGACTCTCCGGGGCGCACCTGTCCTGGCTGCATGGGAAGCACAAGGCCGGGTTGGGACTCTCCTGGGCGCACCTGTCCTGGCTGCAAGGGACGCACGAGCCGGGCTGCAACTCTCCGGGACGCACTGTCCTGGCTGCATGGACGCACTAGGCTGGGTTGGGACTCTCCTGGGCGCACCTGTCCTGGCTGGATGGAACCACGAGACCGGCTGGGACTCTCCTGGGCGCACCTGTCCTGCTGGATGGACGCACGAGGCCGGGCTGGGACTCTCCTGGGCGCACTTGTCCTGGCTGCATGGGACGCAGGAGGCCAGGTTGGGACTCTCCTGGGCGCACCTGTCCTGGCTGGATGGGACGCACGAGGCCGGGCTGGGACTCTCCTGGGCGCACCTGTCCTGGCTGGATGGGACGCACGAGGCCGGGTTGGGACTCTCCTGGGCGCACCTGTCCTGGCTGCATGGGACGCACAAGGCCGGGTTGGGACTCTCCTGGGTGCACCTGTCCTGGCTGCATGGGACGCACAAGGCCGGGTTGGGACTCTCCTGGGCGCACCTGTCCTGGCTGCAAGGGACGCACGAGGCCGGGCTGCGACTCTCCTGGGCGCACCTGTCCTGGCTGGATGGGACGCACGAGCCCAGGCTGCGACTCTCCTGGGCGCACCTGTCCTGGCTGGATGGGACGCACGAGGCCGGGCTGGGACTCTCCTGGGCGCACCTGTCCTGGCTGGATGGGGCGCAGGAGACCGGGGTGGGACTCTCCTGGGCGCACCTGTCCTGGCTGGATGGGGCGCAGGAGGCCGGGCTGGGACTCTGCTGGGCGCACCTGTCCTGGCTGGATGGGGCGGAGGCCGGGCTGGGACTCTCCTGGGCGCACCTGTCCTGGCTGAATGGGGCGCACGAGACCAGGCTGGGACTCTCCTGGGCGCACCTGTCCTGGCTGGATGGGACGCACGAGGCTGGGCTGCGACTCTCCTGGGCGCAGCTGTCCTGGCTGGATGGGCTGTGGGACCTGGGCGCACCTGTCCTGCTGAATGGGAGGCTGGGATTCTCTGGGCGCAGGCTGGATGGGATGCACGAGACCTGGCTGGGATTCTCCTGGGCGCACTGTCCTGGCTGGATGGGGCGCAGGAGGCCGGGCTGGGACTCTCCTGGGCGCACCTGTCCTGGCTGGATGGGACGCACGAGGCCGGGTTGGGACTCTCCTGGGCGCACCTGTCCTGGCTGCAAGGGACGCACGAGGCCGGGCTGCGACTCTCCTGGGCGCACCTGTCCTGGCTGGATGGGACGCACGAGCCCAGGCTGCGACTCTCCTGGGCGCACCTGTCCTGGCTGGATGGGACGCACGAGGCCGGGCTGGGACTCTCCTGGGCGCACCTGTCCTGGCTGGATGGGACGCATGAGACCGGGTTGGGACTCTCCTGGGCGCACCTGTCCTGGCTGGATGGGGCGCAGGAGGCCGGGCTGGGACTCTGCTGGGCGCACCTGTCCTGGCTGGATGGGGCGGAGGCCGGGCTGGGACTCTCCTGGGCGCACCTGTCCTGGCTGAATGGGGCGCACGAGACCAGGCTGGGACTCTCCTGGGCGCACCTGTCCTGGCTGGATGGGGCGCAGGAGGCCGGGCTGCGACTCTCCTGGGCGCAGCTGTCCTGGCTGGATGGGGCGCAGGAGGCCGGGCTGGGACTCTCCTGGGCGCACCTGTCCTGGCTGGAGGGGGCGCACGAGACCTGGCTGGGATTCTCCTGGGCGCACCTGTCCTGGCTGGATGGGGCGCAGGAGGCCGGGCTGGGACTCTCCTGGGCGCACCTGTCCTGGCTGGATGGGACGCACGAGGCCGGGCTGGGACTCTCCTGGGCGCACCTGTCCTGGCTGGATGGGACGCACGAGGCCGGGCTGCGACTCTCCGGGCGCACCTGTCCTGGCTGGATGGGACGCACAAGGCCTGGCTGGGACTCACCTGGGCGCACCTGTCCTGGCTGGATGGGATGCACGAAGCCGGGTTGGGACTCTCCTGGGCGCACCTGTCCTGGCTGGATGGGACGCACGAGCCCGGGCTGGGACTCTCCTGGGTGCACCTGTCCTGGCTGGATGGGACGCACGAGGCCGGGCTGGGACTCTCCTGGGCGCACCTGTCCTGGCTGGCTGGGACGCACGAGGCTGGGCTGGGACTCTCCTGGGTGCACCTGTCCTGGCTGGATGGGATGCACCAGGCCTGTTTGGGATGCACCTGGTTGCAATAAACCAGGTTGGAGTGGGCGTACACCAGATTGGGACTCTCCTGGATGCAAGAAGCCAGGGTGGAGTGGGTGTACTTGGCCGGGCATAAGTGGGAGAAGTTGACCGGTCTGGGATTGCCCTGGATGCACTAGGCCGGGCTGGGACTCCCCCAGACACACTCGACTGGGCTGTAGTGGGAGACGACCATTAGGCCGGGACTGCCCATGGTGCACCTGGCCTAGATGGGACCCTCCTGTGTGCACTAGAGCAGGTTGAGGCTCTTTCACATGGCGTATGTTATTTTCTGGGGTTGTGACATGCTCCTGTGGCTTGGGGCAGATCATGTTGATGTCATGAGCAGCAAAGACTCTTCGGTTCCTTGTTAGTTCCTCTAAACGGACCTTCAAATGATGTCTGCCATCCTAGAAAAATGTTAATCCAAAATGTTACAATATAAGCCAGCTGTAGTATATTATTCTAACTAATGACTTTTATTGTTTGTAGTCAGCACTAACAGAGTAGGTAGTGCTGACCACAGTAGTTCAGCAATTGCTGACAAGTACAACAGTGCTTTAAAGGAGACTTGTGACTGGTCCTCAAAGTTGTGGCTGTTGCAGAACCCCATGGTCATGCAACTGCAATTGAGGTGCGTGACAGCTGGCTTGCATCTATGACAGTTGCAACATCCCACAATCATGTGATCACAATTTGCCACCTTCACAGCAGCTTTTGACAAGCAAAATCAATGGGGAAGCTGGAAGTCACAAGTTCCAGTCAGATGACATCACATCATGCTAAATGGCCCATAAAGATTTGCTAACAGCTGCATCTGGAAGTACTGTCGCAAGTCAGCATGGTCACGTGATATTTCACATTACAAGTGTGTCACTTAGCCACCCGCTAGGGCAGGCGTCTTCAAACTTGGTCCTTTTATGATTTGTGGACTTCAACTCCCAGAATTCCTCAGCCAGCGTGCCTGCGCTAGGGTCATTAACCAAGGACTACCTGTCATTTATCTTTGAGGGATAAAGGGGTAAAGAGCATTGAATGATTTGGTGGATTAAGCTGTCTTTATCAATAAGAACTATTAGTTGAGAACACTTCACTGAATCTGATGCTTTTCAGAGGTACTATATCAATTTCTAACTCCTGTAGCCAACAGGGGAGTTGTCACAGAATATTATTAAAGTAGAACCAATATACAAGTCCTATATGCAAAAGTTCCTTAAGCTAATTGGCAAGCTAATCTTAGAAATAATGGGTGTTATTACATCAATTGCTCTGCTTCAGCCAGTTATTCTCTTATGCAGAAAATGTTTTAACAGCAAAATTGGCAGGGACATCTCCTGTCTTTTAGCTTGCAAGTATGGAATTTCCCTTCCATTGATTTAACACAACTTGTTCCTCTTTATGTGAATAAAGGGAGCCTATAGGTGACCTGTAGGTCCTATAATGTAGGCCAGACTAAGAAACAAATTCTGTATGTGTCTGAAACATAATACTATAGTAACAGAATTCCCCTCCTTCACTTTACCTTGATGCTAATTAGGGAGGAGGTTGTCTGATGTGTTTTCTCCAATTAAATTACATTAAATTAAATTAAAATGGACTCAAGCCCTGCTTGTCTGGTTTAGTAGCAACTCTAACTTCTGTGCTTCAGAAATTATTCCCCATGCTTTTTACATTTCTCTTGAATTTGCTGGGGGGGAAAAAATGCAGACCGAGATGTCTACATAAATTATATTTCTGCCTTTCCCAGCCTGGGACCTTGCAGAAGTTTGAGAAGGCAGTTCTCCTAATTTCCAGCCAGTATTGTTTTTTGTTGGTGCAAATTTAAGCCAAAAATATCGGATGAAGAAAGATTGGGAAAAACTCTTCTAAGCAGAAATTCAGAAACACAATATATGTTTACAGCTTCCCCCTCCCCGCAGGATTTTCTAGCAAAGTCTCACCTTCTTTATTACATGGCAGCCACCATAGCCAACGGAGAAGGCAACAGTCCTATTATGTGATGTGATCCAGTGATCACAGCTAGAACAGTTGGAAACTTCAAAGATTCTCCCAAATTCATCTGTTGACAAAGATTAATGCATTAACTATCAAAGACTATTTATCCAAAAAGATTCCAAAGGTAGTAGCGTTAATAGGCTCTGCAAATATGTCTTCTTTGGATTACTTACACGGTCTTCATAACCACACCCCACCATTACTGAAGAGATATAAAGGCTAGAAGCAGATTAAAGGATTCAATTTCTGAAATTTGTATTTGTTATAGATTCCATGAATTCTTTTGAGTTTCCTCTACAGTACAGTTAAACAAAAACAAACTTTGGATTACAATTTACAGAATTCTCCCCAATAGCCATACCAGCAGGAGAATTCTGGGAGGCTACAATAGTCATAATTTAGTTTGTTCCTATGGCTAATCCCAGCCATGAGGATTTGTAAATCATAGTTCATTATATGAACCAACCAATTATAGTTTATTTGATAAACCTCATTTAGGTAACCCAAGCTTACGATATGTGAATCAAGACATAGTCTCTAAGCTGACATTCTTATAGGAGGCATTCATCTCAAAACAAATTCTGCAAGAATTAGATGCTAGATTAAATTATATGAAGAAAGGAACTACAGAAATCTTAGCAAGTCATAGCAAGAAGCTTCATTTAAAAAGCCAAGTTTTGTCAATAGCTTTCCTGGCTTTACTTTTCTAAACCTCCAATTTCACTTCCCAAGGATTACGGATTTCTTTCACACTCATACAAGTTGCTAATCTTTCCTAGTGCTCTAATTTCCTTGTTTGTAAGATTTCCTGCTCCTATTAAATATTTCACACCAGATTATCTAGCCAAAATTATATTAGAAGAAAGCTGCTTGTGAACCATGGATTGCCAATAGCTTGTTTTTCCCCTGCTCTTTTTACTATAATTGTTTCTGAAAATCAGTGTAGGGCAATTAGCATGTCATATAAGACCCAGGGCAATGTGGGTTTAAATCCCTCTAACCACACTACTCTCTGGGTGACCCTTACCAATAAACTGAGAATAACATATGAGAGGTGAAAGAAGGCTTAAGGTTATGCCTTTTAATAAAAGTTTGTTAGTTAGAAAGTGTTGCCAGGTTCCTTCAGATTGTTGGCTTCTTTAAACCAACATGGCTCTCCCTCCTAGAATGTCAACAGAAGTTGTTAGGAAAACTTACATCTATTCTAAGCTGTAAAATGGCAACTAGGTATTCTGAGTCAACTTTATATCAACTTTTCACTCACAGGGAGAAAATTGACTGGCTTCCTTTTGCTTGGTAGTACAGAATATACAGGAGTAGCCACCACACCCACCCTAAAATGAGTTACTATGTGTTGTAAGCATAAAGTCCCCTACAGCCCCAAGTGTCCTCTTGTTACAAGAGATGTTACGACTCCAATTTAGTATTTTTTAGAAAAACAGACTATTGTCCTTACCCAAAACTTTAAGCTGGACCTCTTGGCCATGACTGGGGAACACAAGCAATTGCAAACCATGGTCTCCACAGTTATAGCAATACTGGATGGCTTCAGTGCCAGCTTTCCAAAGGTCTGCTTGTCCGTGATATAACTTCAGAATCACCAGGATTACTAAATGTAGAGAGCCACTACAACCCCACCCCATGGTTGTAGCGGCCAAAAAACAAATGCTGCACCAGCAAGCTGCTACTGCTGGTAAAAACAGGAGGGAGGGAGAACTGAAACTATAAAAGAGCAAGGGGGGAGATGGATTGGCTGAAAGGAAAATTCAGCCAGCAGTGTCTGCACCTGGGGATCTGCAGAGGCCAAATGAGGGACAGGGTCAAAAGAACAAAACTCAACCAAAAAAGAAACATACACAATATTCATCGGATAAGCACTTCCCTGCCAGTTTTTTCTCTCATCCATTCTTGGGCTGGGCTGGTAAAAACAATTCATGTTAGAAATTATTGCTGATTAGAGAATGAAACAATCCCACACATACTAACTTGGAAGCCAGTTCCACTGAATTAAGTAGGGCTATCTAAACTGAGTTTTGCATAGACTTTAGTAGCAGGTGTTCTGTCTTAGTCAGTTCTTTACATTTTTTTTTTCTTATGCTGCCCCCTTTTCTGAGACTGCATGCTTTCGTTTTCTTTGAAGGTTTTAGGGCAAATAGAAATTTAGCAAGATAAGATAGGAATAGCTTCTCCAGTTGAATTTCATCCTATTACACACCGCAGTTTTTTAAAGAAAAAATACACTCTGGAGGCAAACCAGAGATTTGTTACGAAGGGTGCAAGTTTAATTATTTTTATGGTGTATATAGGATTTTTTTATAGGAAATTAAACAGCAGCCTGCAATGTTATAATGTACAGTTATCCTGTTCAAAGTACTCCACACCATGCTTCTTGCCACCCATAGCTTTCCATGTTTCTTCCTCTTGAGCACTAATGCCTGGGATAATCTGGGATTAGGCGGTTTTAGGTTTCATCCCCAAGTTTCTCCTTTTCCTTGAATCTTTTTTTTTTTGTGTGTCTTTCTGCAAACTTTAAAAGTTTGCAATCTGCTCATTCCTCCTTTTTGTGACACACGGAGCCCAAAGATTGGAAGAAGAAAATATTATTAGCTCTGAAATGAAATAAGTGTTTCAGCCTCTATTTTTTGACTGGTAGGATGTTGTTTACTGTATTCCTCTAGCACATATTCACGGTCTAGGATAGTGTGAAATACTGTGAATAAGTCTAAAAATAACTGAGTTTTGGCCAGGTAAGTTCTTCTGAACCATGTAGTGTACTGTTACTTGTAATCAAATAGATAGTAAAAGAGCAATTTGAAGTGTTTGTATTCTCAATTTTACTTTGTAGCAAAACTACAAGAGTGACCCAATAAAATATATTTTCATGTGAGTGACAATAACTGGAGACCCTCTGGGAATATTTTATAATCTGTACCATTTAGGGATATGGTCACATCACTTACTTTCTAATTTATATTGCTTTTCTCTGCCTTATTCTAAGTTGCATTAACGTTAATGTTAAAGTTAATTCCATCCTGACCCTAAACATGTCTATACCAATAAAACATCACTGAGGTAAATGATTGCAATATTTCCATTTAATATGGTTGGTATATTTGTTCCAGTCTTGATCTGGGTTGCAAAAATGCATGTGACCACTAGATATGTGGCTAAAAGCCTAAATGCTAATAAACACAGTTGTAATTACCATCAGAGTTTCTAAAGTTCTTAAAGAAAAGAGGATTCAAACTTTGGAAAAGATGGGCAAAAAATTAATGTTGAAAAAGGAAAAATGATCACCTTCTCTGTAGGAGATTTTCAGGTGTGAGAGAAAAGACATAGATTTACAGCATGAGAGAGTTATACATATTTCCCATGATCCCTGCATTTATTATCACAATGTTCTCATTTCACCGCATGTCCACTCATACATAGTTGGATTGTTAGATTGTTTTTTCTGCAATGTGAAGTCACAAGGGATGAAACATTCTTTCATTTTAAATATTGTTACTAGCATCCAACTATCATTATCTACAGTTCCGCTTCTTCTCAAATAATGTGGGGCTAGAATCTGGTGAACTTTTACATGTCTGTTAGTTATATCAGACTTCTATTCTCCAATGCCTTTCCTGGGAAGTGAGCCTGTTAAACCAATGTGGAAGTGGATCTTGCTGAAAGTTTTGGGAAGCAGGGACCATCGATCCAGTTATGCTGTACTGTACTAAAGATGCCCTTCTTTGGAGTATTGGTAATTCTTCCACAACTTCCACAGACTTTTTTGCAAAGTTCAGAATTTCCAGTGTTGCTTTCAAGAGTCTGTTGCTTCATAAATCAATGGTTGCAGAGTGAAATAATCATATTCTACCTCTTGAGACAAGCTAACGCTTTCAGAGGAATTAAACTTCTCTAAGTGCCAAATTTGATTTGAATGAAGGCATATTTTTGCTTTAAGAAGTTTCTGTTAAGAAGTTAATCAGATTATTGCTGGCCTTTGTTGTGGATTTGTGGAAACTGCTTGCTAATTTTTTTCCCAGGTCTGTTTCTTTTTCCCAGAATGCAACCATTCTTAATTTCATAATATGCTTGTACTTTCAATCAAAGCGTCTTTCTGTTTAGTTTTCTTGAACTGCTTTTCTACTAATAAGATTTGTTTAGCTCTGGATTTTACAAAACAAAAAAAAAGTGAGAGTTGCTACAAGCAGGCTGAGATCAGATTTTTCTTTCCAGTCAAAAAAAATATCACTGTTCCAGGATACTCTCTCTTGTGGTTGAAGATGGAGGTACAAGCAATAGACTTGTAACATAAAGTACAAAAATGTTTGCTAGCCAGCAAAGCAGAGGTATATTTTATATTGCATTTATCCTCTCCCATTCCCCCAGCTCCACCATTCAAGGTAAACTAACAGTTTATTTTTCTTCAATATCTTGACATGCGCATGGTTGCAAAATATTTGACAAAGAATTCCATGATATTTTGGATAGCAAACAAGCTTACTACAGGTTAAGTGGATTCCTGTCGGGTTGGAAAACATGCTGAAAGAGTAAAGAAATATTCTCTTCTATTAGTAAAATTACTAATAAAAGAATATTTGTAGCTCAGGGTCAAAATGAGGGGTCATTGTTGCTCTTTGAGTTTGGTGATTTTCTTGCAGATGTTTCATTACCCAACTAGGTAACATCATCAATGCTAGTGCAAGAAAATCATCAAGCTCAGAGAGCACCAACGACCAGTGGTGGGATTCAAATATGTGAACAACTGGTTCTCTGTGTGGATGCCTCTTCCGGAAGTCCATTCTGGGCCTGGGCAACAAAAAATTAGCTACCGGTTCTGCCGAAGTGGTGCGAACCGGCTGAATCCCACCACTGCCAATGACCCCACAGAGTAAAGTTAGCCATGGTTCTTCAACAGACTGGAAAGAGGAAACTTGAATGGCATTGCTGTAAGACTCCATCCTAAGTTTTACATTAGACAGTGTTTGTTTTTATCAGCTATGCAATTGATGGTAATAGTTTCTACATTCTTTAATGGAATGGAAAATTGACCAGAATCAACCAGCCCATTATGTATGGGTATAAAAGATATCGCAATATAAGACTACAGCAGCATGTTGTTTGGTTAGCAATTTGGCAAGGAAAGCAAAAGAAAATTATTCCACATGGGTAATCATGGAGCTGCTTAGGGGGAAAAAAGGAATATAAAGTTCTCCTAAAGCACAAGAAAACATATGAAATAATTCTTTAGCACTCTCTCCTGACTGTCATAGATTTAAAAACACAGCATTAATCTGGAAAGGGGGACATGGCAATTTGGATCAAGGTAAGAACTTCTTAGAAACTAGAGAATCCAAAAAAGAACGGGAGAATCATTACAATAGATTGTTTGCTTCCTATCCCACCCAGGGCATTTTTCTAATTAATCTAAATCTTATTCTCTAGTCCCTGTCTCTCTAAAAGAAATTGAACCTCTGATTCTGACTTTGTCTCAGGAGAAGATTATACCCATGGAGATTCATTAAAAGTAATACTGTTTGGTGGAAGCCTATTTTGGTTAAACTTTTTAATAACATTAACTCCTCATGCCAATTCCCCCAAGAGGAGTTGCAATGCAAGCCTAGTGATCCCAATATGAAAAAAAGATGATCCTCCAGGGAATTATAGACCAATTAGGCTGATTGATATCATGGCCAGATGTATGCAAAACATCTAGCTAACAAATGAGAGGACTGGGTCACTGAAACAATGTATTTGCAGAGTAACAGGCAAGGTTTAGAGTGGGATACTCAAACATTTTGTACTGCATGAATTAATAACTAAGTATGTCAAACGTGCCTTCAGGATTTTGTTGCCTTTGTGGATTTCTGTGAAGCTTTTGATTCTATCAATAAAAACAGGCTATGGGTTAAGTTAGATAGGTTATTGATTTTAATCATGGTTGTGTTTAATACACAAGCACTCCAATTCAGATTAGGGTCATCCCAAGAGGACATCTGACCACCCCAACAACATAAAAATTTCTAAAGGATGTGAGCTTGCACTGCTCCTATTTCATCTATGTCAGGGGTCTTCAAACCTGGCCCTTTTATGACTTGTGGACTTCAACTCCCAGAATTCCTCAGCCAGGAATTCTGGGAGTTGAAGTCCACAAGTCATAAAAGGGCCAAGTTTGAAGACCCCTGATCTATGTATTAATTAGGAGGATTTTGTTTCCCCAGGAAATGTGGGAAATAGGAACTTGTCTCTATTTTAACCTTATGCAGATGACTTATTTCTTACATCTTACTCTCAGATAAACTGGCTTGTTATGGCTCCTCAAAATACAGTATTGAATCTTGAAAAAGCAAAAGTGGTGGAAAAGGAGTGGGGAGCCGTGTGTAAGTGCATGTGTGGAGCAATTGATGTGAATGTGCAGAGGGGGAGACTTTTGGCAACCCAGAGATTTCCCTGAAAGAGGCCTGGATTAAGACAGTGTGCGGTCCGAAGCTGGAGGGGGAGAAGAGGTTTAGGGCAGCTTCTCCCTAGGATCTCTCAGGATATATCTAGTTAAGTTAGAAGTAGTTTGGCAAGCTTCTGCCCATTAAGTGCAAGCAAATAAAGAACTGAACTCAATTGGACTTTGCTTTCTTGACTCTGGGTTTGGGCCTGATAATTTGTATACACAAATAGAGGTATTTCTTGTATATGTGCAAAGCGAAAAGGGATCCACACCACTAACTGTTCACTAATCTTCCACAGTACCAATATCCAGAACATGTACTGCTCATAAAAAATATGAAAGTCAAACTATTTCAGCAAATTGGATCAGGCTCAGTGGGACCGGACATGCTCATGCTGCCTCAGATCCTGGCCCCAGGCTTGCTTTCTCCAGCCCCTGCTGCTCTGAGAGCCGTGAGCAAAGATCTTCGGGCCTGGTGTTCAGCCCTGGATGCATTAGAGGTACTCCTCAACTTACAGTTATAATTGACTCCAACAAAATTTCTGTTGCTAAACAAGATAGTAGTTAAGTGAGTTTTGCCCCATTTTATGACCTTCCTTGCCACTGTTGTTAGGTAAATCATTGCAGTAACATGGTTGTTAAGGGAAACTGGCTTCCCCATTTATTTTGCTTACCAGAAGGTGATCACATGACCCCAGGACACCGCAACCACCATAAATACATGCCAGTTGCCAAGTGTCTGAATTTTGATCACGTGACTATGGAGATGCTACAATGTTCGTAAGTCCGAAAAACTGTCATAAGTCACTTTTTCCATTGCTGTTTTAACTTGAAATGGTCACTAAACGAATGGTTGTAAGTTGAGGACCACCTATATACTACTTAGCCCTCTGCTCTCAGCCTTGAGCAAGTGGAGGAGCAGCTCGAGATGGCAATGCTGATGGCGGATGCAGTGGTGGTGATGGTGGTTACTACTTTTCCTATCTGTGATTAGGTTTAAGGATCCCATTAAGCCATAATGTGGTTTATTGGGAGGGGGGGGGGGAAGTCCTATACTGCAAATGCCGATTTACAGCACTCAGGTCATACACGATATGGATCAAAGACAGGTCTCCTCTAAAAACAGCCAGTATGTGGGCATCATTGTTAAAATAATTGAGCTGATGGTCACTTGTGGCTTTTCTGGGTTATTTGCATTTATCTGTCATTTTTATGCTTTTTTTAGATTCTGGGATGAAATTGAGTTTTTTCCTTGCCTCCAACTGACCACACATTGGATGTATTAGTCATATTAACATAAGAGGTATGTCTCTTCTGATGCATATACAGTGCTTTTTTTGTAAAAAAAAAAAAAAAAAGGTGCCGGAACTCACACATCTCATACAACCCACTTTGCCTACCCTACAAGGTTCCATCCAAAAAAGGTGCCGGAACTCCGTTCTGAGCGTTCTATGAGAAAAAAAGCCCTGTGCATATATATATATATAATGCACAGAATTATTGCACAATTTATTTTAACTGGCATGGAAATAGGCCTCCACTTCAACCTACTCAAAATGTATATTTACCTATCCAATCAAAGTGAATTTTTTAAAATAGAGATCAGCCATCTCCAAATTGAGGCCCTGCAGTTGTATAGGAATTACAACATCCAGCCAGGAATGCTGACATTCATGTGTGGTTGAGCTCACTCACACCATGCTATGGTGGACTTTTTAAAACCATAATTTGTTGCACAAGCCATGCCACTGCACAAGTTTGCATTCATACAACATGCTAAACAAAAACTAGGAATCACATTGTGGTTCAGCATAATTTGTGATCCCAGTCAATATAAGATTCTTTAGGCTAGAAGAGGCTGCATATTGTGAGTGTGGACAGGATTATTTCTAAAATAAAATGCGGTGATCACTTTCTGATCCCGCATCAGGGTGGGCCACTCATGAGTTTTGGTGAATGAATGAAGACTACCACAAAGGTTTTCCTCGAGGCGAGTGAGCCCAGGGCGTGTTCTGAGCTACCCTTTTATTGAGCGTTGTTTTCAAGGAAGTGGGTTACAAGTAAGTTAAAATATATGATAGGTTTACAGATGCTGCAGTAAGCTGCTTATACATGATAGGTTACATTTTTGGCACATTGCCTAATAAGGTAGTTTTCTTTGCCCTACTTGCTGTGTAGCAGGCTGCTTCTGTCAGAGGATGTGGTTATGCTACTATTGTCCTAGGCCTCTAATACGCAAGCTGGCCACTGGCCTAGTCTTACTATAGAAGCCTGAACCATAAAAATCCCAACATCTCCTCTGTTTTAACTTTTATAAAGCTGTGTCATTTGTCATCAGATTTTGTCCGTCGGGAAAACATTTGCCATTGAGGTGTGTGGTACCGTTTAAACTGCCAACATCTGAAGTAGGGTCGGCGTTGTCGGTACCAAGAGAGGGTGGGGTGACATCATCGTCTTCCTCATTGCTGGTTATGACAAAAAGGTGTTTGGCGTCTGATGGGTTTAGCCTTGACCTACGTAATTGCATAGCATTAATAAATTCCAACTCATCGTCAGAGTCTAGTGTGAGAAGGGACGTGTTTTCCATACCTTTTCCAGATTGTATTGGTTGGTAATGGTGACGTTCTAGTACCATATTTTCCAAGTTACCTATTTTTGTTTCCAGAAAGTTTTTTAGGCGAGATAAAATACAGGGGCCGAATGTACATGCAAGGAGTAACAATATCAGTGGTCCTGCTATGGCACTTATCAGGGTGGTCAACCATGGAGAAAAGTTGAACCAGGATTGAAACCATCCTTGTTAAGTTTTGGGGCTGGTGAGGATTGCCTATAGATCTCCGATTGCGGAGGCCGAGGAAGGCATCAGGATGCTGTTTTCCCGGAGGGAAGCTTGCCTTCGCCAGTAAGTAAAGTGTTGTTAGGAACATCGTCTTCTGGATCAGGCTTGGGATGATATGGGTGAACATGGCGACCCGGAACCCACAAGGTGTTGTCTGGGAGTGCAATGGCGGCGTACCCTCGTCCCCAGGTGATGAGCTGTGCAGGACCTTTCCAGGTGGGGTCAGGAAGTCGTTTGAAGTACACCAGTGGTCTGGATGTTGCTGCAGCAGGGGAAGCGGAGAAGTGACGAGTGGCTGTAGAGGTGGGTGGGGTGCCAGTAAGGTTCAAAAAATTCAGTGTGTATAAACACAAATTGAGTCTGTTTTGCAAGGCTGGGAGGCTAGGGGGAGTTTTCCCTTGTGTCTGATTATATCTTTCCAGCGCATGTTTTAGCGTCTGGTTGGCGCGCACAACCAAGGCTTGGCCTTGGAAGTTGTAAGGAATTCCAAATTTATGAACAATAGACCACTGATTACAAAAGGCAGCAAAGGCTGCTCCTGTGTAGGCAGGGCTATTGTCTGTTTTTAATTCTTTTGGGCATCCCAACGTTGCAAATGAACGAATACAGTGATTAATGACATGCTTAGTGGCTTCACCCTGTTGAGGGGTAGCAATGATGAAGCCAGAGAAGATGTCTATGGAAACATGAAGGTATTTCCATGGAGCAAATGGGACATATTGTGTAACATCCATTTGCCAGATTTGGCAACACTCAGTTCCTCTGGGGTTAACCCCCATTGGGAGCGAGTGGGCCTGCTTGCTGCAGGTGGCATACTGCTAGAAAATAGCAGTTGCTTCTGCAGTGGTTATGCCAAATTGTTTCACAAGCGCTTTTTTATTTTGATGGAAATAAGCATGACTGTCCCAAGGGGAGACAGGAGAAAGAGACATGAGGCAAGAAGCAGAGGCCGTAGCGTCTGCAATGTCATTTCCCTTCTGCAAGAAGCCAGGAAAAGGCTGGTGGCTTCTTATGTGTGTAACAAAGTAAGGATGTTTCCTGTTGGATATTACAGTTTGTAGGGTAGAAAATAAAGAATTTAATTTTGTACTGAATTGGTGGAGCAATTCACGGCCCCATATATTTATAATAATTACAAAAAGTTCAGAGGGAGTGGGAGGGTCCTCTGGTGGGAGGATTATTAGCTTTGCTAATATCTCTCCCCTTTTTATTGAAATTGGGTAGCTTGGAATAATTTGGAGCAAAACTGTAGGTTCCATAGAGCATGTCAAAAGTGCAGGGGGAAATGAAGCACCACGTAAAGTGAGTGAGTCATGAGGGAGTAGCAAAGCAGATGTAAGGAAGGGGAGGGGGGTAGAAAGAATAGCAGGCGGAGAAGAAGCAGGAAATGGGTTGTTGTTTTGCAGGGCTGCAGCTAGAGCTTCCATTTTGTGGCTAGTAGTGCCCACAATATGACAAGCTTGAAGGAAATCAGCAAGCGTAACATTAGGACGATTGGCTATGGGTTGCAGGATTTTTTGACAGTCCTGATTTGCATTTTCATAAGCTAATTTTAACAATAATTCCTCACGAGCTGCCACATTATCAATTTGTCTTTCTATTGTTAATTGAAGGCGGCTTACAAAATCTGCATAATTTTCGGTTGCCTGTTGGATAATTTTTGAAAATGTTTGAGTCTGGGCTGTAGAGGAATCATCTACCTTTTTTATGGCAGCTAATGCGCACTTGTTAATAACTCCAAAAGCCGCTCTATCTGATTGGGTTTGGTTTGCTATTGTATTAAGAGTGCCAGTGCCCAGGATGTGGTTTCTGGTCACATTGTTGTTGGGTAATCCTGCAGCGATAGCAATTTCAGCCTGTTTCTGATATTCTGACCACCAAATCACATATTGCGCAGGGGTTAATAGCATGTTAAACAAAGCTTGCCAATCAGCTAAAAGCATTTCAGCAACAGCAGAAGTTAGAGAAGCCAAAACTCCCTGCGTATAGCGAGCTTGCAAACCATATGTAGAAACAGCCAGTTTCAGTTCCCTTATTAGTTTCATAGACAGAGGATTATAAACAGAGGCAGCTGCCGCACCAACTGGTGCATTTGGTGGCATGACAAAAGTAACAGGAAAAGCAGCACAAGCCTCCATTTCCTGAGAATCTAATTCACCCCTATTCCGTGCCTCTATCATAGTCCAAATAATGTCTCCCCCCACACTTTGCTGCGTTGGAGGGGGGCACGGGCACAGGGGCGCGGATGGATCACTGCCTTCTCCCTTTTGCATTACAGGGTAGAGGGCTTTTGGGATGGTTTTTGTGGATTCATAAGGAGGAGGAGCAGAGTCCACAGGTTGTTGAACATCAAATTTATGATGAATCATTAGGCATTCCATTACCACGCGCCAAGTAGTTAAAATTTGTATTGGGGCTCTTGGGGTTGCATGGAAATATTCCCCAAGTTTGGTCCAAGTGGTTAATTTTAAGGTGCCTTTTTCGGGGTAAGAAGGACATTGTTGCCAAATGTACAATAAAAGAGAGACTAAATCTTTCTTTTCAAACGAGGAAGTGTTCTTCCACCGTTTGAGGAAATTTTGATAGATGATTCGGTTAGTTCCCCCAATTCCTTCAGGTGGGCCACCTGTTGTTGGGAAAACTTTCCGCCCATACTCACGAGAATCCAGCCGTGTTTCAGACGGGACGAGTTGCGCGCAGCCTCCTTCAGGCGAATGAGTAAGGACGGTCCGAGACGTATCACTTTCTCAGCGATCACGTCGGGGTCACCAGAATGCGGTGATCACTTTCTGATCCCGCATCAGGGTGGGCCACTCATGAGTTTTGGTGAATGAATGAAGACTACCACAAAGGTTTTCCTCGAGGCGAGTGAGCCCAGGGCGTGTTCTGAGCTACCCTTTTATTGAGCGTTGTTTTCAAGGAAGTGGGTTACAAGTAAGTTAAAATATATGATAGGTTTACAGATGCTGCAGTAAGCTGCTTATACATGATAGGTTACATTTTTGGCACATTGCCTAATAAGGTAGTTTTCTTTGCCCTACTTGCTGTGTAGCAGGCTGCTTCTGTCAGAGGATGTGGTTATGCTACTATTGTCCTAGGCCTCTAATACGCAAGCTGGCCACTGGCCTAGTCTTACTATAGAATCCCAACAATAAAATAGAAAACATAAAGGGGATATTGTTTGCCCAAGGTAGTATGGTATCTTCCAAAGATACAATACTAACAATATGTCATTGGGCTTTGAAACTTAAAAAATACACAGCGATGGCAAAATTAACAGCACATATCCACAACAGACACTTAACTACATTTAACCAAGAATGGCTTCCATATATATATACAACCCATCACACAGAAAAGCAAGTACAAACATTGCTAATATGATTTTAAATTGACTTTGAACATTTATATAATCTGCAAATTGGTTGGAATACAGAGAAAGGGGAAGTTAAGAGATTAAATACTTATGTATCATTTCCAAGCAGGACCCCTTTTTTTCCTTTTCCTCCTCCCCCTTTTTAGTACTTATAAATAATTATAAATTCTCTATTATTTTTATTAAGTTCAAAGATATAAACTTTTTTCATATTACAAAATCATGCAAAGCATTTTGCAATTTATCAATGTCATATTTTGCATCAACTGTATAAGCAATCCATACTCATTATATATTAGAAATTTATATTTAACACTGATACAAATTTGCTATTTGAAGGTTTAATTTATGGTAATCATCAGAGTTAACAGCTTTCAGTTTCTTTTGCAGACACCACTGTGCTTGAAGATCTAAACTCTTTAACATTCTTACCTATATCATACTAAAATAGTAAGAAGGGAAAAAGGGGGGAAAAGTGATTACAGTAGTGGCCAAAATTGTGGAAACCTTTTGGGAAAAGTGTATTTTTGAGGTTTGATGGCTAATAATACCTTTTTTTGGAGTAGTACCATAAAACTATATATCAATGGAAACATAATTTAATCAAGAATGTAATGCAACAAAGTTTGTTCAATTATCTGTACTGTATTCTATGAAAAGTTATAGCCAAATAGCCAGAAAAAGGAAGCACAACTTGCTTAGGTTGATATCAGGTAGCTTTCCTTCATCTGATTGTAGCCAATGAGCATGAGTGTTTAGAGAGCCAATCAGGTGTCATCTTGTTTTGGTAATGAGCCAATCAGATCACAGTAGGATTCAGTTATTGATGTCATGTATTGAAGCTGAGAAGAGGACATTTGTCAGTGTGTTATGTGATCACTATCAAGTTGGTTGGGGTTTTTTTTCCGTTTCATTTAGTGAGCTTGTAAAACGTAATAAAATTAAAGTAATGGTGCAAAGAGTTGACTGGTTGCCCAGAAAACGATGTAAAATAGTATTATTAAATGAACAAGGCTACAGTTATAAAGAAATTAGAAGAAAAATTGGTGGAAACTTAACTAAAGGTGGCATTTCTACTGTACACTTTTCCCAAAAGGTTTTCATAATTTTGGCCACTACTGTAAGTAATTTTATAATGCATGTGTCAATATCCCAATAGAACCGAGCATGGTTTACATATGTTCCACCCTGAGATTAATTAGGAATCCTACAGATGATAGCTGCTTATGAAACAAGCTGTTTACAACAATGGATGCAACACGTTGAGAATTTATGGAGATTTTTGTACACAAAGGATTCATTTCAAAGTCAACATATTTATCATTAACTCATTATTTTATTTGAAATAGAAATTATAGACTTATTCTGAAATTCACAATGCTAATCTTTTTTGCATTTCCAGAGTCTAATCATGGTATATGATTCTTACTAGCTAGTTATCTTTATGAAACATGCATTATGAGAACCCAATTTCTATCTTGTGAGTAGGGTTTATTTGATAATATTTGTGAACCAAAAGAACCTATGCAACCTGCACTTCCTTCTGATATCATAAATTTCCAGCTGGGCTAAGATGGAGCTCAAAAAATTTCAGGACCTCTTTCCAGAAATGTTCCTCAGCTTTGGCATGAGACTTCATCTCCCCTCCCCATATTGTGGGTATAGTACTACCCCGGATAGAAGAGATGAAGCAAGTTGGGGATCCAGGTGGTTCTATCATATGTCCAGCCTTAGGGTAAGATAATAACCTATAGTTAGTTTTCCCATACTTCTTTGCACGGCTCAAAGCCACTTCAGCAAACATCTTACTGTTCAAGCTTTGGTCAGCTTCTCCTACCACAAGGAGAATGTGACCCTGGGCTTTTTCCACAGGAATGGCAGAGACTTCATGAACTGAATCTAGAGGATCTCCCATGACATTGAAACTGGACATCAATCCTATTTCATTGATGAGAACCGCCTCTACCGAGTAGGGAACAGCAGGGATGTTGATATCGCGAAAATGGAGGGGTGCACCATTCATACTTGTGGCACCATTGATGCACACTGCAGCTGCTATTTCCTCTAAGAAGGTTCCCATGGCTAATGCAATTTCAGCTCCTTTGGACAAGCCAATGACTCCAGCTCTTGGACCTCTTACCTGGGTGGATAAGGAGAGAAATGTACATATAGACAAGGTTAAAAATAATTCACGGAAGCTTGAAAAGTGGTCATGCAAACATAACCCAGGGAAAATGGAAATACTTAATCCTGATCCAAACATTTATCACAAAAGCCTAAATACAGAGAATGAATTTGTCAAAGGACGTGATGGAATTCTCCTGGGCAAAGTACAAACTTGCCCAGTGTTTGGTTTTAAAATTTGGCACTTAATATGTCTTTTCTGCCACCAAAATCTTCCTGTCTTGTGTAGTCATAAATAAGACTACCTGAGACCTCTTGTGAAGTTAACGGTGTCTTATTTGTGGGTTTAATTCCTTTTAGTGTTTCCCGCTTAATATGATTGGGCAATGATCAATGAATATTCAAGAGTTTACAATCAGATGGGCATACTTCTCTCAGTCCGAATCTGGTCAGTTTAGCCCTGTGTTGTCTCTGGCATTGTCCATAGCACTGTCCAGTCTTGAAGTGCACTCAGCAAGAGCTCCCTGAAGTTCCCAATCTGCCTTTAACCAGGATATTTGACTCCGCTTCACTCATTAGCAGTGGGCTAAATCAGCTCTTTCTCACTCACCCAAAGAAAGTTACTTCTCTCTTCTTATTCTCACTGCTGCCAACTGGTGAAAAAAAGATACTGCTCTAGCAAGCCAGTTACAGCTAAACTGTACTATATTTTCCATTATTAGACTATACTTCCCTAGACTATTAATGAGCAGAGTCAAGCAGCCACTGACTTAGTTTTGTGGGACACCGGGAGAGTGATAGAGATGACCCTCACTGCTTCACACAGGGCTTTTGTTTTGTTTTTGCACTCTAAGGCAAGAACTGAAGCTTCTGACTTGTGCACATTATCTCTTTAACAAACCTATAATAGGATGAATTTTCATTTTCAGATAACTGAAATAATACCTTCACCAACTTTTATGTTTAGGCTTTTCATCCTCACAGCTATCTGTAATTTGTCTTTCTGGGCACCTAAATAAATTATAGAATTAAGGTAATAATGCTGTGGTTCCTTAAAACAACTATAGTTATTATCTTAATTCTAAAATTATTTTTTTTCTAAAGACATCTATCCAAATATCCCTATTCATCCTCCACTCTTGTCCCTTTCTTTTTTCCTAATCATGATACTTATAATCGTGTTTTCAAAACTGACTGCCTTATCTTGATATTTTAAAGTTCATTGTGCAAAAGGATCAAAGGATAGAAAACAAAATAAAAACATTTGACCTATAAAAAAATAAAGACTCCTTTGAGTTGATCTTCTGCCAATGACATAAAGGACATTTCATTAATTTTCTTGGCAATAATAATAGAAGCATTCACCATTGCTGTATTCTCTGGTGTTTTTTTAAATTTTGTTTTGCCTATAGGTAACCCTACAGGTAATGCTTACTGACCATTCAAAGTTACGACAGACCTAAAAATAGGTACTTATGACCTGGATTTTAAGTTCCAATGGCTGTCCCCCATTCACAACTGGCCTGTATTTATGGCCTGTTTTTATGGCTGTTTGCAGCATCCAGTGGTCACGTGAGTACAATTTATGACATTTTTTGCAGGAAACTGGGATTTACTTCCAATGGGTTCACTTAACAACCACTTCAAAAAAGGTTATAAAATCAAGTTGGTCATGTGATGACCTGCTTAATGACTGGTACAACGTATGACCATAAATTGGGCTCAACACAATCCTAGGTTGAGGACTACCTGCATTGCCCTGAATTTTCCTGATTGCCTCCTAAGATCTAAGAACAACTTATCCTGCTTAGCTTGTTTTGAGATCAGCCAAGGTGCTCTCATCTAGATGGATCACTAGATACATCCAGTCGTAAATCAGATCCTTCAGAATAACTTACACCAACTGACCAACCACATTTCATTCATAACCCCAGGTTTTCTTGACGCCAGTTTTTGTATATATGCAAGTCTGGGAGAAAGAGAAGACTTGAACACATAGGCTTATTTTGAGAAGTCATCCATTGCACTCCACATTTGTGTGACAATGGTCAGTTTACTTTTTTGACACAAGTATGATTTATATTTTTGTATTTGGTGTCTGTTAGCCTCAAAATGAGGTATGCCCTGTTTCCAAAGCTTTTCCTTGGAGATTTCCATCCGGGTAATAATCAGGTCCAACTATATTTGGCTTCCAAGGACAATTAGGTGCTGCTAAGATGGGAACTGATCCACGCAACGAAATAAACTCTCATAATTTAATATAAGATATGACCAGTTAACTTTGGGTTTGGTTGAGAAGCCTTTTTTGTTATTTATATAGTAAATGGGCTAGCCTAGCGATAATTGAGGATTTCTTTGCGATAGGAATAGGAAAAAAAAAAACATTGCTGACTTCATTTTATAGTTGAGCACTTTATAGTTGATTGAAATACCAATCAATCTTATGGAAGCACGAGACGAATAGAAACCTGGAAATTGTACATACTCTTGCCCTTTACTACAAAGTTATATTTCTGATATGTACTTTACAGAATCCACGAAATGTCATAAGGATATTCTCATCTAGTCTGAGGGTGGTAGGATGTAGTCCAGAATCGCAGGAGAGATCAAAGAGACAACATGTTTGAATCTTTAGTATGTAGGAAAAGGGCAAAGGCAGACTCTCCCTAGCAGTTCACAGGATAAATAGTCACACAGAGAAGTGCTTTAGTCTGGAAAGATGTCTATTGACAGAAACAACAGTGAACAATAGTAAAGAAAGCACTCCGAAATAGCTCAACGCCTGTAGAGACTCTCAGTCATCCATGTCATAGTTGTCTCAAAGGTGCTTTTTCAAAAAGCAATTGGACTGTTTTTTCCTTGAGGAAGAAGGAACAAAATGTTTTGTTTCTCATCCAAGAAATGTCATCAGTTGTGATGGCAGGGGGGTGGGATGGAAGGATAGGTTCTGACCAGTGGTGGGATTCAAATATGTGAATAACCAGTTCTCTGTGTGGATGCCACTTCCGGAAGTCCATTCTGGGCCTGGGCCACAAAAAATTAGCTACCGGTTCTGCTGAAGTGGTGCGAACTGGCTGAATCCCACCACTGGTTCTGACCGGATAGTGGAACACTCTAAATATTCTGAAGTAGCTCGTTGTGTCATTCTTTGTTCCTTGGGGCTGACAATGAGTTCCCACATCACATTAAGTCAAATCCAAGAAAATCACATTATGTTTTATGATGGTTTGTGAACCAAAAAAGCTTGACGTTTTGTATTCTATGGGTGATTGGCATTTTATGTTAATCAGGCAGCAATGGCTTATCCAACAAACTATGGATCAAATAAACTATGGATCAGTAAACCCTGTGAATGGTCTTTTTTGTGGTTATGATTACTGCCAAATTTTCAGATGACATAAAACTGGTTGAGAGCTGAATAGAAATAAAATTCTGAATTATCTAGATAGGTAAATAAACTGGTGGTAAAAAAATAATAATAAGAGAACCGAAGGTGAAATTAGAAAGCAGAATTCAGATGCATACTTATGGGATCGAAGATATTTGATTTGACACTAGTATTTCAAAAACTAAACAAACCAACAAACAAAAAACAGCTTAGAATAGTTGTTGATTGAAAACTATGACATAGCACTGTGATGTTATTAAAAAAAGGGCAAATGTAATTTCCTTTGCACCAGAAGAAATGTAAATTCCAAATCTTAGGAGATGTTCCATCCTTTAAGAATTCACAGAAACTGTTGTAGTTTCAGAGAATGGCAAGTAAGTTCTCTGAAGGCAGAATGAAGAATCTTGATATGTGTAGCTTTATGAAAAACAAAGAATGGAAGGAAGAATATAATAGCATTCATTAAGAAGCCCACAGAGAATGCTAACATCTGTTTTCTTCTCAGACTGTGGGACATCTAAACAGCGAGGCAGACTCTATTTGAATGTTCTGAAAAATTTCCTAACACCAAGCAGCAGTTCAACAATGAATCTAATCAGTCGAAGAGCTAGAGGGTTCCCCTTCATCTAAAGGAGTTGTTTTAACTTTAACCTCTGTGCAGGGTAGAAGATTGGAGTTCATGGCCTCAGTGGCTCCATCCAACTCCATAATTCTAAAGGAAGCTAAACAACCTGGCCTTTCTTTTTATCATAAATTGCTATTCTGAAGTGGCCCAAGATGAAACTTTAAAAAATTCAGGATCTCATTCCAGGAGTGCTCCTGGGCTTTAGCATGAGGCTTCACTTCCCCTCCCCATTGGATCGGCAAGGGAGCAAACCGAAGTGGGTAGGCAAAGCAAACTGGAGATCCAGAGGGTTCTATCAGATGTCCAGCCCCTGGATAAAACAACAGGCTACAATGATTTTTCCCATGTTTCTTTGCTCGAGCCAGGGCTGCTTCAGCAAACGCCTTGCTATTGAAGCTTTGGTCAGCTTCCCCCACCACAAAGAGGACGTGCCCTTGGGCCTTCTCCACAGGAATGGTAGATACTTCATATTTTTCATCCAGAGGATGTCCCAAGCAATAGAAAACGGATGCCAATCCCATTTCATTAATGAGAATCTTCTCACTTAGGTAGGAAGCTCCAGGGATACTGACATCATGAAAGTGAAGTGGTGTACTCATTATTGTTGGACCATTGATGCACACTGAAGCCACTACTTCCTTTAAGAAGGTACTCATGGCCAATGCAATTTCTGCTCCTTTGGATAAACCAATAATTCCAAGTCCTGGACCTCTTACCTGGAGGAGCAAATACAGAGAGACATACAAAAGTTTAAATCAGTTTCTTCCTTAAAACAATGAGGGGTGATATCAGAGTTATAAAAAATGACATACTAATGCACATGCTATATTATTGCAGATCTACACATTCAAAAATGAACTTGGTCACCTTCTCTTTCTGCCAGCCAGCCAATACATGACAAGAAAATGTGACAGACAGAAGGAAGGAAGCAAGCCTGAAAAAAATGTTGCTGCTTTTATGAATCAGCTCATTAAAGCAGTGCACTTTTAAGCATGACTCTTAATTGCATGTTTTTGCATGTTTTTCAGCTACACATAAGGAAGCCTAAGAAAAAAAATGGTATGCTTTAATGAAAACTGAGAGGGTGGATATAATGGGTGTGTCCACAAAATGACAAAAGAGCATTGCAGCATTGAGGGGTCAGCAATGTATCACAATGCACATACAAAAGGTGGCAATGAAGCGCTGCTCTCATCGTTCTGCCCTCAGGAATGATGCTACTGATCTGTGCTGTGCTGTGCTCGTGTCAGGCCCCAAATCCCTTTAGCTTGTATATCTGACAGGTGCATAGCATGCTAGTTTGTATGAAGTATTCTGCATAACAAATAGAGAATAAACTCTAGGATCTTCCTGAGTGTCAACAAGAAGTTTAAGAAAAGATATAATCTCATGCACACCTTAGGATTTTTCAAGAGCAGTCTGCATGCTTCCTCAAAATACTCCAGATCTATTACTTCCAGAGTCTGTGGTAAATCATCATATGCAAAGAAAGCCAAAGCCAGAACTGCAAAGCCTTTACTAGCCAATAAGCCAGCTCGGAATTCGATTAGTCCTCCAGCTCCACCAAATAAGTCAATCAGTCCTGGAAATGGTCCAGGGCCTGGTGAGGCAGAGAGGGAGAAAAAACAAGGATAAGTGAAGAAATGAAAAACAAAGAGTAATATCCCTTTTGTCAAATACATTACTTTCTCTGATTTGGGAACAATGCTTTTAATGATGTCTAGAACTGCATTTGCTTTTTTTTTTTTTTGTAGCGATGTCATACTGCTGAGCCAAATTTAATTTTCACTCAGCTACGCTTGCAAAATAGGTACTGTTAGCAAACTATGCATCTCTCATCTTATTTGTGAGATGCATGAAGGACTTTTCGTTGTCTCAGTTAAGTTTCTTTCTGTCATTTTGTTCCATTTCTCTAAGCTGCTACATCCATGTTCAATTTTATCTGTATCTTCTAGGGCATCAGCTATTTCAGCTAATTTTGTGTCATCTGCAGATCTGAAGAGCATTCCCTCTACCCCATCATCAAAGACATTAATAAAAAATATTGCATTGTGTCAGACCCGGGCTGAAGTTTGCAGCACTGAATTCAGTATCTCACTTTAGTTTCATGAAGAATCATGATTAAATGAGCATCTGAATATGATTTTCAGATCACTATATATCCTAACTCAGAGGTCCCCAACCTTTTGGGCACAGTTCCGTGACATGACATGCCTTTCTACTTTTTATATGCCCCTTTTTCAAAAAGCGTTCAAATCTTTACTAAGAATTGTGCATGGGCACATGGTCTCTTTTATCAGTACCATGATACAACTTGGATAAAAGAAAACAGTTTGTGCTCATATACAGTAGTGGCCAAAATTGTGGAAACCTTTTGGGAAAAGTGTACAGTAGAAATGCCACCTTTGGTTAAGTTTCCACCAATTTTTCTTCTAATTTCTTTATAACTGTAGCCTTGTTCACTTAATAATACTATTTTACATCGCTTTCTGGGCGACCAGTCAACTCTTTGCACCATTACTTTAATTTTATTACGTTTTACAAGCTCACTAAATGAAAGAACACAAAAAACCCCAACCAACTTGATAGCGATCATGTAACACACTGACAAATGTCCTCTTCTCAGCTTCAATACATGACATCAATAACTGAATCCTACTGTGATCTGATTGGCTCATTGCCAAAACAAGATGACACCTGATTGGCTCTCTAAATACTCATGCTCATTGGCTACAATCAGATGAAGGAAAGCTACCTGATATCAACCTAAGCAAGTTGTGCTTCCTTTTTCTGGCTATTTGGTTATAACTTTTCATAGAATACAGTACAGATAATTGAACAAACTTTGTTGCATTACATTCTTGATTAAATTGTCTTTCCATTGATATATAGTTTTATGGTACTACTCCAAAAAAAGTGGTGTTATTAGCCATCAAACCTCAAAAATACACTTTTCCCAAAAGGTTTCCACAATTTTGGCCACTACTGTACACAGAACAGTGTGCTTTGTCCAAAGCAGAGAGGCAGATGTGGAGAAGGAGATCAGATCTTTCAATCTAGCAATAGCAAATGGATATTTCAGGAATTTTAATATTAGAAATCAGTGTGGGAACTGCTAGGGGTACCAGGAACCAAGAAATTTGGGAAGATATGGCATTTATCAATAAAATATAGATCCAGACAAACTTGTGAAAATGGTTTCCTGGTCTGGCTGATCTCAAAGGGCTAACAAATTATGGGATTGCTCATCAAAGCACAAATCAACAGTGCTTCCATGCTGGCTAGGAAGTCTAGGCACTAACACACTAAATACATTTGGAGGCACCATCCATTGCAAGCAAGAGGTTGAGGCAATAAAGGGAAGTGGAAAAGAAAACAGAATTCAGTTTCCTTACCTGGAGGCAAGAAGAGGGCTCCCCGGACCCGGCCAGACTTAATTGGGATGCGTTCCACTCCGGGGGCTGAGTACCATCGTTCCACAGTGCAAGTAGCCAGTGGTTCTTGCGTGGGCAAGGGCGTAATCACAGTAGAATTAAAGAGGCTAATCTGAACATAGAAGGGACTGCCTGTCACATCACGTTTGAGCAGCCTGTGGAACATCTTCTCAGCCTTTAGAGTGTAGAAGAGGCCCATGGACCACACACCTGTATAGTTGCCTCCCAGAGCAGAGGCCTGTGCCACATCTACTTCTCCATTCTGATTGGCTTGGTAAAAGGCTCTGGCTGCATACTTCACTCCCCTTTCATCTGTCAGTGATGCATGTAAGGTCACAAGCTGGGCGGGCGCCAGGCCAGAGGCATAAATCTTCACTGGCGAGTCAGCAAGGGAGACTTCAGGAGTGACACCGAGGTGGACCATAGCTACCAGTTCTTGAGAGTACCTGGGGAAAGTCAGGCTCCTAATCATATAAATTTGGGATTTATTCAGTCTCCTTATCTCTCCCCTCTCAAACCATGCTGGTCCTCAATTTGTGGTCAAGGTGTCATCTACACTGCTCTGCCAGTCCTATATTGCAATGCTGAAGTATTTCAGAGATGCCTGTTTCATTAACTTGTTCAGACACTTCTTAATCTGAGAACCCAACACTAGGACCAATTGGAGGATTTCATAAATGCTCCTAAGTTTTGGGTGGGGGGGGGGTGACATCAATTGAAATGCATCTCATTTAACCAACTGTGGATATCTTTTGTGAACGCACATCTACAATTTCCCACTTTGAAATTATTGGCATCAACTGGTTTATGCTGCAGATCAGTTTGCAAGATTATCAAAATGTTGTTAAAACCAGCAGGCAGGAAAAGGAACAATAAGCGGCTTTGGATACACACCTGTGTGAAATCATCTTTCCACAGGCAATTCCAAACTTGATGATTTTGCATATGAATACATCAAGACAGCTAAACAAACTTTCCTTTAAGCTAACTCCCTCCCCTGGAGCAGAAGAGGGGAGGACAAGGCAAAGCTTGTCAGGATTTTGCATGCCCCCCTCACCTTCCAGCTGCTCCTCCTCAAAGTGAGCCTCTGGATTTGCCTGATTACAGAACCAGCTTCACACAGCCACCTTCTTTTCTCTCAACCGTAATGGAGAGGCACAGTGCAATTCTTTCTCTCCAACCCACAACAAATATAATACCTTTCAGTTCCAAACTTTTCCAGAATAAAGACTTGCTCTGCCAGCTGACGGCTAAGGAAAAAAAATAAACTTTGAGCAGAACTCCGAACTGCTTTCCACACTCTTCTCTGGAGCAAATAGCGCTTTAAAGAAGATCCAGCAAAGATTTTGGAAAATAAGGAGCTGGATCCGCACCATTTGACTCGAACTAATTCTCAGGGTGATGTAAAAGTTGGAATGGAATTTAATAGACTGGAACAAGCAATTTTAGAAAGAAACGGGAACAGTAAAGTACAGTATTCTATTTGTTACTGTTTTCTGCACAATCACTTTACGGAGTGATTAAATAAATAATGCTTTCTTTTAACCCTTAAATGCCTTAAAATATACTGTACCCAAAACAAGGCAGAATTGCTTAAAACACTTTCTGTAAAACAGATAAAACTCTCCAGTTACATGCACCAAGAAAGTTGTTGTTGTTGTTAGTTGCGAAGTTGTGTCCGACCCATCGCGCCCCCATGGACAATGTTCCTCCAGGTCTTCCTGTCATCTGCCATCTTCTGGAGTCCATTTAAGCTCACTCCTACTGCTTCAGTGACTCCATCCAGCCACCTCATTCTCTGTCATCCCCTTCTTCTATTGCCCTCAATCTTTCCCAGCATTAGGCTCTTCTCCAGTGAGTCCTTCCTTCTCATTAGGTGGCCAAAGCACTTGAGTTTCAACTTCAGGATCTGGCCTTCTAAAGAGCAGTCGGAGTTGATCTCTTCTAAGACTGACTGGTTTGAATGCCTTGCAGTCCAGGGGACTCGCAGGAGTCTTCTCCAGCACCATAGTTCAAAGGCCTCAATTCTTTGGCGCTCAGCCTTTCTTATGGTCCAACTTTCACAGCCATACATTGCAACTGGGAAAAACATGGCCATGCCGTCAGGACTCACCACGGCCGGGGCCGGACCCGGGAGGCTGTCAGCTATTTGGCGCAGGAGCGCTGCCGTGGCTTCCCGAGCCGCCACCGGGGCTGCCGGCGGATCGGATTGTGTCGGCCGACGTTGGGACCAGCGCCGGGACAACGTCAGCTGTTGGCGCCAAGGAATGCTGAGGAGAGGAATCCCTGCAGCGGCTGAGGAGAGGGGAATCTAGGGCACGGACCAAGGACAGACGGCTCAGTGCCGCGGGAGGCGGCGGAGCAAGGGGAGGGGTGGCGATGTCTCAGCGAGGGGGGGGAAGACCCCCTGGTGTCAACTACCCGGATCCTGGCGACTAAGGGGTGCCAGAAAAGGATGCTGAAACCCTATCTGGGGTCTGCTCCGGCAGGCAATCCGCTGCGTGTCTGTGGCGAGGAAAGGAAGCGAGGACCTGAATGGCCACTTATGTGCTCGGCACGCCGGATGCTGGCTTGCAGACTGGGGGGTGGGGCTCTGAGGCGGAGAGGCTATGTAAAGCGCTGGGAGCAGTTCACTCCCAGCGCTGACTTTTCTCCTGTACGGAATAAACCGTCTGTCACTCGTACCTGCCTGCTGATTCTTTCCTGCGCACCGAGAAGGACGTTTTGACACATCCATCTCTGCAGTTAATGTTGTAAAAGTGAAAATCTATTCCCATTTTGGTAATATTTGTGACATTTGATCATTTTTAATGTCATCCTGATGAGGAAAGGAAGATTGGGATGCACCCCACAGATTCATGTCTTTTAAAATCCAGAAAGAGGCCTGGAGGTCCAATTTTAATATTTAAAGGGTACGGAAATAACTGGAATATAAATGAGGAGTCCTGTATCTCTGCTACGCAACAATCTTCTCAGCAGATTCCCTCCCACACTTTTCATGCAGTAAAGATTATTGATGGCATTATTGCTGAACAAAGCATTCTTGTCCAAATAGCTTCCTTTATGGCCCTTTGACTACTATCACGTTCTGTTCTACTTATGTATAGCCCTGAGGAAAGAGAGATTTCCTTGTCTTTTGAGGTAATGATCTCATTCTCAGACATGCTCATTCTCCAAGATACTTAACCCTGCTATTGTTGCATCTCCATAGGCCTCATCCCTCAATTTCCATGGTCTCAAATGACCAATTTTCCTTGACCTCTAAAATCAAGGCTAAGCACGCCTTTTCTGTTTCTCTTTCTGAACAATACCCTCCAGAGCAAGATACTGAATGGCTTGTACAACATTAACTCTTTCTATTGGAGTTTATTGCTGATTTTAATTACATTTTTGTTTTTTAGCTTGAGAGCTGCTTTCCTCTCAGAAGGTGTGGGGAGAGGGGAGGGGAAGAAGAGAAGAAGCATCTTTCCTAAACACTTCAAACTTTTTAATGCTGCCATTCTGTTTGCAATGAATACTTCACCTGGCTTTCAGTTTAACATTAACAACAGATTGCAAAACAATACCAGGTAAATAAAATGGAGCAATGAACTATCTTGTCTGTTTAATTAAGTGATGAAACCTCCCCAGTGAGATTGAGATACATTAACAGCTGTCCTCCCACTCAGTTACTGAATGTTTCGTTTAATTTTGGAACATGAGCACCCTGAGATACTACCATATGATCTTTTCAGTGGAGTAGCTATTGGCTGTACTGTACATTAGATCAATCACTCAATCTGCACCACAAAAGCTCTTCCCATGAAAAAAGCGGTTCCCCAAATAGTAGGCAAGTTTTGACAAAGAACCCTAACTCACTTTTCTCCAGTGCTTTCCCACAATTCTCACGTTTCTCTGCTTGCTATTTCTGTTTGTTTGCTTGGGATCCAAGCTCTTCTAAATGCCACTTTATAAATTAAAATCCGAGAATGAGGTCTTTGTTCCTACAACTGATTAACATGGCCTGTTTATATTGGGTTATCAAAAGCACCTAGTGGTAATCATTAACTGAAAGACATAAACTATTATCTAATTCATCCACTGTAAAATAAAGTATGACTGTGGGGACAATGGCCTTTCCTTCTTAAATGTACCATTTAAGCTTAGCTACTCCTAGATCCCCACTTTTTTTACAACTGTGTTTTTCCAGGTCATCATATTTATGAGAAAGCAAACTGGGACATAAGAAACTGTGTCTGTAGACATTCTAGATCAGGGCTTTTCACCCTTTTCACCGATTGTACCACTTTTAGAATATGGGACATTTACCACTGGCATACCCATTTAGTTTAATGAGTGGAAATGTCAGCTTCCTATGTGGAATGAAATTGGCCCAATAAAACAAAATTTGGTTGCTTGTAAAAGACTGAATTATTTTTAAGAAGTCGCCCAACAAGGTGGAAAAATTTACATTTGGAGTTTAATATGGATATTGACTTGAAACAAATTAAAGTTGAAACTTTGTCAGTGAACAGATTACTTTTAATTTACCTTTAAGTTAATAATTTAATAAATAGATCTGATTAAACCTCATACTGTAGGTCTACCTTTACATCTGACCAATACATAATTAATATATATTATTATTATTAATAATAAAATCTCCAAATCACAATTGGCTTTATTCTTATTCTTCCCCTCTGCAGTTTGAATATAAAGTATAAAAGACTAAAAAGAGATTTTCGTAGACATCCCAGCCTTTGAACTACCCAAGGAACTGAAACAGCAAAGTTTCACTGTCGGGCAAGCTTCCATGCTAGCCGCCTTTCTTTCCTCTTGTTTCGCCTCTTTTTAACCTCACACCCCACCTTCTGTAAAGGAAGGCAAAAGGCTCACACACCCTCTCATGAAAGATGGCCTCCATGTTTATGTGTCTCCCACTGCCACCATTGGCTTCCACACCACATGGTCTGACCAGTGGTGGGATTTAAATATGTGAACAACCGGTTCTCTGTGTGGATGCCGCTTCTGGAAGTCCATTCTGGGCCTGGGCCACAAAAAATTAGCTACCGATTCTGCCGAAGTGGTGCGAACCGGCTGAATCCCACCACTGGGTCCGACCCAGGCAATCAAGCCACGCTCTGGCTGTGGTGCTCCGGCGCCTCATGGCTCCTCCTAGAGGAGGCAGACAATGCCGGAGGGGACCCCGCTCGCACCATACCGCCAGTGGGGCATTTTCAAAAACAAACAAGGATAGGAAGGGAAACAATAGGAAAAGAACGCAACTCTGGAAAAATCTGTCGAAAAAAGGTGCATTCTATGACAAAAAAGCCTTGAGAATAAATGATCTTCTTGTACTTTCACCCAAAATGTTCAAGGGAACCATGGTTTTGTTATCTATGCTAGATATTCAAGATAACATGATTTGTTTTTCTGATATATGAAAGTTTGCTTATGATGCATAAACAGGACATGCTGTTCCAGGATGTTTTCAACCATATTGCTTCAAGTACTGTGCTCCTAATGACTCTTGAGTTTGGGCAATGATGAAATCATCATTTTGCTTTGATCCTGAGTGAGAAGCAAATTTTAATCTAACAGGATCTGTCCCGTCTATTTTTCTGTAACTGGTAGTTTTGGTTAGGTTGGTTGATTAGGACAGGGCTTTTCAACCTTTTCACCGATTGTACCACTTTTAGAATATGGCAATATTTGAGTACCACTGGTCGTCTAGCAAGGTGTCAAAACCTTGATGACCCAGAAAAAAGTGATAAAGTACAGGTAGTCCTTGACTTACAACAGTTTGCTTAGTGACTGTTCAAAGTTAAAACGGCACTGAAAAAAGTGACTTATGACCATTTTTCACACTTATGACCGTTGCAGTATCCTCATGGTGATGTGATTTACATTCGGATGCTTGGCAACAGATTCATATTTATGATGGTCACATTGTCCCAGGGTCACGTGGTCCCCTTTTGCAACCTTCTGACAAGCAAAGTCAGTGGGGAAACCAGATTCACTTAACAACCATGTTACTAATTTAACAACTGCAGTTATTCACTTAACAACTGTGGCAAGAAAAGTCATAAAATGGGGCAAAACTCATTTAACAAATTTCTCTTCCCCTTTTATATCCTCTCTTCTCTCCCCCTTTTATATCCTCTCTTCTCTCCCCCTCAGCAGGACCCAGGCAATGCCTCGCGCACCTCCAGCTGAATCTCTGCCTGAAGACTGTGTGAGGCTGCCTGCCACCCCCAAGGCCGCTGCCAATCAGCTGGAGCTGCGCGCACCAATCCTGGGCTCTCAGCAGGACCCAGGCATTGCGTCGCGCAGTTCCAGCTGACTTTCCCACAAGCCTGTGTGGCACTGCCACCGTTTCACTGTTGCAGTATCATTGCAGGATGCAAAGATGCAAAGATGTCTGACTGCCTTCACAGTGTTTATTGCTTTTATACAGTTTTACAAGCAGCCAAAGGTAGAAGAGAGCAACAGCATTTTATTGGTTAATACTCCACGCCAATCTTCCTGTTGTTGCAAAACTTAGGTGAGATCATGTACCAGCCAGTGTCAGTGTATTATCTCATCCTGACGATGTGAACTAAGTGAGATCACGTAGCATTCAAGGCATGCAGGAAGGTAGGCAGTTTTCTGCACACGACCTCTACATGACCTCTATCTCTACACTTCACCTCATCCACTTTTACACTTTTTTTAACACTTTTTTTTAGTGCTGTTCAACCCGTCGTATGCGTATCACCTGCCAGGTGCCATCGTACCACTAGTAGTACGCGTACCACCGGTTGAAAAGCCCTGTTCTAGATAACATTGATTACATTATTATAATATCAAGCAAACACTGTATAGACTTTTGATTGGCTAATATCTGGCAGTCAGTCTGGATCTGGAAGTCCCACGGTATGTTAAGTGGGTATATAAAAAGAAGGTGTTACAAAATAATGAATTGCAATGTAAGAGAGGCAGTAAAGAACAAACTAATAGAGTTAAAGCATTGCTGGAAGCACCAATCAGCTGTAGCTGCATGCGCTGATCCTGGGCTCTCAGCAGGACCCAGGCATAGCTCCAACTGAATCTCCGCCTGAAGACTGTGTGAGGCTGCCTGCCACCCCCAAGGCCGCCTCCAATCAGCTGGAGCTGCACGTGCTGATCCTGGGCTCTTAGAACCCAGGCAACACCTTGCAGTTCCAGCTGACTTTCCCACAAGCCTGTGCAGCACTGCTGCCGCTTCACCTCATTCACTTTTACACTTTTTTTTTAACAGTGCTTTTCAACCCGTCGTACGCGTACCACCTGCCAGGTGCCAATGTACCACCAGTAGTACGCGTACCACTGGTTGAAAAGCCCTGATCTAGAAAAGTCACAAATGGTGATCATCCGGGCCAGTGCAGTCGTTGTAAATAATAATAATAATAAAATAATAATAATAAAGTTGGAAGGGACCTTGGAGGTCATCTAGTCCAACCCCCTGCTCAGGCAGGAAACCCTATACCATTTCGGACAAATGGCTGTCCAGTCTCTTCTTAAAAACTTCCAGTGTTGGAGCATTCACCGCTTCTGGAGGCAGGTTGTTCCACTGGTTAATTGTTCTAACTGTCAGGAAGTTTCTCCTTAGTTCTAGGTTGCTTGTCTCCTTGATTAGTTTCCATCCGTTGCTTCTTGTCCTGCCTTCAGGTGCTTTGGAGAATAGCTTGACTCCCTCTTCTTTGTGGCAGCCCGAGATATTGGAACACTGCTATCATGTTCCCCCTCGTCCTTCTCTTCATTAAACTAAATACATGTTACTTAATACATAATACATGTTAGTTGACAAGCACCTGAATTGACATGTCCATGAAGATGCTGTGACAATCTGGTCATAAGTGTGAAAACTGGTCATAAGTCATTTTTTCCAGCATCATTGTAACTTTGAATGGTTGTTAAATGAAAGTTTGTAAGTTGAGGACTACCTGTGATAGCTCTTTAGCTTCTCTCTGGACTACCTTAAAAATAAAGGCATGCGAAATTACTATGAAATTATTATGATAGCTTTGATATGCTTAAGACTACACAATTGGGACTGGCAACTTGGTCATTAAGAGAAACAATAACTGTGCTGATGATGTTCAGCTTTCCTTTGCTTTTCAAACATGTGAGGGTAATAAAACATTGCCATCTTAACTGTGACAGTCACTAAATGAGGCACTTGCAAGGTCAGTCAGTCAGTCCTCCTGGGTAAACCAGATAGGAAACATGAGCAGACAAACTACTTATACTTTATTGTAAGGCTATATTAACAGAATCTTGCAATTCTAAAAGTACAAATCTCCTACTGGCTTTTTTTTTTAACAGCCTGATCAATTTAGGGTGGGTTCTTCCTGAGTTTCTTTCTCTGACTGTTAAGCAGCTTTTATCCGACAGCTCTTGGCAGCATTTCTTCTCCTCCTCCCTCAAGGTCATTCCCACATACCATTACAACCTATAAATACAAGAAAAAGTGCTGAAATATGAACAGGATCATAATTATTATGTAAGAGCCAATTTGGTGTAGTGGTGGTGGTGTTGGCTTAGGAGATTGTTTATTTTAGTCCTGCCTTAGACATGAAAACCAGTTGGGTGACTTATTGGCATCAAATCCACCTGCCCGAGAAAGTCCTTTCATTTAGTAAAGAAAATTGGGCAATCAATGGTCCTGTGATTATCCTGTAGCAAAACAAAACTTAGCTTGGAAGTTGCCAAACTGTGAAAAGCTACTTGTAAGAAGCAAATACTTTTTTTTTTTTACTAATGAAAGGGATGTAATTCTTGCTCTTACAACATATTAAGAAATTCCTCAGGCATACCTTGAGATACGAGGCCAAAAGAAGAAGTTAAACCAGTTATCATTTGAGCCCAATAGTTTGTATGAACTGGCCCCAAGTTTCTAGACCTCATTTTTAAAAAGTCTGAAAAGTACAACTAAATTTGCTCCCATGCAGATGCTAAATTTTAATCTTCAGGGAAACAGCAGGCTTGTACAATAGCCTGCATTTTGTTGTTTTTTTGTATAGATTTTATTAGTTTTTATAGGGTTAGGAATAAGGTGGGGTCGGGGTTGGGATTTGGGTTAGGGTTAGAGTTGGGGCTTTTCCAAATAACATTCTCAATATTTAGCAAACAGCATAATGTCTGGGTTCATGTGTTTAACAAACAATAATAAATAGTTAATTATCATAAACAATGTTAATTAATCACTCAATAGCCTTCTTCTTGCTAATATATATTCAAAATTACATATCACATTCCTAACTCGTTTTTCTAGCCATTGATAGAAGTTATCCCATGTTCTAAAGTACAGAGTCTTTTTTCTCTTTTATCTTTAAAGTCAATCTATCCATTTCTGCACACTCTAGAATTTTCTTAATTAGTACTTCTTCAGCTGGTAAATTTTCATTTTTCCAATGTTGGGCAAATACAATTCTTGCTGCCGTTAATACGTGTAGTATTAAATATCTGCAATCTTTCTCATAATTAGCTCCTATTATTCCTAACAAAAATATTCTCATTATCTTTATTCTTCTAGTTAAAAAAGTGCCACACATACATAGAAAATGCTATGTATGTATGAATTCATGCATATGTAGCTTGGCCAGTCTCAGTCAAGTCTAATCTTTGTGCAACAACTTCAAATACACAAAGCAATCACCTTCACATTGCACCTTTTGTTTGTGTAAAACCTTTGTGTATTGTTAGACCAGTAGATAACATTGTCACAAATAGGTATAACTTGATGGTGAATAACATTCTACAATACAGGTAGTGCTTGATTTACAACTACAACTGAATCCAAAATTTCCATTGCTAAGCAAGACAGTTAAGTGAGTTTTGTCATTTTACTTTTCTTGCCACAAAGTGAATCACTGCAGTTGTTAAGTTAGTAACACAGTTGTTAAGTGAATCTGGCTTCCCCATTGACTTTGCTTGTCAGAAAGTCGCAAAAGGTGATCCCATGATGCCAGGACAGCGCAACTGTCATAAATACATGCCAGTTTCCAAGTTTCTAAATTTTGATCACATGACTATGGGGATGCTGCTGCAATGGATCATATGAAAAATATGCCACTTTTTCAGTGCTGTTGTAACTTTGAACAGTCACTAAATGAATGGTTGGATGGTCAGGGACCACCTGTAAAAGGAACGATCCTGAAAGTAATTATTTTAGTATTCTGATTTAAGAACTTGCAGGGAAATTTCTGCATATCTCATAGGCAAAGCGAGAAGGAACATCACATTTTATACATTATGATTTATATATGTTAAAGACCTCAGTATACATAGATTCAAATAAGCAACCACAATTAGTTGTGGTTTTTTAAATGAATAAAAACAGGTTCATACACCCAACTTTATACAGCAATGGTTATAACCCAATAAATATTTTGCTTTAAAACTGCTTCCTTGATGGTGAATAGCTGACAAGGAAGTGCAGGATAAAAAAAAAATGAAGAATGTGATACGGATAACATTTTCTCACAATACTCAAATGTCTAGTCCTTATAAAAAGATTTAGTTGTAAATGTATTTCTTCATCAGTAAGATTTCCCTTAATTAAGTATACATTCTTCATATTTCGTTACATCCACCACAGAGCAGAAAATGTTGAAAACATTAACATTTGCATATAAATGCAGCCAATAGCCTCTATATTTTACCCAAAGAATCCCAATGTGCCATGCTGTAAGTTGAAACTGACACAAGTGACATCCACCGTTCTCTATAAAGGTAGTCTTCTACTTACAACAGTTCATTTAGTGATTGTTCAAAGTTGCAATGGCACAGAAAAAAGTGAGTTATGTTTATCACACTTATAATCGTTGCAGCATCCCCGTGGTCAGGTGATCAAAATTCAGATGCCTGGCAACTGGCATGTATTTATGATGGTTGTAGTGTCCTGGGGTCATGTGATCACTTTTTGTAAGCAAGCATAGTCAATGGGGAAGCCAGTTTCATTTAACAACTGTGTTACTAAACAGCTGTAGTGATTCACTTAACAACTATAGCAAGAAAGATAGTAAAATGGGGCAAAACTCGCTTAACAAATGTTTCATTTAGCAACATAAATTTTTGGCTCAATTGTGGTTGTTAAGTTGAGGACTACTTGTGCTACACAGAGTAAACATTTTTTATTTTGCCATACTGTGTAGAGCAAGAAACAGAAATCTAACATCCTTTGTTTAATATGCTTAATGCTTAAAATATATGTCTTGCCCTTTGTCTAGTAAAGATCAGAATTCTCTTATATTATGAAAGTCAGAGGGAGACACTGACACAAGTTTTTTTTTAAAAATCCCATAGACAATTCCACTAAAAAAACCAACCCAAGCTACCCAGATTTTACCAAGTCCTCCACAATCAACATAACTCATGAAGTGATTTGAGGGACCATATATTTTTCCTCAAAGTAAGTTTTTTATTATTATTATTTTCTTCTCATGGTTAAAGAAGAAAGATAAGTTCTGGAAATTACAAATCATCCGGAAGCTGAAGATTTTGCAATAACTCTTTTAGGGCTTTGTCTCATTTTCAAACAAATATCCCAGCTGTTCTCCCCACATTTGTTCTTTTAATACCAAATCTATGAGAAGAGAAATTATTTGGATACAATAACATATTTTGCAGGAAGGGTAGGGAAGGTCCTCTTGCTGAGTGCAAGAGAAGCCAATATAGCAACGTCTCTTTGTACACTGGATTCTGTGTCTCAACTTGTGCATTTCAAGAAGTCTTTCAATGTGCTACAAAAGAGACTTCCGCTCTCTTATTGCTTGGCTGCTTTAGGTTGTGCCTGGGTGTTCTGCAGCAAGGCCAGTGTGTCTCGCTTCTCAATACGCCGCAAATGTTTCTTCTTTGCACGCTTCAGTTTTAAGGGATTTCGAATCTGAAAAGAAAAGGAGAAATATTGGTCTTATCTCATGTATACCTAAGATTTAAAAACTTTTTGAATAGCAATCAACCAAGCTAGGGGTTTCCAGAATGTTATTACTACTAGTTTACAAAATTCCAACAGAACAAAACACAGCTTTTCCATAGAAAACACAGTTTTTCCATAGAAAAGAATGAGTATTAAACCTTGTCAAAGGTGCCTAAATCAAAGGAAAGCAACAGATTAAACTCTACACACGCAAGAGGAGGGCAAAGAAAATGTAGAAGTAGGACTGGCACATGCCTGCATCACCACAAACAAGCTCCTTCATCCACAAACTGTCATCTGGTAACGGACATTCCACTTGTCAAGGGTAGATGGAGAAACAGGAAAGATAGCCAACCCATCATCTCCACATTTTTCCTTTTCCTGAAACGTTCTGTACCCCAAATAGCTACTATAAGACACTGTAAATAAAAAGCATGATTTTCCCCTTTCTTCTAACTTTTTATGCAGAAAGCAGAGAAAAATCATTTAAATATATAAGACCCTTAATAAAAATGATAGCGATTTACAATCATGTTCATATGGTACCAGATTGCCTATGAGGATCCACTTGTACTGCTGTATGACTTCCCATGTTTGTATGCCTCTGACTTTTCCTATGTTGCTAAATTGATGGTAATGATCTCCTAATAGTATGGAACTCTGAATAATCTTGGTAGTAAAGTATTAACAATGAAAAAATAGCTGTTTGCTTGGACTCTGGAACTAGCTTTCACACTTGGATCAGAGCCCGGATAATTGAAAGAAATGGCCAGGTGAACTCCAGTGACACACGTTCATTACCAATTCAATTCAAGAGGCAGATGTTCTCTACAATGGATCTTATCAAATGTCTTTGAAGCTCCCCTATTCATGGCTTGGTCCAAATCCTAGCATGCATCTCTCATATTGGCTCATTCTCAAAAGGAATCTCTGTGGCAAAAATGTAGGAACTTGGTTCAAGCAGATTTACATGTAAAGTTAGCAAGTCATCTTTCCATTTAAACTCAGCCTAGGAGACTAACTTAACCTCCAGAATCCTATCCACCTTCCTAATGCTTCAGGCTGGGAGGGAGAGAGCCAAAGTCCTTCAATCATGGCTGCAAAAAACCAGCAGCACATCAATATCTTAATCCCAAATCTTTACATCTATGAAAATCTATTTACATACAACTATTGTACAATTTTACTTGTTTTGGTTTGCCAGCGCCTCATATTGAGGCCCTTATGCTCTCCTTCCACAAGAAAAATTAAACGCAGTTCCATTTCACCAAAAGATTTCCCATTTGAGGCAACAGAGAGTGATATAAAATTTGTGTAGTTATTGGATCAATAATTCAGCCTCCAATTCTCAAAATGCTCCTCCTTAATGGCAACGAAGAAGCATAACTTATTACATATTGCTGTTGACCGTCCCAAACCATTATAATGTACTTCTACCAAGTTAAGTAAAACATTAACTAATGATGAAATGCACTCCATTCTTCTTCAATCAAGGAAGGAAGTTTTCTTTCTGGATGAAAATAACTTGATCCGAAACTCACCACTTGCACAACCTCCGCTTTCCTCTCATTTTCTAGTCTTCTTTTTAAGTTGTCCCTCCTTCGCTGTTTTTTCTCCTGAAAGGGGGGAAAAATCATGCATGCTATCTTATATGTCCCAGCCAAAAAAATAAGACCAAACAATTCCAGAAAATACAGAATATAAATACTGATAGAAAAAACAGCATATGCAAACAGCTTTATGAACCCAAAAGCTGAATTTATTAATGAATCTCAATATTAAGTAGCAAAGTTATATAATACCAGAAGAAAGTTTTACTGAGTTGTTTATTACTTGAAAAGTTCTCGCTCATCAAACTTTTACAGACAGATAAGCTGGAATAAAAGTTACTACTTTATGAGGTCCTCAGAGGTTTCTTTTAAGCAGAACATGATGTGACTTTAGAATCTATGTGTTGAGACCTTCACTGTAATGAACAAAACATTTGTGGGATTTATGTAAGACAAAGGTAGCTCAAATCAGCACCAATGTTTTTAATAAAGCACATGTAAATTGGCCCTAATGATTCTTTTATTTGAATTGTCTGAATTGGGGGGTGTTTTTTCAGACTGGCACATGTCAGCAGCATCTGAGTAGCAACAACATCAAATACAAAAATTATGTCATGACATCTAATGCAAGTGTCATTTACCCCACCTTTTCCCCATGAATGGCCATGTTGTATATTATGTGATTTTGTTTATGATATAAATAAAACAAGCATGGAGCTCTGGTATTACATTTTCACTCAGTCTTTCTTAATATATAAGTATTGAAGCTCTATTAAACTTCAATAGCAAAGATATGCACAAATTCATATTTTGCTTTACAAAATAATAGCATCATCAAAGTTATGCATGTATGCCTGAATAAAAGGGTAGCAGTCCTATTTTAAATTTTTAATAGAAGAAATAAGTACAAAACTTGTAGATGCCTAATTCAAAATAGCTACAATATATCAATCTGCAGAACAAAGGCATATGCATTAGATATAGCAAGAATTTTGTTCACAATTCTTGTACAGTGTCAGAACAGAGGGTGTGAGTTCAACAGACTTAGGACTAGTCCTTTCCTGCTAATTCAGTCCATAACTTAAATTAGTGACAAAAAATATTAGTGAAGATGGTGTCTGGGCAGAGATGTTTGGGGATACATATAGGTACTTAATAATATTATGGATATATTGCTTTCAGAAATTTGAGAGAAACATATTTTACTTACCTCACGCTCTCTTTGTTTTTGTTCTTTCAACTCCTGGGCAAAATCTTTGATTAGCTTCTTTTCCTGACGTATTTTCATTTTATGTTGCCAGGAAGTATGTAAAGGCTTGTCCTGGATCATGTGGGAAAACCTAGGGAGATAGGGAAATTTACATCCTCAGCAAAAAATAAGAGCTTAGCTTCAGCACTAGATGGTATCACCTTGTGAGACAGACATAATGTGCCTTAATAAAGCCTTACTGAATAACTAATACTCAAATTGGTGCAATACACTGACTGAGCCATAAACTACAACTAAACCAAACAATCTTAGAAACATTTAGTATATTGTGTGAAGCAAATCTATGATAAGAGATTACTTGGCAAGGAGTTCCAAGTAAACAAAAGCTTACTTTCACACATCAAAAACATTACCATAACAAATGAAAATGATATTAAAAACACCCTATGATTTTAATTTGGGTATGCCACCAAAGGTTGGTTATTCAATTCAAACCCTAAATGTACTCTGAGTTTGAACTGAGGATGAATATCAATGTTTTATTTTATTTTTGTAACATTTTAGTGTGCGTGCCAAATAGATATGAAGTGCATAAAATAAACTCTGTCTAGGAAAACTAACCAATACACAGTATTTCTGTTTAACAAAGCGGTATGAAATACACATAAACGGCAGCCCATTTCTCTTTAATTCAAAGCAGCTTTAAGATGTGTGGACTTCAACTCCCAGAATCCTTGCTGGGAAACTCTGAGAGTTGGAAGTCCACTAAAGTTGCTGATGTTGAAGAAACCGCTCTTACTGCTCCCCAAGATGCTACGTCCGATCACCTGGCGACCAAGATCGCATTCTTACCGCTTTTTGCCGGGGTCTTTCCATACCCGCCCAGATTTAGGCTTTCCTTTGGGGATAGGTGGTGCCTCCTTCCGCTTCTTACCCAAAGCAGTTATTTGCAGTTTCCCAGATCTAAGTTCCACTAAGGCGACAGCCCCTTCCTCGTTTCTCAGCTGCTGAAGTTGCTCACCCCGTTCCGCCTCTGGAGACAGTCGGTCGGCTTGCAGCCGCTCCTCGGGGATAAGCGCTGCCATTTCCTTCCTTTCTGTCTCTTCGCTAGAGTCCCAGCGAGCAAACATGTGCTCTCGCTCTCTCCCTCCCTACCTCCTCCCACCCCACGAGGAAGACTCCAGTAGGGCCCTTTCGGATGACGTCCCATATGCGACGCACGCGGATGCGCAGATCTACGAACGAGATAGCGTTCTTTGTGGCAATCCTCCGCGAATGCTGTGTTCATTGGAAGTTACGTAAGCTAGAGCTCTTCCTTGGCTAGAAAAAAGGGTAAGTTTCACTTGTTCTTGAATACAACTTCCGGTATTCGCTGCTTGTTAGTGGAATCCATATGCGGGGCAAGAGTGGTTAAAAATCCAATACAATAGTCTTCGCAATGTAATGCCCTGTAAATATTTTGGGAATAGTAGGGCCAGAATTCCGAAAGGCATGCTGTAGTAACGATACATCTGGAAAGCGTTTGGTCGGGGAATACAATTATATACTCAATGAAAGCTGACAGTTGAAAGTTTTTCTGTTTTGCAGGGCTTTAAAACAATTGTCTCTAGAGTTAGAAGTATAAAGGGTTTTTGATAAGGGTGCTGCTTATTCCCCCCCTTTTTTTTGAAGAAAAATATGGTGAAATATTTTTGGTGAACAGCTAATAATTGAACAGTGACAGTGCGATCAAAGTTAATACACAGTATTGATTAAAATGCATTAAAAGCAGATAGATCAATAACTAGAATATAGAACGTAGTATTAATATAAGATTAAGTCAATCCTCCTTTATTTTCTTCCTGGTGTGTATGATTTGGGCTGATCTCTCTTGAGACTTTTAAACTTTCACATTTCCTTAATTTAATAGAGTTAAAACAGAATAGAAATTAAATCCACTTTTGCCATGAAAGTAATGCATTCATCACCAACCTACTTGAAATTTAAACATATAGAACAGACATGTCAAACACAAGGCCCAGGGGCCGGATGCGGCCCGCGACGTGGTTTCATATGGCCCGCAAAGCCATCCTGGAAACAGTGAGGGAATGGCCCCCGCTGCCTTGGCCCCAGCCCAGGCCGTCCGGGAGCCAATGTACAATTTTGTGGTGGCCATCTATGCTGAAACGCATTCAGTCTTAGCTCCACAAGGCCATCTGGAAACAGCAAGGGACCGGCCCCTGCTGTGTTGGCCCTGCCCCCTGGGCATGTGCTGGGGAGATGTCACTCTTTGTGAGGAATGAAGAAATGCACCATTGCCTGGAAGTGGCCAGCAAATGGCCCTCGCCTACTTCACATATCCGGCTTGATGGGCTCCGGGGGAGGGGTTTCAGCAGGCAGTGGGGCGCTGTCCTCACAGCGCCAAGAGGCTGAGCCAGGTGGCGCGAATCCAAAAAGAAGCGCGACGCCGCTGAGCCCCCAGCCTGCCCGATTTCGGCAGGCAGCAAGGTGCGAAGCTGGCGAGCTTTACACTGCCCGGCTCAGCCTCTCGGCGCTGTGAGGAGAGCGCCCTGCTGCCTGCCGAAACCGGGCAGGCTGGGGGCTGGGTGGCGTCGCACTTCTTTTCGGATTCGCGCTGCCTGACTCAGCCTCTTGGCACTGTGAGGAGAGCGCCTTGCTGCCTGCCGAAACCAGGCAGGCTGGGGGCTGGACGGCATTGCACAGGTAATGTCGACTCTCACGTTGCTTATGGCGTCCCCTGCCCCAAAGCCCACCAAGCCAGATATGTGAAGTAGGCGAGGGCCATGTGCTGGCCACTTCCAGGCGATGGTGCATTTCCTCACGAAGGGTGACACCTCCCCAGCTGCGTTTCTTGCCTGTTTTTCTCCCTCCCTCATCTCAAATATTTTCCCACCACTCTGTTCTTAGGAAGGAAGGAAGGAAGGAAGGAAGGAAGGAAGGAAGGAAGGAAGGAAGGAAGGAAGGAAGGAAGGAAGGAAGGAAGGAAAGAAAGAGGGAGGGTCTGAGGGAACTCCTGCCTTAGTCCTGCCCTGCTGCCCTTTTACCATCCCCTTGCCCCCTCCTCCTGGCCTATCTTGGGGGTCTCCCAACCTATTGGTAAGGAAGCTTTGGATACAAAGCCAGGTCTCCTCCCATGGAGAGGGAGTGGACCTCCCTCTGACTTTGCCCTCATACCCATCATGAGCAACCTGACTAAGGAGAGCAAGCACAGCAGCAGCAGCCTTGAGGAGGAGGTAAGTGCAGCTGGGCACCCCTTTGGGGTAGTGGGGCTGGGCTTGGTGCCGTGGGTGCTTGAGGGCCGGGCTGGGCATTTGACCTCTGCTGCCCAGGGCTCCGGGAAGCCCACGGCACCATCCAGCCCCCCCTCGCATGGCCTTAGAGGAACAATGAGGCTCTTCCAGTGGACCATGCCTTGGTGCTTGCCCCGGTCCCACCCCCTTCTGCCAGATACCCTCAGATCTGTCCCACTCCTGCCCAGGCTCCCACAGGCACCCTTGACGCGAACGATATAGAGCTGGCCATGCCCACCCAGTAGGCCACACCCACTCCAGCCACGCCCACCCAGTAGGCCGTGCCCACCCTGGCCACACCTACCCAGCCCCCCCCGAGGACAACCGCAATGCTGATGCAGCCCTCAATGAAATTGAGTTTGACACCCCTGATATAGAATAAGAGAAGTTTCAGGCATTTTTTGACTGTTTAGAAGAATACATATTTTAATGGGCATTTAATATGATCTTTGTATTTAGTGTATTTTATTTATTTCCATTTGATTGAAGTTTAAACTTAAAAGTCTGCTTTTAGCAGTTACATTTTCCTTACTTGATTCCTAATTACTAATTGAATTAGGAATATACAATTAGAAAAAAAATCTTTTTGTTTGGTCAACTCTTAAACCAGGAATACCTAGTCATCCCTGAACCTCTCACTTCTGATTCTTGGCTGTGGAAGACAGTTGTGGGGAATCATTATAAGCATATTAAAGACTTCAATCAATGATTGATGGCTTCAGCCATAGTTACTGTTGCATTTATATATATTTATATAATATATGCAAAACACTATTTTGAATAACATTAATACTATAAAAATCTAAGAAAAGGCAGTTCCTGTAGCTTTGGCCAAGCTACTTTGAACTTAAAAGTTAAAATTGGAACTAATTCATTTATTGAAAGGAGCACTTGGGTATAACATTCCTTATTTGTTTTTAATAAGAAATTTGTCTTTGAATTCATTGGAATTTGCTATTTGTGTGAAAAAGCAAAGAATGTAAAATTTATTTTGAAAATTTGCCAAATCTGATCAAACTACAAGTATGATTATCCTGTTTTCTGTATCATACATGAGAAACGTGAACTTGTGAAAAGAAAATGAATTTGACATCATTTTGATATTCTATTCTAATATTTCAAACATTCAGTGCTTAAACGTAGCACAGAGAATAATGTGGCATAAAGAGTAATAAACTGATAATTGTATAAATTTGTATGGATCATGGTCCACATTATGAGATGCATGGATTTGCTATGTTGTTACATATTATGTCTAATTCCCTGGAATAAAGTTATTAAGATAACTAGAAGTATTATTTAATTTACTTTTGATATTTTAAACCTATTTTTGTTTATATCAATCTAAAGTTGTCTTACATATTAAAAATAGAATATAAAATAATGCAATCAAAATAAAAACTGAAACTAAATTCCATATCATTACCATTTCCTTGAGAACCTTTAATCATGCTTTTGGGGAAAGGAATCTTCAGAAATGTGTTTCTCATTATTTAAATAGAACAGAACAGAATAGAACAGAATAGAATAACAGAGTTGGAAGGGACCTTAGAGGTCTTCTAGTCCAACCCCCTGCTTAGGCAGGAAACCCTATACTATTTCAGACAAATGGTTGTCTAATCTCTTCTTAAAAACTTCCAATGTTGGAGCATTCACAACTTCTGAAGGCAAGTTGTTCCACTGATTAATTGTTCTAACTGTCAGAAAATTTCTCCTTAGTTCTAGGTTGCTTCTCTCCTTGATTAGTTTCCATCCATTGCTTCTTGACCTGCCCTCAGGTGCTTTGGAGAATAGCTTGACTCCCTCTTCTTTGTGGCAACCCCTGAGATATTGGAACACTGCTATCATGTCACCCCTAGTCCTTCTTTTGATTAAACTAGACATACCCAATTCCAGCAGCTGTTCTTTATATGTTTTAGCCTCCAGTCCCCTGATCATCTTTGTTGCTCTTCTCTGCAAGTAATTGGTCAGATTAATTAACAGGAGAGGCAATTGCCTGAATGAGTCATTGAACAGCAAGTTATGATTTGTCAGAAATAAGATTGGTTTGGCATGATTTTTAAAAAACCCATGCTGGCTTCTAGTTATTTTGTTTCTAGATGTTTGCAGATCTGTTTTTTTATGAGCTTTTCCAGTATCTTCCCAGGTATTAATATTAGGCTGATTGATCTATTTTCCAGGGTCTGTTTTTTCCCCCTTTTTTGAAGATGGGAAACACACCAGCTCTTTTACAATTCTCAGGTGTTTCCCCGGTGCTCCAGGATTTTTGAAAGATATGGTACAACGGTTCTGAGATAACAACTGCCAACTCCTTCAGAACTCTGGAATGTAATCTGTCAGGTGATTTATATTCATCAAGATCAGACAGGTGTTGTCTTATCATTTTCTTGCTTATTTTAATTTTTATTTCTAGTCTGTCTTTTATGGTTATGTTTTTGATAGGTTGGGCTATAGTTTCTTTTTATGTGAAGACTGATGTAAGGAATGAGTTAAGCAGCTCTGCTTTCTCTACTGCCTGTTACTTCCTTGCTATGTTCTCTCTTTAGTGCAGGGCTTTTCAACCAGTGGTACGGGTACCACCTGTGGTACATTGGCACCTGGCAGGTGGTACGCGACCATCCTAGAAAAGTGGTAGCGGGGGAGGGGAATGAGCTGAACCGGTGGCAGCACTGCACAAGCCTGAGCGAGAGATGGCTGGAGCTGCAGGGCTGTCAGGGCTCAGTGGAAGCGCCAGAATCAGTGCCGCTTTCCAGCTGATCGGTGCTTCTTCGGGACTGTCAGGGCTCAGTGGAAGCGCCAGGATCAGCGCCAGGCTCCAGCTGGAGCTCGGCGCTGATCCTGGCGCTTCTGCTGAGCCCAGAAGAAGCGCCGATCAGCTGGAATGTTGCAGCATCTCCAGTGTCTTGTGATTTACATTCAGATGCTTGGCAACTGATTCATATTTATGACGGTCATAGTGTCCCAGGGTCATGTGAAGTGACCAAAACCTGCTGCAACCACTCAGCAGACGGGGGGGAATAAAAACCAAACACCCCCCCCACCCCACCCCTGCTGCCAATCCTCAACAGAAATGCTCACAACAATGAAAACTCCCTGCATTTGGCATGACGCCCAGACGCTTGTATCTCTTGGAAATTGCTTAAGTTTCTGCCTGTTGTTTTTGATTTTATAATACAAAGTATACTCTCCTGAAAAATGGATTTTTTCGCTTTAGGATCACAATATAATAATTGAGACACCATCTGCTATTATTTATTTGGATTATAAATTAGATATTCATAACATTGATTGGGACTTTTGCTGTTTTTATTTTTGTACTTGCTTTTTCCTATTTCTGTTTGGATTTTATATTTTATAAAATTGCAACTCAGCTTTTAAGCTGCAATTTTACTAAAAAAACGAAGAATGGAATCCCACTCACAGCTTAACTATGGACTTATATTAGAAAAAATCTTGGAAATGAAAGAGGAATTAAAAGAACATTTTAGAATGCTTGGGAAAAGGGAGGTTCCAGAGTTAAAAACTGAATTTCAACTTACTGGACATGACACACAACCAGATTTACAACTTAACGATATGGAGGAAACATATTTACAATCGATTGAAGAGGAAGATGCTACATCTTATATGCAAATGACGGAGACTTTGGATGACCAAAGGCAGAATTCAACTAAAACATCTATAATTCTAAAAGCAACAGGAATAGACCTTCAAATACGAGACATTAAAAATGCTGACAACATGAACAAGCAATGAACAATCACTATATTGATTAAGACTGATTACATAGTGCAGACAACATTGGAGAAAAGAGAAGAAGACTATGATTGGATTCAATTGTGGAAAAATGTGTATGGTCAAATACTGTGGGAGGAATTAGAGGCCCTATTGTGGAAACCTGCTTGGCACAAAAAGAAAGCTAGAATTAGTTTTAAAAGTGAGAGCTAAAATTTCATTTGATGGGTAAAAATGGCTTTTAGAGACTTTGACTGAACTAATATGCTTGAGATTCCTAAGGTTCAAGACTTTGATCTGAGTTAATATTGATGTAAATTATTGATTTGATTATGGTCCGGATGGCAAGATGGAAAATTGGAAAATCTAAAATTAGGAGTTGGATAGAGATTGGTGAAACATTTAACTATGATTTATAAAAATATTTGATAAGAGTACAGGAAATAGAATATAGTTGAGAGATATTAAAATATATATATATAGATATGTCTATTTTAGAAATAATTATTGTTTTATTATTTTAGGCTTAAAGGTAAAATGGTTTTAAAATACCTAGTTGTTTATCTATAAAATATGTATGTAAAATAGAATAGAATAAGAGATAGAATTTAACAGAGAAGTATAAATTGAATAATTGGAATAATATGTATATCTTAAAAACAATCTATACTATATGGGTACCCGAATTGTATACTACATGTTTATATAAGGCCAAATTGGAATATGTTAATTGTAAGTTAGTTAAGCCTGAAAACGGGTGGAAATATTATTGATATTGTGTTTTTTTTTCTATTTGTTTTTTCTTTCTTTTCTTAGAGAGGGAACTTTTAAAGAAGTAATTCAAATTGTTTATCTATGATTATATTTTTTACTTTGTTGCATGGAGTGCCCTATCTCCACGATGAGTTCCAAGCACTTGGTTGTAAAACAAAAAAATTCAATAAAACTTGTTATAATAATAATAAAAAAAAAGAAATGCTCACAACATTGAAAACCTCAGACAGGAGGAAGAGCGCCGCCGGGTGGGCAGGCAGGTGTCTTGCTCGGCTGTGGCTTGGGGGGCACTTTTTTCAGTGCCATTGTAACTTCGAACAGTCACTAAGCGAACTGTTGTAAGTCGAGGACTACCTGTACTTTATTACTTTTTTCCTTTTTTTTTTTTTTTTTTTTTGGTCATCAAGTTTTTGACACCTTGCTAGGTGACTGGTGGTACTCGGATGTTGCCATATCCTAAAAGTGGTACAATGGGTGAAAAGGTTGAAAAGCCCTGCTTTAGTGGACTGACTGTTTACTTTTTTACTATTTATATGTTGAAACTTTTTTTTTATTATCTTTGACTTTTGTTGCAAATCTTTGTTCATTCTGAGCCTTTGCTTTCCTGACTTCATCTTTGCAGATTTGGGTTATCTGCTGATATTCTGCCTTGGTATGTTAACCTAATGATTGAGTTAACATAAGGTGTCTGTCTCATCCCATTAAAGCTAATTTAATGGGTACTGATTGCATTCTTGGGGTAGAGAAACAGCAAATTTCTCCAGCATACTGAATGCTTTCATAAATTGTTAAAACAGTATACAGAACTTTGGGGTTTCTACAGTCTCAATCATCATACCCAAGAATAGAAGATTTAAAATTGGCCTATAATTATTATAAAAAAAATCTCTTTTCCACATATTTTCATATTCTTATATCTACCTCTTTTGAGCAGTTAGGAACATATTCCACATTCAGAGATATTGGTTGCCTGTCTTAATCATGATGCCTGAACTAGACTGGCCAACTAGGAAGGGCAAGGATTAAACAAATGGATGACCACCTCATCTCTATATATACCCTCTCAATGTCCTCAAAAGCTGCAAGCTATGTGAACCTAACAAGCAGTTGTCAAAGTTACCTGTGATCTACCCCAAACCTGGAATCCAATTTGAAGTAATCCCTGTTGACCTAGCTTGCAAATAAAGGTGAAAATTGCTTACGATTAACCTCTGAAATTTCTAGCTCTTTCCCCCTTACATCTTGCTGGAGATGCTATGCAGTGTGAAAAAAAGCATCAATAGCCTGTTCATCTAGATTCCATGGAGGCAAGTAAGCCCTGCATCTACTACCTGGGTTAGGATTTCAAATGGGCTTAAAATAGGGTCCATTTTCTGTTCAATTTGATTCATTACTCCTTCATTACAAAGGAGTCTTTTATATATCTGCTCTTCTATATTTGAACTATTATGATTAATATAATTGGGATATTATTTTACTTAAAGCTGTCTCTATGAAGAAACAAGAGGATATGGATTGCCTTTCAAGATTTATTAGGTGTATTCTGTAACACCAGATTTCATCATATTGTGGATCTGCTGGCTATAACAGGAATTATCAGAACATGACCTTGCATAGAGAAAAACAATCCTCAGAAAATTTTTACCTTACATTTATTAGCACACTTACTCACACCACAGTATTTGGTTATGTAATCTGAATACAAAAAAACCAAACAAACACTGAATATAATACAATTATTCAGGAATAGTATATAAAAACATAGGACTCTATAGAGATCCCAATTCAAAAATGCCCGGGAGATTACTGTATACAGCATGTACAGAGCACCAGCTAGGAATTATCTTAAAGCAAGTGTATCTTTTGCTGTGTTCTGCTGCTGCCCTCCATAACTGATACATAAACCTAGGAAAAGATTATTTAATTTACAGTATTCCCAGCGAGTGCTACAAGTGCAAGCATACATTCCATAAATCATGTTTTTCCTTTCAGAGCTGGATCTTTGAATAATCCTAATAAGGGATTAGAAAATTGACTTACATTAAGTACAAGAAATATTTCTGATAATTATACAAATGTTAACATACATTCTCCAAAGTAGTATTAATGCAACTGTTAAGAATAGTTATTTCAATGCAAATATCAATGTGAACATGGCAAGTCATATTTACATAGTTTGGAAAACTAAAGGCATTTGTTTCCATTACAAGAAGCACCCATTACTATGTTAAAAAAAAAACACAGTAGAAATGGAAGCACTCACAATGTTTACTCAAGTACTACATCCCAGTCACTCTGGGACCTGTCTTATTATGAAAGAGGCCTACACAACCCTCCTAAAATTCATGATGATTTTGAGTTGAAGCACAGATTGCTTGGTGAAATGGCTCTTTGTTTCACAGCTTTACAGGAAAAGCTGTAAACGTAATAAGGTCATTTTACTTGCATTAAAATACTTGCAATAGATGTCATGAGATCTAGGAGGTAAAGGATGCAGTCCAGATGTGTAAGAGGCAACTCAGTCCAAATATTATGTGTGAGAAAAAGAGGGTGAAAACAGCCCTTCCCTAATCGTTCACAGAGTATATAGTAGATACAGATAGTAGCGTGCTCAGTCTGGCAAGATTCTGTCTATAAGTATGAAATACTAAAGAACTCAGCTTGGAAGAATCACCATGTGTCGTTCTTAGTTTTTAGGCCTGGCATTACCTTTGTATATATCAACTGAAATTTAAACATGGGCAGGCACAAAAGTTTCTCTAAAACTGATAAATTAAAAAGTAAGCATTTCATATGGAAATAGTTTGTGAAGACAAAACAACCAAGTCTTTGTGAAACAGCAGAAAAATTGATCTGATAAAAATAGACATTATCAATCTGACATTATCAATATTGGATCTGTGGGCCATTTAATGTATTCATTAGGATGAAATACTAAACCTTTGCTACAGAAAGTGGGGCAAGAGAAGTGTTTAGGCAATTCTTTTTTTGCTGAATGCATAAATTGGCCCATAATCATTTGTTTCTTTTGCCTTCGGAAATAATTCTGTATGACATCACAGTGTTTAAGAAATTCAATTCAAGCTCCTGATAGGTTGCTTCAGTGCCGTGAATTGAATGATTCCTCCTTTGGCAGGGGTGGTTTTTTTTCCTCAAGGCAACACATCACTGCTAATTAGTTGGTAACATATTTCCCATTCTCTTTTTTATTATCTTTAATAAACTAAAGTAAAACTAAACCCCAGGGCAACAAAAATAAATTAATTTAGCAGAACAGCTCTCTCTGCTTTCAGTACAAACACTAACCATTTTTCTGACTCCTAATCAATGCCTTTCATTATAGTACAGTTCAGTGCTGATTGGAAACCTTTATTGACCTTTTATGTGAAACTAAAAAAAATATGAAATTACGATACATTGTTTTGATGATTAGAAAGTAGTTATAAAAATGTAAACAGTGTTGTAACTATAGGGTAAAAGCTTAATGTGCATATATAGCATATATAGCTGCTGTAAAAAAATCAGAAATTATATTTCTTTTCTGCACTTTTTTCTGTTTTCTTTTCTTTCTTCCTTTTTATTCTAATATTAGTTCTTGATAGTTTCTGTCATCTTAAAATTTTAATAGTTATTTATAAAAACGAAAAATGTTGAAAAAAAACTCAGAAAGCCTACTTGGCGAAATCTCTCTCTCTCATACAAACACACAGATGAAAATATACAAATTTTAGGCGATTCCAAATGGCCTCTTATTGCGGGGGGGGAGGGGAGACCACTTGCAGATTATCTGTCTCTTCTTCATGAAGACCTCAAAAAGTTACAAATGAAAGGGAATGATGGTAGAGCTATGATAAAATCTACACTGAGAATCCCTAGCACACATCAAGATTGGTGCTTGTCAGGATATGCAAGTTGATGAAATATTTGGGATAGACCTGTGGCTTTCCTATGGTATATAGGAGAGGCTCATAATAAACAAATACAAAACTTGTTCTCCATTTCTAGGTGGAGACAGATCTTTGGGATTTAGCAAGGGAAGGGAAGCTTTACTGAAAAAGTAAAGAGATGGTAGGAAGCTCACACTCATAGCTTTAAGCCAGGGAAGCAGCTAGAGTAAATATTCAGCATGGTGTGACAGGAGAAGAGAAACCACTTGTCTTCATGATGTCTGGAAAAAACACACAATAAAGATTAATCTAGCAAATATAAAGGCTTTTAACCACTCAATTGCTCAAGAATAACAAGTTCATTTTTCTGCATAATTCCCAAAATAGTAGAATCAAAATGCTTGGAGAACACTTGGGAATCTCTAAATAGTAACAGAAGGAGGTTCAGGATTTGAGAGTCCTCAGAGCCTGAAAACCAGAAGGGAAGCTCTGATGCACCTTTTCCAACTAACAAATTTTATTACAAGGCATAAGCTTTCATGAGCTGTGGGTTTACTTCATCATGTATATAGAGTGATGTGGATTTAATAATATTTGTTAGATGGGAAAGATACTATCAAACTCTTCTGATTTTTTTTTTTTTGCTACTATGGATTATACAGAATTCCAACAGAGTTGGAAGGGACCTTGGAGGTCTTCTAGTCCAAAGTCTCTGCTCAAGCAGGAAACCTATACCATTTCAGTCACATGGCTGCCCAACCTCTTCTTAATAACCTCCAGTGTTGGAGCACCCACAACTTCTGGAGGCAAGCTGTTCCACTGATTAATCATTCTCACTGTCAGGAATTTTTTCCTTAGTTTTTAGATTGGATCTCTCCTTGATAACACAGTTTATCTAGCTCCTTGATTAACATGGCTCTCCTTTATAGCCCTCAAAGCTCCTGGCTTAAGTCTACATTTGCTACATCAGTAACCCAGACAAAAGTAAGATAGACAAGCTAGTTGGGTTTTTATCCTCACCATTGGTTGATAGCTCTGTTGCTTTTGAGTCTTGAGCCTAATCACAGCCGTGATAGCTAAGGATACTTCAAGAAGCACAAAGATGATGAACACAGAGTTCAGGCCAAACAATATAATCTGTGGGGAAAATCACATACAATTGTGCTGATCATCACCACTCCACCTGACTGTAAATTCCTCTGTTATATAAACCATAGAATTGAAAACATTATCATTATAGTTGTTTGGGACTACAAGAAATCATATATCAGTGAAGTGAAGAGCAATTAACTAACTTAAAACCCAAATATTACTCAATTATTTAATTTTTTAAATTTAGTTACACTTAATATAATCTTAGTTTAATTTAGTATATGTTGATAACTTGGGGCTTATTTGCTCTTTTTGTACCACCTCACTCAGGAGTACTGCCTGAGCTCCTCTGAAATAAAAAGCGGGGTACAGGTGAAGGCTACAGGAGTCACCTACTGTGATCCTCAGTCAGGAAGCCTGAGGGGATGGGCTTCTGCTTGCCTCAGCTTCATCCTTCCCATGCAAGACAAGACCTTTTTCAGACTTTTGCCTAGGACACCACCTTCCTTGAGTAGCCAAGGTGGGCATGGAATGAAATGACTTCATTCACCCAGGTCTTATCCTTCCCTTGCGAAGAAGGGTTCCTTCTTTTTCTCCAAAGTGGCCTGGTGACCACAATAGGCTTCTTTGCTTTTCCAGGGTTTTTAGTTTCTTTTTATTTTACTTCTTCCTTGTATTTCTAGCTTTCCCATTTTATTCTGGCTACAAAACTATGGAGCAAATTTTTATGATGAAGACTGAAGAAACAGTAAACAATCAGGATGCACCTCCCTCCCTTCAAATGAGATCTTTTCTTTAAGCTAGCAACTGAACAGTGCAGGCAGCACTGTTGCATAGATCTTCAACATAATTATTCTGACAGCAAAACAGTGCTTCCTTATAATAGTTTCTGTGTTGTTATACTATAATGTAATAAGAAAATTGACACATTAATTCAGTTTTTAATCACCCTGCTAGACATATTCCAGGTGACAAGCTGCTCTTTCTGTTTGTCAGAGACCTCACTACCATCTGAAGTAGACCTGACTTTAATAGGCAGCAGGAGTCAGCACCTCTTCCATTAATCTCTGTCCCATTTGACAGCCTCAAATATATTCTTCAACCAGCTTAATTATTGCCTACCATTCAAAATAACATCATTATAACAGAACTATTGCTACAAACATAGATGGGCTTCCCACCAACTTAGATACATTTAAAAAAATGTGGTGTTGACATAGCTGCTCAAGTTAATTTAGGAGCTGTAAAGTGGCTTCTTCAGATACCCTTAGTATTTTACTGAAATTTAACCTTTCAGTTGTTTCCTTTCAATTATTTCCATCATAATGAGGAATTATTTGGCTTCCCTTCAATTTTATCTACACTGGATTTTTTGAGAACCCAAAATATAATGTAGCCAGTCAAATTCTAATGTTGCAGATATCACTAAAGAAAACCCAGAGATGTTGTATATCACTAGATCCTTGCTTTTCCTAGCCCTTAAGTTCTCATAATCCTAAACCAGACGTTTATCATGTTTGAAAATAACAGATATGAAGATGGGTTGACTTTTTTGGTAGGACAATTGCCATGACTGACTTTTATGTCCTCTGAAGTGAGAGACACAGGCCTGTGATGTTGATCTGAATATGCACTGGTATGTATGAGAGAAGGTTTCTAGCAGCAAACAAGCTTTATGTTATACATGCATACATAAAAAATCCTATATACCTTCAGTAATTCTAAAAAAGGGAAACACAAGTGAAGCAATCCTAAACCTTTTCTCACAAAAAATATCCAAGCATCTGGTTTCTTTAGAGATTAATTACAATAACTTAAAGTTTTCCTATTTATGGGCCCACTATAAATACACATGTATTTCATTTTTTCAAATTACAAAAATATTGATATTGCAGATGTTCTGGGAATGGATACATGAACCAGAGAGCATTTTGTAATTCTAGTGTAATTTTTTTGTTGTGTTAAAGTACATGCACAGTTATACTCATAAAAATTACTGCTGCATTCAGGGAGATGATATGCAGGGAACTGTTGAAAAGAAATAAATGTTAAGATGGGAAGGCTGAATAGGTCAAAATTCAAGAAATTATTTCATGAGTTTCTCAATCAATATAGAAAGAATACAGTAATTGGATTTAGACACTACACTCAGAAATAATCTTTAATTTTGACTTAGCATCCTGTGTGAACCCAACCACTGTGAATTGTTAACACTAACTTGTGCATTAGAATGTTGTGTGTATTTATTTGCAGTTTACTTATCAAATCACGGTAAATCATTAAGGAAATCATGGCTTAATGTAATATGTAATGTAATGTAATGTAATAAAACTCAGTCAATGTGTTTGTTTCCAGTTAAAAATACCTGTGTAGCATAATTTAATCATAGTTCTGCAAGTGACAGAAAAAAGTACAAAACAAAACAAAATAAATCCCACAATGGAGAACAGGGCTCATATCCTTACCAAATTTAGACAAGTTGAAGAGTCTTTTAAGATCTGAATCTTACTATGTCAGAATCATTTCAATTGCAGCTACGTACACATGAAGGGAGGTCAGGAATTTACCTGATGATAATTTCGGCAGTAGGGACTGGGTTTCAAGTCACATGGGTTTCCTTCTTTAACAGTTTGTGCAATCTCAATACCATGTAGGACTATTGCAATCAATCCAGCTACACAAAATATCAAGTTGGCAAAGAAAGCAGATTTCACCTACATCAATATATTAGATAAATGTTAGTTGTTATACATCTTGCGTAACTCTTAGAAGCATCTGTCTATATAGTACTAAAATTCTTGTTGTTGTGACCTTTAACCAGGCAAAATGGTGCATCATAGGGCAACAATTTTTGAATGGGTTAACTTACAGAATGAATCCAAAATATAGGACTCGTGACTCCCGAATGAAATTTGAGAATGTTGTGGCTGCTTCAGTGCTACTGGCTGCTGCTGTACTGATGGGCTGCTGCTCCAGTCACATGATCTTCATTTTCAATATTCTGTGACAGTTTCCCAGCCAGACTTGCAATCCTTTGCTCCCTTCCCCTCCCCTGGAAGCAGCCATTTATCTGTCTGCTGGTATGGGAAAGGGGAAGGAACTGTTGTGATTCCTCGTCAGTCAGTGGACCCGGCAGCTGAATCAGAAGAATCAGAGGAGGAGGAGGAGGGGCCTGGAGTGACATCAGAGTCAGAGGAAGGCTCTGAGGAGCTTCCAGACTTACAGTCTGACGAAGAGCCTGGCCCCTCTACCCGCGCTCAGGCTGAGACACAGCTGTGCTGGGAGGCTGAGTTGGACAGTGATGACTCACAGCTGGAAGATATCCAGGATGCACGTAAACGCCGGCAAGAAAAGAGAGTCGGACAGAGGAATGCAATGGGGCGGCTCCAAAGGCAAAGGAGAAGGCTGCATAATAAAAGGGAAGGTGTGGGAGGTGCTGGTTGCTGAAGGCAACCGTTTGTGTTAAGGAATCAAGTTTCAGTGAACTATGTTTTGTTTGCCTTGGACATTTACTCAGGTCTGTAAATAATAAAAGGGGATTGTTTTTTTCCTGTGGTTCCAGCCTGCTTATTGGAAGAGGGGTTTCTCCTTGTGAGCTTAACAAGGACTCACATAGGCTGGGATAGAACAGGAACAAGGAGGAAGACCCCCACACACACCTTTCCCTTCCCACCCACTTGCATTTCTCCTGACCTGAGCTGCCCCAACATCTTCCATAACCCACGCCACCCCTTTCCCTCCCACACCTGGTATCTGGCTATTTTTCTCCTGCATATTGCCTCTCCTTGCCTCTTAAAAGCTAAAATAGTGAAATGATAGCATGTCAGTAATTCTGCAACCTGGTTTCTACTAATAGGAAGAAATTATACCATCCATAATCTCATTGGAGCATTCATAATTTAATCCCTATCCCAGAGACCTGGATCAACCCAAACAGCAGCTGATTAGTGGGCTGCAAGGGTGCATGGGAGCAGCATGGTGAAGTAGCTCTCTCTCTACTATTTCACAGCCCAATTCTCCTCAATGCTTGTTAGCATCAGAAAGGATGCCAATGATCAGCGGATATCAACTAACAGACTCCTTCTGAATGCATCCATGCGAAGCATTTGTGAGCAAGTTTTAAAAGCTGGCTAACCATTTGTCAAAAATTTCCTCCTCCTCCTCCTCCTCCTCCTCCTCCTCCGTGTCATCCCACCTTCAAGAGAGTGATTTGGTGAGAGCAAAATCCACCAATTTGTCATAGATAAAGAGAGCAGAATTTGCTAGTTTTGTATCTCTGCAGGATGAAGTTTTGGGGATAGCAAATTTTATACCAGCATAATTTTCTGCCAGTTCAAGAATTGATGGAAAATACTTTTAATTTGGCCATGAGAAATGGCTCTGCACCTGCCTATAAACTTCAAATTACACTACCTATAATTTCTTTTATTATCTATTGTGAGCACTTTTGTCTTGCTTCCATGATGTAAATCTCCTTCTCTTTTTCCTATACATTACTATAATTCAGCAATTTTTTGTTCAAGTACTGAAATTTACCTTGGCCACCATTCTAGGAAAAACAAAGCCAGACTGATAAATCTGGGGATATACTTACTAGTTGAACAGATTGTCTTTTCTCAACTTCTACCAACAAAGACCCAGTGATCAAGAGCTACAGAAGCAAAGAAAAACAAATAGCAGGTATGAGGGCGAGCCTATTTTACATTGTAGAACCAGTGCTCCTAGAATCAAACTAAACATTTATTAATTAAATTTACATCCTTCTTCCTTATTCAAGCACTAAGTGTTGAAGGCAACTAAAAGATGAGAAAAAGCCTATTCCAGTAGGAGTAGGTTAAGGCATGCCAGTTGAATTTGCTCAGAAACTTAATAGGCTCAGAAACTTAAAAAGTCCTCTATGTGAAAGAAAGTATCCCTTAACCTGATGTCTTTGGCTTGCATTGGATTTTAACTTCACTATTTTCTAACCAACACTGATATTATGAGAACTGAATTCAAAGATATCTGGAAAGCACCAAGTTGGGGGGAAAAAGGTGCCAGGAAAAGTTTGTGCTGAACAAACATATTGTCTACTTGGGAGTGGGGTTTTTTTTGCTAGATCTTTCCCCGATTCTGAAACTATACAGAACCCTACAGAAGCTTCTATAGACTGAAGATGGATAAACCTCTTGAAAAGTTTGCTTACCAGGATTCCAATCCAGAAGTAAGTGCCACTTTGCACAGTGATGCTGAAGCTTTTTTGAGCTGCTGTCAGGGCAATGCCAAAGCTCACATGGGTAACCCCAAAAGCAATCTGCATGATCTGAAGGAAAAAAGAAAGAGGGTGCAAGTGATATATTTAGATATCTAAAGCATTAACATCACCATTTAATAGACCCAAGGTGTATTTTGTACTATGCGATCCCGAATATGTCAAAAGTTTTTATTAGAAATATCCTACAAAATCAAGTTTTTCCTCTATTAGAAAGAGTATTTTGGATAAGACAGCAATATTAAAGGGGAGTGGGGGGAGAGGAAAATCAACTCGGAATTATAAATAAAATCACTACCATCATTTCAACTAAATGGTGAATGATTAACTCCTTAAATATGTTCTTGGGATTTCAGCACAGATTCAAGATGATTTGCAGGGGCTGTAGCTGGAGAGAGACCATCCAGTGCTCTCCTTGTGCTGCCCCCTCCTCCTTTGGCTTTCCTTTTCTTTTTTAAATACAATCCTCACTTTTTAAAAAAGAAATATAGAGTGGACTGAGCATTGGTTAAGGAAAAATCAAGCCATTAAGAGGGATCTTGCAATACTAAATTTTTTAGGGATGCCATGCTAAAAAGTAGGAGTTTGTCTTCAAGGCTGTTCAAAACCAAAAAAAAATTCTAGGTTTGTGAGGAGTCCAAGGTTATTCTTCTATACTGTATCTGGTTACCAACAATCCCAATAGAAGTAATACAGTAGCAAAACTATCTGCTAAAAGCATATTAACACAAAAATAGCTGTAATGTCTTTGGAGTACGAGCTTCTTATTTAGAGATTAGGCAAAAAATGTAGATGGTAGCAGTCCAGGTAATAAGTTCTACTACAATAGAACTCAGGAATGGAGAGAGGAAGGATTAAACCATGCTCTCCCTCTACATAAGGAACTAAAATTTAGTGTACCTTTCAGACACTAGCATAATTATTTAAAAATGAAAAGAGTCTGTGATTCTACTTATAATTCCATTTGTTAAAAAGTCTTATTTGAACGGCGTTGAGGATCTGAGTTGTCTCACACAGAGAAATGTGGAGGCCTTCACAGAATTTGGGCTTAGTTAGACAAATCTAGAGGGCCTTACCCCAATGACATTGAGCAGAGTATTCTTGATCTTTTTGTTATGGGTTAGTACAAACTGAGATGCCCCGGAAGCAGAGTCAACCACTCTGACTGTAGCTGCTGGTGTTGGCACAGAGTCTGTCTGTGGGACTGTTTGAGTGACGATCCTCACATTTCCATGCTGTGTCACAGTGCTGGCCATTTCTGGAGAAAACAAAATGCATAATTACCAAGAGCCAAAATGAATGTGTTCCAGTTTATAAGAATCCTGCTGAACCCATATTTAAAATGAATCTGACCAATTGAAAAAATAGTGTAATTGTTTTCCCATTATATTTGATACATCACACCACTTTCTAGCCTGGTGCCTTAACCACTAGAACAAACTGGCTCAGATTCCAATCAATTAGTATTCCAGGAAATTTTTCACAAATACTGTTAACAAAGCCTAATATCCCATCCTACCTCTGTTGGTTTGATTTCTATTTCCGAGAATTTTACACTCATTAAATACAATGTTGTTAGTTTTAGCCCATTTATCTAACCTTACCCAGATCATTTTCAGTTTTCCTCAGAGAGGGTATATTAATTTTTGTATCATTTACAAATTTGGTAAGCATTTCTGCTACCTATTTACCAAAGTCATTAACAGAGTGAAGAAGAGTGGTAGGTCCAGGACTGAGCTGGCATCCAACTTAATAAGCCACTTCAGTTTTGCCACCAAGGGTCTACCTAAACAAGAAGCACTAACTTCATTAAACCATAGTAGCAAGTTCCAAATCTGATCACAAGTTGATTAGTTTTAGGACTGATTGGCGCTTCCAATCAAAGGTTTTATTGTACAATTTCTTACTGCATTCATAGGAAACCAAAGGGTTTCCATATTTCATTATTTTCCATGTGTAACTCATCCACCTCGTTCATATAACCATGTGTATCGCTTAACAACCATGGCAAAAAAGGTTGTAAAACAGGATGTGATTCACTTTATGACATCATTTAGCAACAGAAGTTCTGATTTTAACTGCGGTCATATGTCAAGAACTACCTGTATTGAATAAGGGGCAATTTGGTGGGCTCAGACAGCAAGCTAAGCTCAAGCTAAATGATTCGCTTAATGAAATGTAGGAATCCACCCTGTATTTATGGTGTTTCCAGTCAATTATTGTGTAATTTTTTACTGCATTCATAGTAATCCAGAAGGTTTCCATATTTCATTATTTTTCATGTGTAACTGACCCACCTTATTCATGTCATCATTCAGAAGTTCTCCATCTGGAAGTTTTTTAGCTGTTAAGAGAACTACAGTGTATTTCCTGGCCCTCTTATTGATGATAAAGCAAAACAAGTTTTTAGAAAGAACATTTTCTATTTCTTCCTCTTTAGGAATTGATTTCACCATCTCCACAGACATTTCATGTTTCATTTTTGGCATTAAGGAAAAACACTCCAGTCAACCTGTTCATCATGTATGTGAGTTGCTTAATTCATGATCAAAGGCCTGGAGACTAAAACATATGAAGAACGGCTGCATGATTTGGGTTTGGCTAGTCTAAAGAAAAGATGAAACAGGGGTGACATGATAGCAGTATTCCAGTATTTGAGGGGCTGCCACAAAGAAGAGGGGGTCAAATTATTCTCCAAGGCACCAGAGGGCAGGACAAGAAACAATGGTTGGAAACTGATCAAAGAGAGAAGCAACCTGGAATTAAGGAGAAACTTCCTAACAGTGAAGACAACCAGTGGAACAGCTTGCCTTCAAAAATCGTGGGCGCTCCATCACTGGAGGTTTTTAAGAAGAGACTAGACAGTCACTTATCTAAAATTGTATAGATTCTTCTGCTTGAGCAGGGGACTGGACTAGAAGACCTCCAAGGTCCCTTCCAGCTCTAGTCTAATCTAGTCTAGTCTAGTCCAACTGAAAGGAAATGAAAATGGCAGCATATAACTGGAAATGTGGCAGAACCATAGGGTCGACCTGGAAGAGATGAAAGCAACTACATTAATGGACTTTTCAAAGCAAATAGCAAGGCCCAATCCAGATGGTTAGCCTGTATGGGGATAGAGGACCACACCAATGCTCCAAAGCGGAGTCGATCTGTACACCGGCTATTTACTTTTTAAAAGCCAATCACATCTGCGGATGGGATCTCATCTACCTTGGCTCTCCCAAAGCACAGCTACTGAGGCCAGATTTTTAATAATCAGTTTACGAACAACACTGCTGCAAAAGTTCACCTTTCAGGACAAATGGCCAAATTAATGAAATTCCAGTCTGGATACTTGTGTGCAGAACGCGGAACCCTTTCCTGTCCAACTTCGATTCCAATACCACGGGGGAAGGGGGGGGCTCTGCGCTTGCTGTCTCCTCTGAAGAAGAGGACAACTGAAATCCGTACTCTTTCTCCACTACACTGCTGCTAATAAAAATCTAATCAAGAAGATCATAACTGAATGTTAGGTCCGTGCTCTGACTTGGCTTCGCCCGCAGGAAGAAACGCGGCTCTCTGATCCCCCGCGTCGTTTCTTTGTTTCACCACGCCCGCTCCTTCCGCCCACCGAAAAACATAACGCCGGTCTAGAAGTAGCCCGGGAGACGCTCACCCGCCAGAGAGTCGCTTCTTCCCTTCTCTAAGCTTGCAGTTCTTGCTCGGCAGTTGCCGCAGGCAGAAAACTCTTTCGTTCCCCGCGTCAGCTTCCTTCTCCCGAGGCCAGGCAGCTGCGGGCGGTACCCCTTGGTGACAGCTTCGCTCGCATCGCTTTTCCGGGAAAGGAAACGGAACGGAGGCCAGCAGGGGCGGCGAAACGCCGAATCTCGGGTTTGCGCGCGCGCATTGGCATCCGAAAGCGGCTACTTTGGGGGGGGGGGGGCATTTCTCAGAATGGTTACTAATGTAGCGTCGCCAAAGATTGTGACATAGAGGAGGAGGAGGAGAACGCGAACGTCAGCTGCTCCGATCGAGAAATGACTTTATTCCTAATAAACGTTTATGTGATACTTTATGGAAATGTTGCTTTAAAAACTTTGTGTGTGTATGTATGTATGTATGTATGTATGTATGTATGTATGTATGTATGTATGTATGTATGTATGTATGTATGTATGTATCGCAGTGCTTTTTTTGTTAAAAAAAAAAGGTGCCGGAACTCACACAGGTCACACAACCCGCCTTGCTTACCCTACAAGGTTCCATCCAAAAAAGGTGCCGGAACTCCGTTCTGGGCGTTGTATGACAAAAAAAGCCCTGTATGTATGTATGTATGTATGTATGTGTGTGTGTGTGTGTGTGCGTGCGTGCGTGCGTGCATGCATGCATGCATGCATGCAACTATTTCCTAATTTCCTAATTCTTAATCGCTCTGGGCAGTGTACAATATAATTAATATCCCAGAGATGCTGTTTTAGGAGGCAACTGGACTTTCTTGTTTTTCTTTGAAGACATTTCGCTTCTCATCCAAGAAGCTTCTTCAGCTCTGACTGGATGGTGGGGAATGGAAGGATCACCACCATCCAGTCAGAGCTGAAGAAGCTTCTTGGATGAGAAAAACAAGAAAGTCCAGCTGCCTCCTGAAAAAACACCTTTGGGACAACCAGGGCCTGGAGGACTGAGAATCTTCATAGACAATATAATTAATAAAATTAACATTAAACTCTGACTTAATTTAAGATTTAAAAATTTTAAACTTACAAAAATAACATTACATTTTAAAAGGTGAGGAATTCCAAGATGGAGGATTAGCAGTTGTTAATAGGGGGGGAGGAGGAGGAGTTGTCCTGGGGTCAGCCAGCCCCATGGTTGTGTGGGCCTCTGTATCTCTCAAGCAGGGCCCTCCAGCCAAGTTTTGACCCCTTTGCGGAAGGCCAAGTGATGTCTCTAGACAGCTCCCCATCAGACCTCCAGATGTTTGAATATTATCATGCTGGGCGATGGGGTAGCTGTAGGGCGGAGAGAGGGAGACTTGCCCAAGGATTTCCCAACAAGCTGCATTGCTAAGCCAGGTTCTACCTTCTAGCTCAAAAACATTTCTTCACTTTGTAAGCTAACACAATAATGTAAGTCAGTGTTTCTCAATCTTGGCAGCTTTCAGAACGCATTTGAAAACTGCCAAAGTTGAAAAATGCTGATCTAAGCGATTCTAGGCTGCATACAATACGTTAAAACAATGAAATAAGTAGAAAACAATGACAAGCATAAACAACCGTCAATATCTGTTTATCAGGGAAGGAAACAACAAGCACCAAGGAATAAAATCCAAAATCACTGTAGCGAAAGGCCTGCTGAAAAAAAAACACAGATTTTAAAGGCTTCTCTAAACAAAAAAAGGGGCCGAAGCTATTTAGATTTTGGAGAGGATTCAATCACATAAGACTAGTAGGGGAGGGGCCCACATACAAAGAGCCCATTTCCAAGGTCCACAAGATGACATATTGTGAGGGTATGTGGAAATGGAAGATGGCGAAAGAGATGTTGCCTTGGGAAACAGCCCAAGTTCTCAGGCTGTAAAGGAGAGGTTGTAAAGGAGAGGGTGGGAGATTGTACTTTTAGACTTGCAAGATTCTGTTTCTGTAGCTTTACAATAAATTAGAAGGAGCTCATCTGATCAAATTTCCTGTCTGATCTACCTAGGGAAGCTGATACATATTAACCATAAGACCTGTGGTAAGTCTGATGTCCTAGATCAGGGGTAGGCAACCTTGGCTCTTTTATGACTTGTGGACTTCAACTCCCAGAATTCCTGGGAGTTGAAGTCCACGAGTCATAAAAGAGCCAAGGTTGCCTACCCCTGTCCTAGATCTAATCAGATGTTAGGTATCATTGAACAAGACAGTCCTGCAGAGAACTAGGCCTTGAGCTTTGAAAGGCCTTAAACATTAATCAATAATGCAGTTATTCTGTACATACATTTAATATGGATTTATTTATTTTTTATTAAAAGATTCATAGTCCCATCCTAGATATTAGCCTTCTGCAACTTGGCATTCTCCAAATGTGGCACTTCCCAGGCAAAATGGTGAAAATGTTTATTATCTGGCAACTTGAGCTACTGAGGTCTGAAAAGATCTGGAGAATGTTCTGCTAAAGAAATTTGGAATAGGCATTTATTGAGAAGTAAATCCTGCTGTTTATTTGTTTGTTTATTTGTATTCTACCTTTATTATATTTACAAATAACTTAAAGTGGTGAACATATCCAACATAACCTTCCTTCTCCTATTTTCCCCACAACAACAACCTTTGAGGTGAGTTGGGCTGAGTGACAATGACTGGCCCAAAATCACCCAGCTGGTTTTCATGGCTAAGGAAGGACTAGAACTCCCAGTCTCCCACTTTCTAGCCTGGTGCCTTAATCACAAGATCAAACTGACTCCCTAGTTGCTTGGAGAGTGCTTTCTAACAATTGTTTAGGGAAATTCCAGATACATCTTTCATTGCTCTGTTATGTAATTTCATGAGGAACTCAGATATTGCTCTCCTCCAGTGTTACAGTAAATATTGCATAAATATAATTTATGTTAGCCTAATATCCTTCCTTTCCTCTAACAGCCTAAGTGTCATGGTTCTGACAGATGAAACTCTTCAAAGAACTTCAAGGCATTGTTTACCTTAAAGAATCTTTATGAGAGAAGCATAGAGTCGGCACTAACATAATCGAAGCAAAAAACTGAATTCCCCTCTCCTGAGCACATAGTATCAAAGGACAATTCCCTCCTCCAATTAACAGTCATAAATCACATTCTCCAATTAGTTTGAAATGCAGGCTTTCCCTCCAGTTCTCCAGCCTGCCAATTCTTATCATCTCTTATTTCAATAACCTTGGTTCACACACTAGGTCCAGTATTGTTATGTCTAGCTAAAACTCTCATGCACATTCCTCCCCCCAGCATCATCTAACTCTAACTTTTAAGAGTAAAACATAAGAAGAAAGTGGTTGCATCTCCAACTGTTGTCAAAGCAAAAACATCCGATGTTAGCAGCATTGACACTAAGAGGCATTCAGTGTCACTGAAAGACAGTCCCTGTGAGGGACATTGGGTTAAAAAACAGTGAATGACCCAAAGCTCCTAATCACCGAAGGATGGTTTGCCCCGCTGCAGGGAATCTTAATAACACCATTAAAGCATTGCAAGATATTACAATATAGCAACACTAGATTGTATTGCAATACAATCCATGTAAGAGAATGTCTCAGTACACGTAAGAGCCCAGACTATGAAATGCATTTTCTTGGGCATTGCACCAGGAAGAAAATTAAGACTTTCCACTTCAGCTAAATCTTCTAAGTGGGTAGAACGATAATTTCAGCTGTTGTTTTTGTGACTTTTAATTAATTTACTTTTTATTTGGGATAGCATTAATTATATTTATTTTAAAGAAGTTATATGGCTGCCCAACTTTGAACAGCTTATAACAAACCAAAGAAAACTAACCAACCCAATTTCAATTAAAATATAATAGTGACAAATAGAAAAAAAAGAACAAGGCTGGGGGACAGAAAACTACTTGGAGGCAGAGCCTATGTCTTCCAAAATGTGGTCCTTGATACATTGAATTGTTCTTTCATTTAAATGTTTCCCATTTAAAGAAGCAATTAGTGGTAATGAGGTTTGGGAAACTTGGATCCAATAATATATTCTTGGGTGAAAGGACCTGCCAAGTTTCTCACTGCTGGTTGGTTAGGCTGGGAGTAAAGGGAGGTCGATCCCAAAGGAGTCTACTCTAGAGAGCTCCAAGCTTCCTCTTCCAACAGAGATCTGTGAGAACAGGAAGGGGAGATTAAGTGGTTGCACAAACAATGAAAGTACATGAGAAAAGGGAAGGGAAAAGATCAGCAAGTATCTATTCCTCTTTCTGGAAAGGATCCGAGCAAATTAACCAGTTAAAGCTACTGTCCAATTTACCCTCTTGTGAAGATCTTCAGGAAGACTTCTCCCTACATGACAGACTTCTTTTCCTTAATCCTGAATTTCGTTTCTTTCTCCAAATAATATAAGACTCCCTCAATACGGCACCCCCAAAATGTGATACATTAAGACTGAGTTTATACACTTTACTATGACATGGTTTACTTAAAGAAACATCCCCCCTCCCCCATTAAAAAAAGTGACCAACCATGGCTTACAAACAACTTTGGCTGCTTTCTCATCATACTGGGATGTTCTGTGTGGATTAGATCCTACTGGGAGGTATTAGAAAAGAATCACATTAAAACCAAAAACAATAAAGGTGGTCAAACTTGCGGAGGCAAAGGGGGAGCACTGCTAAAATCTGTGCTTGGCTTCCCCCTTTACCTATGCAAAGCAGCTGGTGCCTTCCCAGGCAAGCAGGAAATGACTTTTGCAAACATTCTCACTTTGCCTGTGCAAGGCCCAGTGAGCATGAGCAGAGCCACCAAGTTGGGGAACCCTGTGACAGATGCTTAAAAAGTCAATGATGAAAAAGTAGCTAGCCTATTTATTTCTTCCCTAACTCTATCGCCAATACATCAGTTTTTTGCAAAGTTTGTCAGTTATTTTATTTCTCTCCCCCTCCCCATGACTTTTTCTTCCTTTCCTAGAAACTGAGAACTATGACTCAGACCGGGCTCCAGAGGACTCTACTGGTGCCTAAGCAGAAAGTTCATATGAGTTCATATTCTTTTACTCTTGTGTTGTCACAGGCCATCTTCACAAGTGGTGGCACATCACAAAAGTAATAGTCAATGATATTACTACCATGGAAGCATAGGTGGAACATGTTACTGGTGTGTGCAATGGAACAGGACATAGAGTTTCTTGAGCATGGCAGTGTTGTGAAGGAGTGGGTTGCAAATGGTCACAAAGTGGTCTGTGGGAAGTCAGCCCCCCCAGAAAAGGAAATATTAAAAGGGCAGAAAAATATATCTCCTCAAAGGATCTTAAAGAGGCAGAAAAGCATGGCCAGTTTTCTTAATAGCTCCAAGTCTCCCTCCCCCAAGCAGAAACCAGCTCTGTAGAAATGCAGATGTAAACCATTCACAGTGAGGCCCCCAGCTAGAAGCTTAGGAAGACAAAGACACCTAAAATCTACATACCCCACCCAAACTCTAAGACAGGACATAATAGGATTAACCCACAGATGCCAAAGGGACACAGGTCAAAATACATGACACAGGAAATACAAAGCCTCAAACAGGAACAGGAAACAACTCCAAACAAAAGCCCAGAAGGTATAAAAACCCACTCCCTACATGTGCTCACTCTCTTTTTTTCCAGAGCCATCTTTCTGTCTGTCTCTCCTCTTCAATAAACTGCAACCTTCTTTCTAAAGCAATCGCCATGTTGTTTATTCCCGGCTTGGATTGAACCACGATGAAGACTTTTCCTTCAACAGGTCATAGATCATGAAGGCCAGTAGGAAGCATTCACTCCAGCCCATTCCAGCAGCAAAGAAATACAACCAGTGAGGGACATGTGGTTGTGCTTGGATACACAGTCATATAAAATCTGAGGAGTGTAGACCAAAGAATTCCAGATGTTCAGGAAGGAAAGGCTACCCACAAAGAAGTACATGGGTGTGTGCAAATGGGAATCCCAGGTTCCCAATCAATGTTAGGTTCTGGTTCTGGTTTTTGAACATTCTGTGAATTTTCTGGGATGTATGTTTTACATAAAAATAATAACATTAGGTCTTCCTTGCATTAGGTCCTCTGGAATCTATGTGTTTTGAAACCCTTTCCGAAAGCAGATTTCAGCATATAAACATCAATCAAACAAACAAATATTGTTGAGGGTCAGGTGGCATACAAGTTTAATAAATAATAATTTTGTCAACTAGGAGAAGGTCTTCCACAGTGATTTGTTATTACCCTTATTACTTGTCATTGCTATGATCCCACTTCCAATCTTTTGAAGAAAACAAATCTCTGCTAAATAGCAAAATTGCTAATAAAGCATCACACTTGCTTTTTAGGGATGATCTGAATCTTTATGGAAAACCAGAAATCAAAACCCACTCATTGACAAACATTATTAAGAGTTTTTAGCACAGATATAGCAATGGAATTTGGCTTAAAGAAATATGCTATAGTAGCAATAAACATTTAAATCAAACATTTCAAAAAAGCACTGTGAAAAGCTTTCCCTATCCCTTTCTCAGAGCTACACTTGGTCATTGTCTTGTCTCTCACATCCCAAGTTCCTTGTCATTGAAGGGATTGATTCCTGCTTCTCTGGAAGCAAAAAACCTCTGAAATGTAGATTTGATAATAAATTGAGTAATGAACATAACATAGAAAATGTGTATGTGTAACATTTTTCTAATAGAGGATACCAAATGTTTTTAGCAAAGGTCTAATTATCTATATTTTAAGCAGCATTTCCAAGCAATCCAATCAAGATGGTGTCCAACAGTAATCTAATATAGTATCTCTAAACAATTATACAATAACAGAGCCCTTAAAATAATGGTAACGGTGATACAACAATAGGAAGAAGTATTTAAGATGTAATTTAAAACTGCGAAAACAATTTAAAAGTCTGAATTAACAATAAATTGCGCCCAATCTTCTGAGGGAAAATCTCTTCCAAAAGACACCAGGACAGCAAGGCCTCTTTTTTTTCTTCATTTCAAAACGGGATATTTTGCAGAAATAAGCTGTCAAGCAGTTGTGATAGGAGCTGTTCCTTGGCTTTTGACTTTATTATCTCTACATCCAGGATGCCTTTTCGCTGGTGCAAAAGGTTGAAGGAATTCTTGAGAGCGTTAAATCCCTCCGAGAGTCTTGCATAGCTTTCTCTCTGACCATGATTTCCTCCCTTGAATCAGATTTCATTCATAGAAATTACACAAATAAATCCATGTAATTTTCTAAACAACATTCTCAGAAATGTTTTTTCATATATTATAATTCCCAAAGTATTCTCAATTTTCCTGTTTATACTGCATCTGCATACTGATTAACTCTTTCATTTAAAAATGTCTGGGATGTTCCAAGATTATTCTGGACCATCCAGAATAATGACCATCCAGGTCATTATTGCTGGGAAACCTATCCCAGCAAATCTTTTCTCATGCAAAAGTCAAGGATTCTCAGCAGAAGCACCTACAACAGTTTGATTTCTGTTTCAACAAAAAGAGCCAATAAATCAAGTTAGCTACAATTAATTTAGGTGTCCTACATTCACCACACTCTGTCAAGTATTTGTTGACAAGATAGATGCTTTGAAATTGTTACTGTTATATCATTGTCTTTTGTTTTTAAGTTATTATAAGTCCTCTCAAAAATATTGAAGACTTTGCTGTTCCAATAACAGAGATGGCACATCACCCCAAAAAATTTCAAAATTTTACTTTATTGATGCTACATGTGTTGACTGAGAGACAGAGCAAGGAGTAAAGCCAACCTTCTCTTCCTTCTTAGGTTATTTTTTGCTCTTTAACTTTTGCTCTAGGAAACCAAGGTGATGGATGTGGAAGTCTCCCCTCATTTTATCCCTGCAACAAGTACCCCAAATAGTAGGTCAGACTGATCCAAGTCACCCAAGGAGTTCCATAATGGAGAATATAGTTTTACTTAGGTTTCCCCTGTCCCTTTCACACCTATAATAATTGCATCGCGGTGCCTTGTATGTCAATATTCCCAGGAATAGAAGTGAAAGGTGCTCATCTACTGGGGAATTTTCTTTCCCATAGATTTTTTCCATTGGGAAAAAAAATCAATGATTTCATTTAAGTTGGGATTGGTCATCCATTTCTATATTCCCCAAATAGGTACAAGCAAAAAGGAAAAAGTTCCTCTGATTGCTAATATTGTTGGCTGTAAACCAGTTTAAAAATAATTCATGCAATGCAAATGCAAATTCCAGAACAAATCCATTCATTCATTTTCATAATTTGAGGCCATAGATTCTTGGATTCTTGTTGTTTATGTTTCCTTTTCCCCATAAGCATTGGGCCTCTTTCACTTGCTGGTTTCTTTCCACTTTATATGTTTAAATAGGCCCCTCACAAACAACTTCAATTAGAGTGGCTTATAAGCCTTGTAAAGTGAATGAAAGGGATGGATGGATGATGAGTAAGTAAGAAACCATATTGGGGAGAAATGGCTTAACACAACCTTGTGCTGTATCTGGTATTAAAGCGGCGGTTCAAGTACAAGTGACTTTCTTTTGCCTTTCACCAGAAGGGAAAAAGAAACTCATGGCATCTTTTTTTCCTCCCAGTGAAGCTGCTGAAAATAGCCATTGCAGCAAAGTGGAACAATTGTGCCAAGATGCACAAGAAAGCCTTGTGTCTCCCTCTTATCTTCCAGTGAAGGCCACTAGATTATAGATCTCTCTGTCTTTGCAGGGACATATGTGCATTTTTGTAGGTCAGGAGATTATCTGGATATATCCCAGAGGTGCTTTGTCAGGAGGCAACTGGACTTTCCTGTTCAAGAAAGTCCAGTTGCCTCCTGAAAAAGCACCTTTGGGACAACCATACCTGGATGACTGAGAACCTCCATAGATATCTGGATATATGTTTGTGCGTAGAGATCTATCTCAAAACTCCCCAACTTTGCTTACTCAGAATCAACCCCATCTTCTTCAGCATATCCTTCAAATGTTTAAAGTTGCTATCAGATTTCATTTTGTATCTTATATTTTCCAGGCAAATGTGTCCAGCTTTTCCCAACATTTCCTTTTAAGTGCAGTTTGGGAAACTTTCAAAGCAAAGATGCCCAGCAATAGACATGGTCTTTGTAGTGAAGTTTGGTCAAAGCAGAGTAGAACTGTGTCTACTCTGGCTATTGATTCACTTATTTATCCTGTCCTTTCATTCTGGAGCTCAAGACAACATACATAATGTTCCTCCTCTTTCTCCCTATGGACACCACTCTCTGAGATACATTGGACCTGGACAAGATGGTCCAAAGCCACTCAGTAAGGTAATATATTGCTATTGCAGAAGCCCAAGGCTTCTGATTGCTCATAAATGATGAATCTCCTATGGGTAAAACAGGCATTAAACATGGCCAAAATATTTCTAGTGCAAACTTTTCACTATAACATAAATGAATGAACTTATTTGCCACATTGCTTCCTTTTTGTGGTGTTGTGTAATTGGGAAAAGCAAGCTACTGTTTTCATCGCATCCAATTATCCAATTATTCTAAAGGAATTGTATTATTATGCAATTGTTAAACATGAAACCTTGCTGTTCTGCCATTGTTCTGCCTTTTACTTTATTTTATTTATTTATTTATTTATTTATTATTTTATTTTATTATTATTTTATTATTTATTATTTTATTTTATTATTTATTATTTTATTATTTTATTTTATTTTATTTTATTTTATTTTATTTTATTTTATTTTATTTTATTTTATTTTATTATTTTATTTAATTATTTTATTTAATTTTAATTTTAATTTTAATTTTAATTTTAATTTTATTTTATTTTATTTTATTTTATTTTATTTTATTTTATTTTATTTTATTTTATTTTATTTTATTTATTTTATTTTATTTTATTTTATTTTATTTTATTTTATTTTATTTTATTTTATTTTATTTTATTTTATTTTATTTTATTTTATTTTATATTTTATTTTATTTTATTGAAATATGGTTATTTGGACCATAAGTACTTTAGAACCCAATTTATGGAACCACAGGGCATCCTGACCATCATTCCCATTGGAATTCAATGGAATTCAACAGTTATATTTAAATAAATAATTTATTTTTTTTCCTAAAATGAAAACTCTCATTTTGACTCATGAAATCACTGAGAACAGCAGTGGGTTTAAAGTAGTTCTTTATAAATAAAAAATCCTTCTGCCCAAGAATCCACAGCAATAACCAAAAAAAATTGCAGTTCTTTTTGCCCACAATGCTGTTGCATTCAATATATTCAACCATTTTTAATCATCTATTGGTCTTTTTGATTAAACAATAAAATGTGCATGCATTTGTATTCCAATAAAAATATTCTGAAGAAAAAAGATAATCTGAACTCATAATGAATCGCTAAATAGTGAAAGATATAAAGTGATTTGATCCATTATTTAATATTAATATGTTGACTCTGTAAACCACTTAGAGAGTGCTGTAAACTCAAGCACTATGGAGAAATATATAAGTTTGGTTGTCATAAGTCTAACCTTCAAAGTCTCCTTTTATCATGTTTTTTATTAATCTTCATTAGTTTCCCACAAGAGGACCTCTTACACTTAGCATTCAAAATCTTCATATATTTTAATAGGATTTTAAAAAATCCCATTAATAATTCCAAAATCTTATTTCCAATTCAGCTGGCCCTTGGCTTTATAACTTTCCAAAATCAAAGTTCTAATCACCCTTTTGCTATTTATTAAAAAAAGTCCTTAAACTTGTATTTAAACGTCTTTCACTAAGGATTGAAGGAAACTCACTTGATGTTTTCAGAATTCCTGATTCAAAGGTCCCTAATAGCTGAAAAACAATTACTGAAAGTGATTAGAAAAGGAGGTATCCAGTGTCTTTTAGAAAGTGCCAACCGTGGTTTGAGCATTTCCTTGAGTTCTAAACTTGCCAGAGGCCACTGTTTTGCAGTCTCCTCATAAGGAGAAACTGTATAAAGTACTTGGGGCCTGACATCTTTTCCTTGTGTGGAGAGGAATACAAAGAGCTCTTCATTCCGTCATGGCAAAGCTGTCTTCAGTTCGCTATTACTTACCTGAAAGTCAAACTTTTTCTCCAGCTTATTATTGTCCAATGATTTCATTCTGATTATGCCTATTCTGTAGTAATCTCTCTGGTCTACTGCCTCTCTCCACCATAAGGAGGGAGGGAGGCTTACAGAAACTAGAGCCTAATTTCTGCAACTACAAACTAATTTCAATAAAGAGTATATCACCGTCATTCATTTGTGTGCTACAAATCTCCCCCAGACTTTCTTGAAGGCTGCCTTCACATCTTTGTTGCGTAAGCTGTAAATTAAAGGGTTGACCAGAGGGTTGACTACCGTATAGAACAATGCATTTGCCTTGTCTGAATTTGGTGTGTGTTGAGAGTGGGGTCTGCAGTACATAATTAGAATGGAACCATAGAAGAGGGTGACTGAAACCAAGTGAGCAGAGCAAGTGAAGAAGGCTTTGCGTCTCCCTGCAGCTGAACGGATGCGGACTATGGCTGCCCCAATACCAATATAGGAGCTCAGAATCACAACTGTGGTTGCTAACATATTACTACCAATAAGAGCAGCCAGAATGAGTTCATATACTTGTGTGTCATCGCAGGCCATCTTCACAAGTGGCATCACATCACAAAAGTAGTGGTTGATGACATTTTTCCCACAGAAACGTAACCGAAAGGTGTTACCAGCATGTGCAATGGCATTGGCAAAACCAGCTACATAGGAACCTACCACCAGCTGGACACAGAGTTTCTTGGGCATGGCAGTAGCATAAAGGAGTGGGTTGCAGATGGCCACAAAACGATCATAGGCCATGAAGGCCAGTAAGAAGCATTCACTATAAGTCAATCCAGCAGAGAAGAAGAACTGGGCTGTGCAACCAGCAAGGGACATGTTGTTCATGGACACACAGTCAGACAAGATCCGAGGAGTGTAGACCGAGGAGTACCAGATATCCAGGAAGGAAAGGTTGCCCACAAAGAAGTACATGGGTGTGTGCAAGCAGGAGTCCAGGTAGATCAGGGCCATGAGGCCCATATTCCCAATCAATGTGAGGATGTAGGAGACCAAGAACAGCACAAAGAAGATTATGCGTAGAAATGGGTCTGTTGTAAACCCAACCAGGACAAAATCAGTAACCAATGTCTGATTGCTTTTCATTTCCATTGTTTTCATAAGCATAACCTGTTTACAGAGGAAAGAAAACTAAAAATTTGGCAGATGTCAATCCAGGAATAGAGAATTCATTCAAAGCCTTTGAAGGATGTTTTGAACCCCCAACAGCTTTGGTACAATTTTGCCAATGTAGCTCCATACTGATTTTGCTTCTGCTTTTTTAATGTTCTATAACCATTTACAGGATGCAGGTCAGAATCATATGCACTCTGTGAGCTTTTCCAACTCTTTCTGAATGTAGATCTCAGCATACATGAGTATTTGAGTGATGTTATTGGCTGTCTGATCTTTAGGAGGGTTGGGGATTTTGGTTGGAATTTTGAGGAAGACGAATCTAAGAGATACATCATAGGATAGATATTGTGTAGCCACTTTTACATATTTGCCAAGATAACTACTTAGACTTGCTCATGTAAACACGAAGAGTCAACCTGGACTTAAAGGAAACATTGGCTTTTCCAACTGGACACAGGGAAATGGGGGCATATATTCCACATGGATTCCTTCTCCTAAGGGGATATAAAAAAGGTTGGGCAATGATTTCCCATATTGAAGTTGTGTCTGGATTATTTAAAGGAGAATAGTATACTATAGGAATTTCCTTAGTGGACCCAAGACATTTCAGTCGGCTGATTTGGAGATTGTTACATTGTGATATGATTAACTGAAGAGGCCCATTCAGGTCTTTGGGGCTACATTGCCATCTACTCAAATAGCAGTATTGACAGGGAGCATTTCTCTTCTGCTGGGCGTTCATCTACAGCCAAGAGTTGGTCTTACAGTCTGTGAGGTGATAAATTAGGTTTCATATATACTACATATAAAATAAACGCCATGGTTTTACCAAGGCTCAGAAGAGAGAGAATGTAGAGCTGAATGTCTGCCCAGAATTAGACTCCTGCTCCTAACAAGACCAACAAAATCATAGGTATGCAGAAAATAAAGGTAACTTTGCAACTACAAGGTTTTTGGAAGAGAATGTTTTAAATTAAAAAATCACTTTTAAATCTATGCAGCCCAGATCTTTTTTAATAATCTATTTGCTATGGGCACATATAGGAAAAAGAAAGAAACGAACAAGAGATTAAAACGATCCAACATCTACCATCCCAAATTAAAATAAACAAAAGCATCCTGGCAACTTTTATTGGGCTGAGATGGAGAAGTCTTTTGATCACTCAGCAGAAGAAACAACAAAGCCTAGTGATACTCTTACAGCAATGCAGATCAGGTGAGGGGTGGGCTTCATAGTTAAGAGAGCAGGTGTAATGCTGTTTAAAATCTGGGCTCCAGACAGAATGAGGCCATTGTATTGTAATGGGGGAAGAGTACACGTAGTAGAGCTACATGCTGTTAACATGAATTGCAAATGAAGATAGGTCATGCATAAATACCTGAGAATCTGAAATTTTGCACGTGAAATTTTGAACCTGTGGATTTTACAATACTTTAGTGGATGGATTTTCAATCTGTAAAAATCAAAGAAGGGAAAACGAGGTATAATATTTGATATCAGTATCTCAGAAAGCAGGTTTAGAAAGGACTTTATTCTGGAATAATTCAAATCTAGTTGAAACATTTTAAATGTTGCAAACACAAGTCAATACTATGTACTCTGTCAATTGACCATCAGAGGAAACATTTCTTCATAATTGTCAAGGAATTGCTGCATCCATTGTGTAAATTTTAAATTTTTTTAGAAAATCTGCATCTTGCTAAATTAACCTGTATGGATCATCATGCTAACTGAGAATTCTTACTTTCTTTAATTTATCTGTTGTTAATGTCTTTTCAATCTGGAAAGAATTGGTCTTCCTCCCCATACTTTGGTCCCTTCCCCATACCAAAGATGCTAGGTTACATATGAATAGTTTTTCACTCAACACAATTGACTGGAGAGCAATTCCTCCAAAGCAGAATTATTTCAAAATTGCAGGAAGAGAAAGCTTAGGCTGGCTGATAATTCTGGAGCTGTAAATCTAAAACATATAGCAGAAACCAAATAGGGAATGAAAGAGTTAATGGATTTCAAGAAAGCAGAGTGATATTAGGGGGTCATGATTAATACTTGCACTGTAGTAATGACTGTTTCTCTATTGTGCTACTGAAATTCACTGCTTTATTCTGTGACACCTACAGTGTTGTCTTTTACAGCTTCCTTGCTTAATGCATTCAGATTCCCTAGTTAGCCTGAGCTACCCCATGCCTAAAGCTCTGTAATCCCTAAAATATTCTGATCTCCAAATTATCTCATATGATGCAACTCTTTATCGAAACACTCTCCAATTTTCTAGACCTTTGAAATCCTCCTTCAGAAAATTAGTCCATTTAAACATTTCTTGTATCTTCTCTAAAGCCCCTCTGTGAGGAAGATGGGCAAGTAAGAAGTTTGATAAATAAATGAATGAATAAAATATTTTTCCCAGCCATACAATCACCTAGCTTTCCAGAGCACTGATGATACCTCAGTTTCATTATTCTTCACTGCTCTTTGTCTAGAAACTTTCATAAAACTAAGTTTCCACCAACTTAAGTTCAGCTGTTCTCTTGGAGGTACATCTTCTCTGACCAGATTTCACCAGAATAACCAGGCACACACCAAGGAGAAATCCAAACAAAATTATTTTTCAAGTTTGGGAAAAAGAAAAGAGCAAAAAGATTTTCTCGCTTTTTAATGAGAATCCCAAATTGGCTGCCTGAAGTTACCGCCACTCAAGCTGTCCTTGAAAAGGCATCATTTAAGTACAAGCAACAAACAAAGGAGGGGGGGGGCAGTACTGTGTAACCTGCATGCATCTTTGAAGACCTTTTCTGTATCCGAAAGAGCATTTGCACTTGTCTTCCTGGTGTCACTGAGTGACCTCATTTCCAGCCAGTGGAGCTTCAGGAAAGTTCTGCCTTCTTTCCCCACGTTTCTTTCAGCCAAGATTCTTCCTCAGACTCATCTCAACAGGGGGTTGTCATCTTCTGCTTAGATCCAGATTAGCGTCCTTTTTCTTCAAAGGTGTGAGCATCTCTCTTCCCACTTCATAGAAGTCAGCTGTTTAGGTAATTAACTGTTTTAAAGATGTGCTGTGAAAAGCTTTCTCTCTCCTTTCTCACAGCTCTACCTGGACTTTGTCTTTCAAATCCTGTTTTAAGGCTCATGTCAGAGGCAGATTTGACACCTACCTGCTGTTTCAGAAAGTGTGAAGAAATTGAAGGGTCACCATGCATGATGCAGGGACCTGCTTCTGGGCTGAATCAGAAGTCAGAAAAGTGATCCGCCTTTAAACATCTTAGAATTAATTAGTTAAGTTCTGGCTGGGGAAATCAGAATCTTAGTGGGAATCTCCCTAAATTAACCCTGGAGATGCCAAACTTACCTGAATGAAGCAGAGCAAAGTCTTCCCACTTAGTCTGATTGGACAGACTAACACATCAGCCTATATGGGAGCCTTGTGTTTTCCTAAATAAGGTGAGCACAATATTCCTTCAAATTAAGTAGCATCAATTCCCTGTGGAAGTACTTAGACTGAGTCTTTCCTCTGATGATCTGAATGTGGAACATTATTATCATGCCAAAAGTTTTTTCTTAACTCTCCCAAAGGGAGTCTCATCTAAGAAAAGAATAGGGAAAAACCACCATTCCCTACCTGCGATCTTCAAGTAAACAATCATCTTCCACATTAGATGTTCAGTCATTTTATTTGCTTATTTATTTCGTATCCCACGTTATATCACTTGTCTCAGGGCCTTTTCTGAAGAAACAGTAGTTGTTTATGCTTGACAATGGTCAGCCTTTTTATTATTATTATTATAATTTAATTATTTATTTAAATAGGTTTTAGAGAAAAACATAAAAAGGAAAAGGAAAGACAATAACAAAGACAACAATAATAAACTGAAGAGAGAAAAAAAAGGATTACTAAAAAAGCTTCTAGCTAGATTGAATGATTAACCTGACCTGAATCCTAATTCTAAGTCTATGCAGATTCAAGTCAAAACTAACTAAAGTGAATAATTATGGCTTCATCCTATTTTGGAAGTAAACTCCAATTTCTGAATTATGAAATAAAGAAAAGCCTAAAGATCTATTAAATATTGTGGATTTTAAAAAATTGGTGCTTACACCTCTTACTTAAAAATATTTTATTTTTATGGAGCTTTTAAAATGAGTCCCTTGAATACAACCAACCCTCCCACCTTTTCAACTTCTTATGTTTCTAAAAGTTAAAGACACATAGTTTGGCAAATTCTTTCTAGGAAACACACAAACATACACACAGCTTTGCAAAGTTGAATCGAAAAATATGGATGTTCACCCACACAAACATTTTGAAGCAGTCCCTGTATCAGATTTTATTTCCCCACTAGCAAGCCATGGTTTGACATAATTTAACCAATGCTCCTCCAACCCAAGAGCAAAGAATGCTCCTCCTTATCCACATGTCTAGACATGTCAGGATCATGATTCAGGGCATGGGCTGATATCTGTCACATGACAGCAGTAAGGACAGCCAATAAGTCTGTCACATGACAGCCAGTAAGAGTAGGGATCTACTCTAGTCAGTGTTTGGGCATTGACTGCATGTGATTTCAGTTGTGAATCAAACTCTGTTTTCTATTGGGAGACATACAGTGATTTAAGTGATCATGAGTTCCTGAACCATCATCACTGTATGTCTCCTTGGAAGCTTCTTATGGAGCATATTGATGTGTTGTGGGATGATGACTTACCTCCTTCAGGCTGTCCTTCCCATCTTCCCTCTGCCATTTTGTCTGGCACTGCAGGAAAAACAGATGCCTGGTTTCCACTGAGGCATCTTCTTGTCATGTCTGCCAGGTGTTTGGTGAAACCTTTATTGTATGAAGTGGGTTCCTTGCAAACTCAGTTCTTACTCTTTTCAAAGAGGGAGAGATCAGGAGTTAAAGAAATAGGACTAGTGCTCTCCTGATGAAGCTGTCATGGAAATGTGCATGCTTACGATATGTGTGTCTCTCGCTTGGTCTCTGGGAGATGGAGGTGCTGCCTGTGGTTTTGTCTCCCTTTCAAGATTCTTCTTGGGGCTTTACTGTTGAAGGTCTCAAGGAAGGAGGAAGGGTGCATTGAAAAGGGAGAAATAGCTCTTTTCTGCTTCAGCCAATGCAAAGAGTGCAAGAGTTCAGTCGACAATAGACTGAATGACAGGTTATTTGCACAGAGCACACATTTGCTCTATCCTGTCACTCTGGTAAATTAAAAGGTGGCTAATCTTTGATCCCAACTACCTGTCTTCAGTTAGGCAGTCCCACTCCACCCTTAGGTAAAGAAAATAATTGCTGATTTTTTTCTCTTCCTAATGGACGATCCTTGGTAGGGGAGGAAGTGAAGCTGAAGGAAGACACCAATTGTTGCCTTTAAATTATCCCATGTGAAACCAGTAAAGACTGTCCAGCCAGATAGATCAGGCAAGATAGGACTTGGTTTTGTGGCAATGTGATTAAGGATGTATACTTTTTAAAATAATCACATGGAGGAACATGTATATGAATGTGACTATGAGGTGGGCCCTAAGGTAATTTCCAAATAGTGGGTAGAGTTTGGGAGACAATTAAGCACACCTTTAATCCATAAGTGTCCATTCTCCCCAGCACTCAACTTTCTCTCTTTTTTAAAATAATAATTTCATTAAAAATTATACTTACAATTTTCAAATAACATTTGAACAAGTTCATTTATTATCATTTTCTCTTTATTTCCACTCAGAAATTCCTTTATAAATTTAACACAGAAATAACAACATCTATATTTTAACCTTAATCAAATAAGACAATTTTGTAATCCTTTCCTTTTAAAACCTTAGCTTATCACTTTCTCTGAAAATTCAGCAACAAAAAAATCTGTTCTTTCCATATCTTATCTATAAACAAATCTTTAAAGCCTCGTAAATCAGTGCTGACTGAGAAAAACCTACTAAGAGTTACTAGAAAGAGCATCACATATGTATTAATAAGGTTTGATTTATAATTTATATTCCTTCTTTTTGTTTTTACAAATCTTGATATTTTTTCCTTTTAAAAAGTGTCCTCAAAGCTTATTTCTTTTAATTTTCTCTCAGGAACTCTTTGTGAGTATAACATATCTCTTTTGTAAGTTGTCCAAGTCACTCTCCTGATTTATTATTTGTCTGTTGCTTTTAGTGATTAAGCCATCACCTGGTTTCATATGTAAATACAGTGTAATATCTTTTTCCATATCATTCTTCTATTTTGTCATTTTAATATCTATATCCCAAACAGTCTCATTCTCATTTGTATCCTCTTCTCTTTAAAATTATTTTATTGTAGCATACAATCTTAAAATAAATTTCTGAGTGCATTATTACCAAATATCCTTGGTTTTTTTTAAAAGTTAATATATTTTTCTCCCTCCTGCATTAGGAAAACTTTTCTCCTTTAATTATAATATTTAGTTATTTCTAGTTGCACTTAGTGTTCAACCTTTAAAGTCTCCTTTTATCATGGGTTTTAATCTGCAACACTTTCCCACAAGGTTTCTTACACTTAAGATCCAAAATCTTCATATATGTTAAAAGGATTTAAGAAACTCACAGGAAGGATTGTTCTAATTAATTTCAAATTCTTATTTCCAATTCATCTGACCCCATAGTCCATTTATAACTTTCCAAAAGCAAATTTCTAATCGCCCTTTTACTGTTTTTTTTAAAACAAATCCTTAAATTTACATTTAAAATTTCTTTCAAGTATTGAAGGAAACTCACCTGATGTTTTCAGACTCGTCAAGCCATAGATCCCTAATAGCTAAAAAGCAGTTAACAACCAATTTCTGAAAGTGATTAGAGAAGGATATATGTGAACCTGGGCATTCTTTTAAAGGTGCCAAGCATGGTTTGAGCAACATGTTATAGTATTATCTCCCAGAACTTTAAACCTTCCAGAATGCTGGCTCCTTGCAAGGAACAACTGTATACTGTATAGTAGAGCATTTGTAGGTGATTTGAAGTTTTTTTCTTGTCCAGAAAGAAATTACAAAGAGCCAGTCTATTCATCAGCACTTCATTCTGTCGCAGCAGAGATGTCTTCAGTTTGCCAATTCTTACCTCGAAATCAAACTTTATCTTCAGCTTCTCATTGTCCAATGATTTCATTCTGATCATGCTGAGTCTGTTTCATTCTGTTCCTGTCTCTGTGTAGGATGTTGTAAAATAGGAAGAGAAATGGGAAGATGTGTATATTGGAAACAGTTACTCACAATGACAAGTAAGTGTGGAAAAATATTTGAGGATTGAAGATGGTGGTTAATTCTTGCAGTAATCTCTCTGGTCTGCTGTCTTGCTTCACCATCTTTTATGAAGGAAGGAAGGGAGGGAGGGAGGGAGGGAAGGAGAGAGGGAAGGGAGGGAGGGAGGGAAAGAGGGAAGGAAGGAAGGAAGACAGTGTAGATGGGGGCTTAATTTGAAGAAATACAGTATTAATGACATTCATTTAGATGCTATGAATCTCCCCCAGATTTTCTTGAAGGCTGCCTTCACATCTTTGTTGCGTAAGCTGTAAATTAAAGGATTGACCAGAGGGTTGACTACTGTATAGAACAATGCATTTGCCTTGTCTGAATTTGGAGTGTGTTGAGAGTGGGGTCTGCAGTACATAATTAGAATGGAACCATAGAAGAGGGTGACTGAAACCAAGTGAGCAGAGCAAGTGAAGAAGGCTTTGCGTCTCCCTGCAGCCGAGCGGATGCGGACTATGGTTGCCCCAATACCAATATAGGAGCTCAGGATCACAACTGTGGTTGCTAACATATTACTACCAATAAGAGCAGCCAGAATGAGTTCATATACTTGTGTGTCATCACAGGCCATCTTCACAAGTGGCACCACATCACAAAAGTAGTGGTTGATGACATTTTTCCCACAGAAGCGTAACCGAAAGGTGTTAGCAGTGTGGGCAATGGCATTGGCAAAACCAGCTACGTAGGAACCTACCACCAGCTGGACACAGAGTTTCTTGGGCATGGCAGTAACATAAAGGAGTGGGTTGCAGATGGCCACAAAACGATCATAGGCCATGAAGGCCAGTAAGAAGCATTCACTATAGGCCAAGCCAGCAGAGAAGAAGAACTGGGCTGTGCAACCAGCAAGGGACATGTGATTGTTCTTGGACACACAGTCAAACAAGATCCGAGGAGTGTAGACCGAGGAGTACCAGATATCCAGGAAGGAAAGGCTGCCCACAAAGAAGTACATGGGTGTGTGCAAGTGGGAGTCTAGATAGATCAGGGTCATGAGGCCCAGGTTCCCAATCAATGTTAGTGTGTAGAAGACCAAGAAGAGCACAAAGAAGATTATGCGTAGAAATGGGTCTGTTGTAAACCCAACCAGGACAAAATCAGTAACCAATGTCTGATTGCCTTCCACTTCTGTCATTTTTATAAGCATAACCTGCATAGAAAGGAAAGCAAAGTAAGAATTCTACTGTTCTCAGCCTAGGAATAGAGAATTCATTTCAGTCTTTTGAAAGATTTGTTGAACTCCCAAGACCTTTGGTACAATTTTGTCAATGATGCCCCAAACTTATTTTGCTTCCACTTTTTAAATGTTCTATACACATTTATAGGATGCTGGTTAGAATTAATTATATCCAATGTTGTAAATGATGCCCCAAACTGATTTTGGCAGCTGTTTCTAAATATACCTCTTAGCATACGGAAGTACTTAATTGATATTATTGGTTGTCAAACCTGTAGGATAGTTGGGGATTAGTAGAATTTGGAGGAAGACAATGAGGAAGATTAGTCTGTGAAGTTGGAGACATCACCTAGGACAAGTTATATCTAGCCACTTCTACATATTTGCCCAGATAATTAACCTTTTTTTGTTATCGGACCACATAGAAAAAAAGAATGAGAGATTAAAGTGATCCAATGTCTAGCATTCCAAATTAAAATTAAGAAAATTATCCTAGTACTTTAAAATGGAGAAGGTGTCTTGATCACTTGGCAAAAGAAATAAAAAATGCAGATCTGGTGAGGTGTGGACTTCATGTTTGGGGGAGAATGTGTAATGCCATTTAAAGTCTCAGCTCCAGACAGGATGAGGCTACTGTATTGTAATGGGGGAAGAGTACATTTAGTCGGGCCTTCTGCTGCTAACATGAACTGCAAGTGGGGAAAAAAGGTCATGCATAAATACCTGAGAATCTGAAGGCCCAGTTTTGCAACTTTTGATTTTACAATAAAGCATGAATTTTCAGTCTGTAAAAATCAAAGGGAAAATGATGCATACTATTTGATATCAGCATCTCACAAAGCAGGTTTAGAGGGGATTTTATTCTGGAATGATTCAAATTTAGTCCAAATATTTTAAATCTTGCAAAAACAACTGAATACTATGACCTCTGGAACTGACCACCACAGGAAAAAAATCTAATAATTGTCAAGGAAATTGATGTATCTGTTGTGCAAATTTTTAAACAGACAAGCATATCTTTTTAGAAAGTCTGCATTTTCCTAAATAAACCAGCACCAATCATTATATATATTTATATATATATAAACCCCCCCAATCATCTCAAGGCATACCTGATCCCTCCCTATATTCTTTTTCCGATAATCTTGTCAGGTGCGACAGACCAAGAGAAAGCGATGGAATGAAAATCAGTGAACTTCATATTTGAGCACCATCTGAACATGGGTCTTTGCATTCATAGCAATGACATACCACCCGCCAGTCTACTACATGCCAGTTATGGACAAATGGAAATCTCAGATTGGTATGATGAATATTGTCCCACTCATGTTCTACATTAAGAGAAGAGGGTCTCTGCCATACAGTATGTCCATAATTAGCTCATCTGGGGGCCCTGCATTCACAAAACTGGCAACTGACATCAAATTAGTTTGTGAAGATGCTCCCAGTCCCCATTCCCAGCCTTTCATTTTGGCTCATGACTCTCCTCACCTTAATGTGCTTTGGCAGCATTAGTAGTGGATTCCATAGTTTCACCCTTAATATTCTGTCATCAAACTTCAAATACTTCACCCAAGCATTCTTAACTTGGTTTTCTCTTCCCCGATATACTGAAAACAGTTCTCATAATGCTCATCCAGAATGGTCACTGCATGACCAAAGTGCCTGAAAGTGCAACACATCTGGGAAGGCAGCTGGCTAGAGAAAGCAGACTTCACCAATGGCTTCCTCTGCGGTGGTGAAGGCTAAAATGTATCCAGATATCCAAACCATCTTCTGGATTGTCCTTTGTTTCCTGTCACTATCAACCTGTTTCTTTCACATCACTTGCATAAATACACCATTATGCAATCTGGAGCTGTTACATGCTGGGGATACTTGTTCAATAAATCTGAGATTTGCACTTTCATTTTTCTTATTGACATTAATTCTAATTTTGCTGACAACCAGGACTGATCTTTCAGGTTTTCAAAGATTTCCTTAAATGAAGGATAGGGTACATGGAACAGTTGAAAGTCCAACATTATGCAATTCCTTAGGCATAGGCCCTGTAATGAATCCAGTATGAATTACTTCCAAACATGTTGATGTAGGACACCCTATAAGAAAATGTTTGGTACCAAAGATGCTAGGTCACATATGAATTGTTTTGCATTCAACACAATCAACTGGAGAGCAATTCCTCCAAAGCAGGATTATTTCAAAATTGCAGAGAGGGAAATCTTAGACTGGTAGACAGTTCTGGAGCTTCCGATATAGTACACATAGCAGAAACCAAACAGGGAAAGAAAGAGTTAATGGATTTCAAGAAAGCAGAGTGATACTATTCTGTGACATCTACTGTGTCCTGTCTTTTACAGCTTCCCTGCTTAATGCATTTAGATTCCCTAGTTAGCCTCAGCCATCTCATGCCTAAATCTCTAGCTTTCCTGTAATCCCTAAAATATTCCGATCTCCCAATTATCTCATATGATGTTACTCTTTATTGAAAAACTCTTCAGCCTTCTAGACCCTTGAAATCCTCCTTCAGAAAATTAAACCATTCAAATATTTCTTGTATCTCCTCTAAAAGTTTCTCAGCCTTGCAATCACCTAGCTTTCCAGAGCACAGAATCAGATACTCAGTTTCCCTCTTTTGCACTACTCTTTGTTTACAAAATTTCATAAAAATAGATTTCTACCAACTTCCATTAAATTGTTCTATTGTTCGTATTATATAATTTAAGTACAGCTTCCCTGTCAAGATTGCATCAGAATAACCAGTCACATCCAGGTCGAAAAGCCAAACAAGATATTTCTCAAATTTGGGAAAAAGAAAGAAGCAGAAAGATTTTTTAATGAGAGTCCCATACTGCCTGCCTGAAGTTGGTTGCTCCACTCTGCCATTCAAGCTGTCCTCAAAAAGGCATCCCTTAAGTACAAGCAAAGTACAAGAAAAAAGCACAAAAATTTTTTTTGTTTTCAGGAGAGTCCCAAATTGGCAGGGTGAAGTTGACTGTTCCTCTGATTGCCATTCAAGCTGCCTTTGAAAATGCATCTTGTAGATACAAGCAACAAAGGAGGGTGCTCAGTGTTGTGTAAGCTGTGTGCCTCATTGAAAGACATTTCTTGTGGCCTAAAGAGAATGTCCACTCTTCTTCCTGGTGTCATTAAGTGACCTGATTTCCAGCCAGTGGGGCAGCGGAAAATAATCAGCACTCACTCCCCTTGTGCAACACTAATTTTTTAGCCAAGGTTTTTCCTGAGACTCATTGCATCAGGGACTTACCATCTTCTGCTTAGGTCCATGTTACTATCCTTTTCCCAGTGATGTGTGAACAGTTCTCTTTCCACTTTATAGAAGTCAGCAGTTTAGGTAATTAAATATTTTAAATAAGTGCTGTGAAAAGAAGTGTTTTCATTGTCCTTTCTAAAGCTCTACCTGGACTTTGTCTTTCAAATCTCCTTTTAAGATTTTTGTCAGAGGCAGGATTGATTCCAGCCTTATTTTAGAGAAAGGGGTAAGAAATTGAAGGGTCACCATGCATGCTGCATGGACCTGCTTCTGGGGCAAATCAGAAAACTGATCCACCTTTGAACACTGTGGAGTTAATTAGTCAAGTCCTAGCTGGGGAAATTAGAATCTTGGGAGGAATCTTCCTAAATTGCACCTGGAGATGCAAAGCTTACCTGAAATAAACTGAATACATTTTCCTGCTAATTCTGTTTTGACAAGCTAACAGATCAGCCTATATAGGAGCCTTGTGTTATCCTAAATAGGGTGAGCACAATATTCCTTCAAATTAAGTAGCCTCAGTTCCCTTTGGAAGTACTTAGATTGAGTCTTTCCTCTTGATAATAATAATCTGAAGATGGAGCAGCAGGATCACGCCAAAAGTTTTTTTCTTAATTCCTCCAAGAGAAGTTTATTCTACAAAAAAAGAAAGAAGAAAAATCACCATTCCCTGAGGCTATCTGAGATCTCCAGGTAAGCAATCATCTTCCATGTTGAGGACCCTTAAACATTCAGCTACAATCATCACTTGTCTCATGGCCTTTTCTGGAAACAAAATCTGTGGAATGTAGATTTCATAATGGTCATCCCTTTTAAAATTAGAGAGAGAGAAACTAAGAAAATAAAAGAAAGAAATGAAAGAATCAATAACAAACTAGAGAGAGAGAAAAAAGGATTACTTACTAAGAAAACTTCCGGTCAGTCATAGAGCGAATGATTAACCTGACGAGGACCCTGGTTCTACATATGGATTCAAATCAATAGTAACTAAAGTGAATATAATGGCTTCATATTTTGGAAATAACTCCAATTTGTGCCTTGTGAAAGAAAGAAAAGCCTAAAAATGTTTTAATTTTTATGGATTTTGAAAAAATGGTGCCTCTGATGCAAAAAAAGAACATTTTTAAAGCCACAACTGGTTTATGCTCTTTACTTAAAAATATTTTTATTGAGTTTTTAAAATCACTTCCTTGAACACAGAAAAAAATCCTTGTTGAATTTTTTTGTTTTCTAAATGTTAAAGACACATGGTTTGGTAAATTTCAACCAGGGAAACACATGCACACAAACACACACACATCCCAGAGAGAGAGAGAGAGAGAGAGAGAGAGAGAGAGAGAGAGAGAGAGAGAGAGAGAGAGAGAGAGAGAGAGAGAGAGAGAGAGAGAGAGAAACAGAGCTTTGCAAAGTTGAATAGAAAAATATGAATTTTCACATACATAAACATTTTGAAGCAACCTGTGGATCATATATTGTTTCCCCACCAGCAAACCATAATTTTAGTTGGCGTAATTTAACTGGTAACACAAATGCTCAGATATATTCCCTCCAAACCAAGAGCAAAGAATGATACTCCTTATCCACGTGTCTAGACATGAGCATGGGCTGAAGTCTGTCACATGACTGTCAGTAAGGTGGATAAATGCAGGAATGATTATATGTCCAGGCATGTCCCGGTATCAACCGCATGTGATTTCAGCTGTGAATCAAACTCTGTTTTCTGTTAGGAGACATACAATGATTTAAATGATCATGAATTCCTGAACTGTCATCACTGTATATCTCCTTGGAAGCTTCTTATAGAGCAATATTGATGTGGGGTGGTCATTTACAGTTAGAAGCCACCATTGTGAAGAACAGAAGTGGCAGATTTAGAAAATTAAGCACTGTGCCATTCACCCATGACTGGAGGAAAAAACAACACCATATTGATGTCACCATAAAGGCTTTGTTTTATAAGCCAGGGAGGGGGTGTTAAGTTCGTGGATTTTAGTCACAGGAGTCCCCAACAAGAAAAACTGCTGTTTATATTTGTATTGGTATACGCCAAAAATTCATATACATAGTCCTTTGGGTTCAAAGAAGACTCTCCTGTGCAGTTCATCTGTGGATGCAGATATAGCTCTGCAATCTCAGTCTGGAAGCAGAGTCTCTAGCATAATGGAGGACATTGGAAGTCCATTGTTGTAGTAACTGTGGGCATTATTCTGTGACGCTACTCACTGTTTTCCATCAGTTTTTGGTGGCACCTGTCTTCAAAGCTAGTGGAGGCTTCATAGTACAGGGCTCGCCAGCAGGTTCGGCCAGCAGCCACAGCTTCTACTTCCCTTGGCTGGATGTCACAAAGACATAGGGTTCTCTTAATAGTGGCTTTGTAGTGCTTGTATGGATGATCTCGAGGTCTCTTCCCAGTCTTTAGTACAACATAGAGCAACCATATAGTGGTCATCCATTCTTAAGATATGTCCCCCACTACCACATTGGTACTCTGATAATGAGGGATTCAGTGCTGCTGGACTTTGCATGATCCCTCAGATTGGAGAAACAGTTTTGCCAACAAGTGCCAAGGGTGGAGCATAGGGGGCACATGTGAAATTTCTCCAGATGTTGTGTCATTGGTACAGAGTGTAGGACTAATATTCATACCACATAAATTTAGGTATATCTTTAAGAGTGAAATCTAAGGTGTTACAAGTTGCAAAAAAAGAGAGGAAGATTGGGTTTACCTGATTTGAGAGTATATTTAGCAGGTTGCTATTTAGATGAATCGATGAAAGAATGGATGTAGCTGAGAAATAGAAACATTTTGTAGTTAGAAAGACATGACATTTGGGTGGCATAGATTTTTATGGTAACAAGTCTGGTTGCTAGTGACCCTTTTGGGAGAAGTGCTACACATATTTAGTGGCTCATACTACCACACCAGCAGCAACAGCAATAGCACTTAGACTTATATAGTACTCCATAGTGCTTTATTGTCCTCAACAACCAGGGCCCTCATTTTACCAATTTTGGAAGAATGAAAGGCTGAGTCAGCCTTGAGCCAGTCAGGATCGAACTCCTGGCTATGGGCAGAGTTAGCCTGCAATACAGGTAGTCCTCAACTTACAACAGTTTATTTAGTGACCGTTCAAAGTTACAACAGCACTGAAAAAAGTGACTTATGACCATTTTTCACAGTTACGACTTTTGCAGCATCCCCGTGGTCATGTGATCAAAATTCAGATGCTTGGCAACTGACTCGTATTTATGATGATTGCAGTGTCCCAGGTCATCTAATCCCCTTTTGTGACCTTCTGACAAGCAAAGTCAATGGGGAAGCCAGATTCACTTAACAACCAGGTTACTAACTTATCAACTGCAATGATTCACTTAACAACTGAGACAAGAAAGACCGTAAAATAGGGCAAAACTCACATAACAAATATCTTACTTAACAACAGAAATTTTGGGCTCAATTGTGGTTGTAAGTCAAGGACTACCTGTACTGCATTCTAACCATTGTGCCACCACATAGCAATAATAGTAATAACAACATTAACAACACAAAATAAATTTTAAACTGCTAAAATGATTTAAAAGTCTGAAATAAAAAGTTAGGGTGTTGCTAGGTTAGAAGATTGGAAAGGTACATACTAAATAGGTGTCGTGGTGATGCAGTAGTTAGAATGCAGTATTGCAGGCTGCTTACTGCCAGGGGTTCGATCCTCACTGGCTCAAGGTTGATTCAGCCTTCCATCCTTCCGAGATCAGTAAAAGAGGACCCAGATTATTGGGGGCAATATGCTGACTCTGTAAACCACTTAGAGTGTGCTGTATGACACTCTGAAGTGGTATATAAGTCTAAATGCTATTACTCTAAGTGCTATATGGAATAAAATTGCCATTAAGAAAAGTATGCATGGGGAGCTTCCGGTTCCGGTCGCAGCACCAGCGGTCGTGCAAAGAGTATGTTCTCTTTGCCGGCCGGTTTCCCCCCGCCGGTAGACCCTGGACAGGGTCAAAAGTTGCCCCGGAGAGGCGACCACCGTGGAGGAGGGCATTCGTTGATTGCAGAGGGAGTGGCAGCTCCCTCTGCAATCCGAGCAATCACCTTTGGGCTGACGGGGAAAAGATCGGCCAGTAACATGGATGATCACTTAGCTGCTCCAGCCGAAAGTCACAGCAACATCTAAGCAAAAAGAACCACCGTGGAAGATCTGGGTGAGACCTTTCCTTCCCTCTTGATATCTTATTCACTTCCCTGTGAAAAGCTTTTAGAAATTATTTCCCTCCCTTGAGAAAGCAGCGTTTGAATACTCGGGGAAACGAGCTTTGGAAAAAAAAAATAACTAATTTTTATTGTTTATTTGAGCTGTTGGAATTCGGGGGATCCTGGGAAAAAAAAGAAGAAGAAAAAATCCTTACTGTGACTCTTTTTCTCTGCTTGCTTGTTTTCAGCTTAAGTGGAAACCTTTAGGGAGGGGGTGGAGTGTTTCTCTTCTTCCCCCCCCTTCTGAACAGTGTTATCTACTTTAAAAAGAAAAAAAAACTCTACGGCTTTCTGGGTGGATTCATGTGGAGTTACAATGTAACTCTGAACTTGGTGTGAAGCCCAGACAGCGCTATTGTAACAATGTAACCATTTTGAACTTTTACTCCCTGCACTTGGCGTGACGCCCAGACACTTGTATCTCTTTTGGAACCTGCTCAAGTTTCTACCTGTTGTTTTTGATTTTATAACACAAAATATACTTCCCTGAAAAATGGATTTTTTCGCTTTAGGATTACAATATAATAATTGAGACACCCTCTTCTATTATTTTTTTGGATTATAAATTAGATATTCATAACATTGATTGGGACTTTTGCTGTTTTTATTTTTGTACTTGTTTTTTCCTATCTCTGTTTGGATCTTATATTTTATAATATTTCAATTCAGCTTTTAAGCTGAAATTTTACTAAAAAAACAAAGAATGGAATCCCACTCACAGCTTAACTATGGACTTATACTAGAACAAATCTTGGAAACGAAAGAGGAATTAAAAGAACATTTTAGAATGCTCAGGAAAAGGGATGTTCCAGAGTTAAAAACTGAATTTCAACTTACTGGACATGACACACAACCAGATTTACAACTTAACGATATGGAGGAAACATATTTACAATCGATTGAAGAGGAAGATGCTACATCTTATATGCAAATGACGGAGACTTTGGATGACCAAAGGCAGAATTCAACTAAAACATCTATAATTCTAAAAGCAACAGGAATAGACTTTCAAATACGAGACATTAAAAATGCTGACAATATGAACAAGCAACGAATAATCACCATACTGATTAAGACTGATTACATAGTGCAGACAACATTGGAAAAAAGAGAAGAAGACTATGATTGGATTCAATTGTGGAAAAATGTGTATGGTCAAATACTATGGGAGGAATTAGAGGCCCTATTGTGGAAACCTGCTTGGCACAAAAAGAAAGGTAGAATTAGGTTTAAAAGTGAGAGTTAAAATTTTATCTGACGGGTAAAAATGGCTTTTAGAGACTTTGACTGAGCTAATATGTTTGAGATTTCTAAGGTTTAAGACTTTGATCTGAGTTAATATTGATGTAAATTATTGATTTGATTATGGTCTGGAATGGCAAGATGGAAAATTGGAAAATCTAAAATTAAAAGAGTTGGACTGAGATTGGTGAAACATTTAACTATGATTTCTAAAAATATTTGATAGAGTACAGGAAATAGAATATAGTTGAGAAATATTAAAATACATATATATATATAATAGTTATACTATAAGTCTATTTTAGAAATAATTATTGTTTTATTATCTTAGGCTAAAATGTAAAATGGTTTTAAAATACTTAAAGTCATGTTTATCTATAAAATATGTATGTGAAATAGAATAGAATAAGAGATAGAATTTAACAGAGAAGTATAAATTGAATAATTGGAATAATATGTATATCTTAGAAACAATTTATATTATATGGATATCCGAATTGTATACTATATGTTTATATAAGGCCAAATTGGAATATGTTAATTGTAAGTTAGTTAAGCCTGAAAATGGGTGGAAATATTATTGATAGTTTGTGGGGTTTTTTGTTTCTTTTGTTTCTTTTCTTGATTGATAAAATAGAGAAGGAACCTTTAAAGAAGTAATTTAAATTGTTTATGTATGATTATATTTTTTACTTTGTTTCATGGAGTGCCCTATCTCCACGATGAGTCTTAAGCACTTGGTTGTAAAACAAAAAAATTCAATAAAACTTGTTTTAAAAAAAAAGAAAAGAAAAGAAAAGTATGCATGAGGATTCTGAGCATGGGGAAGATTGCTAATCTTTGAAGTTAACTCTGGTCTCTTGATGACTTTCTCCACTTTCTCTTACCTAGGAAGGAAGTGGGGGAAGGAGAAAAGAAGGAAAGTGGCTGGACAGACATTGGAGCCTAGAGGTTGATTTCATCATCTGCAGTCTACTCTAAAGAAGGAGTGTATCAGTGCCATTCATTTGTGTGCTGTGAATCTCCCCCAGACTTTCTTGAAGGCTGCCTTCACATCTTTGTTACGTAAACTGTAAATCAAAGGGTTGACCAGAGGAGGGCTTTTCAACCCGTGGTACGCGTACCACCAGTGGTACGCGAGCACATGGCTGGTGGTACGCGTAGGACGGGTTGAAAAAATATATAAAAACAAATGTAATTTTTTTTTTTAAAAAAATTGTAAAACAAAATGTAAAAAAAAAGTGTAAAAGTGGATGAGGTGAAGCGGCAGCAGCGCCGCAGAGGTTTGTGGCAAAGTCAGCTGGAACTGCACGTTGCCTGGGTCCTACTGAGAGCCCAGGATCAAAGCGCGCAGCTCCAGCTGATTGGCGGCGGCCTTGGGGGTGGCAGGCAGCCTCAAGCAGTCTTCAGTGGAGATTCCGCTAGAGCTGTGTGACGCATTGCCTGCCCCCCCCGCTCCCGCCCCCACCCAGATGCCCTCACCTCCCCCAAGTGTTTTTTTAACTCACCTGCTTTCAGCAGCATTCTCTTTCTCCTGTCCTTCTCGGCCTTCGCCAGGTGTTTGTGAGACAAAAAAAAAAGTTCCATGAGACTTTCTAACTTCTCGCGAGAAGTTAGAAAGTCTCATGGAACTTTTTTTTCTTTTTTACCCACAAGCACGTGGTGAAGGCAGAGAAGCACATGAAGGCAGAGAAGCAAAAGGAGAAAGGGAGTGCAGCTGAAAGCAGGTGAGTAAAAAAATGCTTGGGGGAGGCAAGGGCATCTGGGCGGGGGTGGGGGCGCCACCTGCATGGTGGTGGGAGGGTTAATGGCAGGCACGGGGGGCCCAGGAGGAGCTGTGCAGGCAAAGCAGAGGGGAGCCCGGGCAGATTGTGGGTGCTGGCAAGCGAGCGAGAGGGCAAGGGCGCCAATCAGCGTGTGCTTAGAAATGCCGATTCCGCGCTCCTGCCCAGCTCACTTGCTTGCACTTTGCCGGAAAACATGCCGCTTGCTAATTTAGCAGAAGCCCGAATCAGCTGTAGCCCAGCGCTGATCCTGGTGCTTCTGCTAAATTAGCAAGCAGCATGTTTTCCGGCGAAGCGCAAGCAAGCCCAGGATCGGGGTGCGCAGCTACAGCTGTGTCGCGCTTCTGCAGAGCAGCCCAGAAGCGGCGCGAGGGCGGCTGCTGCAGTTCCTGCGCGCCGCTTCTCCTTGGCTGCTTCCTCTGAAAAGGAGCGGCGGTCGCGCTCAGTGCACCCGGGAGCCCAGCACAGCCGCTGTTCTTCCACGGGGGGAGGAGAGCGCAGGCAGCAGAGGAGAATTCTGGGAGTAGAAGTTCACACATCTGGAAATTGCTGTGCTGGGCTCCCGGCTGCACCGAGTGCGACCGCCGCTCCTTTTCAGAGGAAGCAGCCAAGGAGAAGCGGCGCGCAGGAACCGCAGCAGCCGCCCTCGCACAGCCGTCTGGCTCAGCAACAGCGGCGGTGGCGGCAGCCGCGGCCAAACTCCAATTGCCTCCTCCGGGCTCTTTTATACCCTCCCCGCTCCCGTCCGGTGAAGGTCGGTCAGGACCCCTCCAAGCGAGCCAGATGGGCAGGGGTGCGAATCGGCGTGTGCTCAGGAACGGCGATTCCGTGCCCCTGCCCAGCTCACTTGCTTGCTTTCCGCTTGCTTTCTATCTATCTATCAACAGCTTTTGATGCCTTTCCGTGTCTTCTGAAGTTTGTTTCTCTGCTGCTTGGGACAATCTACTCCCTTGTTTGAATCTGCTTAATTGTAATTTCCTTGATTAGCTACAGTTTTCAAGCAGTTATAATTTCTCTTAACCTCGATCTATTTGATTTCTCCAGAGAATCTTATTTCTTCCTGTCAGTTGTAATATGTTAAACATCAAGATCCTTGGCCCCCAAATTTTAACTACCTTACTTTTCATAGCAAATTTCTGCCAATTTGAATCAAAGGGACGGGTCCTTAGCACTCTGAGCTTTGTTGCAAAGAAACAAAAAAACCTCTAAGATCACTCCTCCCTATACTGACAGGGCAATCTTAACAGCAAACCCCATTCCCTACTAGCACTGCTGATGTTACCTAATTTGGGTAATGAAACATCTGCAAGAAAACAACGAAGCTCAGAGAGCACCAAGGATCCCTCATGTCAACCCTGAGCTATAAATACTCTCCTTTATCAGTTGAATCAAAGTGTTATTCTTTTCAATATTTCTCAACTTTACTGCACCCTTCTGGGTTGCATTGTCATTATCATCATCTTAACTTTATCGCAGTCATTAACCAGAACAAAAGAATTGGCATTCAAATACTCAGAATATCCAAAACTAAAGTGACAAATTCAGGATAGTTAAAAAAGTACTTTCAGACAAACATTTTGGCTAAAAAATAATATCAAATCAGAATATGTTAAAAGGCTTATTCATACTACAGATATACAACAAGATGAAATTTAAATATGCAATCTGGATAATATGAACTTGGAATAGCACTATAAAATATGAATATATGCACAAATACATATGCATATTCATATACATTCTCCCTCTTCCTTTCTCACAGACACACACACAGACACACACAGACACACAGACACACACACACAGACACACACATACACATACACACACACACTCACATAGCCCGCTGATCCTGGGGCTTCACTTAGCAAGCAGCATATTTGCCCTTCAGAGTATAAACAGTAACATGCCTATTGAAAAGTTTGGTTTCCCTCCTGCCCACTCACAATGTAACAGCTTTTGGGGTATCTTTTATGGGAGGTTGTAGTTCTTACACAAAGGCTGAGATTTCTTGCACCAGAATCTTGGCATGCAGTTTTTGCAACTGTTCCTGTATCAAGAGATTTAGTCATTCCTTTATATTGGACTTAACACTGCTCACCTTAATTATTACAGTGCAAAAGGAAAGTGATTCAGCAAAGGAACCACCATCGAAGAAATTAAAACTGAGTGATGGAGGGAGGGAGGGAGGGAGGGAGGGAGAGAAGGACAATGAGAGGGAGAGAGGGACAATGGAAGGGAGGGAGGGAAGAAGGAAGGGACAAAGAGGGAGGGAAGGCGGGAAGGAAAGAAGGAAGGAAGGAAGGAAGGGACAATGGGAGAGAGGGAGGGAAGGAAGGCACCCACCCCAGTCCCACCCCCCTCCACCAGAGACCCATGGATTCCCCCCCACAGGCACCCCACAACCTGAGTGATGAGCTGCCCCCCCCCGGCCATTGACTTCGCTTGTCAAAAAGTTGCAAAAGGTGATCACATGACCCTGGGACACTGTGAACGTCATAAGTATGAATCAGTTGCCAAGCATCCGAATGTAAATCACATGACCCTGGGGATGCTGCAACAGTCATAAGTGTGAAAAATGGTCATAAGTCACTTTTTCCAGTGCCATTGTAACTTCGAACAGTCACTAAGCAAATTGTTGTAAGTCGAGGACTACCTGTACTTTATCATTTTTTTCCTTTTTGGGGGGGGGTCAAGTTTTTGACACCTTGCTGGGTGACTGGTGGTACTCGGATGTTGCCTTATCCTAAAAGTGGTACAATGGGTGAAAAGGTTGAAAAGCCCTGGGTTAGAAGATTCAGAAGGTACACATATGGGATAAATTGCTGATTAAGAAAAGTATGCATGGGGATTTTGAGCATAGGAGATGATTGCTAATCTTTGACCTTAAGTCTTCTCTCTCTATGACTTTCTCCACTTTGTCTTACCAAGGAAGGAAGTGGGGGAAGGAGGACAGAAAGAAACTGACTGGATGGCTGGAGGGCATTGGAGCCTAGAGTTTACTTTTTCTCCTCTGCAGTACACTAAAGAAGGAGTTTGCCATTCATTTGTGTATTGTGAATCTCCCCCAGACTTTCTTGAAGGCTGCCTTCACATCTTTGTTGCGTAAGCTGTAAATCAAAGGGTTGACCAGAGGGTTGATTACTGTATAGAACAGCGCATTTATCTTGTCCCAATCTGCGGTGTGGTGAGAGTTGGGTGCAGAGTATGTAATGAGCATGGAGCCATAGTAGAGGGAGACAGAGAGCAGGTGAGCCGAGCAAGTGGAGAAAGCTTTGCGTCTCCCTGCAGCCGAACGGATGCGAATAATGGCTGCCACAATACTAATGTAGGACTTCACAATGACAGCAGTGGCTGCCAGCAAAGTGAAGCCAATGACAGTAGTGAGGATGAGTTCATATACTCCTTTGTCATCACAGGCCATCTTCATAAGTGGTGGCACATCACAAAAGTAGTGGTTGATGATATTACTACCACAGAAACGTAGACGGAAAGTGTTACCAGTGTGTATAATAGCATTGGCAAACCCCACTGCATAGGCTCCCAGCACCAGCTGGACACAGAGCTTCTTGGGCATGGCAATGGCATAAAGGAGTGGGTGGCAGATGGCCACAAAGCGGTCATAGGCCATGAAGGCCAATAGGAAGCATTCACTCCCACCAGCTGTAGCAGAGAAGAAGAACTGGGTTGCACAACCCGCTAAGGAAATGTGGTTGTTCTTGGACAAACAATCATATAAGATCCGAGGACTGTAGACCGAAGAATACCAGACATCCAGGAAGGAAAGGCTGCCCACAAAGAAGTACATGGGTGTGTGCAAGCGGGAGTCCAGGTAGATCAGGGCCATGAGGCCCAGATTCCCAGTCAGCGTTAGGATGTATGAGGCCAAGAATACCACAAAGAGAACTGTGCGTAGAAATGGGTCTGTTGTAAACCCAACCACCACAAAATCAGTAAGCAATGTGCGATTATCTTCAACTTCCATCTTTTTCCAAGCATAACCTATTTAGAGAGGAAAAACAAGTAAGGGTATTGCATTTTTGTGCCCTGAATAATGAATTCATGCTATGATTTTGAAAGATGTTTTGTAAACAATTTATGATATTTGGTATGCTGTTGCTAATTTTGACCCCAAACTGATTTGGCTTCTGGTTTCTGACATTCTGTAAACGTTTACATAGTGTAGGGTTTACCTGAAAATAATGTTATATCCTCTTTGCATTAAGTGCACTTGACCCCATGTGTTTTGCAAATGCTTTTCTATGACAGCTTTTAGCATATAAAACAAACAAACAAACAAACAAATATTGTTGTGAGTCAGCAGGCATATGACTTTAAATAACAATAATAACAACAACAATTTCTGGAAAAATGCAAGAGAAGGAAGACCAACTTGAATGTAGCATTGATTGATTACAAGAAGGTATTTGACTCCCCATCATTTGACTGGATAGTCAAGTGCCTAGAAATATGATTATAAACAATGACTGATTATAAAGTAGCAACAATAGTGCATTGGAAGATCTGCAGGAAATGCTATTTGCATGCAAGCAAAAACTGGTGGTACCATAAAATAGTGAAAGTAATAGAAAATGAAGAAGCTAAAGTGCTCTGGGACTTTACAATTCAAACAGACAGGCAGGCACATGCCACATAACACCCCAAGTGTAACAGTTTCAATAAGAAGGACGAAACATTTGGCTAGCAGACCTGGAGATTGCAGTTTAGAAGAGAAAGAACTAGAGAAGATAACAAAAGACAAAGAACTGCAAATAGAAATAGAACAATTGTGGCAAAACAAAGGCAACTTGGTTGCAACCCCTAAACAACTGGAGCCCCATTTGAATGTCACTGGTATTGAGAAAATCACAAAAGCAAAAGGCAGCTTTACTCAGAAAAGCTTACATCCAGTGACAATACCTTTAACACTGTAAAGCATCAACATCTGCCTCCTCTAGGTCCTTGGGAAGGATTCAATATGTGGAGAAAAATAGCTAATCCAGTCTGAACATCTGGATGATGGTGCAAGGAACCATGATTAATTATAAATGATAATATTATTAAATAGTAACAACTGCCAAAATTGTTCATTAGAAACGTGGCCAGAGGTTTGGATTTGAATGTACTGAGTAAAAACTACCAGAACTATCAAGTTGAAAAGGCTTTGGGAAAACATCTTATTGGAACTTTTTAGATCTGAACAGACAGACATCTGGTTCATGACATGCCTAATATACAAAGTTATTGAAAAGAGGAAAGTTTGGTTCATTGATGTGACTTTACCAGATGATTCTAGGATAGAGGAGAAACAACTGGAAAGATTGAAATTGAACCACTATGGGAAAAGAAATCTGTTGTTATACCAATTATGATTGGAGCCCTAAAGGATTCCCTCAGCAACTGGAAATGTTGAATTGGGGGTATGGGAAACCCAAATATCCTAATTTTTCAAAAGCCACCTTGCTAAGAACTACTTATATTGTTAAATGCTACTTGGTTAGCTCTTGGGTAGGACTTGAATCTAACTGTAGATTACCCACAGAGAAGGGACTGCATTAAGGACTGTGATAGGATCCCTGCCTCAGTGCCTGCATGCCCAACTCTGCTGAGGAAAAGCTTCTCTTAATGAAGCAGCTCTAACCATGTCTGTGTGAAGAGCACCAGTGGCTGAAACAGATAAGTAATCCTGAGCAGGGAAAGGCCCAAGGTGGACAAAGAATCAACCAAGGGCATAAAAATGAGAGGAGAAATTTGGACCTGAAGGGAATACAAAGTCCATGTTCTGCATCCTGAGACCGAGGGCTTCCACCATTTCTGTGCTTAAGAGACATATCACTGCCTTCTGCCTTCTGTGTTATAAAACCACTTTTAAATCAATACAATAAATTATCCCTTTTAAAAGCTTAATTTTGTAGGGGCAACAAAGGAAGAAAAATGAAAGAATGTGAGTTTATAACAAAGTAATATGTAGTATCCCAAATTAAGACAAACAAAATCATCCTAGTAGGTTTTATAGGACTGAGATGGAGAAGAAAATCTCATGATTACTTGCACAATGGCAAAAGTAACAACAAAGCCGAGAGGCCCTCGTGCTGTAACACAGAATAGCCCAGTGGATGGCTTCATGGTTGGGAGGGGAGGCATGAAAGACTTTGGGTTTCTGACAAGATGAGGCCACTCTTATGTGTTTGGGGAACCCTGGATTTGGCATAGCCTCCCACTGATAAAATACAATTGAAAAAAGGGACGTGGCCAGGTCCAATAGCCCAGATTTACAGCAGTGGAAGTAATCTCAGTCTGTAAAAACTGGCTGGGGGGGGAAGGGGAATGTTATCTATTAATTTGATCCAATTGGATCTAAACAATAATTATATCAACATCTCACACAAGGCAGGTAAACTGCAAATCTTATTTCTTCTATCTTCTCTGAAGCTTTTCTCAGTCATACAATCCCTGGGTTTTTCAGAGCCCTATAGCTACAACTTGGTTTCACTGACATGAACAACAGAACAACAGAATAACAGAACAACAGGGTTGGAAGGGACCTTGAAGGTCTTCTAGTCCAACCCCCTGCTCAAGCAGAAAACCCTATGCCATTTCAGACAAATGGTTGTCCAATCTCGTTTTTAAAAGCTCCTGTGTTGGAGCACCCATAAGTTCTGAAGGCAAGTCATTCCACCAATTAATTGTTCTAACTGTCAGGAAATTTCTCCTTAGTTCTAGGTTGCTTCTCTCCTTGATTAGTTTCCATCCGTTGCTTCTTGTCCTGCCTTCAGGTGCTTTGGGGAATAGCTTGACTCCCTCTTCTCTGTGGCAGCCCCTCAAATATTGGAACACTGCTATCATTTCAGCCCTAGTCCATGCACTGCTCTTTGAATAAGTTGTTCTCTTTGATTATCCCCAAAATGTATAATTGGCATGCAGCTTCCCTTTCCAAATTTCACTAGTATAACCAGACACACTCCTGCTAAAAAAAATCCAAACAGGATTCCTCCAAATGTGACAAAAAGAAAAAAGCAGAAAGATTTTCTGTTTTGATGAGAATTCCAAATTGAATGCCTGAAGGTGGCTGCGCCACTCTGTCTGCCATTCAGGTTGCCCTTGAAAGCACATCTCTTAAATAGAAGCAATAAAGAAAGGAGGGTGCCCAGTGCTATTGTGTAAGATGTGTGCCTGACTGAAAGACCTTTCTTGTGGCCTAAAGAGCATGTCCACTCCTCTCCCTGGTTTCAATGAGTGACCCCATTTCCAGCCAGAGGAGCAACAAAAATGATCTGTCCTCATTCCCCTTTTTCACCAAGGTACTTCCTGACACTCATCTGATCAGGCAGTTCCATCTTCTGCTAAAATCCAGATTACTATCCCCCTTTCTCAGAGATGTGAACAGCTCTCTTTCCAGGTTATAGAAGTCAGCTCTTTAGGTAATTAAACATCTCAAACATGTGCTGTGAAATTTTCCTGTCCTTTCTCAGAGTATTACCTGGACTTTGTCTTTCAACTCCCATTCTAAGGCTCTTGTCAGAGGCAGGGCTGGAAGAACTGGCTGCCATGCACATGATGAATGGAGCTGCTTCTGGATGGAAGGAGGGATTGGAAAAGTGAATCACTTCTGAACAACTTGGAACATCTATTCACAGAAGGGCAAGAATGAATGGGTTTGAACATGGTATAACAGTCTTTGCATTCAGATGCGACAGAAAGGACCAGATAAAACAATTGATCATGTCTTACCTGGAGGAATAATAGAATCTCCCTAAATGGCATCTAAAGATATCAAACATACCTGAATGAAGTGAAGTGTATCTTCCCACTTAGTCTGATTAAACAAGTTGACAGATCAGCCAGTATGAGAGCCTTCTGTTTTCCTAAATACAATATTTCTTCGAATTAAGCATAATATTCTTTCAAATTAAGAAGCCGTAGTTCCCTGTGGAAATATTTAAGACTGAGTCTTTTCTCTGATGATCTGAAGATGGAACATCAGTATCATGCCAAAAGTTTTTTCTTAATTCCTCTGAAGGGAGTTTCGTCTAAAGATACAGGGAGAAGAAAAAGCACCATTCCCTGAGGCTACCTGAGATTTCCAGAGAAGCAAACTTCTTCTATGTTGAGGGCCCTTAGAAGTTAAACTTCATTATCACTTGTCTCAGGGTCTTTTCTGTAAAAAAAAAACCACTTCATAATGGTCATCTCTTTAAAATTATTATAATTATTTACAGAAAAATACAAAGATACAAAGAGAGAGAGAGAAAAATGAAAGAAAACAAAGAAGCAATAACAAATTGAAGAGAAAAGGGGGGGGGGAATTAGTGTACAAAGAAACCTGCCAGTCAATCTTAGAGTGAATGATTAACCAAACATAAAGGTTCTAAACCTACATGGATTCAGTTCAAAACTAACTAAAATGAATTAATCAGTCAAATCTTTATTATGGTCATGACCCCCTGGGTTTTCCTACTGCTAGCAGGGTGAAGGACAACTTCCAGATACCTGAAACAGGAGACCTGCTCAGTCTTCTGCCCATCTAAACTCCAGGAGTGGCTCTTGGGCCTTTTGGCAAATGCCATGATTTTGATTTTTTTGATAATTGAGTACTAGATAATGTTCCCTGCAATATTCTGCTAGTGCTTTCAATGGTCTTTTAAGGCCAATAGGTATTCTTGAAAGTAACGCTGTGTGGTCTGAGTAGAACAGAAATGTGTCTTCCAGCACGGTTTTTTTTTGGGGGAGGGGAAATCATGCTGAGGAGGTCCCCCATGGAGTTGATACAGAAATTAAATAGGAGTAGGGACAATAATATCCTTGCTTGACATCTTTCTTAGTTCTGATGCCCTTGGAGAGGTGGTCCTGGGGATTACTCTGATTTTGAGCAAGATCCCTTCATGAAGCATACATATTAGAAAAAAGTAGATGTCGCACAATTGATGAGGGCTCCAATTTTAAAGTCTCTGAAAGTGGCATATAGAGGTGTTGTGTTGCAGAGGGAGTATTTTTCTATGAGATGTACACATTAATGTACACATTAAAGGTAGATCAGCCTTCCCTAAAGCCACCCTGCTCCTCTGCAAGTATGTTTGCTTATTTCATGGAATTTCCATTGCAGGTGTGTTGCATGGAGTTTGGCTAAAGTAGATGATTAACAGAATCAGAGAATCAAAGGGTCAGAAGGGACCTTGGAGGCCATCTAGTCAAGCACCTAGAACTCTTAAGCTTCATTATATTTTGGAAATAAACTCCTGTGCAGTGATTTTTGTGCATTTTTTAAAAAAAAATAGTAGCATAAATGCAAGAAACATTAAGCTTTGTTTAAATCTTTTTAAAATAGTTTTGTGTTTATGGGTTTTTAAACAAGCTCTCCTTAATGCAGAAAAAAATAACTTTTTGAACTTTTTACCTTTTCTAAAAGTTAAAGACACATTGTTTGGCAATATTTTTTTTTACCAAGAAACATGTACACATGTATGTATGTATGTATAAACACACACAAATAGTAAGTTTTGGAAAGTTGAATTGCAAAATATGAATTTCACACAGATAAATATTTTGAAGCAATACTTGTATCAGTTCTCATTTCCCCACTAGCACACCATGGTTTAATTTGACACCATTTCAGAGGCAACAGAAATGCTCACACACATCCCCTCCAACCCAAGAGCAAATCATGCTACTCCTTATCCAGGTGTCTAGACATATAAAGGTTATGATTCTGGGCATGGGCTGAAATCTGTCACATGTCAGCCAATAAGGTGGTAAGAGCTGGGATGATGATATGTCCAGGCATATCTGGGCATCAACTGCATGTGATTTCAGCTGTGAATCAAACTCTGTTTTCTGTTAGGGTGATTTAAAGATGATGAGTTTCCTGAACCATCAGCACTAAATCACTGTGTGTCTCCTTGGAAGATTCTTGTAGAACATTGTCAATGTGTTATGGGGTGGTGATTTACAGTTAGACACCACTATTGTGAAGAACAGAAGGGGCAGACTTAGAAGTTCACCCACAGCCAGGAGGAAAACAGCAACATGTAACCATAAAGGTTTGGTTTTATAAGCTGGGGAGGGGATGTTAAATTGGTGGGGTTTTTTGGTCACATGAGTCCCCAACAAGAAAAATTGCTGTTTGTATTGTTACACACAGAACATTTGTATGAGTAGTCTTTTGGGTTCCAAGAAGATATTATTATGGAATTCATCTATGGATCTGTGGAGGTGGCGCTGCAGTCCCAATCTGGAAGTGCATAGTTTAGCACAAAGGGCTACTCTATTGTTGTAGTAACTCTAGGTGTTATTCTGTGATGTCTCACACAGTTTTTGGCATCGCTTGTCTTCAAAACTGGTGGAGGCTTCATAGCACAGCAAGTTCTGTCAGCAGCCAAAGCTTCTAGTTCCTTTGGCTGGATGTCACAGAGACATAGGCCTTCCTTTATAGTGTCTTTGTAGTGCTTGCATGGACGATCTTGAGGTCTCTTCCCAGTTTTTAGTACACCACAGTGCATAGTGGTGAGGCATTTAGTGGTTACTCATTCTGGATAATCAAGATGATACAAGACACTCAGGTTGAAGACACAATGTGGCCAACAAGTGCCAAAGATGGAGTGGAGGGGGCACATGTGAAATTTCTCCAGGTGTTTAATGTGTCATTGGTACAAAGTCCAGGACTGACATCCATGCCACACAAATTTAGGTATATATTTGAGAGTGAAATATAAGGTGTTATAAGATGTAAAAAAAAAAGAGGAGGATTGGGTTTATTTGATTTGAGATTATATTTGAAGGCTGTTGTTTAGTTTGGATGAAGGAATGGATGTTGCTGAAAAATAGAAAGCTTTTATAGTTAGAAAGATATGATTTGTGATTTGGGCAGCATGGTATTTGTAGTATGATAAAGTCAATATTAATGTAAATTTTAAAAATCATTTTCTTAGACATGCTATTATGAGAATTTGTAATGAATATAAACCTCCAAGGAGGGTTTAAATATGTTTAGTGGCTCACAATGCTCGACTATAGCAAGAATGGTAACTACATCATCAACACCACAAAGCAAGGCTTTCTCTACTTGCGCGGCTCACCTAAAATAATTTAAAAATATGAAATAAAAAGTCAGGATGCTGCTAAATTAGGAGAAGATTGGAAAGGTATACATATGGAATGAAATTGCTGATGAAGAAAAGTATGCATGGGGATTATGAGCCTCGGGTATGATTGCTGATCTTTGAAGTTAATTCTGGTCTCCTGACTTGCTCCACTTTCTCTTAGAAGGAAGCAAATGAGGGAAGGAGGAAACTGGCTGGTTGGCTGGCAGACATTGAAGCCTAGAGGTTAATTTCATTATCTGCAATCTGCCCTAAAGAAGGAGATTGCCATTTATTTGTGTGCTGCGAATCTCCCCCAGACTTTCTTGAAGGCTGCCTTCACATCCTTGTTGCGTAAGCTGTAAATCAAAGGGTTGACCAGAGGGTTGACTACTGTATAGAACAACGCAGTTGCCTTGTCCCAATTTGGAGTGTGGTAAGAGTTAGGTGTGGAGTATATGATGAGCATGGAGCCATAGAAGAGGGAGACAGAGACAAGGTGAGCCGAGCAAGTAGAGAAAGCCTTGCGTCTCCCTGCAGCGGAACGGATGCGAATAATGGCTGCCACAATACCAACGTAGGATTTCACGATGACAGCAGTGGCTGCCAGCAAACTGAAACCAATGAGAGCAGTCAGGATGAGTTCATAAACTCTTTTGTCATCACATGCCATTTTCAAAAGTGGTGGCACATCACAAAAGTAGTGGTTGATGATATTACTACCACAGAAACGTAGACGGAAAGTATTACCAGTGTGTGCAATAGCATTGGCAAACCCCACTACATAAGACCCCACCACTAGATGGACACAGAGCTTCTTGGGCATGGCAGTGGCATAAAGGAGTGGGTTGCAGATGGCCACAAAGCGGTCATAGGCCATGAAGGCCAATAGGAAGCATTCACTCCAGCCCAATCCAGCAGAGAAAAAGAACTGGGCTGCACAACCCGCTAAGGAAATGCGATTATTCTTGGACAAACAATCATATAAGATCCGAGGACTGTAGACTGAAGAATACCAGACATCCAGGAAGGAAAGGCTGCCCACAAAGAAGTACATGGGTGTGTGCAAGCGGGAATCCAGGTAGATCAGTGTCATGAGGCCCAGATTCCCAGTCAGCGTTAGGATGTATGAGGCCAAGAATACCACAAAGAGAACTGTGCGTAGAAATGGGTCTGTTGTAAACCCAACCACCACAAAATCAGTAACCAATGTGCGATTGTTTTCAACTTCCATCTTTTCCCATGACCTGCATAGAGAGGAAAACCAAGAGGAAAAACAAATAAGGTGTTGCAGTTTGGGGCCCTGAATAATGCATTCATGCTATAACTTTGAAAGATATTTTGAAAATAGCATATTTGATATGCTATTGCTAATTTCCCCCCTAACTGATTTTTCTTTAGGTTTTTGAACAGTTTGTAAACTTTGATGGAATACTGGCTTTACATGAAAATAATAGTGTTACATTCTCATTGCATTAGGTGCATATGATTTTATGTGTTTTGCAAACCTTTTTTAATGACTGGTCTTAGCATATAAAACAAACAAACAAACAAATGTTATTGTGAATCAGGACAATCAGCACACATGTTTAAACAATAACTACAACAATACTGTCAAACATTCACATCTGCCTATCTCTGGTCTTTGGCAAGGACTAAATTTGTCAGTCAAAAATGCCAAATCCATCACTGTGTGATGAACATAATTAATTTTTAGTAATAATATTAAATAATAACTGCCAAAATTCTTCACTGGAAACTTGGCCCAGAGGTTTGGATTTGAATGTACTGCATGAATAACTGCTAGAACCATCAAGTTGAAAGCATTTCGGAAAATCAGTGGGTAAGATCTTATAGGACTTTTATTATCCAGGCAGAGAGGCATCTGGTTCATGACATGCCTGATATAACAGTTATTGAAAAGAAGAAAGTTTGGTTCATTGAAGTGACTTTACCAGGTGATGCTAAGATTGAGGAGAAACAACTGGAAAAAATTAGATCAAAATTGAACACTTATGGAAAAAGAAATTGTTGTTATACCAATTGTGATTGGAGCCCTTGGATCAATACCTAAAGCAGATCAACCCCCGGTCCATGGACTGGCACCAATCCACAGCATGCCTGAAACTGGGCCTTGCAAACAAGCGAAGCCCCATCTGTGGGGTGTTGGCAGCCCATGAAACCATGCCCCCTCCGGTCCACGGAAAAGCCTCTTTCCCTGGAACCAGTCCCTGGTGCCTAAAAGGTTGTGGGCCTCTGACATAAAGGATTTCCTCAATATCTGGAAATATTGAGTTGGGGATGGAACCTGAATATTCTAATTTTTCAAAAGCTACCTTGCTAGAAATTGTTTATATTTGTTAAAGGCTACTTGTTTGTTTATGACTTGAATCTAACTGTAGATTACCCACTCATCATCATCATCATCATCATCATCTATGAGACCAACCATTATAATAATTAATAAAGATCTGGCAAGAAAGAGGCAAAGGGGCTAATTCTTGCTGCAGAAGACCAAGCGTTAAGAACAAATGCATACAGAATAGGTTTTCTACTATCAAACATCTGTACTAACATGGGTAAAAGAATGGATAATTCTTAGAAATAAAAGGTTGTTATATTTGGAGGGACATGATTTACAACTTGGTTGGCACGCTTTCTTATGGTATGGGAAAAATAAAATTCATACGTATTTTCAAAACCATTATATAAGAAATGCATTATTACTAACTGGGGAAAAATAAAATGTAAAATATACTTGAAAATTCCAGGATGGCTTTTAACAATGGAAGCATTTGTACATCCAAACTTAGTCAGTTTCGAGAAAATAAGAACATACAGTATAGAGATATTCTAAATTCTGAAGGGAATCTAAAATCTAAACAAGAGATGGAAAATCAGGGTATTGATCTATCATGGTGGGCATACTTACAAATGCAAGTTAGATATGATAAAGATGTTAAATTGTACGGATTTTATAAAGAGCAGACCTTGTTTGATCAGACATTATTAACCTCTGATGAGAAATTAATTAAGAAAACCTATAACCTTTTATTGAATTTGAAAATGAAAAATGAACAAGTTAAAGAAACAATGATAATATGGGCAAAGAATTTTGGATATAATATAGATTTAGAAAAATGGCAAAACTTGTGGGAAAGAAACTATAAATTGACAGTATCAACTTCCTACAAGGAAAACTTTATATATAAATATATATATATATATAAAAGAACAAATGCATACAAAGACAGAATAGAGAAGACAGCAACAGATAGCAAATCTCATCTCTTAAAAAACAACAACAACGAAACAAAACAAAAAACCCCGAAGCAACAGTGGACTATCTAGTTAGCTGCTGCAAGAAGATTACATAGACTGATTACAAACAATAGCATGACAAAGTAGCAATAACAATGCATTGAAATAACAATAGCAATAGCACTTAGACTTGTATACCGATCCATATTGCTTTACAGTACCCTGTGAGTGGTTTACAGAATCAGCATATTGCCCCCAACAATCTGGGCCCTCATTTTATTAATCTTGGAAGGATGGAATGCTGAGTCAATCTAGAGCCAGTCAGGATCGAACTGCAGACTGTGAGCAGAGTTTGAATACAATACTGCATTCTAACCACTGCACCCCCAGGGCTCCTGCAAGAACTACCATTTGCCTGCAAGCAAGAACTGATGGGACTATAAAATAGACAAAATAATAGAAAATTATTAAAGTCACTGAAGTGCTCTGGGACTTTAGGATTCAAATGGGCAAGCATCTGCCACACAATGGCCTGCACTTAACATTATTAATAAGAAAGACCATGAAATCCAGATAGTGAGCATTGCAATACCTGGAGACAGCAGAATAGAAGAAAAAGAATTGGAGAAAATTACAAAATATAAAGACCTGCAAATAGAAGTAGAACAACTGTGGCAAAAGAAAGCAAAAAATAGTGCCAATAATAATAGGTTCCTTGAGTCCAATCCCAAAGTATCTAGTGCACTACTTGAACACTATTAGCACTGACAAAATCATCATCAGTCAACTGCAAAAAAACAGCTTTACTTGGAACATCCCTTATAACCTACGACGATACCTTTAATAGTATTATTAAAGAACAACATCTGTACATCTGTCTTTGGGAAGGACTCAATAAATGAACAAATTTGCCTGCTCCAATCTAAAAAACTGGAGGAGGATGTGACCAACCATAATTTCAGTATGTTTGCAAAAAGAGCTAAATGGCTCAGAGTGTAAACAAGAAAACAGCTGGAGAGGTGCAAAGAAGGGACTGGGTTAAGGATTGCGATAGGATATCTGTCTCAGTGCCTGTATCTTCAACGCTTCGGTAGAAGGGCTTCAGCAATTCTAACTAAGTCTGTGTAAAGAGCTCAGATGGCTGAAACAGATGAGTAATCCTGAGCAGGGAAAGGCTCAGGTTGGAGAAAGGAGAGAATCAATCAAGGGCATGAAAATGAGAGGCGGGACCTGAAGGGAATACAATGTCCATGTTCTCCACCCCGAGATGAGGACTTCTACCACTTCTGTGCTTCAGAGACATATCAATGCATTCTGTCTTCTGTGTTATAAAACCACTTTTAAATCCATATAGTAAACCATCCCAATAGTTTTAAAAGCTTAATTTTGTAGGGGCCACAAAGGAAAAAAGAAATGAAAGAACGAGAGTTTATAATAAAGCAATATATAGTATTGTAAATTAAGACAAACAAAATCATCCTAGTAGATTTTTTGGGGGGAGTGAGATGGACCTAGAGGTACTCTTGCAGCAACACAGTAGAGACAAGAGGTGGCTTCATGGTTGGGAGGGGAGGCATGAAAGAGTTTGAGGTCCTGACAAGATGAGGCCACTCTCATGAATTTGGGGAACCCTGGATTTGGTATGGCCTCCCACTGATAAAGTACAAGTGAGGAAAGGGACATGGATAAATACCTGGTCAGATCCAATGGCCCAGTTTTACAACAATGGATATATTCCGAATCTGCAAAAAACAGAGAGTGGGGGAATTATTTCTAACAATTTGATCTGAACTATGGTTATCAGCACCTCACAAAGGACAGGTAAATAATGAATTCTATTCTGGAAAATGAAAAAAATTGTAAGGATGAAAGTCCTCCTACCCAAAGTCAGCATTCAAAGAAGATTCTCTGTTATTTATCCACAATCAACCAATCTGAGGAGCTTGCAACCGCAAATGTGGCATCAAATTAATATCTGAACATGTTCCCGTCTCTCATTTTCAAACTTCCCTTTATTTTGACACTATTATTATTCCCTTTATTTTGACACTATTATTATTGGACTCAGTAGTTTCAACCTTACTATCAAGATTCTGACATCAAATATCTCCAAATATACTCCCAATGCTCCCAATATTTTCCAAAGCAATTCCTAAATTATTTACGTTTGTCAATTTTTCTTCTTAATTTGTTTCTTTTTCATCACTTACCGGGAAACCTTTCAGGGTTTATCCTTGTGCAGCTTATCTGCATTGTAAGTTCAATTCCTTAGTTAGCATCAATTACTAAATCTCTCCTAAATCTCTTCCAAATTTCAATTCCTTAGTGTCATTTACTCCATGCCTAAATCTCTCCCTTCCTTCTGTTCTCCAAAATATCCTGATCCCAAAGTTGAAAATTTCCTCATATTTCCAGAGCCAACCTAATTCTTAATATTCATATGAAGACCATTCAAATATTTCTTCTATCTTCTCTGAAGCTTTTCTCAGCCATTACAATCCCTGGGTTTTCCAGAGCACTGTGGCTATAACTTGGTTTCACTGACATGCCCTGTTCTTTGTTACAGAATTTCAGAAATCTATATTTTTACCAGCCTTGACTAAGTTATTCTATCTGATTGTCCCCAAAATGTATAATTGGACTGCAACTCCCCTTTCCAAATTTTACCAGTATAACTAGGCAGGCCCAGCCAAAAAAATAATAATAATCCAAACAGGATTCCCCCAAGCATGGGAAAAAGAAAGAAGCAGAAAGATTTTCTTTTTTAATGAGAGTCCCAAATTGGCTGGATGAAGTTGACTGCTCCACTATGACTGCCATTCAGGCTATCTTTGAAAATAAATCTCTTAAATACAAGCAATAAACAAAGTGGGGTTCCTAGTATTGTTGTGTAAGCTGTGGGCCTCATTGAAAGATCTTTCTTGTGGCCTAAAGAGAATGTCCACTCATCTTCCTGGCGTCACTGAGTGATCTCATTTCCAACCTGTGGAGCTGCAGAAAGGAACTACTCTCCCTTTGTACAGCCAAAAGGTTTTCAGCTGAAATTCTTCCTAAAATTCATCTCATCAGTGCATTGCCATCTCTACTTAGGTCAGATTACTGTCCTCTTTCCTCAAAGCTGTGAACAGCTTTCTTTCCATCTCAGGTGACAAAATGAGATATGTGAGCATTGGTCAAGACATAACTGCAATAGTCATAAAATCTGTTTGACATCTATCTAAATTATTCCCAGATATGCCAAACTTACCTGAATGAAGCTGAGTATATTTTCCTGCTATGTTCTTTGGACATGCCAACAGAGCAGCCTATATGGGAGCCTTGTATTTTTCTGAGTAAGGTAAGAACAATACTTCTTTAAGTTAGGTTCTTTCCATTCCCTGTGGAAGTATTTAAACTGAGTCTTTCCTCTTGATGGTCTGAAAGTGGAAGATTGGTATCATGCCAAATGTTTTTTCTCAATTCCTCCAAAGGGAGTTTCATCTAAAAAAAAAAAGAAAAAAGAAAGGAGAAAAATCATCATCCTCTGAGGCTACCTGAGATCTCCAGATAAGCATTCATCTTCCTTGTTGAGGGCCCTTAGAGGTTCTGTTACAAGGGTCTTTTCTGGAAAAAAAAATCTGTGGAATGTAGATTTCATAGTGGCCATCCCTTTAAAATTATTGTAATTATTTATTTAAACAAATTTTACAGAAACATTCAAAGAAAGAGAGAGAAACAATGAAAGAAACGATAAACTGATGAGAAAAATGAAAAGAGGGATTACTTTTTTTCATAATGATTTTTATTTTTATTCAAAAAAAGTTAAAATACAAAATTTCAAAAAAGAAAATTCACAGGAACAAACAAACAAAAACCCAAAAGAAACAAAATATGAAAAAGTGCAACCCCCCCTACAAACATATATACACATATTGTCCCTCCTAGTTAAATAGTGATAAATATATTATAACAATGTTGGTTTCCCACCCCTTACAAAACAAGCCCCCCAATTTTTTCAAATTTCTAATTCTGTTTACAAATTATTAACCTGTCATCTCTCTACTATATTAATGACCACATTCCCAGGGAGAATATCTTTAGGTGTTTCAGTCCAGGATAAAAACGTTTTTTGAAAAAATAATCTCCAAAGTGTAGTGAAAGTCCACTATAGATGTAAATCAAAGTCCGAACACTTCCACTACTCTAAGACATGGCGTGTTTTCCTTACAGAAGAAAAACATTATTCAAAATAGCCAAAATGTTAAAAGGAAAAGAACAAGGAAAAAAAACAGATAAAATCCAGCAGGGGGTTAAAATAAATCACCATTCAACCAGCCTGTTAACTTTTAAAGATAGTAAGCAAAGCAAAACAGGAGCTTTAAAAAGTGTAATTTAAACCCAGATGTGCTTAAGAGAACTCAAGATTCCTTGTCCACGGTCATCTGAAAACCTTCTTGGGTCATTTTTAAGTGCTCCCATTCAAATCCAGGGAGCAGGGTTGCCAAAGAACCAGCTTTGGCAGTAAAATAGGCAGATCGTCAGCAGGAGAGAAAAATCTTCCTACTGTTTAGCAGCCATCTTGGGGAGGAGTTGAAAGGAGGGATTACTGCACGAAGAAAACTGCCAGTCAGTCTTAGAGACAGAGAATCTATCAGATTCATTGACAATAAAAGTTGGGGACCTGGCTAGATCCAATTGGGGCTCTGTGTCTGCTATATGCTGTTTAGTGAGAGCTTTGGCCTGATCATAACCTGTGGTCAGTAGAAGACTTGTAGAGAAGTTCAAGGATGAGGGTTTAGTTGCAGTGGCCTTTTTTCCTGTAGATTAAAAATCATCTCTCATAGTTAGTAAAGCAAGCCAAAGGGCAAAAAGGAGAATTTGAGCCAGTAATTGAGTATGGTCATCTCCACTCTAGCCTTCATTTTCATGACCTTGACTCCAATCTCAGGGAGGCATTAGAAATACATTTGAGGACCTCAAGGGCCAATGTTAGAAATTTGGATTGAACATATTATAATGGTGCAAAATTGTAGAAGGGGCCCAGCTGAGCTCTGTAGAGAACTTATGCTATTGGCTTGGCTTTGAATAGTTTGAGTGTTGTAAGTATATAGTGGTCACTTCTTGTCTTGAGAAATTTGAGCATGGCAGTTGTGCTCTTCTGTGCATTTTCAGCAATGGAGTCCCCATGGATTTTCCTACGATTAGCAGAGGACAAATCACAGTTAATTGAAACAGGGCACCTGTTGGAAGGGCTCCTGGAGGCCTTCTAGTCCAATTCCTAGGACCCTAGGCGTCATTATATTTTGGAAATAAACTACAATTTGTGCATTCATTTTTTTGAATTTTTAAAAATCAGTAGCTTATACAAGAAAAACAAGCCTTATTTTAATTTTTTTAAAATTAATTTTATTTTTATGGGTTTTCAAACTCATTCCGTGGAATGCAGTGTAGAATTGAAAAATATGAATATTCACAGACATTAACATTTTGAAGCATTCCCTGTATAACATTTTATTTCCCCATTAGCAAGCCATTGTTTAATTTGGCAGAATTTAATTAGTAATATAAACGCTCACACACATCCCCTCCAACCAGTGGTGGGATTCGGCTGGATCACACCACTTCGGCAGAACAGGTAGCTAATTTTTTGTTGCCCAGGCCCAGAATGGACTTCCGGAAGCGGCATCCACACAGAGAACTGGTTGTTCTCATATCTGAATCCCACCACTGCCTCCAACCCAAGAGCAAAGAATGATACTCCTTATCCACATGTCAATGTCATGATTCTGGGCATGAGCTGAGCTCTGTTACATGTCACTTTGCCAGGTGAGTGGAAATGGGATTGATAAAGACTGATAACATGGAGCAAATTAAAATCTGCTAAAACAGGAGTGTCAAACTCGCAACGTCACGTGACGTGTTGCAACATATTGTAACTTTTTTTCCATTCCGGAAATGGGGTGGGTGCGGTTTCGGCATGACGCATCTGGCCCATGGGCCGGCAGTTTGAGACCCCTGTGCTAAAATGATTTAAAAGTTTGAATTAAGAGGTTGGATTGTGCCAGCCATTCTGAGGGGAGAGAGTAACTTCCTCACAGGAAGTCTTAGCCAGATGTTATTGGCCCAGACTTCATGCAAACCTAACTCTATCCCTAACAGCAATTTTCACTAGAAGTAGGATATCTCCCATGTTAAGTCCAAAAAGAAAGCTGTCAACCTCATTTATTCAAGAGAGCCTCTGCGAATCTAACCCTGAGGTCTGTCTTTGGTTCTCCATAAAATAACATCTGGCTAAAAATGTCTGACAATATCAAGTAAGGTCAGTGTACTTGAAAACATCACACAGAATACATGCTGTTGAAAAATAGACAATTTCCCCCAGTGTGGAAGTCATGGAAAACCCTTGAAATAACTTGAAATAATGCAACATCTGTTTCTCTCTGCTCTGAGAGCTGAAAGGAAGGATTATATATACCATTTGGTTTCCCTCCCTGGGTACCATGCTTCAAAGATTGCTGTCAGGTCAGAGAAGGACTGGGATGATGCATGCAAAGGAAACAATTGACTGCCAAGAAAATTAAAAGTGGAGATATATTGAAAATGGCTCTCTCAACCATTGGGAAGGGAGGGAGGGAGGGAGGGAGGGAGGGAAGGGAGGGAAGGAAGGAAGGCTGACATTACAGCCAGTGATTAGTTTATTATCTGAAATCTACTCTGGAGAAAGACAGTATCAATGACATTCATTTAGATGATGTGAATCTCTCCCAGACTTTCTTGAAGGCTGCCTTCACATCTTTGTTGCGGAAGCTATAAATGAAAGGGTTGGCCAGAGGGCCGATTACAGTATAGAACAATGCATTTGCCTTGTTCCAATTTGGAGTCTGTTGAGATTTGGGTCTGCAATACATGGTAAGAATGGAGCCATAGAAGAGGGTAACTGACACCAAGTGGGCTGAGCAAGTGAAGAAGGCTTTGCGTCTCCCTGCAGATGAATGGATACGAATGATGGCTCCCACAATACCAATATAGGAGCTCAGGATGATAGCTGAGGTTACCAGCCAATTGCAACCTATGAGAGTAGTCAGAATGACTTCATAGAACCCTATATCATCACAGGACATTTTCAGAAGAGGCAGCACATCGCAAAAGTAGTGATTGATGACATTGTTCCCACAGAAGCGTAGGCGGAAAGTGTTACTAATATGTGCAATGGCATTGGCAAAGCCAGCTGCATAGGCTGCTACCACCAGCTGGATACAGAGCTTCTTGGGCATGGCAGTGGTATAAAGGAGTGGATTGCAGATGGCCACATAGCGGTCATAGGCCATGAAGGCCAGTAGGAAGCATTCACTATAGGCCAAGCCGGCAGAGAAGAACAATTGTGCTGCACAACCAGCTAGGGACATGTGATTATTCTTGGATATACAGTCAGACAAGATCCGAGGAGTGTAGACCGAGGAGTACCAGACATCCAGGAAGGAAAGACTGCCCACAAAGAAGTACATAGGTGTGTGCAAGCAGGAGTCTATGTAGATCAGGGTCATGAGGCCCAGATTTCCAGTCAGTGTAATGGTGTAGGAGACCAAAAACAGCACAAAGAAGATTATGCGTAGAAATGGGTCTCTTGTAAACCCAACAAGGACAAAATCAGTAACTAGTGTCCAATTGCCTTCCACTTCCATCCTTTTCATAAGCATAACCTGTTTAGAAAACAAAAAGAAGTCAAAATTTGACAATTTTAAGCCTCAGAATACAGAATTTGTGTTATGATTTTGAACTAGGTGTTGAAAACCCTTCGACCTACAGTATTTGGTATGCTGCTGTTAACTTTGCCCCAAATTGATTTGGCTTCCAGTTTTTAACATTCTATACATAGTTATGGGATACAGGCTTCATCCATTGAAAAAGAGACATTCAACAAGCCAAAACGGGGATGAAAAGAGCAAAACACCTCCTCACCAGCAATCAACACCCAGATGAGCATAGATTAACACAAAGAGTAATATTAGGCTAATAATGAAAAAGCAAAAATGCCCCAATCAAGGGACTGCCAAACAAGCTAGCAATAAACCATCCAACCAAAGAACCACCAAGACCGCTTCCACCAACAATGACAGGGCAAGCTAATAGAATATATAATGAGAGAAAACCTCACACTCTCTCGATGATGATGTTACCTAGTTTGATAATGAAAAGTTTGAAAGACAACAACCAAGCTCAGAGAGCACCAAGACTCCCCAGTTCAATCCTGACTACAAATATTGTCCTATATTGACTTTAATTTCATCTGCACTTTCCATCGCTAAGCAAAATAACAGAATAATAGAGTTGGAAGGGACCTTCTAGGTCCTCTAGTCCAATCCACTGCTCAAGCAGGAAACCCTATACCATTATCAGGTAAATGGTTGTCCGATTTTTTCTTAAAAACCTCCAGTGTTGGAACACCTACAACTTCTGGAGGCAAGTCGTTCCACTGATTAATTGTTCTAACTGTCAGGAAATTTCTCCATAGTTGTAGTTGATTAGTTTCCATCCATTGCTTCTTGTCCTGCCTTCAGGTGCTTCAGAGAATAGGTTGACTCCCTCTTCTTTGTGGCAGCCCTTAGATATTGGAACACTGCTATCATATCACCTCTAGTCCTTCTTTTCATTTAACTAGACATACCCAATTCCTGCAACCGTTCTTCATATGTTTTAGTCTCCAGTCCCTAATCATCTTTGTTGCTCTTCTGTGTACTTTTTCTAGAGTCTCAACAGCTTTTTTATATCATGGTGACCAAAACTGGATGCATTATTCCAAGTGTGATCTTACCAAGGCATTATAAAGTGGTACTAACACTTCATGTGATCTTGATTCTATCCCTCTATTAATGCAGCCTAGCACTGTGTTGGCTTTTTTGGCAGCTGCAGCACACTGCTGGCTCATATTTAAGTGATTGTCCACTTCCTAATCCACTTCAGGATGCCTCTCGCAGTTACTACTGTTGAGCCAGGTACCACCTATTTTATAATTGTGCATTTGGTTTTTCTTGCCTAAATGTAAAACCTTAGTTTTCTCTATATTGAATTTCATTTTGTTAGATTTGAAAAAACATCATGTGACTGCACTGCTTAACAATGGCAGTTCCAGTAATCCTAATTGTGGTCATTAAGGGAGACCCTCACACTTCTGCTGCCCTGCATGAACTGCTGGGTTTGTTCCACTGATCCCTCCCCAACCGGATACAGCAAGTTCCCTTTGGCAGACAAGGAGCTATCATCCTGTCATGGTTGCCTCTACTTCAATTTTCCCTACCTTCTATCTCTCCCCATCTCTGCCCTTTTGATTGCCCTTCACTCTATCTCCATTGCCTATCCCTACTGACTCCACTCCCATTAGCTGACCTTCACCGTCTTCTTCTTGCTGTTGACAAGGGGTGCCCAGCAAAAGTAATTTTTGGTTCTTCGAAATGAAATCAGAAATGTGGGCAGACTGCCAAGTCCCAAACTTTGATCATGTGATCACAAGGGTGCTCTAAATTAAAGGATCATTCATAATTACCATTCTCATGCAAGCTAGATCCTTCTCTCATGCCAGCACAGGCCAGGTCCTTCTTTTGTCCACCCACTGGGACCTTCTTTCATGACGGAGATCCTGGCTGGTACACAAAAGAAGGTGCTGGACAGTGTGTGAAAGAACCTCCCAACCATTGTGCAAAAGAAGACCCAGGCCAGCTTATGAAAGGCTGGTGTGAAAGAAGGCCTCAGCCGGTAGTCTCATGCATGTAGTGTGGCACACACCCAGCCATCTATGCTCCCTAGCAGCCTTCACATCCACAGCTGTTGCCTGCTGGCTTGTGGGATTTTTCCACAGCGCATCTCTCCACACCTGACTTGGATGGTGAGACCAACAGGGGGCAGGCAGGCAAAGATGATGACAAAGGACAGCTGGGGGGGAGGAATAGTGGCAGGGTGGGCAGCCGTAAATGTGAGTTGAGCCAAAATTTTATTCAAATGACTAGGATGTTGCAATCGCTGGATCTTAAAGGACCGGTTGTAAGTCCATTCATTCAGTGACACTGTAAGTTCCAATGGTGGCTGAATAAATGGATATTAAACAAGGACGACCTATACTGAAATCTCAGAGCCTAAGGTATTTACTGAAGAATACAAGCAAATATTAAGCAGATTTATAACAACTCAAGAGATCAAAGAAACAACAAATGAAATATAAATTGACAAGGCACCAGACACAGGTGGACTGACAAAAAATGAAGTTCAAAAAATAAAATAAATCCCAGAGAAAAATGAAAACCCTGGATGATGAGCATATATCAAGGCCAAATAGCAAAGATTACAATGAAAGGAATGCTCTCTGCATTTTTTTTCATTGTCAGAGGCACAGTGTTAGCCAGAAGATGCAATACTAACAATTATGAGACCTCAAAGTTCTGTATGACAGTTGATGAAAATAATCAAAGGTTTTGGTTGCAAAGATGCAAGAATAATACATTTCAAAACAATTATAACAAATTCTGGAAAGAAATAATATGCAGTCTTGAGCGTAAACCTTCCCTTGGCTAGGACTCATGGTGACAATAAAAACAAATATATTACCCAAGAAAAAATTATCTCAAATGGCACCCAATTCAAATCCTAGATTTAAAAAATGGCAGGATTAGCCAAGAAATTTAACCAATTTACACAGAATAGGGGGAAAAAGTAAGAGTAAGATTGAACGTTTTGCAAGATATGGTAGAGAGAGGTGCACTAGCTTTTCCCAGTCTCAGATTATACTATGGAGGAAGCTGTCTGCCATGGATAAAAGAACGGATAGCATTTCTTAACAGCAGAATATCAACTACAGAAGAAGCAGGCTCAGTCATAAATACCGATAGGATAAGCAAACCAAAAAAGACAAGAATCTGAAGAGATATATTAGATGAGAAAGCCTGTTAAATGCAAGGACTTGTCCGACAATTGCATTACTAGTATCACCGTCAAACACTCTATTAAATAAATTAATAACTCGATCGTGTCGCATGACGTATCGTGACTATCGCAAAGTTTTTTGCCTTTGTGGAGCTGGGGTGGGCATGGCCTGCACGTGACGCATCCAGCCCGCAGGCCACCAGTTTGACACCCCTTCGGAAGGATAATTATATTAAGAGGTATCTGATCACCTATGGAAGATGATACATATGGACTCAAGAAACAAATTGAGAGGCAATAAGAATTGAATAATGAAGGTAGGAATTTAAACTGTTTAATATATTTGTTTAAAAAAAATGAAAAAGAAAAAGAAATCTCACAGAAGAAGAAAGAAAAATATCAGAATTTGAAAGGCCTATATAGAATAAAGATGATTTATTAGGACATATTTACAAATTGTTAGGCAAATATGACACGAAGACAGGATCAATTAAAAATTTCATGATAAAATGGATGCAAAATGTTAAAGAAGTAGTAACAGTGGAACAATGGAAAAAATCAATAACATTGAGTTCAAGCTACAATTTGTGGGAAAATTGGTTCTAAATGTTCAATAGTTGAATATAACTCTGTCAGCAATTACCAAGATGGATAAATCAAACAACAGGAAATATTGGAACTGCCACAGCAAAGAAGGAATATTTTAGCCATATGTGCTGGTTATGCAAAGACTGTAAGGGAAAAAATACACCAATATGTCCCAAAACCTCTGATAATAAAAACTGAATTAAAACCACAAACATTTGTATTAAGTATGATGGTAAATACCTGGTCAGTTCTGATGATGAAAGTTCGCACTTACAAATTCTAAAACAATGGATGAATTTTCAGTCTGCAAGACACAAGGAGGAAAAACACAATGTGTAAATTCCTTGAGCTCAACTATGCTTTGATCAGCACCCCACAGGCAGGTCAAGAATACACTTTATATAAATTTTTAAACAGATAAGCATATTGTCCTAAAACATTATTCTGCTAGCAGTTTATGTTTAGATTCGTATGATCTTCTGATCATTTAATAATTGCATCTCTATAAATGATCCTTTACTAATTGGGAATTATTGCTTTATTATATTATTTGTTGAGATAAATTCTTGTCAATCAGCTCAAGGGAGGACACAGCTGATTCTTCTTGATATATTTGTGTGACAAAGAGGCAGGACAGATTGTGAGGAAGTGATGAAATTAAAAGTGAGCTAGTGAATTCCATAACTTAATGAGATATGAACCGAATCTGGACCTTTGCATTAACTATAACCCAATAACTATAACCATGAGAGTTTATTCCATGCCAGTTTATTCCATGCTACTTATAGGACAGTTGAATTCTCAGACTGTAAAGTTGTACATTCTCTCACCCAATGTCTTCACTTATAGGCGATTATTACTGCTAAGAATAGAATAGAACAGAATAGAATAGAATAGAATAGAATAGAATAGAATAGAATAGAATAGAATCAGAGTTGGGAGGGACCTTGGAGGTTATCTAGTCCAAACCCCTACTCAGGTAGGAAACCCTATACCATTTCAGACAAATGATTGTCCAATCTCTTCTTAAAAACAACCAATAGCATTGGAGCATTCACAATTTCTGAAAGCAAATTGTTCTGTCAGAAAATTTCTTCTTAGTTCTAGGTTGCTTCTCTCCTTGATTAGTTTCCATCCATTGCTTTTTGTCCTGCCCTCAGATCTTATATTAACTTTAATTTCATCTGCACTTTCCATCGCTAAGTAAAACAGAATAACAGAATAATAGAGTTGGAAGGGACCTTGGAGATCTTCTAGTCCAACCCACTGCTCAAGCAGGAAACCCTATACCATTATCAGATAAATGGTTGTCCCATTTCTTCTTAAAAACCTCCAGTGTTGGAGCACCTACAACTTCTGGAGGCAAGTCGTTCCACTGATAAAGCTGTGCACGTTTTCCTTCTAAGTCTGGTGGAGAAGCCAATAGATCAGCCTATATGGGAGTTTTGTTTTTTCCTGAATAAGGTGTCCACATCCCTGTTTCCAATTAGGCAGCCTCAATTCTCTGTAGAAGCACTTAGATTAAATTATCCCTCTTGGTGATATGAAGTGGGAATGTTATTAGCATTACTAAACTTTTTTTCCGTAAATTCTCCAAAGGGTGTTTCCTCTGGGAAAAGAAAGAGGACAAACCACCCCTGAGGCTTCCTGAGTTCTCCAGGTAAACAATCATCTTTCATCTTGAGGGCACTTAGAAGTTTAGCTGCAATCATCACTTTCTCAGGCCCTCTCTGGAAAAAAACTTTGAAATATACATTTGATCATAGTGAATCCTTTTAAATTATTATTATCATTATTTACTTACTGAAAGAATGTTTATGAAAACTATAAAAAATAGGAAACAAAAAGGATACACTTTTTTTGCATTAATGAAATTGCCCTTTCAAAAATAGATAAGTTATATATCCGGGATTGTCCAAGATACTTGGGAGGCATCCAGGAGCCTTGCCCCTCACATTGCTGGATGTGAAACACTGTTTCTTAAGTTGGATACCAGGAGAGGTCAGTTAGGATTGTTGCTGTTGTAGCAGCCTCCCTGCTATGTAACAATCTGAGCTCCTTGATTCCATAGCTGGGTTGGTGGTAGAGCTACCTGAACTTATGGTGCTGGGAGATTTCAACCTGCCATCCCTAGATAGGGAGTCAGAGGTAGCTCCATTGCATGGGCCTGACCCAAACTATTCAGGCCCAACTGATATGTGATTGGGTCTGGGTGGTAAACTTCTCTTAGAAGGAGTGGCCTGCTGGCTCTTAGAGATGGTGCACCCCTTCCTCAAAGGATCATCACTTGATCCACGTACTCTGGACAGCTTTCATCCAGTCTTCAATCTCATTTTTAGAGAGGTTTGTAGAGAGAGTGGTAGCATATCAGCTTCAGAAAACCTTGGATGAGGCAAATTATCCAGGCCCCTTTCAGTTGTGGTTCAGACCAAGGTTTGGGACTAAGGCAGCATTGATTGCAGTCATGGATGACCTCTGGTGATAGTAGGATGTAGGTAGTGCATCCATCCTGGCTCTTCTTGACCTCTCAGCAGTGTTCAATACCATCAATCATAGTATTCCTCTGGGCTGGCTTCGGGAATTGGGGGTGGGTAGCACTGTATTGTTCTGTTTCTCCAGACGGTGTTGATAGAAAGAAAAAGATCCTGCCCACAGCCCCTACTTTTTGGGGTGCCTCAGGGTTTGATTCTCTCTCTGCTTTTATTTAACATTTAGATGAGGCCAATAGGTGAGGTGATCCATCAGTTTGGCATGAGATATCATTAATATGCAGATGACCCCCAGCTTTCTATCTCTACCCCAGGCCCCTTGAAGATGCTGTGGACATCCTATCCCAAATGTCTGAAGGCTGTTGGGGATTGGATGGGGTGAAACAGGTTCCAACTCAACCCTAGGAAGGAGAATGGCTGTGGGTATTTGGACCCTCTGGACACAAGGCTCTTCCATTTTTAGTTCTGGATGAGGTTGCGCTACTCTAGGCAGACCCAGTGCACAATCTGGGGATTCTCCTGGACTTGCGGCTCCTGTTCAAAGAGCAAGTGGCAGCTGTGGCTAGGAGAGCCTTTGCACATCTTTGGGTGGCACACCAATTGCACCCATTCCTGTACTGGAAGGCGCTGCTTATAGGGACTGCTGCCCTTGTAACCTCTTGTTTAGAGTGACTATTATAACATGCTCTACAGGGGCCATCCCTGCAGAGCATTTAGAAACTTGATGTGGTGCAGAATATGGCTATGGGGGTAATAAATGGTGCCAAATATACAGCATACATAATACCACTTTCATGTGAGCTGCATTGGTTACTGGGTATGTTTCCAAGTGCAATTCAAAGTGATGGTTAGCTTGGTACCAGATTACCTGAGGGAGTGCCTTTCTCCAAGAGACTTTACCCATCCAACTCAATGTAGCAGAATGGGCACGCCACAGATCCTGTCAGAAAAAGAGTGTCAGCTGGCGGGGACTAGAACACATGGTTTTTCTGCCATGGCCCCTTATCCATGGAATATCCTCCCTTCAGAGATTAAAATGGCCCCAACCCTGTTAACCTTTAATAAGACCCTAAACACCTGGCTATGTTTCTGCAACTAGGGTGCTGAATATGTCAGGAGCCCATTTCCTGGCTGAATTACTAACTGGTCAAGTATCTCGGCTGCTATGCATAGCTATTTTGGATTTTTTTTTACTGTTTTAAAATGTTTTAGTGTCTTAATTGGTCTGAGGACAGGGAGCCTAATGCTCCAGCAGGCCCAGTGGCTGGAGCTGGAGCTTCACTTGAACACCATGACAAAATCATCATCAGTCAATTGCAAAAGACAGCTTTATTTGGAATCATGACATTAATTCAAATGTGGATTTGAAAAACAACAGGCCACAAAAAGGAAATTGAAAAATTGAATATACAAATGCGAAAAAGGTTCATAGAAAAGGGGGAAATAGCTCTTTTCTGCTTCATCCAATGCAAAGAGTGCAGCACCCTGTTCGACAACAGACTGAATTACAGGTTACTGGCACAGACCACACAGTTGCTCTATCCTGTCACTCTGGTGAATTGAAAGGTGGCTTATCCTGGATCCCAGCTACCTGTGTTCAGTTAAGATGATCCTCAGTAGGGAAGGAAGTGAAGCTGAAGGAATATATCAATAGTTGCCTTTAAATTATCCCACACGAAACCAGTAAGGACTGTCAAGCCAGATTGCTGAAGCAGGATAGGACTCAGTTTTGGGGCAATGCAATTTATGCTGGTACACTTTTTAAAATAATTACATCAGTGGAGGAACACATATGTGAACATGGCTGTGAGGAGAGCTCTACTGTCCACACTGCAACTTCATTTCCGGTTGCCACAGTCGAAGGGGGGGGGATGTGTGCTTTTAACGTTAGACAAAACAATAAATTGTCCTGTGGGAACCAAGGTCATTGCTGCTGGGGTTTTGGTGGGCTGAGCTTTCTGTTAGAAAGCCCACCAAAGTAGTTTATTGGGGAATGTGATTAATGATATATTATTGGGGTGGGAAGTTCAACTTTGTAACTTTATAACCTTTGGGAGGGAACTTCAGTCTTGGTTTCACTTTTGATCGTGCCAATACTTTGTAGGCAATAAATATGTTCTTTAAGGAAACCTCTTGCCTTGGAGTTCTGTTTTTATTGGTCTCATCTGTCGGAACCATGACATTTAGGAGAACACCCCTGAGGTAATTTCCAAAGGGTGGGTAGAGTTTGAGAGAGAATTAAGTACATGTTTCATCCATATATGTCCATCATCATGCTTGCTATGTTTCCATTCTATTTCCCTTATTGTGAACCATATTTTGAAATGCTTTCAGGTAGGAAAAGGACTGGAAAATGCACGTGTGGGAAACAAGTCCCCCCAAAGAAGCCTGACCCTACAGGGAGAAGTTTAAATACTCTGAAGTAAAATCTGGGGAAAGAGACTATCGATGGCATTCATTTAGGTATTGTGAATCTCCCCCAGACTTTCTTGAAGGCTGCCTTCACATCTTTGTTGCGTAAGCTGTAAATGAAAGGGTTGGCCAGAGGGTTGACTATCGTATAGAACAATGCATTTGTCTTGTCCCAGTTTGGAGTGTGATGAAAGTTGGGTGTGAGGTACATAATGAAAATGGAACCATAGAAGAGGGACACTGATGTCAAGTGAGCTGCACAGGTGAAGAAGGCTTTGCGTCTCCCTGCAGCTGTACGGATGCAAATTATGGCTGCTCCAATGCCAATGTATGAGCTCACAATGATAGCTGTGGTTACTAGCAAATTGGAACCCAATACAGCAGCCACAATGAGTTCATAGACACCTATGTCATTACAGGACATTTTAACAAGTGGTGGCCCATCACAGAAGTAATGGTTGATCACATTATTCCCACAGAAATGTAGCCGAAAGGTGTTGCCAGTGTGTACAATTGCATTGGCAAAGCCAGCTGCATAAGCTCCTATCACCAGCTGGATGCAGAGCTTCTTGGGCATGGCAGTGTGGTAAAGGAGTGGGTTGCAGATGGCCACAAAGCGGTCATAGGCCATGAAGGCCAATAGGAAACATTCAGTGTAGGCCAAACCAGCAGAAAAGAAGAACTGGGCTGCACAACCAGTAAGGGACATGTGGTTGTTGTTGGACACACAATCAAATAAGATCCGAGGAGTGTAGACCGAGGAGTACCAGATATCCAGGAAGGAAAGACTGCCCACAAAGAAGTACATGGGTGTATGCAAATGGGAGTCTAAGTAGATCAGGGTTATGAGGCCCAGATTCCCAGTCAGCGTTAGGTTATAGGAGGCCAAGAACAGCACAAAGAAGATTATGCGTAGAAATGGGTCTGTTGTAAACCCAACCAGGATAAAATCAGTAACCAATGTCTGATTGCCTTTCACTTCCGTCATTTTCATAAGCATAACCTGAAAAAGAAATTAAAATTGTGCAGTTTTCAGCCCTGATATAAAGAGTGTGTGCTAATGTTTTGAATTATGTACTGAATCCCCTTTCCTCGACACATTTTGATTTTACCAATTTTGCCCCAGAATACTTTTGTTTCTGCTTTTTTAATATCATGGATATATTATAGGATTCAGCGTTTACAAAGCCCTCATTGCTTAGTAGCTCTCCATGTATTTGCCTAGTCCTTTCTGAAGATTGTCTCAGCATATATGAGTGCTTGATGGACCTTCTTGGAACTTAGACAGTTAACAAGTTGGGGCTGAGGTGAAACTGGTTGGAAGACCATGAAGAAGACTAATCATACATGCTTTCTCCAACTTCACAGTCATGAAGAAGGCATGACTGTGACATTGGAGAAACCATCTATGATTAGTAATAAAAAAAACACTTCTACATATTTCTCAAGAGATGTTGCCTTTTTTTAATTGGATGAAGTGGAAAGGAGGCATATATTCCATGGATTCCTCCTCCCATGCTCCTTTTTTTGGATTTTTTTCTTTTTGGACTCTTTCCATATGTTTATCATGAATCTTGCTAGAATCCCCAGTAAGCATTGTGGATCACCGATGAAGTTCGAAAGGAGAGAACTTTCTTCCTATCCAGCCCCATTTAAAGATTGGGTCAAATGAATAAATGATACTAAATTATTGTCAGTCAGCTGAGGCTTTTGACAAAGCTCTTCCTGATTCTCCAGGAAAGCTCTTCTGCCAACAATCACTCTATTTACTCAAGTTCTGAGGGAAAAAATAAAAAGTGATGCTTGGGAATTCAATTGCCACAAGTCCAGAAGTGAAGCAGCTTATTAAGAAGGCCATATAAGGTTCAGAAAAGGTTTTTTGCAGCATAGAGATATATATGAACTATAGAACATAGAATTGTTTATACTGTCTTCATCTCAACTCTCCACCTTCCTTGAGTTAATGTTTTGTTTCAAGCACAGGCATTGATTCTCACATAAAGAAATGCTACAGTAGATGAGTGGATGGGAGAATGAAATGAGCCCTCCCCTCAAAAAGTGTTAAATGGCTCAAAGTGTAAACAAGAAAGCAGAAACTGGAGAGGTGCAGAAAAGGAACTGGGTTAAGGACTGTGATAGGATCTCTGCTGCAGTGCCTGGACCCCAATTCTGCTAAGGAAGGGCTTCTCTTAGTGAAGCAATTCTAACCATGTCTCTGTGAAGAGTTCAAGTGGCTGAAACAGACGAGTAATCCTGAGCAGGAAAGGCCCAAGGTGGACAAAGGAGAGAATCAGTCAAGGATACAAAAATGAGAGCAGCATTTGGACCTGAAGGGAATACAAAGTCCATGTTCTGCACTCTGAGATGGAGGGCTTCCACTTTTTTTTTGTGCTTCAGAGACACATCACTGTCTTTGAAGCATATCACTGTATTATAAAATCACTTTTAAATCAATATAATGAATTGTCCCAATATTTTTAATTTTGTAGGGGCCACAAAGGGGGGAAAAATGAAAAAATGAGGGAGTATAACAATGCATTATGTAGTATCCCAAGTTAAGACAAAATCATCCTAAAAGGTTGTATAGGACTGAAATGGAGAAGAAAGTTTCTTAATCACTTTCACAATGGCAACCCCCCCCCCCAAATCCGAAGCCTAGAGCAGGGCTTTTCAACCTTTTCACCCATTGTACCACTTTTCAGATAAGGCAATATCCGAGTACCACCACTCGCCCAGCAAGGTATCAAAAACTTGACCCCCCCCCCAAAAAGGAAAAAAAGATAAAGTACAGGTAGTCCTCGACTTACAACAATTCGCTTAGTGACAGTTTGAAGTTACAACGGCACTGAAAAAAGCGAATTATGACCATTTTCACACTTATGACTGTTGCAGCACCCACAGGGTCATGTGATCAATGGCCGGGGGCATGGCCAGCTGATCACTCAGGTTGTAGTGTGCCTGTGGGGGGGAATCCGTGGGTCTTTGGTGGAGGGGGATGGGACTGGGGTGGGTGCCTGCCTTCCTTCCCTCCCTCTCTCCCATTGTCCCTTCCTTCTTTCCTTCCTTTCCTTCACCTCCTTCTTTGTCCCTTCCTCCTTCCCTCCCTCTCCCATTGTCCCTTCTTTCCTTCCTTTCCTTCACCTCCCTTTGTCCCTTCCTCCTTCCCTCCCTCTCCCACTGTCCCTTCCTTCCTTCCTTCTTTTCCTTCACCTCCCTCTTTGTTCCTTCCTACTTCCCTACCACTGTCCCTTCCTTCCTTCCTTCCCTTCACCTCCCTCTTTGTCCCTTCCTCCTTCCCTCCCTCTCCCCCACTGTCCCTTCCTTCCTTCCTTCCCTTCACCTCCCTCTTTGTCCCTTCCTCCTTCCCTCCCACTGTCCCTTCCTTCACCTCCCTCTTTGTCCCTTCCTTCCTTCTTTCCTTCCTTTCCTTCACCTCCCTCTTTGTCCCTTCCTCCTTCCCTCCCTCTCTCCCTGTCAAGCCCCCGTGGGCTTGACATGAACGGGCGGGGGAGGGGTCGAGGACGACGTGCGGGGCGGCAAAGGAGACCAGCGGCCCGTGCCGTTCTACCTGGCAGCGTGAACGTCGGCTCCGTGGGCGTCCCGCCGAACAGCTGAGCGGCTCCTACTCTTAGCCGCCGAACAGCTGATGGGCGTGAGGCCGCAGCAGGGAGCCAAGGGCCGATGGCGCGGCCTGAAGCTGAAAGGCTCTGCCTCCCGGCCGCCGAACAGCTGATGAATGCGAGGCCGGGAGACAGAGCCTTTCAGCTTCACCTTTCAGCAGGGACGCTCACGGGACTGGAAAGCTGCAGCGCTGCAGCCCCCATTCTTCCTTCCTTCCTTCCTTCCCTCCCTCTTTGTCCCTTCCTCCTTCCCTCCCTCCCTCAGGTTGCAGGGGGAGGAGAGCGCAGGCAGCGGAGGAGCACAGGGGGGTGGGGAAAGAGCCTTGGCTGCCGGACTCCCTCTGGTGCGTTGCGCACAGCCACAGCCGGAGAAAAGCCAGCTCATTCATTGCTGCAGCCAGCCCCGAGGAAGAGCCGGCACAACCCCCAGGCGAATCCTGCCTGGCTACATTCTTTGCAGCCGAAAGAAGGACTTTGATCCCACTTCCCCTTCGCTCCGGCCGGGTCCATGAATGCCAGATCTAACCCCAGGGCGGTTCGAAAGGCCAGCAGGCTGGCTGGGGGTTTGGGGTGGAGACATGTGAGCTTTCCTCCGTCTTCTTGAATCTGGCTTTGATCCCGCTTCCCCTTCACTCCGGCGGGGTCCGTGAATGCCAGATTCAAGAAGACGGAGGAAGGCTCACATGTCTCCACCCCAAAACCCCCAGCCAGCCTGCTGGCCTTTCGAACCGCCCTGGGGTTAGATCTGGCATTCCCCTTCGCTTCCCCTTCGCTCCGGCCGGGTCCGTGAATGCCAGATTCAAGAAGACTGCCCGCAATTTGCCTGGCCTCCCCTCTGGCCCCGGGCAGCACCTCTGCCTCGCGCACACGTGCAATCGGCTTTCCCGTCGCTGCCGCTGCCCGCAATCTGCCCGGCCTCCCTTCTGGCCCCGGGCAGCACCTCTGCCTCGCGCCACACACAGCGCCCACGATCACCTACGCGCTGCCAGCACCCACAATCTGCCGGCCTTACCCTCGGCACCGGGCAGCACCTATGCTCGCGCACACACGCGAGCACGATCAGCCTCCGTGCTGCAGCACCGCAATCTGCCCCGGCCTCACTCGGCACTGCTTTGCGCAGCCCTCCTAGCCCCCCCCTCGCGCCCCGACGTTAACTTCCCGCCGCCATGAGGGTAAGGTTGTGCCCCCGCCCGCTGCCCCAGATGCCATCGCCCTCCCCAAGCATTTTTTTACTCACCTGATTAGATTGCACTACCTTCCTCCTTTTGCTCTCTGCCTCGTTTGCTTCTCTGCCTTTGCACGTGCTTGGGGTAAAACAAAAAGTTCCATGAGACTTTCTAACTTTCTCGCGAGAATTTAGAAAGTCTCATTGGAAATTTTTTTTGGTACTCACAAACACATGGCGAAGCGCCGAGAAGGACAGGAGAAAGGGAGTGCAGCTGAAAGCAGGTGAGTAAAAGAAACGCTTGGGGGAGGCGAGGGCATCTGGGTGGGGGCGGGCGGGGGGGGGGTGGGGGGGAGGGACCAGGAATGCGTCACGCAGCCTCCGGTGGAATCTACCTGAAGACTGAGTGAGGGCCTGCCGCCCCCAAGGCCGCCGCCAATCAGCTGGAGCTGCGCGCTTTGATCCTGGGCCTCTCAGTAGGACACAGGCAACGTGCAGTTCCAGATGCTTGGCAACAAGCTATGCGGCGCTGCCGCCGCTTCACCTCATCCACTTTTACACTTTTAAAAAAAAAAAAAAAAATTCAAAAATATTTTTTTTAATATTTTTTTAAATTTTTTTTTTTACATGTTTTTTCAACCCGTCCTACGCGTACCACCAGCCATGTGCTCGCGCACCACTGGTGGTACGCGTACCACCGGTTGAAAAGCCCTGGCCTAGAGGCACTCTTGTTGAAACAGAAGCTGGTTGGTAAGAGAAGGCATGAGACTACATAGATGGATTTGGCAGAGACTTCTGCTTATAAAGATAAACTGCAAGTGAGGAAAGAGACATTATAAATAACCGATCAGGTCCCCATTTTGCGTGTATAAATTTTACAACAATAGATGTATTCTCAGTCCATAAAAAGGGGGGGGGGGAAATGATGCCTACTTATTTGATCTGAACTATAGATATATCAGCATCTCACAAGGCAGGTAAATAATGGATTCTGCTATGGAAAATGAAAAAATAGTAAGTTCTGAACAGTGGAAATGAATGGCATTTTTCAGCCTTATAGCTTTAGCCTCTGGGAGCAGAGCCACAAATTCCTCTAAATTAGTCCAGTTGCTTTAAATGTTGCAAAGAACTGAATACCACAAACTCTAGCAAGTCACCATCATAAGAAACATTTCCCCATAACAGGCAAGGAATTGATGCATAAATTGTGTATCTTTTTAAGCAGGTAAGCATATCTTCCTAAAAAAAATTGCTAGCAATTTATATCTAGATTCCTATGACCCTGAGATGCATTTTGTTAATGTCTACATTTGCACATGTGAACCTGCACAGATCATTGTACTAATGGGGAAATCATGTTGTATTTAAATTATCTGTTGAGTAAAATTCTTTCCAATCAGCTCAAGACAGTACAATTGGTTCCTCCCCATTCTTTTTACTAGAGCAGGGGTCTCCAACCTTGGCAACTTTAAGACTTGTGGACTTCAACTCAGCCAACTTGCTGGCTGAGGAATTCTGGGAGTTGAAGTCCACAAGTCTTAAAGTTGCCAAGGTTGGAGAATCCTGTACTAGAGTGTTGTGAGGTATCATAGACTAAGTGAATGTGACAAAATTAAATATAAGTCAGTGAACTCCACAGCTGAGCAGGATGTGAACCTGAATCGCTGCCTTAATCATTGCAATATGGCACCTTGGTAGTCTATTACATGCCAGTTTTGGACAAATGAAGTCTCAAATTGGAAGGAGGAAGGTGAGCCCATTCATGTTCTGCATATGGAGAAGATGGTCTCCGTCACATATACATAATTAGTTCATCCAAAGAGTTTGCCCTCACAAAACTAATCACATCAAATTAGTATGTGAAGATGTTCCCAGTTCCCATTCTCAGCCTTATTTTTTGGCTCATGACTCTCCTCCCCTTAATCTGTTTTGGGAATATTAGAATTAGATTCAATAGAGTCAAGTTTACCACCAGTGTTCTGACATCAAACATCTTCCAATTCACTGCCAATATTGCTATTATTAACATTTTGCCCTTCATACATTAGCTGAGCTTTCGATAGAACTTCAACTCCATTTCATAATTTCAGTTCAGTTAATATTCTGTTGCTGCACTGTTCCCTTTTTAATTTTTGAAGAATCCAATACCTCAACCAAGCATTCTTAATCTGGCACCCCCTCTCCCAACCCACATGTATCCAAATAAATATCTAAACAATCCTCTGGATTTTCTTTTGTTCTTGTTTGCTGTACTTTTGTCTTCTTTCTTTTACATCGCTGAATACATTAAACGTTTAAGATGTAAAAGGTTGAATGTTGGTGCCAACAAAAAGTGAAGAGGAAAATTGGGCAAAACCTAAATTTTGTTCCTCTGTTTCTGTTGTTGACATTAATGCCAATTTGGTTGATAGCCTGGTGACCTTTTGAGTTTCCAAGGAGCCACAGCTTTTGTTAAAGGATGCATAGGGGGCACATGCATGATGCAATTTACAAAGTTATGGTCTTTCGTAGGCATAACATAAACCCCATATAGCATTCGGTTGGAATTACTTCCACACACTGTATGTGAGTATAGAAGAGTGCTGGTATAAAAGATGCAAGGTCAGCTTATGAACTGTTTCTGCCCTCAAAGCAACCAACTGGAAGAGAATTACAGTACTTCAAAATGGCAGACAGTGAAGATTTGGGCTGTCTGATTCTGATTCACAGAGTACTGTAAGCACCAAGTTGGGAAAGACAGAATCAGTTAATTTTACCAAACCAAAGCAATACCTGGTATCACACTTATCATCTGCACTCCGGTAAGATACTGTGCCGCTGAAATTTGCTGCTTTGTTCCATGATGCCCTCAGCATTCAACCTTTTACATCTTAAATGTTTAATGTATTCAAATCCTTTATTTAGGGTAAGCCAAGCTATGTCTACATCTCTTTCCTCTAATCCCTAAAATATCCTGATCTGACATGATGATGACATTTATTGAAAAGCTTGTTATCTTTCTGAATCCTTGAAAACCTTCTCCAGAAATTAAGACCATCTGAACAGTTCCTGAAGCACCTGAAGCTTCTATGAGACATACCATTCTCTAGCTTTCCTAAGCTTTGGAGCTATAACTTGATTTCACTGTCATGCAGTGCTCTTTATGCAGGAAAGTTCATGAAAACACATTTATTCCAACATCGTTTTAGTTGTTCTCTTTGATTGACCCAGCATTTATGATTCAAAGGTAGCTTCCCTCTCCCAATTTCATGAGAAAAACCAGACACACTTTTGGTAGAAAATCTAAACAGGATTCCTCCCCAAACTTGGAGGTGGGAGGAAGAAGAAGAAGAATTTTCTCCCTTTTAACAAGAGTCCCAAGCTGGCTGCCTGGAATTGGCTGTGCTGCTCTGACTGTCTTTCAACCTATCCTTGAATGATATCCTTGGATCACTTAAGCACAAGCAACATCACGGGTGGCTGCTCTGTGTTGTTTTATAAACTGGTTCTTTCTTTGACATAATTTTCTTGTGGCCAAAGAGCATGCTGATGCCCCTCCCTGACGCCGTTCACTGACCACATTTCCTGCCAGTGGAGCAGCAGAAAAGATCTGCCCTCATTTACCTTGTACAGCTGCAAGCTATGCAACCAATGTTCTCAGGTGACTCATCTCATCAGCGAGTTATCTTTTGCTTAGATCTAGGTTTACTCTCTCTTTTCCTCAAACAGTGTTCACTTTCCACTTCATGAAGGTCAGCAGTTTATGTAAATAACCATTTCAAAGGAAATGTTGTGAAAAGCTTCCCCTGTCTTGTTCTCAGAACTACACTTGGACTACATCTTCTATCCTCATTCTAAGGCCCTTGTCAGTGGCAAGATTAAATCCTGCTGTCCTTTAGAGAAAGTGAGAAGAAATTGAGTGGCCATCAAGTCAGATCCAAACTGTGGGAACAATCGAAGCTTAGGGGGCAGCTCTCTAAATTATGTCCAGAGGCATCAAACTTACCTTAACGAAGCCAAGTTCATTTTCCCTTTAAGTCTGTTTGGACAAGCCCATATATTGGCCTATATGGGAGTCTTATGTCTTCCTGAGCAAGATGCCCACAATGCTCCTTCAAATTAGGCAATCCCAGTTCCCTGTGGAAGCATTTGATTATTTGAAGTGGGAATATTAATATGATGCCAAAAGGTTTTTTTTACCTTAACTCCTCCAAAGGGAGTTTTATTTAAGAAAAGATTCCCTGAGGCTACTAGGTTCTTTAGATAAACTTATCTAAACTTATCTTCCACCTTGAGGCCATTTAGAAATTCAGCTGCACTCATCACTTGTCCAGATCTTTTCTGGGGGGAAAAACTCTGAAATGCAGATTTGGTAATAAGCAGAGAAAAGAAACACAAAATTAAAAATGCAGATATGTACCATTTCTGAAATAGTGTAAGAGAAGAGCAGCCAGAGCTGGGGGTGGTGGAGTTAAATGAGACATCAGCCTAGAGTTGTTATGTTCCCACTAATGGTCCAAGTCCAACCCCTCTAAAATTCCATTGACCCTTATTTGGTGCCAATTTAGTATTGAACGTTAGTTGACTAGATTCTTGTGTATAGGCTTGAGCAATGAAACAGTTATAACAGTTGCCCATGAAATGGTTATAACTCTGACACAACAAGAAGAACCAAATTAAAAACTGCTCAAACTTTTTAAAAACAAATTGTGCCGACTGTTTTGAGAAGAGAGAGCGAAAAGACCAAGGACTTTCCCAAAAGATGTCATTGGGAGCTGCAGGATGGCAAGATCTCTGTTTCTGCAATTCACAGAAGAATATTCTGCAAAATAAGCTATTGGGCAACTATGATAGAAGCTGTTCCTTGGCTGTGGACTGTTTCACTGTACATGCAGTGTACCTTTTCATTGGTGCAAAAGATTGAAGAAATTCTTGAGAATATTAAATCCCCCTACAGTCTGCATAGATTCCTCTTTGATGACAATCCCCAACATCCCACCTGCCAGAATCCAGTTTGACTCCTGGTGATTGCAGAAACAAGTCCATGTGATTTTTCTAGGCAACATTCTCAGAAATGGCTTGTCATGATTATAAATCCATAAATATATTCCTGATTCTTCTGTTTCTTTCATCTTAAGTACATTTATTGAGAATAAATTAGAAAACTTCTACGATGTTCTCTATGACTTGTGTGGTGAAGGGAAAATACCAGTCTCCTTGTGAGCAAGCTACAGCACCAAAATATGAGTGCCTGCAGACTCAGTGCCTTCTAAGCGTAAAAGCTTTCATATGTTTGAGAGGAGAACACCTCTTTCCAAGAACAGCCATGTTTCAGCAGTGTACACTAGGTCAGCCCCCTCATTTGTGATCAAGTCACAGATGAGGACAGCCTTATAGGAGACCAACTTAGCATTCAGCAGCAGAGCTGAAAACTCAGCCCTTCAAAGGTCTACTGACCCGTAGCTAAGTGGAACAAGCCACAAGATCAACCTATTTGGGGCCTTTCCTTGAGAGTGGCCATCCCACTATCTTCCATAATAACTCCCTTACCCATCAAAACAGTGATGTTCTGGCCTGTCCTCAATCTCCCAGAAAACCTCTCCCCAATCCACAGCATCTGATCAGGGACTGATACTGTTATGTCCTGGGACTGCTGAATGACTCAGCAGGCTCAGGAGGCTGCAGAAGGCCCGGGCAATCCATGTGGTTGCCTGGGACCAGACAGGCTGTCTCCAGCTTTGTGCGCATGCGCAAGGCGGGAGACTAGCCTTGCATTGATTGGCTGACGCTGTCCCTTGCAAGGGAGTATAAAAGGTACTGGTGCCATTTTGTGTTCTGTTCTGTTCGTGATCTCAATAAAGTAGTTGTGTTGTTACTCCTGCCTCGCCTCGATGTCTTTTCTTTGGAAACAGAACATTGGCGACGAAGGTGGGATACGCTGCAAGCAGAACAACAGGAGAAGCTAGGCTGACTTACCAGAGAAGGCCTGAAGCGCTGGGAAGTTCGGCGTCCGGAGGAAGCGATTGCCTGCCAGTACGAAAACGCTGGAGGTGAGCTCGGCTTCGAGGGACCCCTTCTCATTCCTTGCAGCAAGAGGCATCAAAGAGGTTACAGGCTGTAACGATGTCAAAGCTGAGCCGTCTGTCAGAATTTGACACTTCTCACCCTGAGCGCTGGAGTTCCTATGTGGCGCGAGTGGAAAATTACTTGCGAGTAAATAAGATACAGGAAGACGGCCTTAAAGCTGCTACATTGCTTTGTGTCTGTGGGCAAGAGACTTTTGACATTGCAGAGAATCTTGTAGCCCCAGCACCACTGGAGTCAATTGTGTATGCTGACTTAAAGAGGATGCTACGAGAGCACTTCGAACCCAAGCTCTCAGTAATTGCGTGGAGGCATGCGTTTGAGCAGAGGGACCAGAGGCCTGGTGAGTCTGCTGCGGACTTTGTTGCTGCCTTAAGACAAGCAGCTAGACAGTGCGAGTTCAAGGATCTGGAAGAGAGGCTTCGGGATCGCTTGGTTTGCGGACTGCGAAGTCGTGAGCTGCAACAGAAACTTTTTGCAAAAGAAGATGTCTCATTCCAAGATGCTTTGAGAGAGATTGCAGCTGAAGAAGCAGCGGGCGGCGCTGTGAAAGCCTTGCGGCTTGCCAGGAATCCTCCGGCGGTGGCCTCAATCCATCAAGATGTCACTCGAGAGGTATCTGAAGTGGATCCAGAAGAGGAGGTGGACAGACTTCAGCAGGCAGAAGAGAAGAGGCCTCAAAGGCACAGAGAAAAAGCGACAGCATCCCCTCGGTATTTCGGTTGTGGAGGACGCCACAAGCGAAATGATTGCCGATTTCGCTCCGCTACCTGCCGGGCATGTGGCAGGCAAAGCCACATTGCATCTGTCTGTTTGGGTCACCAGAAGGAACGGTCTGCAGAAGAATTGCCTCTGAAAGGTACCAAGGTCCCCAGCCAACACAGGGTGGACTTCTGTGTGTCCCGTAGGGGCGTTTTCAAAACCGGGGTTCACAGGCCACTTAAAAAGAAGCTTCACATTGACGTGAAGTTGCAAGGGGTTCCCATGTTGATGGAGTTGGACACAGGGTCCGCTCTATCAATCATTTCCTTTGACACCTTCAATAAGGTCTGCAACAGAAATGGCCTATGAGTTAAACTCAGGCCTTCAAGTTTAATCCTTACTGACTTCCAGAATTCCAGAGTCAGCATGAAGGGGGAGGCCACGCTCAGGGTGCAGCGTAGGAATTTTGAGGAGCTGCTAGATGTGGTGGTAGTCGGGGGTGATCGTGCGAGCCTTATTGGACTCGATTGGTTCGAGGCCCTTGGAATTCAAGTGACTGGACTTCACAATCTGCAAACGTCAGGCCTTGCACAAGTTTGCAAGGAGTTTGCTGATGTGTTCAGTTCAGAGCTTGGCTCGTTCAAGGGGCCTCCCATTGCTTACGTTTAGACCCAGCCATCACACCCATCAGGATCAAGCCCCGAAGGGTGCCCTTTGCCTTAAAAAATAAAATAGATGTAGAGCTGGACAAGCTGATCCAGCAGGGCATTTTAGAGCCTGTGGACTCTAGTCCATGGGAAACACCTATAGGCACGCCACTGAAGGCCAATGGAGAAGTCCGGATTTGTGCGGACTATAAATGTACACTTAATAAGGCATTGCAGCAGCATGCCTATCCAGTGCCTGTGGTGAGCCACATTTTGGCCTCCCTCAAGTGGGGATGGATCTTTGCAAAGCTTGATTTGGCTCAGGCCTATCAACAGTTACCTGTTGATGAGGCAACGGCTGAGGCCCAAACAATTGTGATGCACTGGGGAGCCTTTAAGGTCAAAAGGCTGCAGTTTGGGGTTAATATAGCCCCTGGCATATTCCAGAGCGTGATGGAGCGAATGCTCCGGGGTATTCCGGGGGTCTGTCCCTATTTTGATGATGTCCTCATCGCTGGGGAGTCATCTGTGAACTTAGCTGAAAGGCTGAGGGCTGTCTTGCTGCGTTTCCGCCAAGCAGGGCTAAAGCTGAAGCAAAATAAGTGTAAAATTGGAGTCACCTCCACTGAGTTCTTGGGATTCCGTATTGATGCTGAAGGCATCCATCCTTCGGAATCCAAGCTTCAAGCGATTCAGCAGGCCCCAAGCCCCCAGTCGAAGAGTGAGCTTCAAGCCTTCCTGGGGCTGTTAAATTTTTACCATTCATTCCTTCCCCACAAGGCTGCAGTGGCTGAGCCATTACACCGGCTCTTGGACAAACAGGCTCCATGGAAATGGACGAAGGTCCATGAAAGGAGTTTCACAGAGGTCAAGGCCTTGCTCTCTTCAAATGCGGTTTTAGCCCATTTCAATGAGCAATTGCCTGTGTGCATAGCCTGTGATGCATCCCCTTATGGGGTTGGGGCTGTGCTGAGCCATCTCAAGGATGATGGGACACAAGTCCCTGTGGCCTACTACTCCAGGACTCTCTCATCTGCAGAGCGTAATTATGCGCAGATTGACAGAGAAGCCTTGGCAATAGTGGCTGGAATAAAGAAATTCCATGATTTCTTGTATGGCCGCCATTTCACAGTTTACACAGACCATAAACCTTTGCTGGGTTTGTTTACAACAACAAAACAAACCCCACACATTATATCTCCTAGAATGCTGAGATGGTCAATTTTCTTGTCAGCATATGACTACACTCTGGTTCACAAACCAGGTAAAGAAATGGGCCATGCAGATGGTCTCAGCCGATTGCCTCTACAGCAGATAGAGGCAGATCCTGCTCCTGCTCTTCACATTCTCTCCATTCAGGAATTGCCTGAATCTCCCCTCAATGCTAGGGATGTGGCTGCAGAACTGCCACTGATCACACGCTTATACGCGTGCTGACATGGGTGATGTCAGGATGGCCTGTCACGTGTCCGGGTGCAGAATTCCAGAGCTTCTGGCAAAGGAAGCACAAGCTTTCTACTTTCAAAGGGTGCCTCCTGTGGGGTAGCAGGGTAGACATCCCGGCCTCATTGAGGACTAGAGTCTTGTTCTCTCTGCATGAGGGACATCCGGGAATAGTCCGGATGAAGGCGTTAGCACGTAGCCATCTCTGGTGACCTGAGGTCAATAAAGAGATCGAGGCCAAGTGCATGGGTGCCAAGTGTGCCAACAGTCAAGGCCAGAAATGCCCCAGGCCCCTGTACATAGGTGGGAGGAGACACATACCCCATGTCGAGGGTACACATCGACTACACTGGGCCCTTTCAGGAGCAATTCTTCCTTCTCCTCGTGGACAGCCATTCCAAGTGGCTGGAGGTTGTTCCTGTCTCCTCCACTACTACTGCTAGGACCATCCAGGTGCTGAGAGGAATCTTCGCCTCACATGGTCTTCCAGATGTCCTTGTCTCAGACAACGGACCCCAATTCACATCTTCTGAGTTTCAGGGCTTCCTTCAAGCCAACATGATCTGGCATGCCACATCTGCGCCATTTCATCCAGCTTCCAACGGACAAGCTGAGCGTATGGTGCGTACGACCAAAGATGCGTTAAAGAGAACCACTCACGGAAACTGGCATCACAGGTTAGCTGACTTTCTTCTTTGTCACCGCACCACACCTTGCACTGCCACTGGAAAGAGCCCAGCTGAACTCCGCTGGGGTCGCAGACTCATCACTAAGCTGGACAGGTTGCACCCCGACCGGGTGGCTTCACAGGTGTCACAACTGCGGGCACCTAGGAGACTACAGGTGGGCAATCCGGTCTGGGCAAGGAACTATGGACCTGGACATCTCTGGGTGACAGCACTGGTATGCAAGGTCTCTGGGCCGCTGTCATACGAAGTGGCCTTGGATGATGGTTGTGTGATCAGACGTCACATTGACCAACTGCGCTGGAGGTTTTCCAGCCACCCTTCCGCTCCTGGCTCTGCTCTGGGGGGGGGAGGAGGACCACAATTACAATTGTGGACCACAGTCTCTCCGCGAAGATGGACCTTCAAATGTTCCTGCACATGTTCCTGAAGGGGGTTTTGCCATGGAGGCGGCTCCTGACTCTGGCACAGGCACCGGGTCTATGGGACATTGCTGTCAATTGGCTACTCAGGCCACTCCAGCTGCTGGTCTTGGGCTCGAAGGACAGTGTTCCCAAGAGAGGTCCATTGTGGATTTGGGAAATTCCACCCCACCACTGGACTTGGGAACTCCACCCCACCAAGAACTCTGGTTTGGGTTTAGCGGATCCAGCCAGTCAGCAGTTTGGAGGGTTGCCTGGGTCTCGGGGGCATCAAAGTCCTGGTTTGCCTAGCCCAACAGGCGAGATGGCACGCCAGGCACAAACGCTGGCTCCAAGAAGGTCAGAGCGGGCCAAGGGTCCACCCAAACACCTAAAGGACTATGTGAGGTTCCTGTCAAGTATTGGGGAGGCTTACTAGTTCTCTAGAACTCAGGACACACACTCATAGAAGGGTGTTCTATTGATAGCCTGCAACACTATGAGGTATTCTTGTAAATACAAGAAATGGAATGAAGGGGTCTGCCAGTGTGCAGGCATAACTGTGTTAGAAATAATATCAGGATAATGAAACACATGTAGATGTAGGTTGCTCTAAAACTGTAAGTATTCACTTATTGTTTTATCCAAGAGGGGAGGGGTGTTATGTCCTGGGACTGCTGAATGACTCAGCAGGCTCAGGAGGCTGCAGAAGGCCCGGGCAATCCACGTGGTTGCCCGGGACCAGACAGGCTGTCTCCAGCTTTGTGCGCATGTGCAAGGCGGGAGACTAGCCTTGCATTGATTGGCTGACGCTGTCCCTTGCAAGGGAGTATAAAAGGCCCTGACGCCATTTTGTGTTCTGTTCTGTTCGTGATCTCAATAAAGTAGTTGTGTTGTTACTTCTGCCTTGCTTCGATGTCTTTTCTTCGGAAACAGAACAGATACCTTCCTGTCGATCAATTCATTTCCCCCCAAATTCTTTCCCACTTCACGTTATGTCATCCCTTCAAGGTAAGCCAGTTGACAAAACAGACTCCACAAGTTTCATGGGAACTCTACTTTATTGAAAAGGGCTGCAGTAACACAACCATAAATGTGTGACTGTGTTTCCCCTTCCCTCCCTCTTATACCCAATAAATAATGGTGGAGTCAACCCGAGCTTCTTTCCTATTATATTTGTTTTCCTGATTTAATGCATAATTTTATTTTCATAACCATTTCTGCATATATTTTTTCAATGTCCTCTCATCTGCCCCCTTCAGGCTGTCCCTCCCCTCTAGCCGGTACCATCTTCCCTCTGCCATTTTGTCTGGTGCTGCAGGAAAAACAGGTGCCTGGTTCCTGTGAGGCAGTTGCCTCTCATTCTTGCCAAGTGCTTTGGGATGCATTTGTATAAGTAGATTCCATATAAACTCAGTTCCTGCTTTTTTTTTTTTTTTTTAAAGGGGGGAGATCTGTAATTAAAAATCAAGACTAGTCCTTTTCTGATGAAGCCGTTGTCCCTGGAAGCAGGAGTGCTTATGGCATAGGTATCTCTTGCTTGGTCTCAGGAGACATGGAGGAACTACTTGTAAATTCTCCTCTTTTCTGCCCTTGGAAGAATTTCAGACTATAGGCACTGAGTACAGTGTGGCCCTAACCTGTCACTTTGGTAACTTGATAGGTGGCTAAATGTTATATCAAGGTAACTAACAAAACAGTAAATCAATCCCACCCAACTTTCATTTAAAAAGAGGAATTTGTGATTGTCTTTCGTGCCAGACTGTGGTACTTGCAGGAAGAGGAAACAAAGCTGGGGAAATCCACGAATGGCTGTGCTTAAATTAGCCCATGTGAAATCTAGAAAGATTTGCTGGTCAGATTGCTAAGACAGGTGTTAGGTGTTGAATCAATGCAGTTAAGGCTGGAATGCATTTCTCCCAATTTGAGAAGTGAATGTGAATGTGGTTGTGAGAACACCCTATGCTAATTTTCAAATTGCGGGTATAGATTGAGAGAAAGTTAGGCATATTTTTCTTCTATAAGTATTTGCCTTTCCCACACACAAATTTTCTTATGATCGTCTAGTGATTTCATTTACATTCTGTCTACTCTTTTTAATTCTTTTTCTCTGCTTGTGTATATAACTTTGAGGATGCTACTAGATAGGAAAGTTGAGGGAAGATGCATTCATGGGAAACAGCTCTTAAACGAAATGAGTGTGGACATTTTGAGGACATGCTGCCTTTCTCACTGTTGGAAGGAAGGAAGGAAGGAAAGCTCACACTAGAGACTAGAGGTTAATTTCTGCATCTGCAATCTAATTTGAATAAAGAATATATCAGTGCCATTCTTTTCTGTGCTAGAAATTTCCCCCAGACTTTCTTGAAGGCTGCCTTCACATCTTTGTTGCGTAAACTGTAAATCAAAGGATTGACCAGAGGGTTGACTACTGTATAGAACAAGGCATTTGCCTTGTCTGAACTTGGAGTGTGTTGAGAATTGGGCCTGGAGTACATGATGAGAATGGAGCCATAAAAAAGGGTGACTGAGACCAGGTGGGCTGAACAAGTGAAGAAGGCTTTGCGTCTCCCTGTGGCTGAGCGAATGCGGACTATGGCTGCCCCAATACCAATGTAGGAACTCACAATGATAGCTGTGGTTACTAGCAAATTACAACCAATGGTAGCTTTCAGGATGAGTTTGTGTACTTGTGTGTCATCACAGGCCATCTTCACAAGTGGTAGTACATCACAAAAGTAGTGGTTTATGATATTATTACCACAAAAGTGTAGGCGGAAGGTGTTACCAGTGTGTACAATTGAATTGGCAAACCCCACTACATAAGATCCCACCACCAGCTGGACACAGAGCTTCTTGGGCATGGCAGTGGCATAAAGGAGTGGGTTGCAGATGGCCACAAAGCGGTCATAGGCCATGGAGGCCAGTAAGAAGCATTCAGTGAAGGTTAATCCAGCAGAGAAGAAGAACTGGGCTGTGCAACCAGCAAGGGTCATGTGATTGTTCTTGGACACACAGTCAAACAAGATCCGAGGAGTGTAGACTGAAGAGTACCAGACATCCAGGAAAGAAAGGCTGCCCACAAAGAAGTACATGGGTGTGTGCAAGCGGGAGTCCAGATAGATCAGGGACATGAGGCCCAGGTTCCCAATCAGTGTTAGGGTGTAGGAAGCCAAGAACAGCACAAAGAAGATTATGCGTAGAAGTGGGTCTGTTGTAAACCCAACCAAGACAAATTCAGTAACCAGTGTCCAATTGCTTTTCACTTCCATCATTTTCATAAGTGTAACCTGTTTAGAGTGGAAAGAGAAATATTTTGCAGTTCTCAGTCCCACAACAGAAAATTCATGTTATGGTTTTGAAGCATAGGTTGAAAAATACCCTGACATATTTGATATCCTGTTGCTAATTTTGCCCCAAACTAATTTTGCTTCTAGTTTTTGAACATTCCATAAATATGTACAGGATTCATGCTTGAATTGGATGTACTCCATGACTTTTGCCAAAACTATCCAAAGAAGGTACTAACCTTATCTGACTGAGTATTGTGATGAGTATAGGCAACAATTTTCATCTAGAAAAATGTCACAGATAGGTGGAGGAATAAAATTTATCATATTTTCAGAAAGAGTTAAATTATGTGAGATCAAATTTGGGTCGGTCACCGGGAGCAGAGTTTTACTCTTCTGAGCTTCTGGACTCATGCTGGAGCCCATCTTCAGGGAACTTCTCTATACTGGAATACATGCTTTGGGCTGTGCTGTGCTTTCCTATGGGCTGATTGGTGTGTTGATGGCTGGGGATTGGCTGTCACTTCCTTGTGCTGCCTCAGCTCAGCTCCTAAGTATTTGATAAGCTGGTAGTAAATCAGCACTCCTGTTAACTGACAAGGAGCCTGTTTCCCAGATTCAATCATTTCCCTGGCTGTCTTTGTACCTGCATGGTCAATGATCTTAGTTGCTGTGAAACTAAACGAGTGTCCTTGTTTATTGCAATGCATTTTGTTCTCCTTTTCTGACCTCTCACTTGTGTTCTTGCAATCTGGTGGTTAGCTTCCTCCCCTTCTGTCCTACATAGTCACAGGGACAATCCATGCAGGGGATCCAGTAGATTACATTGGAAGTATCTCCATCTCCAAATGATGTGTACAATGCATAATTTGTCCTTGTACGGTAGCCTCTGGGCAGTGTGCGATGCCCACTTGCAGATCTTGGAAGCTGCATTCTACTGCTTCCAAAATGTTTTTAATGCATGGCAGGGTGTGCTATATAGTTCATCTTATAGCTTCTTTTTTCTTTTCTCTCCTTTTTGTTCAAGCTGCCTGTAATAAACACTTGTGCTTGAATTGTGCTTGAATTGTTCATGTTGTTCTCTCCAGTTGTTAAGGACACACATTTAATTTTGCAGCTACTAAGATTGTTGGCCATGCAGGTACAAAGATAGTACTATAAAATCACTTTTAAATCAATATAGTGAACCATCCCAATATTTTTAAAACCTTAATTTTGTAAGGAATACAAAGGAAAAAAGAAATAAAAGGAGGGTTTATAACAATGCAATCTATAATATCCCAAATTAAGGCAAACAAAATCATCCAATACATCTGATCAGAGTTGGATGGATAAGAAGGTCTCTTGTTGACTTGGAGAAAGAAACAACAAAGCCCAAGAATTACTCGGGCTGCAACACCTGCTGCTTTTTTGGGGAAGGCTAAAAGTGTATCTAAACAATTGCATAGATTGTTTCCTTTATTCACGTTTGCTATTCTTTTATCTTCTTTCTTTTACACCACTTATTTAACAGTGCACTAAAACTGGAATCTTTATAAGATGGGGAGATTATTTGTGCAATAAAATTGAGGTTTGCATGTTTATTTTTGTTTGCTAATATTAATGCCAATTGTGTTGACATCCCCAGCTGATGTTTCAGGACTCCAAGGAGTTGTGCCTTTTGTTAAAGGAAGGGTAAGGGTCCACGGAGGGGCTTAGTTTATAATATTATCCACCTCTGTAGGCATTGACCCCATACTGAATACAGTATGAATAACTTCCACATATGTGGGTGTACAAGAGCTTTGAAAGAGAATGACTGTTAACAAAGATGCAGGGGTTAGCGTATGAAAATTTCCTGCCCTCAACACAATGGACAGGAGGGCAATTCCAATTTTTTTTAAAAAAAAATCAGAATTATTTCAAAGTTCCAGAGAGTGATGACTTGGTGATTGTGGGAGCTGTAATTTTAACATGTAGAAGGCAACTTATTGGGAAAGACAAACTTAGCAGATTCCACAAAATCAGAGCAAATATCAAGTGTCTTTTCTACCATAATACTAACAAAATAGTATTACAATAGCAGTAGTAGTACAATAGAGTAATGGATCCATCTTTGCTGATGTAAATTACTTGGTTCTGGGACACTTTCAATATTCAACCTTTTAAATCTTACTTGCTTAATGCATTCAAATTCCTTAATTAACATAAACTACCTCAAGCCCAAATCCTTCCCTCCAAACCATAAAGTACTGTGATGTCCATATTATCTAATACAAGGATGCTCTTCTTTGTTGAAAAACTCATATTTCTGGACCCTTGAAATCCTCCTCCAGAAAATAACAGCATTTCAACATTTCTTGTATCTTCTTTGAAGTTTCTATTTGTCATACAATCCTCTAGCTCGCAAGAGCACAGGGTTATAACTCAAGTTCAATCTCAGGCATCACTCTGTGCAGGAAATTATAGAGAACCACATTTAATCCTAATTTTATTTGATTGTCCCCAAAGAGGATGGTTCTGAAGACAGCTTCCACCATGCAAGGACCTGCTTCTGGGGGGAATCAGAAGTCGGAAAGATGAACCACTTCTGAACACCTTGGAACTTCTTCTGTTCAAAGAAGGGCAGGACTGGACCCGTGTGAGCCTGCCTCTGACAGCCTTGGCCATCAGATGTGAGAAGAGGGGCCACGGGAGGACTAGTATAGACCTAGCTCCTAGAATGGCAGAAGCTTAGAAGACATCTACATAAATTATGCCACAAGACATCAAACTTACCTGAATGAAGCCAAATACAGTTTCCTGCTAAGATCTTTTGAAAAAGCCAACCGATTAGCCTATATGGGAGTCTTATTTTTTCCCAAGTAAAATAACCATATGGCTCCTTCCTGAGATTAGGCAGTCTCATTTTCCTATGGAAGCAGTTGCAATATATCTGTCCTCTTGACAATCTGAAATGGGAATATTATAACACCAAAATATTTTTTTCTAATGCTCCCAAGGGAGTTTTTTCTTGTGTAAGAAAAAAACACTCTCCCCTGTGCTAGCCGAGTTCTCCAGGTAAACAATTCACTTCTACCTTGAGGGCACTTGGAAACTCAGCTGTAATCATCACTTGCCTTGGAGCCTTTTCAGGAATAAAAAATCAGATTATTGGTAATAACCAGTCTTTTGTTGTTTTTGTGATTATTTGTTCATTTACCAAACAAGGAAACAGCCAAAGGGGAAAAAAATGAATTGAAAGCAAAAAGATAGACATGAGAATCAGATATGGGAAGAAAGGATTTTTATTGCATTTTTAGAGAGAATGATAAATTACTGTGTAAATGAAAGGAAAGGATATGAAATTGATTTATTTATTCAAGGTTAAATATATTATATTCTTCTTTCTTCTAACTTAACAGACTTTTGCTGATTATGTTTGAATGATGTGGCTTTATTATTTGTTACCTATGTAGCGGAGCTGGGGTGAGAATGGGGCCAGCTGAGAGGCTTTGCAGGAGCTCTACCGATTTGGCAGGAAGATGAGGAGCAGCTGCCATGGGTCTGGCGGCGGGGCGGGGCTCGGAGGAGGGAAGAAAAAGGAGGAGGAAGTCGACAGAAGGGAGGAAGAGAGAAGGCTTGGTGGAACTTGCCATTCTGAGCCAGCTGATTGAAGAGAGAGTAAGAAGCTGGGGTTTTCGCGTTTGCTTTTTTTGCTTCATTACAGGCAAGCAGGACGAAAGGGGGAGGATAGAGAGAGTGAGAGTGGCTGGTTGGAGCTGTTTGCTTGAAGCAGGCCAGGCAGAGAGAGAGAGAGAGAATGAGGGGTGGGGAAAGGTGAAGTTTTATTGTTTCTTTCTCTTTTGTTGCGGGCAGGCCAGACAAAGAGAAGGAGAGAGGGGAGTTTGAGGAGTTTTAATTCCTTTCCCTCCTTGGAGTAAGTTAGGCAGAGAGAGAGTTAGGGAAGAGTTTGACATATGTCTTTTAGTGGGAGGTAAGGGTTTTTTTTTTATTTATAGGATCAGCTAGGAGAGATAAAAAGGGATTACATGGAGTGAGGTCAGAGAGGGGCGAAGAGAGTGGACAAGGGAGGCCTCTGCCAGCACCAGAGATTGATTGCCATCATTCTAGGAAAGTTGTTGTCATCAAAGACAGATTAACATCGTCCTGGGCAAGTTGTTGCTACCAGAGATTGGCTACCATTGTTTTAGGCAAGTTACTATCACCAGAGACTTACCACCATCGTTCTGGGCAAGTTGACGTCACCAGAGGCTGATTAACATTGTTCTGGGCAAGTTGTTGTCATTAGAGATTAACTACCATCTTCCCTGTAAGTTCTTATTGCCTGAGATCAACCACCATCATCCCACGTGAGTCACCATCGAGAGAGAGCGACCATCACCGCCCCATGTGCATGGCTGCCGATCGTGACTGAATACCACCGTGTTACGTGCCCTGTTAGGCAGAGGCGCCAATGTGAGAGACTTCCTTGGGCTGGCGGTCACTTGGAGGGGAGGTCGGGAGGGCCCGGACTTAAGCGGTCCCTACGGGGGTGGCGCTATACCTATTTGTTAATAGATAAAAAGAGAAGATTATGGCATGAAGATCCATATGGTTGAAATGGTTGGTTGAAATGTTAGAGAAGGTGATGATAATTTATATTTCTTTTTCCATTCTCCTTTTTCTCTCTCTCCACACACACACACACACACACACATTTTTCTTAGTTTGTATTAATTTTTTATCTTTGTATTTTTAAACTTCAATAAAAATTATTATAAAAAAGTAATACTGCAAATAGAAAGATCTCATATCTATCTTTTTGCCTTCAGTTTATAATTTTCGAAGAAGGGAGCCAGATATTATTAGCCACAATGTCAGAAATGTCAGCAATGATATCTGATTCTGTGGACAGACTATGTCCAAAAGATGTTAAATCTGATGCAGAAATACTAGAACCAGAAACACTGATAATTTCTTTTTTAAAAAATAGTGTGGATTACAAAACAAAGAAGGCAATCAAAGTAGAATTACAAATGGCAAGCCAAGAGAATGACTGTGACAAGGACTTTTTATTGAATATCCATAAGAAGCTGGTTAAAACTTTGAAAACCAAAGCAGAAATACAAATGACAAATCAAGACAATGGCCGTTTGCTTAATTTGCAAAAGAGGTCTATTAAAGCCTCAAAGAAGCCTCTGGGATGGGAAAAAGAAAAACTGCAGAAGGACCAAAGCCAGAGACAACATCTGAATGAATTAAAGATCAAGATTATTAAAAGTAAAAAGAAGGAGTATGGAGTTGGTTTGGTTATTATAGAATAGAGCTGGAAGGGACCTTGGAGGTCTTCTAGTCCAGCCCCCCGCTTAAGAGGAGTAAATCCTATACCATCTCAGACAAGTGTCTGTCTAGCCTCTTCTTAAAAATCTCCAGTGATGGAGCCCCCACGATTTCAGGAGGCAAACTGTTCCACTGGTTGATTGTCCTCGCTGTCAGGAAGTTTCTCCTTAATTCTAAGTTGCTTCTATAATAATAATAATAAAGTTGGAAGGGACCTTGGAGGTCATCTAGTCCAACCCCCTGCTCAGGCAGGAAACCCTATACCATTTCAGACAAATGGCTGTCCAATCTCTTCTTAAAGACTTCCAGTGTTGGAGCATTCACAGCTTTTGGAGGTAGGTTGTTCCACTGATTAATTGTTCTAGCTGTCAGGAAGTTTCTCCTTAGTTCTAGGTTGCTTCTCTCCTTGATTAGTTTCCATCCGTTGCTTCTTGTCCTGCCTTCAGGCGCTTTGGAGAATAGTTTGACTCCCTCTTCTTTGTGGCAACCCCTGAGATATTGGAACACTGCTATCATGTCCCCCTTCGTCCTTCTCTTCATTAATGATTCCAGCAATCATTCCTTGTATGTTTTAGCCTCCAGTCCCCTAATCATCTTTGCTGCTCTTCTCTGTACTCTTTCTAGAGTCTCAACATCTTTTTTACATCGTGGTGACCAAAACTGGATGCAGTATTCCAAGTGTGACCTTACTAAAGCATTGTAAAGTGGTATTAACACTTCACGTGATCTTGATTCTATCCCTCTATTACTGCAGCCTAGCACTGTGTTGGCTTTTTTGGCAGCTGCAGCACACTGCTGGCTCATATTTAAGTGATTGTCCACTAGGACTCCAAGATCCCTCTCACAGTTACTACTATTGAGCAAGGTACCTCCTATACTATACCTGTGCATTTGGTTTTTCTTGCCTAAATGTAGAACCTTACTTTTTTCACCATTGAATTTCATTTTGTTAGATACCGCCGTGTTCATGTCTGTCAAGATCCTTCTGTATCTTAAGCCTGTCTTCTGGATTGTTGGCTATTCCTGCCAGCTTGGTGTTGTCTGCAAATTTGATGAGTTCCCCATCTATCCCCTCATCCAAATCATTGATGAAGATGATGAAGAGAACTGGGCCCAGAACAGAGCCCTGGGGCACCCCTCTACTCACTTCTCTCCATGTAGATGCAGTTCCATTGAGGTCTACATGCTGAGTATGGCTGATCAGCCAGCTACAAATCCATCTGGTGGTGATGCTGTCTAACCCACATTTTTCTATCTTATCAAGTAGTAGGTTGTGAACTACTTTATCAAATGCCTTACTGAAGTCCAAATAAATTATACCCACAGCATTCCTCTGGTCCACTAATTTTGTCACTTGGTCAAAGAATGCGATAAGATTTGTCAGGCATGATCTGTTTTTGAGAAACCCGTGTTGGCTTTTGGTAATGACTTTGTTTGCCTCCAGGTGTTTGTTGATTCGTTGTTTGATTATCTTTTTCAGGTATTGAGGTCAGGCTGATAGGTCTGTAGTTTCCTGGATCTATTCTTTTTCCCTTTTTTGAAGATGGGAACTACATCAGCTCTTTTCCAGTCCTCTGGTAGTTCCCCAGTGCTCCAGGATCTTTGAAAGATATAGTTTAGTGGTTCTGAGATCACATCTGCCAGTTCCTTGAGAACCTTGGGGTCTAATCCATCTGGTCCTCGTGATTTGAACTTGTCTAGGCTGGACAGGTGCTCACTTACCATTTTCTTGCCTATCTTAACGTGCTTCTAATCTGTTCTTTATGGCACTGTTTTTGACAGCTTGGGCTGTTTTTTCCCTTTGTGGAAAGACAGATGCAAAAAATGAAATAGTTCTGCTTTCTCCCTGTTGCTTGTCACCTTCTTGCCACTTTCTCCCATTAATGGGTCAATCATTTCCTTGACTTTTTTCTTGTTTTTTACATGTTGAAAGAAGCTTTTTTTGTTATTTTTTACTTTTGTCGCAAGCCTTAGTTCATTATGAGCCTTAGCTTTCCTCTCTTCATCTTTGCAGGCTCGGGCTATTTGCTGATATTCTGCCTTAGTTATGTGCCCCTCTTTCCACTTGTTATATTTGTCCCTTTTGTCTTTCAATTTATCAGAGAGTTCTTTATGCAGCATGCTGGTTTCTTTAGAGAGCTGTTATTTTTCTTCTTTGTTGATATTGTGCTAGACTGGGCTTTTATTATCTCACTTTTCAAAATTTCCCAAGCTTCTTGAGTTGTTTTCCCCTTGAGGATTCTCATCCATGGAATCCTTCCCAAACTCTCTCTAAGTTTATAGAAATTAGCTCTCTTGAAGTCCAAGACTCTAGTTTGACTGTGTTCTATTGCTTATGGTTGCATAGTGTTGAATTCCAATATTCTCTCTTTGTTCAGTTTCCAACCATTGTTTCTTGTCTTGCCCTCTGGTGCTTTGGTGAATAACATGACCCCCTCTTCTTTGTGGCAGCCCCTCAAATACTGGAATACTGCTATTATGTCTCCCCTATTTCTTCTTTTCTTTAGACTAGCCAGTCCTGCAGCCATTCTTTGTATGTTTTAGTCTCCAGGCCTTTGATCATCTTAGTTGCTCTTCTCTGAATTTTTTCTAAACTCTCAACATCTATTTTGTGATATGGTAACCAAAATTGGCTGCAGTATTCCAGGTGTGATCTTACTAGGGTTTTATAAAGCGGTACTAATACTTCGCGTGATCTTGATTCTATGCCTCTGTTTATACAACCCAGGATTGTATTAGCTTTTTTGGCTGCTGCTGCATACTGCTGGCTCATGGTCAAGTGATTGTCCACTAGGACTCCAAGGTCCCTCTCACAGTTACTGTTTTTAAGCCAGGTCTCGCCCAGTCTGTACTTGTACCTTTGATTTTTCCTGCCTAAATGTAAAACTTTGCTTTTCTCCACATTGAAACTCATTTTGTTGGACAGGGCCCATTGTTCAAGTTTGTCAAGATCTTTTTGGATCTTGAGTTTGTCTTCTGGGGTGTTGGCTACTCCTACCAGTTTGGTGTTATCTGCAAATTTGATCAATGGTAAGATAAAACATATGTTAATAAAGTTCTGATAACCTTTTATGGACATCCTGCTGGTATCGGGACTGAAAACTTGATTTAGGCATTTGCATATAGATAAGGATTGGGTTATGGGAAGAAGAAACATTTGTCTGTAACTTCATAGTGATGAAAGAGTTAACAAATTTGTTTTTATTTGTGATGAAGATTAGAAGTCATTTTTAATATATTTTCTTTCCTTTTCTTTGTCTTACTTCTTTTTCTTTCTCTTTCTTTGCACTGTTTCTATTTCTTTTTCTTAGCTTAGTTTGTATTAGCTGCTGTAATTAAAATCTTTGAAATAAAGAACACCACATGATAGCAGTATTCCAATATCTCAGGGGTTGCCACAAAAAAGAGGGAGTCAAGCTATTCTCCAAGGCGCCTGAGGGCAGGACAAGAAGTAATGGATGGAAACTAGTCAAGGAGAGAAGCAACCTGGAACTGAGGAGAAACTTCCTGACAGTTAGAACAATTAACCAGTGGAACAGCCTGCCTCCAGAGGCGGTGAATGCTCCAACACTGGAAGTTTTTAAGAAGAGACTGGACAGCCTTTTGTCCGAAATTGTATAGGGTTTCCTGCCTGAGCAGGGGGTTGGACTCGATGACCTCCAAGGTCCCTTCCAACTTTATTATTATTATTATTATTATTATTATTATTATTATTATTATTATTATTATTATTATTATTATTATTATTATTATTATTATTATTATTATTATTATTATTATTATTATTATTATTATTATTATTATTATGCGTAGAAATGGGTCTGTTGTAAACCCACCCAAGGAAAAAAATCAGTAACCAATGCGTGACTGCCCACCGCTTCTTTCATTTTCACAACCTGTTTAAAGAGGAAGAAGTAAGAAGCTTGCAGTTTTCAGTGCTAAAATAAGTAATGCATGCTAACATTTTAAAGGATGCACTGAAACTCCTGTGGCGCATAATATTGGACATTATATTCCATAACTATCTTAAGTGTCGTAATTATTTCTAGAGATATTTGAGTTCTATTGTATATAGATCCTACTGTTGTCCATCCAAGTATATGTTTACATTCCAAAGTTGCCGAAATAGGAAAATTAGCATCAATTGTTGGTTTCCAATATTTACAATATTTAATATTTAACAATAGGCAATCGTGATGATATAGCTCCAGATTCGGAAAACTGAATCCGCCTTCATTAATTGGTAATTCCATTTTCTGTAAACATATTCTTGGAATTGAAGAACCCCATTGGGGCATGGGGGGAAGTGACCCCTTTTCCCATGCCAAATAGATTATATGGGAAAACCCAACTTTAAACATTGGGAGAAAGATTGTGATACGGAAAAACTGGAGGGAAGTGGGAATATTGACTTTGGAGCAACTGATAAATAATGAAGATAAATTTTTAACATACTCTGTGCTAACAGATGAATATTATCTGTCAAACATAGCCAAATGGCAATATTTATAGTTGCAACATTTGTTAACAGCATTGTTTGGGCCAGCAGCATTTTTGTTTTTGGGGACACCTGAGATACAAAAACAACTTGTTAAATCCTTTATAAATAAAAAACAACAACCCACTGTTAGTTTTTATAGATATTTGTTATCAGTAAACCAGTTTGATATGTAGATGGTAAGGAATGGGTGAAGTAAAAAATTTAAAATTATAATAATCTGTCTGGATTATAGGAGAGAATCTTAACTTCTGTAGCAAGAGTGTAAATGAACTTTAAATTATGAGTTATACAATAAAAAATAATATTTAGAATTTACTGGACTCCATTATGTTTGTATAGAAAGGACTGTCAAACATAGCATTTTGCTGGAGATGTAATAATGCTTCTTTAAAACACATGTTTTTACAATGTCCTATACTTACCTAGTACTGGGAGAAAGTACTGGACTATAAAAATATGTACGACATCCCTCATAGCCTTGTGTACCTTCCCTGACCCACATAGCATTTCTCACACTTCCTACCCAACCCACACCATGCCTCTCATACTCACTCTCGCACACCCGTGCACCCTCACACACCCTTCACAACCAACACTGTGTTTCTCAGGTACCCCTCGCATTCCTACACAACCTCCCCAACCTGCACCATTCCTCTTGTGCACCGTCCCTGATCCTTTCCAACCTGTGCTACTCCTCTTGAAAATCCACTCACACTTGTGCAGTCTCCCTGACCCTCCCTGTGCCTTTCATGCACCCCATTGCATCTTTGCGCATCCTCCCTGATGTGCACAATTCTCGTGCACCCCACACGCCAACCAGTCCTTTCCTGACCCACACACAGCCATTCCAACCTGTGCCATACTGCCTCACACACTCATACCCTCCCCAACCCACACTGTGCCTCTCACACACACCTTCCCTGACTCTCACCATGCCTTTCAAGCTCTCTTCACACACCTCCTCACTCCCTTCCTATCTCAGCAGCAACCTGCATATCTGGGACTTGCAAATTTCTGCTGACTTCTCCACTGGCTTTAATGGTGGGAAGCTGACACAAAGTTGTCTTGCCTCCTTTGTCTTCTTTTCTACCCTTAGAAGGCATATTATTGTGACTTAGGTGGGTTGCTAGATCTCTGGGAAGGAAAAATGGTATAAGGAAATATTGGAGGGAGTTCTCTCCATCTTCATGAAAAGTAAGGAGGGAGACAACATCTTCCATGTGGATTCAATGACAGGTTACAAACACTGATCACTCTGTGACTTTAACCTGCCCTTCTATGAATTTAAAAGGTGCCAAGCCATAGATTAAATGATGTTGTATTGGCTCTATCCTGTCACTCTGGTAACTTGAAATGTGGCTAAGATCTAGAGCCCAGGCGCCATCTTTCGATTATGCAGTGCCACTTCACCCATGATTAGATAAAGGGATTTATGCTTTTTCCTCTTGCCAATGGATGATAATTAGTGAGGGAGGAAGGGAAGCTGGGGATATCCATCAATGGCTGCCTTTAAATGATCCCACATGAAACTTTTCTACCAGATTGTGGAGGCAGCCTCAGAAGTTGTAATAGTACTGTTTAGATTGGCATACTTTTTTATAATTCCAGGAGGGGAGGAACACGTATTTGACATTGGCTCTGAGGAAGCCCTTGGGTACTTTCCTAATTCTGGGTTCAGACTGGAAGAGAATTAAATATACTTTTAATCCATAAGTATCCATCCTCCCCAAGACCCAAACTGTCTCTCTAGTTTGCCATTGTCTGATGGTTTCATTATGATCATGTGTCCTCCTTTGTTTCTGTTTCCTGCCCTGAAGATGCTACTATGAAGATGCTAGTAAGTAAGGAGAGGATTGGGAAGATGGGAAACCACTGTCCAATTGAGAGAAGTAAGTGAGGAGATTTTGCAGAGTGAAGACAATAGTTAATCACTGAAATAATTTCTCTGGTCTCCTGGTTCTCTCTAACAACTTTTATTTTGGTAATCCATTGTGGAAAAAGGCAGTATCAATGGCATTCATGTGGATGATATGAATCTGCCCCAGACCTTTTTGAAGGCTGCCTTCACATCTTTGTTGCGTAAACTGTAAATGAAAGGGTTGACCAGAGGGTTGACTACTGTATAGAACAAGGCATTTGCCTTGTCTGAACTTGGAGTGTGTTGAGAGTTGGGCCTGGAGTACATGATGAGAATGGAGCCATAGAAGAGGGTGACCGAGACAAGGTGAGCTGAGCAAGTGAAGAAGGCTTTGCGTCTCCCTGCAGCTGAACGGATGCGAGCTATGGTTGCCACAATAGCAATATATGATCTCAGGATGACAGCTGTAGTTGCCAGCAGACTGCAACCCATCATAGAAGACACAATGAGATCATAGATCCCTATGTCATCACAGGCCATCTTCACAAAAGTATTGGTTGATGACATTGTTCCCACAAAAGCGTAGGTGGAAGGTATTACTAGTGTGGGCAATAGCATTGGCAAATCCAGCTGCATAGGCTCCTACCACCAGCTGGACACAGAGCTTCTTGGGCATGGCAGTGGCATAAAGGAGTGGGTTGCAGATGGCCACAAAGCGATCATAGGCCATGAAGGCCAATAGGAAGCATCCAGTGTAGGCCAAGCCAGCAGAGAAGAAGAACTGGGCTGCACAACCAGCAAGGGTCATGTGGTTGTTCACGGACACACAGTCAGACAATATCCGAGGAGTGTAGACTGAAGAGTACCAGACATCCAGGAAAGAAAGGCTGCCCACAAAGAAGTACATGGGTGTGTGCAAGCGGACGTCCAGGTAGATCAGTCCCAGAAGGCCCAGATTCCCAACCAGTGTTATGGTGTAGGAGACCAAAAACAGCACAAAGAAGATTATGCGTAGAAATGGGTCTATTGTAAACCCAGCCAAGATAAAATCAGTAATCAATGTCCGATTTCCTTCCATGTTCATCATTTTCATAAGCATAACCTGTTTACTGAGCAAAAAGAAATTAGAATATTGCAGTTTTCAGCCCTGAAATACCTGCTAACATGTTGAATGACGTGTTGACATTCCCACCTCCCACGATACATTTGGTATGAGTTTGACCAATTTTGCCCTGAAATGCTTTCGCTTCTCTGTGTTAATATTTTGGATATATTTACAGGATTCAGCTTTTAGAAGAAAAGGGCAACAGAAGGCTCTCATTGCTTAGGAGCACTCCATGTATTCTGCTAATCCTTTTTGAAGGTGGTCTCAGCATACAGTATGTGAATGCTTAAAGGTCCTTTGTTGGGGCTCAAACTGTTAACGAGGTTGGGGCTGAAGAAATACTGGAAGGAAGACTCTGAAGAAGGCTGTACTGTACAGTTGCAGAAACCTTCTAGAACAGTTAACATCAATTCAATTCTGCATGGTTGCCAAGAAAACTGCATGAACATATTCATGTAGACACCAAGAGTCAGCCCAGACTTGAAGGCCACATTACCTTTTCTAATGGGTCAAAGGGCAAAGGTGGGATATATTTCACATAGATTCCTCTCCCTCCTGTTTTGGATTATTCTCCCCATGTACTTATCATAACAACTTTCTAGAATTAGTAAATTGCTAGTCAGCTCAGGCCTTTAACAAACCTCTCCCTGATTCCCTAGGAAAGCTCTTCTGTCAATCATTCCTCCATCCAGTTTTTTTTGGGGGGGGAATAAAAAATAAAAAGGTAATATAAAAAATTTAGTAACCTGATATCCGAAGGCTCAGTTCTTGTTAAGATGGCTCTGTATCCAAGGCTTGTATTGATACTACATATACATTGTGTAAAATATAGGTCTGTTTGCCCTTTCTTCTCAAATTTTGATCTTGTTGAATTATTGTAACAAATTTTGTCGTATGTAGAGGAAATGGTTCTCATTTAGAGAAATACCACAGTAGATGGATGATAGTAGCATTTTATATCTGGTTGTAATTTTATATCTAGTTCTAATTTTATATCTAGTTCTAATCTAGTCTTCCTATTGATGTTTAAATGAGACCTTAAGGAAAACTGTTGGAAAACATTTCTAGTGCATACCGGGTTTGCTGTTCTGCCACAAAAAGGCAATTATAAACCATTGGACATGGATTTCTGAAGTTAAAGTTGTAACTGAAGGATTTAAGGGAGAACAATGTGTTGGAGTTCCTTATTGGATCCAAGAATTTAGATTAGCAAATAGAGATGTGGTTACTTCAATAGGCATTTGTACCTTTGCTCAGATATCAACAAGAGTTGGCCTTATGCTCTATCCTTCCTAGTGACAAATTAGATTCTATGTCCACCACATAAAAATTAAACCCCAAGGCTCTACCTGGATTGCATGTAAATCTGAGTGTCTGCAGAGGACACACACATACACACACACACACATTCTTAACACAGGAAACAAAAGCATACATAGGACAGGAAATGCAGGGTATCTAAGCAACTACATAATTTCTGAAGAAAAACTATTTTAATTATAAAATCATTTTTAAATCAAATATTCAAATGTCCAGATACCTTTAACAACCTATTAATTGACACTAAGGAAAAAAAAGAAAGAAAGGAAAGAATGAGTGATTGCAATGATGCAATGGAAAGCATCAAGGAAAAATCATCCAAGTACATTTTATTGGATTGAGATGGAAAAGAAAGTCTCTTGATCACCTGGCCAAAAAAAAAAAAAAAAAAAGCAATAAAGCACAGAGACACTGAATATAAGTGAGGGGTGGATGTTATGATAGAAAGGGAGGCATAAAACTAGAATTTAGGCCACGGAGAAAATGTGGACACTAACATAAGCTTGGGGAATATTGGATTTTGTCAGAGCCTCCCACTAAATAAAGAAAGGGCCATGGATAAACACCTGGTCTGATCCAAAGATGCACAAATGGCTTTTACAACAATGGATGTATTCTCAGTTTGTAAAAGTCAAAGAGGGGGGAAATGATGACTACTCATTTGATCTGAACTGTAGTTATATCAGCATCCCACAAGGCAAATTAAGAACGGACTCTGTTCTAGAAGAATGAAAAAAAATATAATTGATGAAGAGGAAAAATAAAGTGCCCTTTTCAGCCTTATAACTTTAGTTTTAGCCTCTGGGAGCAGAGCTCAAAATGCCTCTAAACTAGTCCAATTGTTTTAAATGTTGCAAACACCCGAATGCCACAAACTCTTGCAAGTCACCACCAGAAGGAGCATTTCTCCATAATTAGCAAAGAACTGATGTATACATTGTATACATTCTTACACTGGTAAGCATATCCTCCTAAAAAAAATCACTAGCAATTTATGTCAACATTTCTATGACCTTGAAATGGATTTTTATAGGGTCTGCATGTGCATAATGAATCCTGCAGTGTATTAACTAGAAACTCTTATATATTTAAATGATTTATGGAGCAAAATTCTTTCCAATGTTCTAAAGGCAGTATACAATTGCTTCTGAAATATTTTCTCTAAAACCGATCAGTCTATGAGAAAGTGAGAGAATTAAACATAAATCCATGAACATAATAACTAGCTGCTGGATGTGAACCTGGATCTCTGCATTAATTGTAAAATATACCACCCTGGCAGTCCATTACGTGCCAGTTATGGACTAATGGAAGTCTCAAATTAGAAAGATGAAGGTCATCCATTCATGTTCTGCATTCAAATGTGTTCTGCCACATATACCTAATTAGCTCCTCTGAGAAGAGTGCAATCACAAAAGTACAGGTAGTCCTCGACTTATAACAGCTTGCTTAGTGACTGTTCAAAGTTATAATGGCACTGAAGAAAGTTACTTTTTTCACACTTATGACCATTGCAACATCCCAATGGTCACATGATCACATTCAGATGCTTAGCAACTGATTCATATTTATGACAGTTGCAGTGTCCTGTTTGTTGATTTATGTTTAATTCTGCCACTTTCTCATAGACCCCATGTTTTTAAAGAAAATATTTCAGAAGCAATTGTGTACTGCCTTTAGAACATTGGAATAGCTGGTTCCAAAGATCACCTCAAGAATGTTTTTACCCTAAACACAATAAATTGGCAATTCCCCACCCCCATCCCAAAATAAAATTATTTCAAAATAGCAGAAAGGGAAGACTTGGGCTCTCTGATAGCTGGAGTCCCATCACACTTAGTAGGCACCACATTGGAAAGACAGAATTAATGGATTTCAGAAAACTGGAGCAGTATGAGGTACCTTTAAAATCTCCACTATAGCAATGTGCGTGTATCTACCACACAGATGAAATTAGCCACCCTGTTCTGTGATGCCTTCAGCATTTCACCTTTTACATCTGCAATGTGTTTAAACTTCTTATTCAGCCTCAGCCATTGCTGGCCTAACTCCTTCCTATCCCTCTATAGTAACTTTTAAAATTATCATCACCTCTTAAGAACACTGAAAAGCTCTTCGTCCTTCTGAAGGCCCTACATACTTCGAAATCCTCCAGAAAATAAGAGCACTTGAACATTTCTTGTATCTTCTCTGAATCTTCTCTCATCCATATAACCCTCTGGCATTTCAGAGCACTGAAGCTCAACTTGGTTTCACTCTTAGACTCCATTCTTTGTGCAGTAGAAATTTCAGAGAACTATGTTTATTCCAACATTTTTTTTAAAAGTTGTTCTCTTTTATTGTTCCCAAAGTTTATGACCAAGGTGCAGCTTCCCTCCCCAGATTTCATCAGAATAACCAGGCATGGCGTCAGTAGAAAATCCAAAAAGGATTCTTCATAAGTTTCAGAAAAAGAAAGAAGCAGAAGAATTTACTCCCTTTTAGAGAAAGTCCAGATTGATTATTTGAAGTTAGCTGCACCATTCTGACTACCATTCAGGCTATTCCAGAAACCACATCACTTAAGCACAAGCAAAAATAAAGGAGGGTGCCCAGTACTGTTGTCTAAGCTATGTACCTCTTTGAAAGACTTTTCTGTGGCTCAAAGAATGGGTCCCCCCCCCTCCCTGGTGCCACTGAGGGTCCTCATCTCCAGCCAGTAGGGCAGCAAAGGGCCTTTTCAGAGGCTGGGTTGATTCTTGCTTTCTTTTGGAGAAAGGGGAAAGAAGTGGCCTCCACACACATGATGCATGGAACTGCTTCTGGAAGGAGGCAGAAACTGGAAAACTGAACCACTTCTGAAGACCTGGAATTTCTTCTCATAGAAAATGGGAATAGGTAAGTATGAGGCTATCTCTGACAGCCCTGATAAGAGGAAAAGAGGAACTGTGTAAGGACTGGTCCAGTCCTAGCTGCAGGAACAATTTTAGGGGGTATCTCCTAAACTATGCCCACAAATATCAAACTTACCCGAATAAAATCTAATACAATTCCCTGCTAAGTCTTCTTTGTGTAAGTCCATAGAGGAGTTTATATATGAGTCTTTATTTTTTTTTCTTGAATAAGTTAAATCCTCCCACAAATTAGAAACTCTTAGATCCCTGTGGAAGCACTTAAATGAAATCTTTTCTCTTGATGATTTGAAGTGGAAATGTTAGTATCATGCCAAAAGTTTTTTCCCCTGAACTCCTCCAAAGGGAATTTTATGTAAAGAAATAAAGGCAGGGGGTGGGGGGGGACACCATTCTCTGAGGCTACCTGAGTTCTCTAGGTAAGCCATCAGTTTCCACCTGGGGGGCACTTAGAAGTTCAGCTGCAATATCACTTGTCTCAGGGCCTTTTCTGGAAAAACTGTGGAATATAGATTTGACAATGGCCAGATTATTAATATTACATACAGTAGTTTATTTAAATGAGACTTACAAAATATATAAGAGAAGGACCATCCTTATGGATGTAAATCTGTTACTGTCGCAACTTGAAAGATGGCTAACTGTAGGTAAGCCAGGTTCCAACTTACAATTGCCTAACCTCAATCAACCACCCATTAAAAAGAGCAATTAATGATTGTCTTTCCTTCCAGGAGATAATACTTGGTGGAAGAGGAAATGAAGCAGGAGGAATCTATCAACTGCTGGCTTAGAAGGACATTACCACTTGCCAGCTACAAGGCAGGATAGATGTTGCGACAATGAAGTTTATGCCAGCATACTTTTCTTCCAATTCCAGAAGTGGATAAATGCATGTGAACATGGCACTGAGAAGTGCACTGCATTAATTTCCAAACTAGAAGATTGGGAGGGAGTAGGTACTCCTTTAATCTAAAACTATCTGTCTTACCCAGGCCCAAACTTTTTTCTTTCTGGTTCTTTCTGACCAATGATTTCATTCTGACTTCCAGCTTCTCTCATTCTCTACCATAGCAGGAAGGAAGGAAGGAAGGAAGGAAGGAAGGAAGGAAGGAAGGAAGGAAGGAAGGCTTAGACTAGAGATTAGAAGTTAATTTCTGCATCTGCAATCTAATTTGAATAAAGAATATGTCAATGTCATTCATTTGGGTGAATCTCCCCCACACTTTCTTGAAGGCTGCCTTCACATCTTTGTTGCGTAAGCTGTAAATGAAAGGGTTGACCAGAGGGTTGACTACCGTATAGAACAATGCATTTGCTTTGTCCCAATTTGGAGTGTGTTGAGAGTTTGATCTGGAGTACATGATGAGAATGGAGCCATAAAAAAGGGTGACTGAGATCAGGTGGGCTGAACAAGTGAAGAAGGCTTTGCGTCTCCCTGCAGCAGAACGGATACGGACTATGGCTGCCCCAATACCAATGTAGGAGCTCAGGATCACAGCAGTGGTTGCCAGCACATTGCAGCCTATGATAGAATTCTGAATGAGTTCATACATTTGTGTGTCATCACAGGCCATCTTCACAAGTGGTGGTGCATCACAAAAATAATGGTTGATCACATTATTCCCACAGAAGCGTAAGCGGAAGATGTTACCAGTGTGGGCAATGGCATTGGCAAAGCCTGCTGCATAGGCTCCTATCACCAGCTGGATGCAGAGCTTCTTGGGCATGGCAGTGTTGTAAAGGAGTGGGTTGCAGATGGCCACAAAGCGGTCATAGGCCATGAAGGCCAGTAGGAAACATTCAGTGTAGGCCAAACCAGCAGAGAAGAAGAACTGGGCTGCACAACCAGCAAGGGACATGTCGTTCTTCTTGGACACACAGTCAGACAATATCCGAGGAGTGTAGACTGAAGAGTACCAGACATCCAGGAAGGAAAGGCTGCCCACAAAGAAGTACATGGGTGTGTGCAAGTGGGAGTCTAGGTAGATCAGTGTCATGAGGCCCAGATTCCCAGTCAGCGTTATGGTGTAGGAGCCCAAGAACAGCACAAAGAAGATTATGCGTAGAAATGGGTCTGATGCAAACCCAACCAGGACAAATTCAGTAACCAATGTCCAATTTCCTTCCAGGTTCATCATTTTCACAAGCATAACCTGTTTATAGTGGAAAGAAAAGTAAGATTTTATTTTTGTAATCAGCTCTGAAGATTAAATTCATGCTATGATTATGAAGCATTGAAATCCTCTGACATATTTGAAATGCTGTTACTAATTTTGTCCCAAACTCATTTTACTTCCAGTTTTTGGACATCCTGTAAATATTTAAGGAGGAGCTGTGGTGGCGCAGTGGTTAGAATACAGTATTGCAGGCTCTCTGCCCAAAGCCTGAAATTCAAACTTGATGGTTAATTGTTTTCCAATCACTCTAGGCAGCACACCTGGTCCTCTTCATTTGTTTTTACTATAACTTTGTGAACTAGGACAGACTATGAGACAGTGATGAAATTAAAAGTAACTCAGTGAACTTTATACCCATATGACATACAAACCTGGATCTGTACATTAACTGTAACCATACACCACCCTGGCAGTTTATTCCATGTCTGTTACAGACAAAGTAAAGGATGAAGGATTGGAAGGATGAAAGTTATCTCATCCAACTTCTTCATTCAGAGAAGATTCTCTCATGCATAATTAGCTCTTTCAAAAGGTAAAGATTTCCCCTGTCCAGTCATGACCAACTCTAGAGTGCAATGCTCATCTCCATTATTAACAAAGGGAGTCAGCATGGTACAAAGACTTTACCATGGTCATTTGGCCAGCATGACTATGTGCCGAGGCGCAAGGAACATTGTTACCTCCCACCGAAGTGCTACCTATTTATCTACTTGCATTTACATGCTTTCAAACTGCTAGGTTGGCAGGACCTTTACCTTATCACAACTGCATTATTAATGAGATTTGAACCCTCATACATTAGCTAAGGTTTATATATATCAGCAGCATATATATCAGATTTCATTCAGTTCTGTTGTAGTAGTCTTTGTTTATTTGTGTCTGGAACGTGGCTCAGGATTCGAAAGACAAACAAACTCACTTGGGATTCCAGGAACAAAGTTTTATTGGAACAAAGCATTTGCAAAGGCTGGTGGACTTAACTCACACAGGAGAATAAGCCACACACACAATTCTCAAAAGCAGACTTTTATATCTTTTCACAAAGCTAATTCCCCCACCCCTAGTACACTCAACAGCCCACCTGCTTATCTTGATCAGCTAATCTGAAGTGCCTAAACAGAATACATTTTCTTTCCCCCCTCCCAGGAAGCCCCTTGCATCTGCTGTACTTGTTCTATTAGGGTCTATTGACCACAACCTAGTTTTTGCTAGCATAAGCTCTATCTTTATTTCTGTATTTCTTCTGCTTGTGGCTACAATGGGCTTCCTAACAGTTCGCTACATGTCTGCTGTCAACACAAAATCTTCCACTTATATACTAAGCTCTTACCTTTAGAAACACAAGCAACTCCATTTTACAACTGTCAAGCCCACTGGTCAAGTTTCAGCTAGGCCATTAGGATTTTCTTCACAGGCTAATGCTAATGTCTTGCTACGACTGTCTATGTGTCTTTAAGATAGATGAGTTTGTGCTGTCACATTACTCACCTAGGAGGGATACCTGTATTCATTAAACAATTTCTGATTTTATGTTTCTTGTCCCTTACATTGTTCCCCGAGTGATTTACAAATGTCAGTATCTTGCCCCCAACAATCTGGGTCCTCATTTTACCGACCTTGGAAGGATGGACGGCTGAGACAACCTTGAACCAGACAGGATCAAACTCCTAGCTGTGGACAGAGTTAGCATGCAGTACAGCACTCTAACCACTGCACTACCACAGCTTATTGAAGAATCAAATACTTCAAGCTATCCTAACCTGGTCCTAACCCCCCTCCCTGAAAGACTGGAAGCAATTCCTACGATCCTAATCCAGGGTCAGAGTGACGTGAAGTACAACACGGTTGGAAGGTGGATGTAGCTGAGAGATTGCCTGGATAACTCTGGCTCCTTTCAAGGAAAAGAGGTGCTTTGTGGCAGCAAGATGGCTCCATCTGTTGCTTTGGGGTAATAGCAAGCGCATCTAGATATCCAAATTATCTCCTGGGTTGTTTACTTTTGTCTTTTTTTTTCTTGCCACAGTAGATTTATTTCTTTTGCATCATTTATTTGATGGTGCACCAAAGCTATAGCTATTAAAGATGAGGAGGAGAATTGTGCATTAAAATTGGGATGTGCACCTTGATTTTTCTTGTTGGCATTAAAGTCAATTTTATTGATATCCCTGTGGACCTTTTTGGGTTTCCAAGGAACTGCAGCTTTCATTAAAGGATGGATAGGGACATACAGAGGATGCAGTTTAGAAAGTTAAGTTTTTTCTTAAGCATAATGTATGCCCCGTATTGAATCTGGTGGGGATTTGTTCCAAATAGGTGGATATAGGACAGCTATAAAAGAGAACATCTGATATCAAAGCTATGGGGTCAGCATATGAACTTTTTCTGCCCTCAAAACAATCAGCCAGAGGGCAATTCCAAAGAAGAAAATTACTTCAAAATACAGAGAGTGAAACTTAGAATCTCTGTCAGTTCTGGAAGTGGTAATCCTAATACACATAGTAGACATGAAGCTAGGAAAGAGTGTTAACTGGATTTCCCTAAACCAGAATAATATCAAGTGTCATCTTTAATATCTGCACTATATTTTTCTTTTATATATAATCCTTCTGGGCAGCTGGAATCTGCTATGTTATTCTGTGATACCTTCAAGGTTCAACCTTTTACAGCTTTTCTGCTTAATTAGCATCAGCCATCCATGCCCCAATCTCTCTCTTCTCACTAATGCCCAAAATTATGTCATAGGAGAATGCACTTCTTTGCTCTAAAAGTTCTCATCTACACACCTTGATAACTTTGTCCAGAAAATAAGACCATTTGAACATTTCTTGTACCTTCTCTAAAGCTTCTCTTGTCCATCCAACCCTCTAGCTTTCCAGACCATGCGGATTAAGACTCTGTTTCACTGGCAGACACCTCTCTTTGCGCAGGAAATTTCAGAAAACTACATTTATTCCAACATTTCTTTAGTTCTTTGACTGATTCTTTGTTCAAAAGTTTATGACTGAGATGCCGCTTCCCTCTTCAAATTTCATTAGAATAATCAGGTATGACCCAAACAGAAAATCCAAACAGGATTCTTCCCAAGGGTGGGAAAAAAGGAAAAGAGGAGGGACATTTGCTCCCTTTTTATGAGAGTCCCAAATTGGCTGTCTGAGGTTGGCTGTGCTGCTCTGACTGCCATTCGAGCAATCCCCGGAAAAGCATCAGTTAAGCACAAGATTTTTTTGTGGCCCAAAGTGCATATCCACACACACCTTTATTACCGCTACTTCTTTCAGGCAAGGACTCAGAAATACCCTCTGCAGTTGCATGCCACCATTTGTACAATACACCATTTACTAAGTCTGGATACTTATTTGTTCATCACTTTTTATAATACTACGCGTTATTCTATTTTATGATACATGTTCTTATGTATCTAAGATCTTATTATACTTACTGTTTTTCAGAGAGAGAAAGAGAGAGAGAGGGAGGGAGAAAGGCAGAGAGGGAGAGATGTAACTGTTCTATTACAGAATATTTTACTGTATCTGGCCTAATAGGTACAATAAATTTGATATGATTCTATACACGAACACACACAGGGTGTTCCAGCCTGTGGAATAACAGAAAAAAAATCTGCCCTCTCTCCTCTTGTGCAACTGCAAGTTTTTTTTAGCCAAGGTTCTTCCTGAGATTTATCTCTCCAGGGGGTTCCATCTTCTGCTTAGATTCAGATTATTGTCCCCTTTCCTCAGAGGTGTGAATATTACTCTTTCCACTTCATGAAAACCAGCAGTTTAGATAATTAAACATATCAAAGAAATACTTGGAAAAGGTTTCCTCCTCCCTTTCTCAGAAACTATACCTGGACTTGTTTCTCATTGAACGGCCATCATGCATGATGCATGGACCCACTCCCGGGGAGAATCAGAAGTTGAGTCATTTCTGAATACCCTGAAATATCTTCTATTCACAGAAATGGCAGGAATGGATGGGTGTGAGCCTGCCTCTGACAGTCTTGACAATCTGGTGTGACAAAAAAAAAAAGCCCATATAACAATTGGCCTAATCCTAGGTGTGGGAACCATAAGAGCTTAGGAGGCACCTCCCTAAATTATGTCCAGAGACATCCAACTTACCTGAATGAAGTCAAGTATATTTTTCTACTGTTTCAACAAGCCCATATATCTACCTATATGGGAGCTGTGTTTTCCTGAGTAAGGTGACCACAGAGTTCCTTCAAATTAGACATTCTCAATTCCCTGAGGAAGCAACTTTCCTCTTGATGATCTGTAGTGGGAATATTATTTTGATGCCAAAAGTTTCTTCACTCCTCCAAAGGGAATTTCATCTAAATAAAAGAAAGAAATTGGGGGGAACCATCCGTTCCCTGAGGCTATCCAAGTTTTCCAAGTAAACAATCATCTTTCACCTTGAGGGCCTTCGAAGTTCAGCTACAGTCATGTGTTTCAGACCCTTTTCTGGAAAATAATTCTGAAATGTACATGTAATAATAAGCTAAGAAATGGAACTCAGCATGGACAATCTGTGTGTTTATCATTTCTCTAATAGAAGGTACCAGATAATGTGTTTAGCAAACATCTTATTATCTATACATTAAGCAGCATTTCAAAATAATCCAATCAAGACGGCATCCTATATCAATCTAATATGTTATCTGTAAATAATTTCACAATAGCAGTATGGCCCATGGAACAGCAACAACTTTGATGCAACAAGAACCAAATTAAAACTGCTAAAAGAATTGAAAAGAATGCATTAAATACAAATTGTGCCCAGCATTCCACGTGGGGCAAGGGTCAAGAGGCCAATGACTCTTCCAAAAGATGCCATTGGGAACTGTAGGATGGGAAGGCCTCTGTTTCATTCTTCAGTTCACAAAAGGATAGTTTGCAGAAATAAGCTTTCAGGCCATTGTGATAGGGGTTGTTCCTTGGCTGTGGACTTCATTGTCTCTACATACAGGATGCCTTTTCATTGGGGCAAAAGGTCAAAGGAATTCTTGAGAGCATTAAATCCCCTCTAGAATCTTGCATGGCTTCCTCCCTGACCACAATTTCAGATTTCACTCCTGGTGACTCCTGATGTCTCCTGACTCTTGGTGTATTATTTCCATATATTTCTCTAGGCAGTGTTCTCAGAAGCAGCTTGCCTCAAAATATTTCTGATTTTCCTGTTTATACCTCATTTGCATGTTGATCAACTCATGATTAATTTAAAAACTTCTGGGACATTCTAGAATTGTTCCAAACCATCCAGGTCACTGAGGAGATTAAGGAAACCTATCCCAGCAGAACTTTTCTCATTCAAAAGACAGGGCATTCTCCACAGGAATACCTACAGCAGTTGATGTTGGGATCTGTTTGATTTCCACTTCAAGAAACAGAACCAATAAATCAAGTTAAACTCAGTTCCTCTAGGTAGCCTGCATTCACCACATTCTGTCAAATATTTGTTAATAAGATAAATGCTTTGGCATTGTTCTACCCCTCCGCCTTTATTTTTAAGTTATTATAAATGGAATCAAAGTATTAAAGACTTTGGTGTTCCAAACCTGACAAAATCGGCCTTAAACAGAGCAAGAACCCATTTTCACCATTTTGTTGTAACTTTAATAGGGGAAAAAACATTACAGATGTAAGAGAAAAAAATAGGACTTCACCTTTAAAAAGTTGCATTTTTTCAGGTTTTTTTAGTTACGTATTGACTTTTTATTATAAACAGCAAAATGTGAATACATTTGTAATTGAGTAAAAAAATATTCTGAAGATAAAAAAAAGCTTTTCTTTTTTGCTTAAATGAGGTGTTTTCATGCTTCACCCAGCATCTATGAAGAATTTCCATCCTATGAAAAAAAAATGAATCATGATGAAATCCATCTCAGGTTCCTAGACTTAGTGACAGGTTTGCATTCAGCTCTATTTCTCTATCAGCATCCCATTCAACACAAGGTTTTGTATGAAGTTTTATAAAGGTAGTCCTCAAATTATGACTCTAATTAAGCCAGCAATAATGGTCATAAGTCTGAGGGTCATAAAGTGGGTCACCACGTTACTAGACACAATTTTATGACTTTTTTGGTGGTGGTTGTTAAGCAAACATGGCGGTGGTTGAGTGAACCCGTTGTTCGGTATGTGTCAGCCTGTGCCAGAAACTGCAAATAAATGCCTGCTTATGGCAAAACCATTGTAAATCAGGGTCACGTGACTGCAAACAGCCATAAATGTGGGCCAGTTAATGAGTGCCCAAAATGTGGTTACCTAATGTGATGAGGAGGGGGGAGGGTTTGGACATTGGAACTTCAAAATTGGGTCACAAGCAGTTTTGGGGAGGGGGGATCCATCGTATGTTATATGGTTGGGTAAAGTTTAATAACCCAAGTTGTAACCTTCCAAATCCTGTTCTATCTGACTCTAAATCAGTTTCCAGTATTGCTAGGCTTTACAATTATCACCACATAGGAAAAAGGGTCCAACCTGTTTGTTACATTTCCAACTTTTTTTTTTTTTAAAGGGCTTACTGTATTTATTCTAGCAATCAAGACTGAAGTAATATACAAATAGTAGAACATCATGTTGCTTCTCTTCAAGGATAATATTTAAGGTAAATTTAATATTCAATTTATCTCAAATGTCTAGGCAATTTGTCAGAGCCCCTCAAATGTATTTGCTTTCATTCCCCCCATTTCTCCCTTTCTTGCTTTTGCCTATGTATTTTCGGGGCTTGCCATACTGTTGGGGGAGGGTGTTTTGCATGGGGAATATTATTTGCTTTGCTCTGCTCTGTACGAGGTGCCCTCCCTCTGGGCGAGAGGAATGCGGCCTGAAAACATCTGCCTTATCTCCAGAAAATGGAGCCTGGGACTGTTGGGAAACGAAACCGAGAGAGACCTTAAGAAGGGTGCTAAATCTCCAGCCTCTCATAACACTCTGGCACCTGTGGATTGGCTGGATTTCAACCGGACAGTTGGACATTGGGGGGAGGAGTTTTGAATTGTCTTTTGATATACTCTTTCGCGCGCCAAATCTTCACACCTTGCTTTGCTCTCTTGCCATCACTAACTCTCAATAAAAAGTTCCTTTTGAAAAGATGCCTATTTCAAGAGTTCTGCTTTCTTGGGAGATCTAGCAGGTCCTTACATAAAGCAAAGTCTGAAGTCTTGATCTATCATTAGCAAAGCATCAACAGTGGTAGAGAAAGCAGTAAAGAATTACCTTCCTAGAGCGACCTGCCTGTCAGTCACATAGAAACAGGGCATGGCCTGCTGGGAAACTAAAACTAAAACTAAAACTTTTATAATGCCCTCTTATTCCCTGGCTAAAACGAATCACGTCTCTTTCGCTTCCTCCCAAAGTAGGCAAGTCCCACGCTTTGAGGGACTCGTTTTAACTCTCGGAGTCTTCTACAACCTTTGCAGGAATCGCCAGAAAGAAAAACAAGAGGATGCGCACTGCGATCATAGCTTTCCAGTCCGTCTCTCTCCCCCACCCCCTACCCCCCAAGCTCTTTAAATAGCCCTCGTCCAGCAGAAAGAATTTTCCCCCCTCCTTTCCCTCCACCGGCGCTCTCTGTAGCTTTCGGCTTGCTCTTTTAGGCATTTGAACAGGCAAAGCCGCAACGGCGTGAAGGGGAGGCTGGAGGGAGTCGATCCCAGCCTCCGACTGCGCTCCTTGCGGAACTCTTCCCTGGGAACCTCAGGCCGCTGAAACATCTGGACCATATCATTTGGCCACTAAGCAGATACCAAAGACGTCCCCTCAGTGTATTGGCAAAGTTATCGTGGGTTAATCTATTATGTTTCCTTTTGCACTTATTTTTCACTGAACATTTGCTTTTTGGTTGACACTCCCTTGTATAAAGAGAATTTTCTCTTTATAAGAGAATTTATAAGAGAATTCGCCTTCATTGATGAGAGAAATTTCTGCTCTGTTAGAGAGTCCCCCGTTCTTTCAAAGTACATATTATACGGGAGCGCCCTCTAGAGCAGGGCTTTTCAACCTGTGGTACGCATACCACTTGTGGTACATTAACAAGTGGCAGGTGGTACGCAGCCCTGCCTAGCCAAGTGTAGTGGGGAAGGGAAAGAGCCAGCACAGGCAAGGACTTACAGTGAGAGAGTCCTCTGGAGCTGCAGAGTGGCTGGGCGAGACAAAGGCCCCAGGCTCACTTCTGGCTCACCCTCCCCCATGAGAAAGGAGGAGGAGGGGGGTGGAGACCTATAAAAGGAGGCAGTTTGGGCGGGAGAGGGAGAGAGAGAAAAAAGCAGCAGCCTTGGGAGGAGGTGGAGTCAGCTCTAGCTGCACCGAAGGGGAAGAAGGAGGAGGAGGTTGGGGGGGAGAGGAGATCAAATCAAGCAGGCCAGCCATGAGCCGATTTGCAACTGCTGTGGCAGCCACCTGTGTCGGCAGTAGCAAGCAGGCAAGAAATGCAGTGGGGGAGGGGTCGTCCTCCAAGAGGAATGAAAAGCAGCAATGGCTGGAGGTGAGGCATGGAGAAGGGAGGGAGGGAGATGGAGAATGGAAGGATTCTTACGTGCTTTTGTGACTTTGAAGTTCTGGGATTTGTGCAATGTGGGCTTTGTGTTCTTAAGGAGTGTTTGGCAATTTCTATTTGGCTGATGGCTGATGTCTCGTGTTAGCTTCTATTGCTCTGCTATTGTTAGCTGTAAGTTTTGCTGCAAGGGATTTTGAAGCATTTTTCTCCTGAATGGATTTTTCCTGTAGATTCCTTTACTTATGAATGGAGCCATTTGGGGAGGCTGCCTTAGCCGGCAGCCAATACTTACTACATTTTTTTTCTTCCTTAAGTGCAGGCTGCCGGCTCCTTACTTTCCTTTCTAGCCAGTAGCTAATTCTTAAAGGGGAATGTGCCTTTTAAAGCTAGTTCACTCAGCAGTTTGTCTTTTCTGTTTCTGGAGGCTTTTCCTTGTTTGATGAATATATGGAAGAGAGAAAATATGGGGGGGGGGTTTCAAATTCTTCCTTCAGAAGGAGGTGGGCATGAGAAAGAGGGAGGCAGGGAAGGAGGGAACTTAGCACTTGGCCACCAGCAGCCCTGCCATTGACTTTGCTTGTCAAAAGGCTGCAAAAGGGGATCTCATGACCCTGGGACAGTGACCATCATAAAAATGAATCAGTTGCCAAGTATCCAAACATAAATCACATCACCCTGGGCATGCTGCAAAGGTCATAAGTGTGAAAAATGGTCATAAGTCATTTCAGTGCAATTGCAACTTTGAACAGGGTTTTTTTTTGGTCATCATGTTTTTGACACCTTGCTAGGTGGTACTCCAATATTGCCATATCCTAAAAGTGGTACAATCGGTGAAAAGGTTGAAAAGCCCTGCTCTAGAGTCCTGATCCTCCTAGTGCTAGTTTGTATTGGCCTGTTCTACGAACCTCTATGGGAGTGTGGAGAGCAGGTCGCTTCAATGTTTGCTTCAGCTTCTGCCCCCTCCACTCCCCCATGAGCTACGCTATTTCCAGATTTCATCTTTTTAAAAAGCTGCTTGCCGTTATCCCTTTCAAATGCCAAGATGATTTCCTATATTATGATACTGGCTTTTCAGTCTTTAGTTCAACTCCTAGCAGTTCATTTCAAGGGGAAATTAGACAGGTCTTTCAATCAATGGGATGATAATGAGGTGTGAGCGTGGCAGGTCCAGTTACCTGATACAATATAATTCTGAATTTAAGAAGAGGCAAGAGGAAACCCAAAATATTTTGGATGAAATAAAAATATGAGTTAAAGAATTCTGTAGGGAACATAACTCTGTCAAAAATTAAGATTTTATAGCAACAGTTTTCCATATTAACCATAAGAAAACTAGGAATAAAATTGAATTATGCAAAACACAAACATTTTCAATATGTGAATAAACTAGGGAAATGGTTATCTTATAAGCTTCAAAGAGAAAAAAATGAAAAAAGAGGGAGATAATATATTGATTGAAAATGTGGCTATATAAAAATTATCAATATTTAATTTATACAAAGGACATGTTATTCTATTGAAAAAAGCAACTGAATATCAGAAGTACTAATACAGAATAAAGAAAACAAAGAGAAAAAGATAAAGGCAAAACTGCAGAAAAAAGGACAAAAATAGAAAACAGCTTCCTACTTCCTTCGCATCAAATACAAACATAATTGCAAAGTTATCTATGATTACCAATATAGCCACCTTTTCTATTATCCATTATTTTTGGAATTATCAAAAACTCTACTTACAAGTACATTTTTTCTGTTTCATGTAAAAAGTCTCTAAGGCAGGGGTGTCAAACTGCTGGCCCGCGGGCCGGATGTATCATAGTGAAACCACGCCCACCTGATTGCCGGCAATGGCAAAAAGGTCGCGATACATCGCGACACGTCATGTGACGTTGCAAGTTTGACACCCCTGCTCTAAGGGGTTTCCAATCAGTCCCGTCTTTTCTCTAATCAAGGTAGTCAATTTAGCCTTGTCTACAAATCCCATCATTTTCACCAACCATTCCTCTATTGTGGATTATGTCAAACCTTCCCACTTTCAAACATATTATAATCTTCCTGCAATTGTCATATATAAAAACAAACTTCCATGACTTCTTTCTGTCCGTTCCTCCTCCATCCAGTTTTAATTGTACCTGAGTCTTTTAAATCTTCTGAATTTATCTAGGTATTTGTATCCAAGATTTTTGGACGTTTTCTTATTCCGAACAGCCAGAAGATCAGAACTACAAGTAAAAATGTTAATCTTTCAATTAAACCTGGCGTGGAGGCATCAGGAAGGAGATGATAAAAGTTTCATTATGGTTTCTTTCCTCCTTCTCCATAATTTGTCCTCTAAATTCATCTTCAGGGGAGGAAGGATACTTGAGAGAGAGAGAAATTCAGACAACCTAGTTCCTCAGATCAAATAAGCTGCCTATTCGATATTTTCACTTCCTAGTCCAAATCTGCCACCCCTGAAAATCACAACCTTCCAGCAATAAATTATAATTGAAATATGTACAAATTAAAGAAAACAAAAGGCCAAAATCATGCAGATAAGCTGAAAACTGGTGAGATCACATGAGACCACTGAAATCTCACGAGAGTTGGCAAACTCAAAACATATCAGCCTTTTTAACAATAACAATATATTTTTAAAAAATCAATTCCATTTTCATTTTAGAAGTCGCAATTGACATTTTAGGGTTGATAAATGCCCAGATCTCATCTCTCCCTGCATGAGAAGCCATTACTGGAAGCTAACATTCCTATAGTTGGTCGGAGGGTCATAGTTTTCACTAAGCTCTCATTCAAGTTGAGTTGCTGAACCAGCTTACTTCACAGGGACATATCCTGAGCATGTTTCAGGTTCTTTTCTCCCGTTACGGAGATGGTTCAAAAGCATGTTGATAGGATTTGCTCCCTCTCCATAGCTGCTCTCTACTTGGAGCTGCCCTGAATTGCAGGGAAAAGCTCCCAGTTGCTCCCTCTAACCTGTCTGCTAGGAGGAGGAGGAGGAGGAGGAGGAGGAGGAGGAGGAGGGTTTTGAAAGAGGGCTGGAATGGCTGATTGAACTATCATTCAACCTTAGTGATCTTAGAATAACCAGCCTGTGAGTCCATTGCACAAACCAGTGGCCCAACAGGCAGATCCCTTCATGGAGTGCTGTGTCTACAGAGGTCCTGCTCTACTACTTTTTCTGACCACATAGAAAAGGGCAGGGCCTGCTGGGAAACTAAAACTGTGATGACAGGGAGGTGGCTACACAGCAGTTCTGGTTTATGATTTTCCGCAGTCTTGGTGGGGCTGCTCTTCTTCTGGGATCATGTCTGTCCAGCATCAAAACCCCAGATGCCCCTGGAGGGACGTCAGCAGCCATCCTATCAGTGAAGCAATGATGAGGGAAGATGGAAAACATGATTTCCACATCTAATCAGAGGAAGCCAATGGTAGCTGCCCTCAGCTATGGACTGGAAATGAGAGGGAGGCTGTATTATGCAGATGAGTCCTTAAAGATGGTTACAAGAAGTCTTTGAGGCAAAGTCAGGAGGCTGTGTGGATGGGCTCATTCTCTCATTAAGCAATCTCATTGTGCTCAGAGTGAGGTAGAGTGTCTTCCAGCACTCAAGCTATAGGTAGTCCCCATTTAATAAGAGTTAACGGAAAAGCAACTTTTAAGACCAAGTCTCACATTTAGAGCCTTCAAGGGTTTGTAAAGGAAACGAAAGCTGAAGTAAGAACATAAACACAGTTGTGGTTTCACTTAGAAACCACTTTGCTTAATGATCGAGAATCCCAAGTGTGATTGCCAAACAAAGACTATATCGGTATAAATACATTGCTATTAAACCTCTGAGCCTATCTCTCACCCACTAGTTGTAGTGGGTGCTCTTTATGTTGCTGTCTATGGAGTCTACAGAGTTAAGCTCATCAAGCAACATATTTGAGATTCTCTCTCCTGCTCAGAAGATTCACCCTGTACTCTTATACTACAAGGGGAAAATCTATCCAAATATTTTGGCACCCAAGCAAAGCACCAACTTGAATCTGTGATACAAGCCACATCTCCTAGAACCAAAGCTTTAGAAAATCTTGCTGGAGTATCACTTCTTGTTTTGGCTGTGGTTTGTTCTCCAAGCTTGTTTTAATATAATTCCTGAATGTTTCGTTACCAAACTAGGTAACATCATCAGCAGGACTTTCTTGTCCTATTTTCCTTAGCTCATAAGCGTCTTGTGTTCCAGTGTGATCCGTTGTTTGGAGCTATATTTGAATTCTGAGCAGTTGATTGGTTCTCTTCTTGATTGGCACTTCAAATGATTTGGTTTCTTATATATTGATATGTTGGATCTAAATGTTTGCTAACTGCTCCTTTGGTGAAATATCAGGTCTCAATAAGTTTGCGCCTATATAACTTTGAAATAATACGAAATATTTGTAGCTCGGGTTTTAGATTTGGGCTGTGATTCACTTCTTGTCTTCTTTCAATCCTCTGTCTTTTTCCACCTGAAGCCATCTGCTTAACTGTACTATGTGGTGGTTTCACTGGTTAAGATGTAAGTTCTTACCTCCATCCCTATTCAAGCACAATGAGGAATCAACATAAATCATCCTCTCAGAAATTGTTATCCACAGAGATCCTCCACAAAGGATCTTTTAGACAACATAAATGCACCCCAGAAGTGGTCTTGAACAGTGGTGGGATTCAAATACCTGAACAACCGGTTCTCTGCATAGACACCACTTCCGGAAGTCCTTTCTGAACCAGGGAGGCTTCCCAGGCCCAGAACGGCCCACCAGAAGTCTGTGGATGCCACTTCCAGAAGTCCGTTCTGAGCCTCGGAGGCCTGGGAGAGGTCTCCCAGGCTCAGAATGGACTTCTGGAAGTGGTGTCCACGCACTTCCGGTGGGCCGTTCTGAACTTGGGAGGCTTCCCCAGCTCAGAAAGGACTTCCGGAAGTGGCGTCTACGCACTTCCGGTGGTCCATTCTGGGCCTTGTGAAAAAGGGCTAGGGCCTCAGCCGTTTCACTGAAGTCAACAAAAAAATTAGCTAACGGTTCTACCGAACCGGTGCGAACCGGCTGAATCCCACCACTGGTCTTGAATCTGTCTACCTTTCTTAATATAAATCTGGAAAAGCTGAGCTGAAAGAGAATGATAATAAGTCTGGCTCCAGGGGTTGATTTGTCCAAAGAAAGGGGGGGCCTCCAGTTGGATTAGGCATCTATTGATCTTTATGTGATTTAGTTAGCAATGAAAGGGATCTCCTCTATGATATTCAGAAGCGTCCTATTAATCTTGCACAAGTTACAGAGTGGAACCCTGGATTAAATGAAACCCTGTTCCTTCTATTCATTTGACTCCACTCCATAACAATTTTCAGCGTGTTAGTTCTCAGATGCACCCAGAGTCAGCCATGCTCAGAGATGGGATGATAGTCAAAAAAATCAAGCAATGGCAGTTTGCATGGAACCTGTGTTTTTGATCAGCTTAAGTACCCTAACAACATGGAATATTTTAGTTATATGCAAACTTCTTCTAATCTGTTTTGGGATCACAAAGATTATGCAACCGCTATTTACAGGTAGTTCTCAACTTACAACCGGTCATTTAGTGACCAATCAAAGTTACAACACAACTGAGAAAAGTGACTCATGACCAGTCCTCACACGTAGCAGCATCCCCATGATCATGTGATCAAAACTCAGGTGCTTGGCAACCAGCATGTATTATGACAGCATGCCAAGCTCAGTGATTCCTATTTTTGACCCTCCCAGCTCGCTTTTAAAAAGTCAATGGTGGCAAAAAAGGTCATAAATTCACTTAACTGCCTGACTTAGCAATGGACCTTCTAGTCCAAATTGCAGTCATAAGTTGAGAACTACCTGAACTGTGTCAATAACATATTTTATTAATAATTTTTCTTTTAATTTTAGTAACTGTTTTTCTTTTCTATAACATCAGATCTCTTACCTAATTCCATATTTGTCATAAAAAAACAAACATCATTTAGAATATAAAGAAAAGAATAATAAACAGCTTGTATTATCCACTGTGTACTTCCTCATAAATATGTTGATGATTTGCAGCACAAATTTTTGCTTCTAGGGAAGTAAAATTACGTAAAATAGAAGAATTTTAAAATTTGCCGCCATTTAATTTGGTTTTAAAGGCTGTAATTGAAAAATAAACAAGGAAGCTGAAGGACAAAATAAAGTAATATGAAATACATTGCTTCTCCTGAAACCTTTGTGGCAACACTTCTCACATTTCCTTCCTGGAGTTCTTGTTTTATTGAGATTTGGTAACCTCATTATTGTAAGTTGGTGGAGGAGGAGGAGGATTTGGTTCAGTTGTGACTGCTCCATCTCCGATGACTTGGTAAGGCACAAAATGCATGGTTGGCTGTAACAGAAAAGAATAGTCAATACAGAACATACTCAGGGAGGCACCTGTTACTCTGGGTAGGAGGAATAGATTCTCCAGTTGTGTGTTGTTAACCGTGATGCTGGGAGTCTCCTTGATAGCTCAAAGTCCTAATAGAGAATTATTTAAAACTATAAATTAACATGCAAATGATTTAGGGACTGGGCATTTAAGTGACTGTTTGTCTGAGATTTAAAAATAATGTTACTTTTTAAAAATGAAAGCTATTTTTTTTTAAAAAAATGGTAGCATTGTGAGAAAATGTGATCAAGTGACAGATACTTTAAATTAATGTAGTCACACTACTGAAGTAAATATATGCATTTAGAATTGAGCCCTCCTAAATGGGGAGATGAACTTCTGCATCACTGATTTATAAAGAGACAACACAATTGTGTTTTATTCATGACATTCCCTCTCTAGCAAAAGAGAAACTAGGAAAAATCCATGTCATCCAGTGGTGGGATTCAGCCAGTTTGCACCACTTCGGCAGAACCGGTAGCTAATTTTTTGTTGCCCAGGCCCAGAATGGACTTCCGGAAGCGGCAGCCACACAGAGAACCGGTTGTTCACATATTTGAATCCCACCACTGGTGTCATCTAATTATTCATATGCAGAACCAAATAGCCACAGGGTGTTGGATCAAAATTCAAGCCTCTCCTAGTTATACAGCTTATTGGGTAACCTGAGCAGCCAATCTCACCTATTGGTGAGCAAAAGCAAAGATTCAGGTTAGTGGAGTGTAAATATAATGAAGAAAAATGGACAATCTTCTTCTTTCACTTCTTTAACAATGAGAACTGCTAAAGCTGGGCTGTCGGTTTGATCTCCGAGCTTGGCGATTTGGCTGCAAACGTTTCGTCTCCATTTGGGGTACATCTTCAGTGCGCTTAAAATTGTGCTCATCTGTCAGAGCACTGGCCTTTTCAATACCTTTTTCTGTGATGTAAATTGGTGTGTGTGTTATTTGTCTAGATGTTGCTAAGTCATGGTCTGGTTTTGGGCTATTTGATTGGCTGGTTGTTGTTACTGGGCCATAGTCCTTTGTGTTTAAATATCCTCTGTGTGATACAAATGGTGTTTGTTCGTTTGGTTGCCTCTGAATTATGGTCTGGTTTCGAGTCTAGTTTCGGGTTGTTTGGATGGATGGCTGTTGTTGAAATGTGGTCTGGTTTCTTGTTGGGGGTTGTGCTTTTTGCTGTGTGGTGGGGTGCCTGTTTGTTCATTTTAAATGCTGCCTTCGGGATTGCGGTTCAAGTAGTTCTTTAGTTCTCAGCAGTTGGTAGATTGGATCGATGTCAATGTGTCTGTTTATTGACTTATTGGTGGAGAATCAAGCTTCGAGAAATTCTCTTTCTCTCCTTGATTTCGCTTGTGTTACAACTGTGGTCCCGGTTTGATCAAACTTGTGTGCTTCTGAGTCTTCGTGGACAGACATAAGGGATAGTGGATTGTGTCTTTTGATAGCCAGGGAGTGCTCATGCAGTCTGGTAGATAGTTTTCTCCCTGTTTGGCCCACATAGTTCTTTTCACAGTTGCTGCACTGGATTCAGTATATGACGCCTGATCTTTGGTTTGTTTCTTTCCGCTCCTTAGGTTTTGAGAGGGTCCATCTGAGGGTTGAGGCTGGTTTGTGGGCTACTGTGAGGACATGTTGGTGTAGTAGTCTTGCTGTCATCTCTGAAACATTCCGTATGTAGGGAATTGTGATTCATCTGGTCATTGTTGTTCCTGTTATAACTGTTGTGTTGCTTTGAGTGTTTGTATTGTTTGTGTGTAGGGATCTCCAGATGAAGTTTCGTGGGTATCTATTTCTCTCAAAGACTTTGTATAAGTGTTTTTGTTCTGCTGATCTGGCTTCCGTGGTGTTGCAATGGGATTCCGCTCTCCCGAACAGTGTTCTGTCGAAGCTTTGTTTGTGGCATTTGGGGTGGTTGCTGTGGAAGTTGAGGATTTGATCTGTATGTGTTGCCTTCCTGTACACGGATGTTAGAAGTTGGCCATTGGTGGTTCTGGTTACAAGGATGTCCAGGAATGGCAGTTTGTTGTTGTTCTCAGTTTCTATTGTAAATCCAATGTCTCCGAAGACATTGTTGATTCTTTGGTAGGTTTGGTCTACCATCACACAAAACTTACATCACACAAAAAGGTATTTAAAAGACCTGTGCTCTGACAGATGAGCACAATTCAAAGTGCACTGAAGATGTCCCCCCCCCCCCGAATGGAGACGAAACGTTTGCAGCCAAATCACCAAGCTCGGAGATCAAGCCCAACTACCATCCCGAGCTACTAATATTCAAACACATTTTAACTGCTAAGCTATTAGTGAAGTATCAAATATTTACCTGGTCATCAGTACAGCAAGTTGCCTGGCACCCAAAGTGTGCAAGTGAAACAGTGATGCAAAATTCCAGGATGCTGAACAAGAACAGCAGACTGGAGAGGCCATAACCGATATATTCGGTAAACTGTAGACATGTGGAAAGATAATTGTTATCTGCTGAGAAATTAATGTAGTGGTATGTATTTTATTTTATTTTATGTGCTGCACCATTAAAAGGGACTCCCAGCTGCTTCCTGGGGAAACACTGGGAGGAACAATTGTACTGGGAAAAACAGAGGCTGTGTACAGGTAACCCTCGACTTACAACCATAATTGGGATAAGAATTTCCACTGTTAAGCAAGGCAGTTGTTAAGTGAGCCATGCATAATTTTACCTTTTTTGCCACTGTTGTTAAGGAAATCGCTGCAGTTAAGGGAATCCTAGGGTTGTTAAGTGACTCCAGCTTCCCCACCCCCATCGTCTTTGCTGATCAGAAGCTGGCTTGGAAAGTCACAGAGGGGATGCTGTCCTAAATAAATGGCTAGTAGCTGCTATCCATTTTCAACATTGCATCAATCAGTAAGGAAAACATCCATCACTCAGGGTACTACAACAAAAATGGGGTATCTGCTGTGCCTTCCTTTCACCCTCATTTTGGGTATCTCTCAAGTTAAATTTAAGGTAAACTAAAGATGAAAATGAAATGATATTGGGTACTAATAGTCCAAGCACTATTAATCTTCTGAGAAGAGGAAGGCAGCTCCTGCCACAATTAGATATATCCTGCAAGGCAGAAGATCTGAAACAGACTAGCTCAAGCCACCTTTTCTGCCAGGGAGGGGTGGAGAGCTTAAACCGTACTGTAAACAGATTTATTTTGCTTATTTATCAAATGTAGATACTGCCTATCTCACTGTCAAAGTAAATAGATGTAATTTGCTTGTTGTCCATTTCACAATAGGAAATATAGAGGGTCTTGTTTTCCAGGTCATGATTGTCCCAAAGGTACTTTTTCAAGAGGCAACTGGACTTTCTTGTTCTTCTGTGAAGACTTTTTCTGTGAAGACATCCAAGAAGCTTTTTCAGCTCTGACTAGATCAGTGGTGGCGAACCTATGGCATGGGTGCCAGAGGCGGCACTCACAGCCCTCTCTGTGGGCACGTGCACCATCACCCCAGTCCTAGGCCTTCAGCTGGGTTTTATAAAACCTTTTTGCTTTAAGCCTCCACCGCCATGTGCAAAAAAAAAAAGGTTCAATCAATCAATCAATTTCAACTTCTCGCGGGAAAAAAAAAAGATCTTGCAAAGTTGGAATTGATTGAACTTTTTAGTCCCACCCAGTCTGCCGTTACCACTGCAGCCACGCTCATCCAATTGGCCACACCCACCCAATTGGCCACGCCACCCAATTGGCCACGCCCACCCAATGGGCCACACCCACCCGGCACTCGACGATGCATAAGTGGGTTTTGGGTTGCAGTTTGGGCACTCAGTCTCTAAAAGGTTCGCCATCACTGGACTAGATGGTGGGAAATGGAAGGATTTATATTCCTTGCAGACAGCTGGTCATTTGCATTCTTTTAGCGAGTCGTTGAGGCCACCATCTAGTCAGAGCTGAAGAAGATTCTTGGATGAGAAGCGAAACATCTTCACAGAAAAACAAGAAGGTCCAGTTGCCTCTTGAAAGAGCACCTTTGGGATGATGGAGGAGAGAGGGGATGGATAGGAAACCTCAAGAAACAAAATGCTGATGGAGAGGGAGAAAGAGAAATGGTTAGAGGTCTGGCTAGTCCAAAGAGGAAAAGCGACAGGCCTCCCCACTGTCCTAACATATCCAGTCTAGGTCACCGGACATTATCTTCAAGATAATGGATGAAGGGAAATAGATTTTATACACCTTGAAGCTGTTATTGGATGGGGTCAGAATAAGAGGAGAGGAAAAGGACTAGTTTTATACTAGTTTTATACCAGCTAATGATGACATAAGGCTTGGAATCTTACTCATGGGCTGAGGATAAGGTAAAAGTTACCTCATGGGAAAATTGGGGATACTGGCATTAGCAGAGTATGGTTAAGGGCAGCCACGTGATTTAGATTTAAGATATATTGCTTCCCCTCATCAATAAGGATACAGCTAGATCTATTTTCTTTACCCAACTTCTTTCCAATCATCTGTCAGGTTGGAAAGGAGAAAAACCCTGGATGTGATACTACTATGATTTAACACTAATAAGGAAACAAAGGATACCACCAATAGTAAAATATCAAGCCTGTGATCCCAGGTATTGGCATGGTCCTAAACTGTCCACACTTCAGAACTTACTTAAATTTCAGTTTTCTAAAACTCGTGTGGCAAATGCAAAGAAGGGATGAGGATGTGGGGGTGGCGGGAAAACCTGATATACATTTCAACATGTACAGCTGTATTCTGTTCTATATAGAATTTTCAAACTATTCTTTGTTTTGCAGCACCTAAGCCATACTGTAAAACAACCAACACTACAGAGAAATAGTCAAAAGGTACGTCTAAAATACATTTTCAATTTTTTTTAAAAAAAATCTATCCCCCTCCCCACCAAAAAGAAAGAAACTGGAAGAGAAAGAAGAAATCTACAAAGTCCTACGCCCCCATGAAGTCAAATGATATATATATATATATATATATATGTAGGTCTTTGGTAATTCGGGTTTTCTCCCGTGTAAAATTGGAAGTGTCTTGGCGACGTTTCGACGAAGTCTCATTCGTCATCTTCAGGCTGGTGTCTCTTCGGCCTCGTGCTTCTAGAAGCAATGTGTGATCGCAGCTCTATATATATATATATATATATTAAAAATTCAAATGAAATAGCACTTATGTCCTTGGGACTAATATTTATTTAAGGAAAAAATTCAAACAAAAGTCAAAGGGTCTGGGATATCTCCCCTGCATATATAATCTCCTTCTGGAGTCTGCACATGAAGACAAAATTTAAGACAAGATTGATTTACTTACCATTAAACCTCCAGTGTTATATTGATGGATATATCTAGAATAACGATTGTTCAGGATCATCTCACAGAGATACAGGATGATACCAATTAATGCCATTATAGCACTTGTGATGTTCATTCCTACACTGGATTTCACCTGAAACAGCAATACACCAGAAGGAGAGAAATTATAATTACAATGTCAGCATAGGTCTTATGAAACGCAAAACATAAAAGCAATTAGTTCCAACATACTCTAAGCATTAAATGTTAATGTTAAATGCTCTTTTAGCTAAACAACATTACAGAGAAGCAACTAATCAGATGGGAATGGAGAAACCCAGGAGCCAGTAATGATAATTCTGAACACTTAAAAATTGCTCTTTTCAGTTCTCCCCTTTCAGGAATGTAGTAATTTACCATCAAGATGGTTGTTTTTATTCTTTTGAATACACACTTTATTCCTTTAAAAGACAAAGACATCTCCATGTTGCTATGAACACACTTTAAATCAAAGAGGAACAGAGGAGAAGAATGCCAGGTCTTTGTAGAAGGGTTACCATCAGTTCTCTCTTCCCTTTATTTCCAGGATGATTCCCACTCTAGTTCCATATTTTTACTCTTAATACGCTAGGTTTCTTCCTGATGTTGCTACCATGTAGGAATACTTTGGAAACTGGACCCTCTATCAAGGAGGAGGAGGAATAATGTTGGAGGTCTGGTTCAAGCCTAGAGAATGCAAGGACACAACTGTTTGTTCAGGGCTAGCACCATTGCTAGTAGCAACTAAGGAAGCTCTGGTAGAACAAGCACCCAAGTCACGGTCATTGACTCTCTCAGGCTTCTCTCATTTTCCTCGTGGTACTGACAGGACCTGCAGTGTTGCAGGTTGCACATTAGGAAGGGAACTTGGGAAGAAGCCCATCGCAAAATGGGGACCAGGGGAGGCTCCAATTCTGGATGGTTGAACAGTCTCTACTGTTGAGACAGAACTTTCAGTGGAAGCAAAGCTTGGAAGCAAAAGTTGATCAAAGAAGGAAGTGGGTGGGGATTTTGAGTTTGTTTTTTTCCTCAAATGTTGATTTAAGACTGAGCAGTATCTGAAGACAATAGACAATATAATGGATCCTGAGTACTTACAAAGAAACAGCATAAAAGAAATTCAAATGCTATATAGCTTTCTCACCAAACCACGATTTGGACGGTTCGCAGCTGCGACACAAAGTGATCCAGAAGTAATGAACTATGGGAAAAGAAAAAGAAAAACAAATCATTGCAGTCCACTGGAAATAAAAGGGAAAAATTATCAGAAAACTCTGACACTCATAAGAAGCCAGGGAGGTTCCAGTGCAAACAGGACTTTTATAGGTATCCATTAGCCATTAATACCATGATGCATGACTCAACAAAAATTTGCACATACTTACAAATATCCCTCCCCAAAAGGGGTAACCTCCAAGTCCAGACACGATAAGGTAGTAAGAACGAATGAGACAAAGCGAGACAGCCCCAAAGCCAATGTGGATCAACCCAATCATGATCTGGACGGCCTACAGAAGGAACACACATAAAATAAGACAAATTTGTTCTCTGAATCTGAGAAAGACAAACATTCTAATTTGCTAGCATCTTTGAAAGGTCCTTCAAAAGGGTTGGGCTTTCTAAGCTTCCAGTGCAGGTGTTGACCCAAGACCTGGTTTCCTATGGTGAAAAATTCAAATGGGGAGAAGGGACAGTTTGAGACACCATTGTCACTATGTACCAGACATTTACTCCAGATTATAATAGAGTCTGACCTACAGTGAGGCTGCTCTTGTCAGGAAGAAGGACTGTAAGAATATCAAGATAGGCCTTTCAGAGATGGGTCTTTCACTTCTCTCACTACAGACACCTCTGCAGGAGGACGTTAACCATAGTCATAAGCACAAAGCGACTTCAACCGGTTTGGGCTGCAGCCAATCTATGATCAAGTTCTTCTGGAGAAATGCCCAACAGTTGCACTCCTCAGAGAGAAGGGAGAAAAAGATCTGGCTGAGCTCCACTTTCTCAGTTAAGGAGCAAAGAAAAGGAATGCATATCTGAGTCAGAATGTTTTGCAGAAACACAAATGAAACTACCAGGAGGAACAGAGATTTCTGGAGTATATTCCAGAACCAGACAACAGCCAAGCCAAGTTCCAGAACTTCAACATGGGACTCTCAGGTGTCTACATAGCTCTAAAACCTTAATGGACTTCAAACAGGCACATAGCAAAGCACGCATACCCCAAGCACTTTGGCCTCAGCACTGAGGAATCTCTCCATAGGACCCTTCTGGGGGACTTGTTGAGGAGCACTGGTGGAAATTCCAAGTTGCTGAGCTCCAAACTGCGGATATGGAGTTGCTCCAGATGCCTGGAGAGCAACACCGGGCAATCCAGGGACCGTTTGGATTACATTCGCTCCATTAGAGGGGATGACAAATACGGTTCCACTGGCCATGCTTGCTGGAAGTGATGCCATAGCTCAGTTACCTGCAGACAAACAAGTGAGGAAAGAAGCAAAATGTTTTCAAGGAAAAAAACCAAGAAAGTCCAGTTGCCTTCTGAAAAGCACCTTTGGGACAACCATGCCCTGGATGATTGAAGACATCCATAGACATCAGGGAGAAAAAGTAAATCAGAATACAGAAAACATTCCATTTTTCAATGCAAAAAGTGTCTTTCTAATCTTAGCACCACCTCGGATGCACCCAGCTAAATGGCATTTCTCATTCGGGCAAGATTTTATTGTGATTATCCTCCTGTCCTGTTACTGGCAGATGGAGCTAAAGGCATGGATGATCATGTTGATTGCCATCTTCCAGGAAGGTCATACCAATTTGGACAGAACAAGTTACTGTGAAGGACACAAGAGCAGGGATCTGAATTCCAGCTTTGCTTCACTGATGAGGTGAAGTTTCTTTTCAGAACACAACTGGAGCATCAGCCTGGGTTTCCTAACAAAAATCCGGACAACCTCAGAAACCAGTAAAGCGATACAGGAAAGTCCCAACTGCTATCGACACCTAATAACCCACCGGATTTTTAAAACCCTGACCCAATGGCCCAAATTAATCCCACAATTAGGATTTGTACAGACCTTAAGAGGAAGCTACGTCCTTCTTGAGCTGTATTAATTGGAAGTCAAAGTTAAGCAAAAATCAACCCACCTTTGAACAGTGAACTTCAAATACTGAATCTTTGTAAATTTACAGGGCACCTGTGTGCATATTGGGCACTTCCATCAGGGCAAGATTGATTGCAAACTCTTTCCTGTCTACTAAGTCTCCCCTTATTCTCCCATCTAGAAGACCTTCGGTCACTGCGAGGCTGAGAAGACAGCAGGTGGATGCCTGCAGAGGAGAAGCGACAGGCACAGGATGGTCCACACATTAATTCCATATTATTTTTAGAAAATAATCAGAATTTACTCACGACAAGGGCTCAAGACGAGATACACATAAGCCTCAGGGGAAACGAAAGTACCTTAATGCGAACAAGTGGAGGGCGGGGCTCCCCCACCTACCGAAAGGAGGGATTTACTCATACCTTAATCGGGGAGTCCAGAAAAAACTTCTTTCTTGCCCCTTTTAACTGTTGCAACAAACAACAATTTGGGGCCAGGAACCTTCTGCTCATTCAGAAATGAGAGGAAAAATGTTTAAATTTATAATGCCCTCTTATTCCCTGGCTAAAACGAATCACGTCTCTTTCGCTTCCTCCCAAAGTAGGCAAGTCCCACGCTTTGAGGGACTCGTTTTAACCCTCGGAGTCTTCTACAGCCTTTGCAGGAATCGCCAGAAAGAAAAACAAGAGGACGCGCACTGTGATCATAGCTTTCCAGTCCGTCTCTCTCCCCCACCCCTACCCCCCAAGCTCTTTAAATAGCCCTCGTCCAGCAGAAAGAATTTTTTACTCCTCCTTTCCCTCCACCGGCGCTCTCTGTAGCTTTCGGCTTGCTCTTTTAGGCATTTGAACAGGCAAAGCCGCAACGGCGTGAAGGGGAGGCTAGAGGGAGTCGATCCCAGCCTCCGACTGCGCTCCTTGCGGAACTCTCCCTGGGAACCTCAGACCGCTGAAACATCTGGACCATATCGTTTGGCCACTAAGCAGATACCAAAGACGTCCCCTCAGTGTATTGGCAAAGTTATGGTGGGTTAATCTATTATGTTTCCTTTTGCACTTATTTTTCACTGAACATTTGCTTTTTGGTTGACACTCCCTTGTATAAAGAGAATTTTCTCTTTATAAGAGAATTTATAAGAGAATTCGCCTTCATTGATGAGAGAAATTTCTGCTCTGTTAGAGAGTCCCCCATTCTTTCAAAGTGCATATTACACGGGAGCGCCATCTAGAGTCCTCCTAGTGCTAGTGATCCTCCTAGTGCTAGTTTGTATTGGCCTGTTCTACGAACCTCTATGGGAGTGTGGAGAGCAGGTCGCTTCAATGTTTGCTTCAGCTTCTGCCCCCTCCACTCCCCCATGAGCTACGCTATTTCCAGATTTCATCTTTTTAAAAAGCTGCTTGCCGTTATCCCTTTCAAATGCCAAGATGATTTCCCTATATTATGATACTGGCTTTTCAGTCTTTAGTTCAACTCCTAGCAGTTCATTTCAAGGGGAAATTAGACAGGTCCTTCAATCAATGGGATGATAACCAGGTGTGAGCGTGGCAGGTCCAGTTACCTGACACAATATAATTCTGAATTTAAGAAGAGGCAAGAGGAAACCCAAAATATTTTGGATGAAATAAAAATATGAGTTAAAGAATTCCCTAGGGATTAAGAAAATTAAGATTTTATAGCAACAGTTTTCCATATTAACCATAAGAAAACTAGGAATAAAATTGAATTATGCAAAACACAAACATTTTCAATATGTGAATAAACTAGGGAAATGGTTATCTTATAAGCTTCAAAGAGAAAAAAATTGAAAAAAGTAGAGGGAGATAATATATTGATTGAAAATGTGGCTATATAAAAATTATCAATATTTAATTTATATAAAGGACATGTTATTCTATTGAAGAAAGCAACTGAATATCAGAAGTACTAATACAGAATAAAGAAAACAAAGAGAAAAAGATAAAGGCAAAACTGCAGAAAAAAGGACAAAAATAGAAAACAGCTTCCTACTTCCTTCGCATCGAATACAAACATAATTGCAAAGTTATCTATGATTACCAATATAGCCACCTTTTCTATTATCCATTATTTTTGGAATTATCAAAAACTCTACTTACAAGTACATTTTTTCTGTTTCATGTAAAAAGTCTCTAAGGCAGGGGTGTCAAACTGCCGGCCTGCGGGCCAGATGAATCATAGCGAAACCACGCCCACCTGATTGCCGGCAATGGCAAAAAGGTCGCGATACATCGCGACACGTCACGTGATGTTGCGAGTTTGACACCCCTGCTCTAAGGGGTTTCCAATCAGTCCCGTCTTTTCTCTAATCAAGGAAGTCAATTTAGCCTTGTCTACAAGTCCCATCATTTTCACCAACCATTCTTCTGTTGTAGGTTATGTCAAACCTTCCCACTTTCGAGCATATTATAATCTTCCTGCAACTGTCATATATAAAAACAAACTTCCATGACTTCTTTCTGTCCATTTATCCTGAAGAAAAGTATCCAGTTTTAATTGTACCTGAGTCTTTTAAATCTTCCGAATTTATCTAGGTATTTGTATCCAAGATTTTTGGAAGTTTTCTTATTCCGAACAGCCAGAAGATCAGAACTACAAGTAAAAATGTTAATCTTTCAATTAAACCTGGCGTGGAGGCATCAGGAAGGAGATGATAAAAGTTTCATTATGGTTTCTTTCCTCCTTCTCCATAATTTGTCCTCTTTTTTCCATTTTCCTTTTTTTTCATATTATTTTTTTCTTTTTTTCGATTATCCTCCTTTACTTTTTCTTTTTCCCTTTTTAATTTACCTTTCCTTTTTCCTTTTTTTCTTTCTTTTTCTTTTTCCTTTTCCTTTTTTTCTTATTAATTTTTCCTTTTCCTTTTTTTCTTTTTGTTTTTCTTTTTTCTTTTTCTTTTTCTTTTTTTTCTTTTTTCTTTTTCCTTTTTTCCCTATTTTGTTTTCATTTTTCCTTTTTTCCTTTTTCTCTTTTTCGCTCTTTCATATTTTTCCTTTCTTCTTTTTTTCTTTTTTTTCCTTTTTTTCTTTTTTTCTTTTTATATTTTCACTTTTTTCTTTTTTTATTATTAATTTCTTCTTTTTCTTCTTTTTCTTTTTTCATTTGCTTTTTCTTTTTCTTTTCTTTTTTCTTTTTTCCTTTTTCCTTTTTTCTTTTTCTTTTTCATTTTTCTTCTTCCTTTCTTTTTTTTCTATTTTCCTTTTTTTCTTTTTCTTTTTTCCTTTCTTTTTCTTTTTTCTATTTTCCTTTTCCTTTTTCTTTTTTCATTTCATTTTCTTTTTCTTTTTTTCCTCTATTTTTTCTTTCTTTTTTCTTTTTTCCTATTATTATATTTCTTTTTTCTTTTTTCTTCTTTTTCTTTTTCTTTTTCTTTTTCTTTTTCTTTTCTCATTTTCTTTTTCTTTTTTCTTTTTCATTTCATTTTTTTCTTATTAATTTCTTCTTTTTCTTTTTCTTTTCTTTTTCTTTTTACTTTTTCCCTTTTTCTGTTTTGTTTTCATTTTTCCTTCTTTCCTTTTTCTCTTTTTTGCTCTTTCATATTTTTCCTTTCTTCTTCTTTTTTCTTTTTCCCTTTTTTATTTTTTCTTCTCTTTATATTTTCACTTTTTTCTTTTTTCTTATTAATTTCTTCTTTTTCTTCTTTTCTTTTTTCATTTTCTTTTTCTTTTTCTTTTCTTTTTTCTTTTTCCTTTTTTATATTATATTTCTTTTTTCTTTTTCTTTTTCCCTTTTTAATTTACCTTTCCTTTTTCTTTTTTTCTTTTTTTTCTTTTTCCTTTTCCTTTTTTTCTTATTAATTTCTTCTTTTTCTTTTTCTTTTTTTCTTTTTCTTTTTCTTTTTCTTTCTTTTTTCTTTTTCCCTTTTCCCCTGTTTTCTTTTCATTTTTCATTTTCCACTTTTTTCAATCTCAACCCTAACTCCGATCCCATCCCCAACCCTGACCCCTGACCCTACCCCACGACCACGACCCCCCACCCTACCCCGACTTCATACCCGACGCCAACCACGACCCTAACCCCGACCATAACCCCGACCTTTTCCTTTGTTTTCCTTTTTCCTTTTTTCCCTTTTTCCCTTTTTTCTTTTTCTTTTTTCCTTTTCCTTTTCTTTTTCTTTTTCTTTTTCCTTTTTTCTTTTTTCTATTTTCCTTTTTCCCCTTTATTCCTTTTTTGTATTACTTTTCCTTTTTTCTGTTTTCATTTTCTTTTTCCTATTTTCTTTTTTCTTATTAATTTCTTCTTTTTCTTTTTTCCTTTTTCTTTTTCCTTTCTTTTTCTTTTTTCTATTTTCCTTTTTTCATTTTCTTTTTTCATTTCATTTTCTTTTTTTCCCCTTCTTTTTTCTTTCACCCTTTTCCGTTTCTTTTTCCTTTCTTCTTTTTCTTTTCCCCTTTCCCCTTTTCTTTTACTTTTTTCCCCTATTTTTTCTTTCCTTTTTTCCCCCTATTATTATTTTTCTTTTTTCGATTATCCTCCTTTTCTTTTTCTTTTTCCCTTTTTAATTTACCTTTCCTTTTTCCTTTTTCCTTTTCTTTATATTTTCACTTTTTTTTCTAATTAATTTCTTTTTTCTTTTTCTTTTTCCCTTTTTCTTTTTTCCATTTTCTTTTTTCTTTTTCTTTTTTCCTTTTTCCTTTTTCTTTTTTCATTTTGTTTTTCTTTTTTCTTTTGCTTTTTAATTTCATTTTTTTTCTTTATTTTTTGTTTTCTTTATATTTTCACTTTTTTCTTTTTTTCTTATTAATTTCTTTTTTCTTTTTCTTTTTCCCTTTTTCTTTTTTCATTTTTCATTTTTCTTTATTTTTCTTTTTTCTTTTTCTGTTTTCCTTTTTCCTTTTTGCCATTTTCCTTTTTTTTCCTATTATTTTTTTCTTTTTTCGATTATCCTCCTTTTCTTTTTCTTTTTTCCTTTTTACGTTTCCTTTTTCCTTTTTCTTTCTTTTTCCCTTTTTCTTTTTTCCATTTTCTTTTTTCTTTTTTCTTTTTCTTTTTTCCTTTTTTCCATTTTCCATTTTCCTTTTTTCCCCATCCCCATCCCCATCCCCAACCCCGACACCAAAATTGATCCCGACACCGACCCCGACCCAAACCCCGACCTTTTTCTTTTCTTTTTCTTTTTTCTTTTTCTCTTTTTCTCTTTTTCTCTTTTTCGCTCTTTCATATTTTTCCTTTCTTCTTTTTTCTTTTTTCTTTTTTCTATTTTTCTTTATTTTTTCTTCCCTTTATATTTTCACTTTTTTCTTTTTTTATTAATTTCTTCTTTTTCTTTTTTCTTTTTTCATTAGCTTTTTCTTTTTCTTTTGTTTTTTCTTTTTTCCTTTTTCCTTTTTTCTTTTTTTTCTTTTTCTTTTTTCTTTTCATTTTCTTTTTTTTCTTTCTTTTTTCTTTTTTCTATTTCTTTTTTCCTTTTCCTTTTTCATTCCCTTTTCTTTTCCTTATTATTTTCCTTTTTTTCTTTTCCTTTTTTCCTTTCTTTTCCTTTTTCCTTTTTTCCTTTTTCCTTTTTCCTTTTTTCCTTTTTTCAACCTCAACCCTAACCCCAACCCTAACCCTGTCCTTGACCCCGTCTTCGACCCTGACCCCGACCCCAACCCCAACCCCAACCCCGACGTTGTCCCTGTCCCACACCCCGACCCTAACCCCGATCCCGAGAACGAACCCTGGCTTTTTCCCCATCCCACACCCCGACAATGAACCCCGACCCCAACTTTGACCCTGACCCAGACACCATCCCCAACCCCAACCCTGACCCAGACCCCGACAACGAACCCCGACCCCAACTTTGACCCTGACCCCATCCCCAACACCAACCCCAGCCCTAACCCTGACCCAAACCCCGACCCTGACTTTGACCCCGACCCCGACCCCATCGATCCACATCCCGACACTAACAATGACCCACACCCTGACCCCTACCCCAACTTCATCCCCGTCCCAGACCCCGACCCCGACCCTAACCCCAACCCCGACCCCAACCCCGACACCGAGCCTGACCCTGAACCTAACCCCGACCCTAACCCCGACCATAACCCCAACCCTAACTCTGACACAGACGCCAACACTGACCCCGACCACGACCACGACCCCCGATCCTACCCCAACTTCGTACCCGACGCCAACCACAACCCTAACCCCGACCCTAACCCCGACCTTTTTCTTTGTTTTCCTTTTTTCTTTTTTCTTTGTCCTTTTTTCCTTTTCCCTTTTTTCTTTTTCTTTTTTCCTTTTCTTTTTTCTTCTTTTTCTTATTCCTTTTTAATTTTTTCTATTTTCCTTTTCCCCCCTTTTTTCCTTTTTTGTATTACTTTTCCTTTTTTCTGTTTTTCATTTTCTTTTTCCTATTTTCTTTTTTCTTATTAGTTTCTTCTTTTTCTTTTTCCCTTTTTCTTTTTCCTTTCTTTTTATTTCTTCTATCTTACTTTTTTCTTTTTTCTATTTTCCTTTTTTCTTTTTCTTTTTTCATTTCATTTTCTTTTTCTTTTTCCCCCCTTCTTTTTTCTTTTTCTTTTCCCCCCTATTTTTTCTTTCCTTTTTCTTTTTTCCTATTATTATTTTTCTTTTTTCTTTTTTCTTTTTTTTTCTTTTTTCATTTTCATTTTCTTTTTTCTTTTTCTTTTTTTAATTTAATTTTTTTCTTTATTTTTTGTTTTCTTTATATTTTTAGTTTTTTCTTTTTTCTTATTAATTTCTTTTTTCTTTCTTTTTCCCTTTTTCTTTTTCCCTTTTTCTTTTTTCTTTTTCTTTTTCCCTTTTTCTTTTTTCCTTTTTCTTTTTTCTTTTTCTTTTTTCCTTTTTTCTTTTTTCCATTTTCCTTTTTTTTCCTATTATTTTTTTCTTTTTTCTTTTTTTGATTATCCTTTCTTTTTCTTTTTCCCTTTTTAATTTACCTTTCCTTTTTTCTTTTTTCTTTTTTCTTTTTCTTTTTCATTTCATTTTTTTTCTTTATTTTTTGGTTTCTTTATATTTTCACTTTTTTCAACCTCAACCCTAACCCCAACCCTAACCCTGACCCCATCTTCGACACAGATCCCGAACCCGAACCCGACCCCCAACTCTGACCCCAACTTCATCCCCGACCCCGACCTCGACCCCAACCCCAACCCCAACTTTGTTCCAGTCCCACACCCCGACCCTAACCCCGACCCCGATAACGAACCCCGACCCCAACTTTGACCCTGACCCTGACCCCATCCCCAAACCCGACCCCGGCCCTAACCCTGACACTAACCCTGACCCTAACCCCTACCCTGACCCCAACACCAACACAGACCCTGACCCTGACCCTAACCCCAACCCTAACCCCGACCCTAAACCTGACACAGACCCTGACACTGACTTCGATCCCGACCCTGATCCCGATCCCGACATTGACCCCGACCCGAACCCCATCGATCCCGACCCTGACCCCAACCCTGACCACGACCACGACCCCCGACCCTACCCCGATTCGTACCCGATGCCAACCACGACCCTAACCCCGACCCTAACCCCGACCTTTTTCTTTGTTTTCCTTTTTCCTTTTTCCTTTTTTCCCTTTTTCCTTTTTCTTTTTTCCTTTTCTTTTTTCTACTTTTTCTTTTTCTTATTCCTTTTTTATTTTTTCTATTTTCCTTTTTTTCCTTTTTTCCTTTTTTGTATTACTTTTCCTTTTTTCTGTTTTTCATTTTCTTTTTCCTATTTTCTTATTTCTTATTAATTTCTTCTTTTTCTTTTTTCCTTTTTCTTTTTCCTCTCTTTCTTTTTTCTATTTTCCTTTTTTCTTTTTCTATTTTCCTTTCTTTTTCTTTTTTCTATTTTCCATTTTTCTTTTTCTTATTTCATTTCATTTTCACACCCCGACCCTAACCCCGACCCCGACAACGAACCCCGACCCCAACTTTGACCCTGACCCCATCCCCAACACCGACCCCAGCCCTAACCCTGACCCAGACCCTGACCCCGACCCTGACTTTGACCCCGACCCCGACCCCATCGATCCACACCCCGACACTAACGATGACCCACACCCTGACCCCTACCCCAACTTCATCCGTCCCAGACCCCGACCCTAACCCCAACACCGACCCCAACACTGACCCCAACCCCGACCACGACCACGACCACGACCCCCGACCCTACCCGGACTTCGTACCCGACGCCAACCACGACCCTAACCCCGACCCTAACCCTGACCTTTTTCTTTGTTTTCCTTTTTTCTTTTTTCTTTGTCCTTTTTTCCCTTTTTTGTTTTTCTTTTTTCCTTTTCTTTTTTCTTCTTTTTCTTTTTCTTATTCCTTTTTTCTTTTTTCTATATTCCTTTTCCCCCCCTTTTTTCCTTTTTTGTATTACTTTTCCTTTTTTCTGTTTTTCATATTCTTTTTCCTATTTTCTTTTTTCTTACTAATTTTTTCTTTTTCTTTTTCCCTTTTTCTTTTTCCTTTCTTTTTATTTTTCCTTCTTTTTCCTTTTTTTATTTTCCTTTTTTCTTTTTCTTTTTTCATTTTCTTTTTTTTCTTTTTCTTTTTCATTTCATTTTTTTTTATTTTTTGTTTTCCTTATATTTTCACTTTTTTCTTTTTTTCTTATTCATTTCTTTTTTTTTTTTCTTTTTTCCTTTTTCTCTTTTTCTCTCTTTCATATTTTTCCTTTCTTTTTTTTCTTTTTTCTTTTTTCCTTTTTTCCCTGTTTTTTCCTTCCATGGACTTCTTCCATGACTTCTTTCTGTCCGTTCCTCCTGAAGAAAAGTATCCAGTTTTAGTTGTACCTGAGTCTTTTAAATCTTCTGAATTTATCTAGGTATTTGTATCCAAGATTTTTGGAATTTTCTTATTCCGAACAGCCAGAAGATCAGAACTACAAGTAAAAATGTTAATCTTTCAATTAAACCTGGCGTGGAGGCATCAGGAAGGAGATGATAAAAGTTTCATTATGGTTTCTTTCCTCCTTCTCCATAATTTGTCCTCTAAATTCATCTTCAGGGGAGGAAGGATACTTGAGAGAGAGAGAAATTCAGACAACCTAGTTCCTCAGATCAAATAAGCTGCCTATTTGATATTTTCACTTCCTAGTCCAAATCTGCCACCCCTGAAAATCACAACCTTCCAGCAATAAATTATAATTGAAATATGTACAAATTAAAGAAAACAAAAGGCCAAAATCATGCGGATAAGCTGAAAACTGGTGAGATCACATGAGACCACTGAAATCTCACGAGAGTTGGCAAACTCAAAACATATCAGCCTTTTTAACAATAATATATTTTTAAAAAATCAATTCCATTTTCATTTTAGAAGTTGCAATTGACATTTTAGGGTTGATATATGCCCAGATCTCATCTCTCCCTGCATGAGTAGCCATTACTGGAAGCTAACATTCCTATCTCCTTCATGGATTACTGCCTTGTCGTGGCGAAGGGGCTTACGTAATTCAATGAAGCTATGAGCTATGCCGTGTAGGGCCACCCAAGATGGACAGGTCATAGCAGAGAGTTCTGACAAGATGTGATCCACTGGAGAAGGAAATGGCAACCCACTCCAGTATCTTTGCCATGAAAACCCCATGGACAGTACTAAAAGGCAAAAAGATATGACGCTGGAAGATGAGCCCCTCAGGTCAGAAGGTGTCCAATATGAAATGATAGAAGGTGTTGAAGCCACAGGAACCTTGGGAGGTAGTGATCATGTAATATTGGAATTCAACATTATGGAAGCACAAGCAATAGAACACAGTCAAACTAGAGTCTTGGACTTCAAGAGAGCTAATTTCAATAAACTTAGAGAGGGCTTGGGAAGGATTCCATGGATGAGGATCCTCAAGGGGAAAACAACTCAAGAAGCTTGGGAAATTTTGAAAAGCGAGATAATAAAAGCCCAGTCTAGCACAATACCAACAAAGAGGAAAAATAACAGCTCTCAAAAGAGACCAGCATGGCTGCATAAAGAACTCTCTGATAAATTGAAAGATAAAAAGGACAAGTATAGAAAGTGGAAAGAGGGGCACATAACAAAGTCAGAATATCAGCAAATAGCCCGAGCCTGCAAAGATGAAGTGAGGAAAGCTAAGGCTCATAATGAACTAAGGCTTGCGACCAAAGTCAAAAATAACAAAAAAAGCTTCTTTCAACATGTAAAAAATAAGAAAAAAGTGAAGGAAATGATTGGTCCATTAGTGGGTGAAAGTGGCAAGAAGGTGACAAGCAATAGTGAGAAAGCAGAACTATTTAACTCGTTTTTTGCATCTGTCTTTACACAAAGGGAAAAAACAGACCAACCTATCAAAAATAGTGCCATAAAAAACAGAATAGAAACACAAGTTAAGATAGGCAAGAAAATGGTAAGTGAGCATCTGTCCAGCCTAGACGAGTTCAAATCACCAGGACCAGATGGATTACACCCCAAGGTTCTCAAGGAACTGGCAGATGTGATCTCAGAACCACTGAACTATATTTTTCAAAGATCCTGGAGCACTGGGGAACTACCAGAGGACTGGAAAAGAGCTGATGTAGTTCCCATCTTCAAAAAGGAAAAAAAATGAATCCAGGAAATTACAGACCTATCAGCCTGACCTCAATACCTGGGAAGATTCTGGAAAAGATAATCAACAACGAATCAGCGAACACCTAGAGGCAAACAAATCACTACTAAAAGCCAACATGGGTTTGTCAAAAACAGATCATGCAGACAAACCTTATTGCATTCTTTGACCAAGTGACAAAATATTGGATCAGAGGAATGCTGTGGATATAATTTACTTGGACTTCAGTAAGGCATTTGATAAAGTAGATCACAACCTACTACTTGATAAATAGAAAAATGTGGTTAGACAGCATCACCACAGATGGATTCGTAGCTGGCTGCCGCCGTACTCACGTGTGGTCCTCAATGGAACCGCATCTACATGGAGGGAAGTGTGCAGTGGGGTGCCCCAGGGCTCTGTCCTGGGGCCAGTGCTCTTCAACATCTTCATCAACGATTTGGACGAGGGGATAGATGGGGAACTCATCAAATTTGCGGATGACACCAAGCTGGCAGGAATAGCCACACTCCAGAAGACAGGCTTAAGATACAGGAGGACCTGACAGACTTGAACATTGGGCGCTATCTAACAAAATGAAATTCAATGGTGAAAAAAGTAAGGTTCTACATTTAGGCAAGAAAAACCAAATGTACAGGTATAGTATAGGGGGTACCTTGCTCAATAGTAGTAACTGTGAGAGGGATCTCGGAGTCCTAGTGGACAATCACTTAAATATGAGCCAGCAGTGTGCTGCAGCTGCCAAAAAGCCAACACAGTGCTGGCTGCATTAACAGAGGGATAGAATCAAGATCACGTGAAGTATTAATACACTTTACAATGCCTTGGTAAGGCCCACTTGGAATACTGCATCCAGTTTTGGTCACCACATGTAAAAAATGTTGAGACTCTAGAAAGAGTGCAGAGAAGGGCAACAAAGATGATTAGGGGACTGGAGGCTAAAGCATATCAAGAACGTTTGCTGGAATTGGGTATGTCTAGTTTAATGAAAAGAAGGACTAGGGGACATGATAGCAGTATTCCAATATCTCAGGGGCTGCCACAAAGAAGAGGGAGTCAAGCTATTCTCCAAGGCGCCTGAGGGCAGACAAGAAGTAATGGATGGAAACTAGTCAAGGAGAGAAGCAACCTGGAACTGAGGAGAAACTTCCTGACAGTTAGAACAATTAACCAGTGGAACAACCTGCCTCCAGAAGCGGTGAATGCTCCAACACTGAAGTTTTTAAGAAGAGACTGGACAGCCATTTGTCCGAAATGGTATAGGGTTTCCTGCCTGAGCAGGGGGTTGGACTCGATGACCTCCAAGGTCCCTTCCAACTTTATTATTATTATTATCTAATGCTACTGGGGAAGAGCAGAGGGCTAGTACTAGTAGTGCCAGAAAGAGTGAAGCAACTGGGCCAAAGCCGAAAGGACGCTCAGCTGTGGATGCATCTGGTGTTGAAAGGAAAGTCCGATGCTGTAAAGATTTTTTCTCCATAGGAACCTGGAATGTAAGATCCATGAATCAAGGCAAACTGGACGTGGTCAAACAAGAGATGACAAGACTGAACATCGACATCTTAGGAATCAGCGAACTAAAATGGACAGGAATGGGTGAATTTAATTCAGAGGACCATCAGGTATACTACTGCGGGCAAGAATCCCTCAGAAGAAATGGAGTAGCCTTCATAGTCAATAAAAGAGTAGGAAAAGCAATACTGGGATACAATCCCCAAAATGACAGAATGATCTGAGTGTGAATCCAAGGCAAACCATTCAATATCACAGTAGTCCAAGTCTATGCCCCAACCACTGGTGCTGAAGAGGATGAAATTGACCTGTTCTATGAAGCCCTACAGCACCTTATAGAATCAACACCAAAAAATGATGTCCTTATCATCATGTGGGATTGGAATGCTAAAGTAGGAAGCCAAAAGATAAACGGAATAACAGGCAAATTTGGCCTTGGAGTACAAAATGAAGCAGGGCACAGGCTGATAGAATTTTGTCAAGAGAATACGATGGTCATAGCAAACACTCTTTTCCAACAACCCAAGAGACGTCTCTACACATGGACATCACCAGACGGTCAACACAGAAATCAGATTGACTATGTGCTCTGCAGCCAAAGATGGAGAAGCTCTATACAGTCAGTAAAAACAAGACCAGGAGCTGACTGTGGCTCAGATCATGAGCTACTCATTGCAAAATTTAGGCTTAAATTGAAGAAATTGGAAAAAACACTAGGCCACTCAGGTATGAACTAAATCAGTGATGGCGAACCTATGGCACGCATGCCAGAGGTGGCACTCAGAGCCCTCTCTGTGGGCACGCGTGCCACCGCCCCAGCCCCAGCTCTCCCCGCCGCCCCATCAGCCCCCCTGGAGGAGAGTCGCCCCCGAGCGCAGCCCGCACGGAGCAGCACAGCCAAGGACATGGCAGCCGGGCAGCAGGGACAAGACTCCGCCCTCGTGCCCCATAGCATGCAGATGATGCTTCAGGTGTGAGCTGAGGGTGTGGCTGCCATGGCGCTTCAGGGCTGCCTGGGCAATCTGCTGCGGCAGGCCATGGAGGCGGTGCATGGCCCTGCAGGCGGCGGGGCAGGGGGTGGGCGGGGACGGAGCAGGTAGGGTGGGAGGCGGAGCGGGGGCCAGTTTTTGGGCACTTGGTCTCTAAAAGGTTCGCCATCAATGAACTAAATTATATCCCTGATGAATATACAGTAGAGGTGACAAATAGATTTAAGGAATTAGATCTGATAGACAGAGTGCCTGAAGAACTATGGACGGAGGTTTGCAACATTGTACAAGAGGTAGCAACTAAAACCATCCCAAAGAAAAAGAAATGCAAGAAAGCAAAATGGCTGTCTGAGGAAGCTTTGCAAATAGCTGAGGAAAGAAAGGAAGTGAAAGGCAAGGGAGAAAGAGAAAGATACACCCAATTGAATGCAGAATTCCAGAGAATAGCTAGAAGAGATAAGAATGCCCTCTTAAATGAACAATGCAAAGAAATAGAAGAGAACAATAGAATAGGGAGAACCAGAGATCTCTTCAAGAAAATTGGAGATATGAAGGGAACGTTTCATGCAAAGATGGGAATGATAAAGGACCAAAATGGCAGCGATGTAACAGAGGCAGAAGAGATTAAGAAGGGGTGGCAAAATTACACAGAAGAACTATACAAGAATGAGCTTAGCGTCCCTGGTAACCACGATAGGGTGGTCACTGACCTCAAGCTAGACATCCTAGAATGTGAAGTGAAATGGGCCTTAGGAAAGCTGAGCAACAACAAAGCTAGTGGAGGTGACAGTATTCCAGCTGAGCTATTCAAAATCTTAAAAGACGATGCAGTAAAAATGCTACACTCAATTTGCCAGCTAATTTGGAAAACTCAACAGTGGCCACAGGATTGGAAAAGGTCAGTTTACATTCCAATTCCAAAGAAAGGCAATGCCAAAGAATGTTCAAACTATCGCACCATTGCACTCATTTCACATGCAAGTAAAGTTATGCTTAAAATCCTACAAGCTAGACTCCAGCAGTATGTGGATCGAGAACTTCCAGAAGTACAGGCAGGATTTCGAAGAGGCAGAGGAACTAGAGATCAAATTGCCAACATACGCTGGATCATGGAGAAAGCTAGGGAGTTCCAGAAAAACATCTACTTCTGCTTCATTGACTATGCTAAAGCCTTTGATTGTGTGGATCACAACAAATTGTGGCAAGTTCTTAAAGAGATGGGAGTACCAGATTTTAGATTTGGGCTGTGATTCACTTCTTGTCTTCTTTCAATCCTCTGTCTTCTTCCACCTGAAGCCATCTGCTTAACTGTACTATGTGGTGGTTTCACTGGTTAAGATGTAAGTTCTTACCTCCATCCCTATTCAAGTACATTGAGGAATCAACATAAATCATCCTCTCAGAAATTGTTATCCACAGAGATCCTCCACAGAGGATCTTTTAGACAACATATGGTAATTGCACCCCAGAAGTGGACTTGAATCTGTCAGCATTTCTCAGTTTAAATCTGGGAAAGCCAAGCTGAAAGAGAATGATAATAAGTTTGGCTCCAGGGGTTGATTTATCCAAAGAAAAGTGGGGGGGGGGACTCCAGTTGGATTAGGCATCTATTGATCTTTATGTGACTTGGTTAGCAATGAAAGGGATCCCCTCTATCATATTCAGAAGCATCCTATTAATCTTGCACAAGTTACAGAGTGGAACCCTGGATCAAATAAAACACTGTTCCTTCAATTCATTTGACTCCACTCCAAAACATCTATAGCACATTTATCAACCTGTCTGTTCTCAGCTGCACCCACTGAATCTCCCCACAAAATCATAAGAAAGGAAGTAGGGTGACATCAATTCAGCTGTGGTTAGATTCAGGGTGTAACCTGTGAAATTTTTATTTCTTACTAAGTTTCTTTCTGAGCTGGGATGAAAAAGAAAACAAGCAGTTGCATGAATTAAGTTCTTTATTTTTCACCCAAGAGGAAGGACAGCAAGCTGTTAGGTGGGCAGTTGCAAAGCCCCCTCCATCCAACACAGGTTACATACATTATAATCTGCCCATGCTATAGAATACCCCCCCACCCATCTCAACATCATTCCATATAAGGAACTTACTTACTTACTTACTTACTTACTTACTTACTTACTTACTTACTTACTTACTTCTGAAGTCCTTTTCTGAATGTACATTTAGCTAAAGAGAAGCTATCCCTGGAATGTACAACTTATCTCACTTCCCTGGACAAATTACTTTGAAGGCCTGAGAAGAGTGGAGAGTAAGAAGGCCAACAAAATTCTTAAAATTCAGAATCTTAATAAAAGTATAAATGCTCTAATAACATATTTTAATGGTATATTCTATAAAATGTTCTGGCAGGCCCATCAACCCAAGCCTCAAAAACTGCAAATGTGCCTTTTGCACACCTGCAAAACTCATTGCAATCATCAAACGTTTCATCATATACAGCAGGGGTGTCAAACTGTCGGCCCACGGGCCGGTTTCATCATATAGAAGCCGCGCCCACCCCATTGCCGGCAATGCAAAAAGAGTCACGATACGTCGTGACACATCACGTGACGTGGCGAGTTTGACACCTGTGATATACAGTAATTATGAAAGTAATGAATCTTTTCGAATCTTCTAGAAAATGTCAGGTGGAAGAAAAATCAAGCTCTTTGTGGCTTTATAATTTACCCCATGTAAGTGAACCTAACCTATTTCTATGCATTCAATAACTTATATCAATTGGGCTCCTCAAATGTTTTTGTTGCCAGTCTCTGTTTGGTCCAAGGTTAGCCATAACAAAAGTAATTGCTGCTATCTGTCTGCAGTTCATAATTTAAGGTATGAGAATGATAAGACCCCTCCAATGGCTAGTTTCTCAAGGAAAAGGATTTACATGACTTAGTCAGCAATGAAAAGGGTATCTTTTGCTCATTTTCTGAAGCACCCTATTATCCTTTCACACATTTCAGGGTGGTACCCTGGATCAAACGAAAGCCTGTTCCTTCAATTCATTTGACTCCACTCCATAACACTTACAGCACAATTTTCAGCTTGTTAGTTCTCAGCTGCATCCAGTGAATCTCACCACAAAATCAGAAGAAAGGAAGTAAGAGTGACCTCATTTCAACTGTAGCTAGATTATATTCAGGATGTTGCCTGTCAACGTAAACCTCAAAAACTGAGCAAATGTACATTTTGTACAACTCTAAAAATCATTGCAGGAGCCAAACTTTTCACCATGTAATTCTGGACAAGCAAGCAACGAATCTTCTATACATTCCTGAGTCAGCCATTCTCAGAGATGGGATGATAGTCAAAAGAACCAACAATGGCAGTTTGCATGGAACCTGTGTTTTTGACCAGCTTAAGTGCCCTAACTACATGGAATATTTTAGTTCTATGCAAACTTCTTCTAATCTGTTTCGGGATCACAGTGATTATGCAACCGCTATTACAGGCAGTTCTCAACTTACAACCAGTCATTTAGTGACCATTCAGAGTTACAACAGAACTGAGAAGAGTGACTCATGACCAGTCCTCACAAGTAGCAGCATCCCCATGTTCATGTGGTCAAAACTCAGGTGCTTGGCAACCAGCCACGTATTATGACAGCATGCCAAGCTTGGTGATTTTTGACCTTCCCAGCTCAATTTTAAAAAGTCAATGGGGGAAGTCAGATTTGCTTAATGATCACGTGAATCACTTAACAGCCAGAATAATTCAGTTAACAACAGTGGCAAAACAGGTCATAAGTCAGGCACAATTCACTTAACTGCCTCACTTAGCAATGAACCTTCTGGTCCAAATTGCAGTCGTAAGTCGAGAACTACCAATATTGTGTCAATGGCATGTTGTATTAATAGTTTGTGTTGTAATTTTAGTAGCTGTTTTTCTTCTCTGTAGCATCAGATCTCCTACTTAATTCCCTATTTGTCATAAAAAAACAAACATCATCAGAAATATAAACAGAAGAGTAATAAACAGCTTTCATCACCCACTGTAGGAAATCTACTTCCTCATAAATACGCTGGATGATCTCCTGCTTTCTAGGGTCCACAGGCAGCAAAGGCTGTAAAGAGCTCCTCCAAAAGTAAGTTTTTTTTAATTTTAACTTTTTAACTCTTTTTAATCTTGCATTTTTAATCCATTTTAACCCATTTTTAACCTATTTTTAAATCTGTCTTAACCCTTATTTGACTTTTTATAAAAAACAAAGACTTTTTTTGAAAGTATATATACTGGAGAGGCCACCATTTTGTTTGTTTCACCCATCATAACTATCTTCCAACAAGTGCCCCTACTGAGAACACGAACTGACTATACGAAGGCCAGACTGTTCTGATATTATTTTGTTTGTTTGTTGTATTCCCCATTTCCTCTGATTTCACTGATTTATTCCGATATATATAATATTATTCGATTGTACACTTGTTCCTTCTGATGCAGGTTATATCCATTATGATTTAAGCTAGGTATTTCTGGACTTTTGACAGAAAAGTTTTAAAACCTCAACCGTTGAATTTTACATAAAGCTTCCTGGGTGAAGAAATTGGAATAGACAAGAACTTCCCAATAGACAACATTTTGGTCAAGTCAGGATTTTTAGTTGACTACCCTATCATGCTTACTTTTATCTGGGACTTCTAGAAGTTTATACACCACTGAAGTTTAATATTATCTCCTTTTCCATGTCATAGTGACAGGACCAAATTAGACCTGAACCAGAACACTTCTGATACTGGTAGGTGATATTTTCTGGTTCTACTTGAGGTTGTCCTCATTGTTTCATAGATTTAGCCTGCTCAGAAGCCCATGGACCTTTAAATTACTAAAGATCCTTATCCCCAGTTGAAGCAAGAGAATTACAAAAATTCTAAGGTTGAAAAGACAGAGTTTGGAGGGAATCAGAGGCAACGTGCTTTATGTATCAGCTGCTAGGAAGCGACAATGAAAAAGGTTGGCATTTTCCTGGCCATATATGTAAGCTTCTGGAATGCATTTGTTTGGCCACTCTACAAACACCAAGTACTAGACCAGTTTAACCAATAGCAACCTGATTTAACAGGTGGCTTCTTATGGATCTCAATTTCCTTGCCATTAATTTGCATTTCTCTTCTTCTTTGTCAGTTACGACTGTATGTACAAAAAAGCAGTCTTGGCATAATGCCATATGTACGTTAATTGGTAAATTGCATGCCTTAGCCATAAAAGTGTCATATCCAGCCTTGTTAACAGAAGGGCACCATGAGTTAAGCTACTAAACTGTTAACTGTACTTTTGGATTGTGCTTGGTTAAGTTACATTTGTACTGGTCTTGGACCATAATAAAAATTTATCATGTCTGTCTGTCTGTCTGTCTGTCTGTCTGTCTATCTGTCTGTCTGTCTGTCTGTCTGTCTATCATCTATCTATCCTGCTTTCTAATCTGGTGCATTAAGTACTAGACCAAACTGGCTCTTTTATTATCTTTTATTAAAATATTAAATAAATACACTGGTGATTCGCAGCACAAATTCTTGCTTCTTGGGAAGCGTTATAATTATTAAGCATAATAGAAGAACTTTTAAAACTTGGCACCATTTCATTTAGTGTTCAAATGCTGTAATTGAAAAATAAACAAACAAGCTGGAGTACAAAATAAAGTAATATGAAATGCATTGCTTCTCCTGAAACCTCTGTTGCCAATAATTCTCACGTTTCCTTCTTGTTTTATTGAGATTTGGTAACCACGTTATGGTAAGTCGGTGATGGAGGAGGAGGATTTGGTTCAGGTGTGACTGCTCCACCTCTGATGGCTTGGTAAGGCACAAAAAGCATGGTTGGCTGTAACAGAAAAGAATAGTCATTACAAAAAATACTCAGGGACGCATCTGTTACTCTGGGTAGGAGGAATAGATTCTCCAGTTGTGTGTTTTTAACTGTGAGTGTTCTCTGTATGGAATAGATGACCTTCTGAAATAAGGATGGTGCCAATTGGGATGGGGCTCTAGATTAGAAAGTGGTAAGTGGTAAGAGACATGAACTGGCTTCTCCTGAGGAACTTTGGGCGATTGATTTTATTTTATGCATTAGTGTGCATTAGTTTTTATTGCAGTTATATATTGCTTATATTTTATGTTTCTGTATTTGTATGGTTACTGTGTTGTTGTAAACCTCCTAGGGTCGAGCTTAATTGAGGAGCATATTAATAAATAAATATTATTCTCATGATTTATTCAAAAAAGACATCAAATTATTATTTTAACAATTTAAAATGCGAAGAAGATGCATTTCCCTCCAGGTGAGGTTATTTTTTGGTTTCTGAAATGGCTTCAACTGACAGTTGCTGTGAACTGTTACAGGTACCGATAAAGGAGAATATTTGTAGCTCAGGTTGAAATGATGGTCTCTGAGCTTGCTTGTTTTGGGCAGATGTTTTACTACTCAAATAATAAACCTGCATTGAAGATGTTATCTAATTTGAGTAATGAAACTTTTGCTAGAAAGCAACCAAGCTAGAGAGCACCAAGGCCTCCAAGATAGGTATCTCTGAATGCTGATTTAGCTGCTTACAATGTTTTTAGAGTTCTTCTGCTTTGTCAGGTCCAACCATATTCACCCCTTTCAGTTTTTGTTCTCTCCCAGTTGTCGCTTCTGCCAAACAAGGGACAGACGTGGCTTTCTGCCCCACCACAGAACTTGCCAATGCAGAATGGAGGCACTTGGTTAGTAATTCAATTGTTTTCAACTGGTTTTTTTAAAGACCTTTGTAGCTGTGTTAGAATCCCTTTATTACCACATCTACATTTGGAGATCTTAGGTAGCTTATGGTAGTCATGTATTCAGCTGTTGGTCTGATAATTAAAAATGTTATTTTTTAAAAAAAATGAAAAAGACCTAATTTTTTTTCAAAGAATGGTAGCATTGTGAGAAAATGTGATCAAGTGACAGATGCTTTCAATTAATGTAGTCACACTACTAAAGTAAATAAAGTAAAAGTAAACTGAGCCCTCTTAAATGAGGACATGAGCTTCTACTACATCATGAATTAAAAAGAGAGAACACAAACTGTTTTATTCATGACAGCTGCAGCTGCCAAAAAAGCCAACACAGTGCTGGGCTGCATTAACAGAGGGATAGAATCAAGATCTATCCACTTTACAATGCCTTGGTAAGGCCACACTTGGAATACTGCATCCAGTTTTGGTCACCACGATGTAAAAAAGATGTCGAGTCTCTAGAAAGAGTGCAGAGAAGGGCAACAAAGATGATTAGGGGACTGGAGGCTAAAGCATATCAAGAACGTTTGCTGGAATTGGGTATGTCTAGTTTAATGAAAAGAAGGACTAGGGGTGACATGATAGCAGTATTCCAATATCTCAGGGCTGCCACAAAGAAGAGGGAGTCAAGCTATCTCCAAGGCGCCTGAGGGCAGGACAAGAAGTAATGGATGGAAACTAGTCAAGGAAAGAAGCAACCTGGAACTGAGGAGAAAATTCCTGACAGTTAGAACAATTAACCAGTGGAACAACCTGCCTCCAGAAGTGGTGAATGCTCCAACACTGGAAGTTTTTAAGAAGAGACTGGACAGCCATTTGTCTGAAATGGTATAGGGTTTCCTGCCTGAGCAGGGGGTTGGACTCGATGACCTCCAAGGTCCCTTCCAACTTTATTATTATTATTATTATGACATTCCCTCTCTAGCAAAACTGAAGCTGGGGGGAAATTGCATCATCTAATTATTCATATGCAGAAGCAAATAACCACAGGGTGTTGGATCAAAATTCAAGCCTCTCCCAGTTATAAAGCTTACTGGGTAACCTGAGCAGCTAATCTCACCTATTCTTCAGGGTAATGGCAAAGAAACAAGCAAAAGGTCAGGTTAGGTGGAGTGTAAATATAAAGAAGAAAAATGGACAATCTTTTTCTTTAATTTCTTTAGCAATGACAACTGCTAAAGCTATTATTGAAGTATCAAATATTTACCTGGTCATCACTACAGCAAGTTGCCTGGCACCCAAAGTGTGCAAGTGAAAGTGATGCAAAATTCCAGGACACTGAACAAGAGCAGCAGACTGGAGAGGCCATAACCGATATGTTCGGTAAACTGTAGACATGTGGAAAGATAATTGTTATCTGCTGAGAAATTAATGTAGCGGTATGTATTTTGTTTTATTTAATGTGCTGCACCATTAAAAGGGACTCCCAGCTGCTTCCTGGGGAAACACTGGGAGGAACAATTGTACTGGGAAAAACAGAGGCTGTGTACAGGTAACCCTCGACTTACAACCATAATTGGGATAAGAATTTCCACTGTTAAGCAAGGCAGTTGTTAAGTGAGCCATGCATAATTTTACCTTTTTTGCCACTGTTGTTAAGGAAATCACTGCAGTTAAGGGAATCCTAGGGTTGTTAAGTGACTCCAGTTTCCCCACCCCCATCGTCTTTGCTGGCTGGGAGAGTCGCAGAGGGGATGCTGCAAGTGTCCTAAATACATTGCTAGTAGCCAAGCCCCCAAGTTTTAATCATGTGACTGTGGGGACGGTCATACATGCGAGGAGCCACTGACTCTTTGAATGGTCACTAAATGAATAGTTGTTCATTCAACTAAAGACTGCCTGTACAGTCTGTGTGATAGGAGAAAACCGCATCAGGGAACTTTAGCACCTCTTATGTTATGCAGCATTCTGGAGGGAAATTCCAGATAACACTGAGAATCAAAGGGGGAATCAATCATATTTCAGAGCCACACATCAATTTAAATCATTGCAGAGTAGCACATATTTCACCTGAGCCTTGTTTCTCCTTTATGCACCACAAAAAGCTGCTCAGCTTTTAGAAGGTGGTAGTAGTGTTAGAAGGCCAGACTGGAGCCTTTGTAGGAATGTGGAATTTGGAGGCCCTGAGTCAGACCATGGTAAGGACACCCCATAGTAATGAAAAGGTTCCCTCCCAGTTGTAAAGGCCATAGTATGATGTACATTACTTTTATCATTCTTATTCTTATGTTCCAAGGGTATTTAAACCATAATCTTTCTTAGTTCTAGGCTCTTTGGCAGTCTGCTGGCCAAGTGACCAGCGATCACTCTAGCTTTGTATGTCAGTAAAAGATGTTTTGTTTTATCTTCAGTCCCTCTGCTTCCTTATTTAAAGGGACGTGTTCCCCAAAACAAGGTATTCAGGTTATGATGACTCAAATACAGTAGAACATTTTGGATGTATATTCTCCTGAATTACACCAAGAGTCACAAGAGCAAAACCCAAAGCAGTGAAAGCAAACTAATTCATTCTGCACCTGGACATTTTCCTTATTTGGAAAATATACCGTCTCTGTTCCTATCTCCCAGAACCACTTATTCAGATTCTGATTTGCAGCAGTTCTTTGGAAGAGTCCTATTTCAATGTGTGGTATCTCCTAGCTCTAATAAACTGAGTCAAAGTGCTATGTGCATAATTCATCCTTGAGTCAACACAAGATAATGAAGGCATCAAATACTGAGTCCCTATTGCCAGCCTCTTTCCTGCCCTTTGTTGCTCTGTTCTGATTTACTCTTGAATGGTGTTGCTCTGGCTTCTAAAAATCCCACCTGTTACAGACATGGAGACTGGTTTTCTCCTCTGACTTTGCTGGCATCCATTTTTAACATGCATCAGTCAGTAAGGAAAACATCCATCACTCAGGGTACTACAACAGAAATGGGGTGTCTGCTGTGCCTTCCTTCCACCCTCAATTTGGGCATTTCTCAAGTTACATTTTAGGTAAAATAAAGGTACATATGAAAAGACATTGGGTACTAATAGCCCGAGCACTACTAATCTTCTGAGAAGAGGAAGGCAGCTCCTGCCACAATTAGATATATCCTGCAAGGCACAAGATCTGAAACAGACTAGCTCAAGCCACCTTTTCTGCCAGGGAGGGGCAGAAACATTAAACCATACTGTAAATAGATTTATTTTGCTTATTTATCAAATGTAGGTATGGCCATCTCTCTGTTGAAGTAAATAGATGTAATTTGCTTGCTTCCTATTTCCCAATAGGAAATATACTGTAGAGGGACTGTTTTCATGTTGCCTGGAGAGAAGCAATGGAGGAGTGTGTCTATGGAGATTCTCAGTCATCCAGGTCATGGTTGTGCCAAAGGTGCTTTTTCAAGAGGCAACTGGACTTTTTTGTTTTTCTGTGAAGAGGTTTCACTTCTCATTCAAGAAGCTTCTTCAGCTCTGACCACATGGTGGGGGATGGAAGGATTAATATTCCTTGCAGACAGTTGGTCATTTGTATTCTTTTAGTGAGTCGTTGAGGCCACCATCTAGTCAGAGCTTAAGAAGCTTCTTGGATGAGAAGCGAAACGTCTTCACAGGAAAACGAGAAAGTCCAGTTGCCTCTTGAAAAAGCACCTTTGGGATGATGGAGGAGAGGGGATGGATAGGAAACCTCAAGAAACAAAGTGCTGATGAAGAGGGAGAAAGAGAAATGGTTAAGACAGAGGCCTGGCTAGTCCAAAGAGGAAAAGCGAAAGGCCTCCCCACTGTCCTAACATATCCAGTCTTGGTGACCTGACTTTATCTCCAAGATAATGGGTGAAGAGAAATAGATTTTATACACCTTGAGGCTATTGTTGGATGGGGCCAGAATGAAAGGAGAGGAAAGGACTAGTTTTATACCATATAGCTAATGATGACTTAAGGCTTGGAATCTTACTCATGGGCTGAGGATAAGGTAAAGGTAACCTCATGGGAAAATTGGAGAAATTGGCATCAACAGAGTATGGTCAAGGGCAGCAACATGATTTAGATTCAGCCAGTCTAAGATTTATTGCTTCCCCTCATCAATAAGGATACAGCTAGATTTATTTTCTTTACCCAACTTCTTTCCAATCATCTGTCAGGTTGGAAAAGAGAAAAACCCTGGATGTGATACTACTATGATTTAACACTAATAAGGAAACAAAAGACAGCACTTTACAAAATAGTAAAATATCAACTCGTTGATCCTGGGTATTGGTATGATTCTAAACTATCCACACTTCAGAACTTACCTAATTTTCAGTTTTCTAAAACTCGTGTGGCAAATGCAAAGAAGGGATGAGGATGTGGGGGTGGCGGGAAAACCTGATATACATTTCAACATGTACAGCTGTATTCTGTTCTATATAGAATTTTCAAACTATTCTTTGTTTTGCAGCACCTAAGCCATACTGTAAAACAACCAACACTACAGAGACATAGTCAAAAGGTACGTCTAAAATACATTTTCAATTTTTTAAAAAACAAATCTATCCCCCTCCCCACCAAAAAGAAAGAAACTGGAAGAGAAAGAAGAAATCTACAAAGTCCTACGCACTTTGCACTTTGATTACCCAAAGATCTCTTGCCCTTATTTAACCAGTGTGTATATATATATACATATATATATATTAAAAATTCAAATGAAATAGCACTTATGTCCTTGGGACTAATATTTATTTAAGGAAAAAATTCAAACAAAAGTCAAAGGGTCTGGGATATCTCCCCTGCATATATAATCTCCTTCTGGAGTCTGCACATGAAGACAAAATTTAAGACAAGATTGGTTTACTTACGATTAAACCTCCAGTGTTATATTGATGGATATATTCAGAATAACGATTGTTCAGGATCATCTCACAGAGATACAGGATGATACCAATTAATGCCATTATAGCACTTGTGATGTTCATTCCTACACTGGATTGTACCTGAAACAGCAATACACCAGAAGGAGAGAAATTATAATTACAATGTCAGCATAGGTCTTATGAAACGCAAAACATAAAAGCAATTAGTCCCAACATACTCTAAGCATTAAATGTTAATGTTAAATGCTCTTTTAGCTAAACAACATTACAGAGAAGCAACTAATCAGATGGGAATGGAGAAACCCAGGAACCAGTAATGATAATTCTGAACACTTAAAAATTGCTCTTTTCAGTTCTCCCCTTTCAGGAATGTAGTAATTTACCATCAAGATGGTTGTTTTTATTCTTTTGAATACACACTCTGTTCCTTTAAAAGACAAAGATATCTCCATGTTGCTATGAACACACTTTAAATCAAAGAGAAAAAGGGGAGAAGAATGCCAGGTCTTTGTAGAAAGGTTACCATCGGTTCTCTCTTCCCTTTATTTCCAGGATGATTCCCACTGTAGTTCCATATTTTTACTCCTAATACGCTAGGTTTCTTCCTGATGTTGCTACCATGTAGGAATACTTTGGAAACTGGACCCTCTATCAAGGAGGAGGAGGAGGAGGAGGAGGAGGAGGAGGAGGAGAGAGGAGGAGGAGGAGGAGGAGGAGGAGGAGGAGGAGGAGGAGGAGGAAGGAGGAGGAGGAGGAATAATGTTGGAGGTCTGGTTCAAGATTAGAAAATGCAAGATGAGAACTTCCGGTTCCGGTTGCAGCGCCAGCGGATGTGCAAAGAACTTGCTCTCTTTGCCGTCCGGTTTCCCCCCGCCGGTAGACCCTGGATAGGGTCGAAAGTCGCCCTGGAGGGGCGACCACCGTGGAGAAGGACACTCGTCGATCGCGGAGGGAGCGGCAGCTCCCTCTGCGATCCGAGAAATTACCTTTGGGCCGACGGGGAAAAGATCGGCCAGTAACATGGCCGATCACTTAGCTGCTCCAGCCGAAAGTCACAGCAACATCTAAGCAAAAAGAACCACCGTGGAAGATCTGGGTGAGACCTTTCCTTCCCTCTTGATAATCTATCTACTTCCCTGTGAACAGCTTTTAGAAACTATTTCCCTACTTTGAGAAAGCAGCGTTTGGACACTGGGGAAAACGGGCTTTGGAAAAATAATTAATTTTTATTGTTTATTTGAGCTGTTGGAATTCGGGTATCCTGAAAAAAAATCCTTACTGTGACTCTCTCTCTTTGCTTGCTTATCTTTAGTTTAAAGTGGAAAACCTTAGGGAGGGGGGTGGAGTGCTTTTTTTTTTCCTCCCCCCCTCCTGAACAGTATTGCCTACTTTAAAAAAAAAAAACTTTCAGTTCTCTGGGCGGACTCATGTGGATTGTTTGGTTACAATGTAGCCTTGAACTTGGCGTGAAGCCCAGAAACTTCGACTGTTACAAAGTAACTATCTCCAGCTGAACTCTCACTCCCTGATCTTGGCGTGACACCCAGACTGGTATATCTCCTTTGGAACTTGCTCAGTTTTCTACTTGTACTTCGTTTGACTTTATAATATCAAATATATTTCCCAAAAATGGATTTTCTCTCATTCTAGGATTACAATATAATAATTGACTGCTAAGACATCCTCTTTTATTATTATTTTGGACTATAAATTAGATATTCACAATATTGACTGGGACTTTTGCTGTTTTTATCTTTGTGCTGGACTTGACTATTTGCTTTTCCCTATTTCTGTTTGGAAATATATTTCGGTTTGGACCCTATATTTTATAATGCTGCAATCTATCTTTTAAGCTGAACTTTCACTAAAAAAAAAGGATGGAATCCCACTCACAGCTTAATTATGGACTTATACTAGAAAAAATTTTGGAAATGAAAGAGGAATTTAGAGAACATCTTAGAACGCTCAGGAAAGAGGAGGTTTCAGAATTAAAAACTGAAGCTCAAACTTTGACTGACTATGGCACACAATCAGATTTACAACTTAACGAGATGGAGGAAATATATTCACAATTTATTGATGAGGAAGATGATACACCCCATATGCAAATGATGGAGATTTCTGATGATCAAAGGCAGAATTCAACTAAAACATCTATAATTTTAAAAGCAACAGGAATGGACTTCCAAATATAAGACACTAAAAATGCTGACAATATGAACAAACAATGAATAATTACCATACTGATTAAGATTGATTACATAGTGCAGACAACACTGGAAAAAAGAGAAGAAGACTACGATTGGACTCAATTGTGGAAAAATGCCTATAGCCAAACACTAAGATGGGAGGAGCTAGAGGCCCTACTGTGGAAACCTACTTGGCACAAAAAGAAAGCTAGAATTAGGTTTAAAAAAATGAGAGTTAAAATTTTATCTGACGGGTAAAAAGGGCTTTTAGAGACTTTGAGCTAATATTTTTGAGATTCTTAAGGTCATTTTGGTCTGAGTCAACATTTGATGTAAATTATTGATTTGATTATGGTTTGGAATGGCAATATGGAAAATTGGAAAATCTAAAATTAAAGGAGTTGGATTGAGATTGGTGAAATATTACTGATATTTTTACTCACAAGAATTGAATGTTAACTAGCAATGTATCAAGTGGACTAAATTGAAACAATTGAGGAATTTTTAGAGATTTGGATTGATTTATAAAAATATTCGATAGAGTCTATGAAATAGAATATAGTTGAGAAACATTAAAATATAATAGCTATATTATATGTCTATGTTAGAAATAATTATTGTTTTATTATTTTAGGCTAAATTGTAATGGTTTTAAAATACTTAAAGTTATGTTCATTTATAAAATATGTATGTGAAATAGAATAGAATAAGAGATAGAATTTAATTGAGAAGTATAAATTGAAATTGGAATAATAGGTATATGTTAGAAACAATTTATATTATATGAATAGCCGAATTATATACCATATGTTTATGTAAGACCAAATTGGAATATGTTAATTGAAAGTTAGTTAAGCCTGAAAACGGGTGAAAATATGATTGATAGTTTTTGTTTTTTGTTTTTGTGTTTTGTTTTGTTTTTGATTGATAAAACAGAGAGGGAACCTTTAAAGAAGTAATTTAAATTGTACATATATGATTGTATCTTTTGCTTTGTTCTATGGAGTGCCCTATCTCCATGATGAGTTTTAAGCACTTGGTTGTAAAACAAAAAAAAATAATAAAACTTGTTATTAAAAAAAAAAGAAAATGCAAGACGACACTTCTTTGCCCGGGACTAGCACCATTACTACCATCTTCTGGAGTCCATTTAAGCTCACGCCTACTGCTTCAGTGACTCCATCCAGCCACCTCATTCTCTGTCGTCCCCTTCTTCTATTGCCCTCAATCTTTCCCAGCATTAGGCTCTTTTCCAGTGAGTCCTTCCTTCTCATTAGGTGGCCAAAGTACTTGAGTTTCAACTTCAGGATCTGGCCTTCTAAAGAGCAGTCAGGTTGATCTCCTCTAGGACTGACCGGTTAGATCGCCTTGCAGTCCAGGGGACTCGCAGGAATCTTCTCCAGTACCATAGTTCAAAGGCCTCAATTCTTTTGTGCTCAGCCTTTCTTATGGTCCAACTTTCACAGCCATACATTGCAACTGGGAAAACCATGGCCTTGACTATACGTACTTTTGTTGGCAGGGTGATGTTTCTGCTTTTTAGTATACTGTCTAGATTTGCCATAGCTTTCCTCCCCAGGAGCAAGCGTCTTTTAATTTCTTGGCTGCAGTCCCCATCTGCGGTGATCTTGGAGCCCAGGAAGATAAAATCTGTCACTACTTCCATTTCTTCCTCATCTATTTGCCAGGAATCTTGGTTTTCTTAATGTTGAGTTTCAAGCCAACTTTTGCACTCTCCTTCTTCACCCGCATCAAGAGGCTCTAGTTCCTCTTCACTTTCTGCCATTAGAGTGGTATCATCTGCATATCTTAGGTTGTTGATATTTCTCCCGGCAATCTTAATTCCAACTTTTGATTCATCTAGCCCTGTCTTTCTCATGATGTGATCTGCATATAAGTTAAATAGGCAGGGCGACAGAATACAGCCTTGCCGGATTCCTTTCCCAATTTTGAACCAATCAGTGGTTCTGTGTCCAGTTCTCACTGTTGCTTCTTGACCTGCATATAGGTTTCTCAAGAGACAAATAAGATGGTCTGGTACTCCCATCTCTTTAAGAACTTGCCACAATTTATTGTGATCCACACAATCAAAGGCTTTAGCATAGTCAATGAAGCAGAAGTAGATGTTTTCTGGAACTCCCTAGCTTTCTCCATGATCCAGCGTATGTTGGCAATTTGATCTCTAGTTCCTCTGCCTCTTCAAAATGTCCATGGGGTCGCGATGGGTCGGACATGACTTTGCAACTAACAACAACAACAAAGCACCATTACTAGTGGCAACTAGCAAATTCTGGTAGAACAAGCACCCACGTCATGATCATTGACTCTCAAGCTTCTCTCATTTTTGGCATGGTACTGACAGGACCTGCAGTGTTGCAGGTTGTACATCAGGAAGGGAACTTGGGAAGAAGCCCATCGCAAAATGGGGACAAGGGGAGGCTCCAATTCTGGATGGTTGAACAGTCTCTACTGTTGCCACAGAACTTTTAATGGAAGCAAAGCTTGGAAGCAAAAGTTGATCAAAGAAAGAAGGTGGGGGTGCTTTTGAGTTTGTTTGGTTTTTCCCTCAAATGTTGATTTAAGACTGAGCAGTATCTGAAGACAATAGATAATATAATACATCCCAAGTGCTTACAAAGAAACAGCATAAAAGAAATTCAAATGCTATATAGCTTTCTCACCAAACCACGATTTGGACGATTTGCAGCTCCGACCCAAAGTGATCCAGAAGTAATGAACTATGGGAAAAGAAAAAGAAAAACAAATCATTGCAGTCCACTGGAAATAAAAGGGAAAAATTGTCAGAAAACTCTGACACTCATAAGAAGCCAGGGAGGTTCCAGTGGAAACAGGACTTTTATAGGTATCCATTAGCTATTAATACCGTGGTGCATGACTCAACAAAAATTTGCACATACTTACAAATATCCCTCCCCAAAAGGGGTAACCTCCAATTCCAGACAAGATAAAATAGGAAGAATAAATGGCAAAAACCGAAACAGCCCCGAAGCCAATGTGGATCAACCCAATCATGATTTGGACTGTCTGCAGAAGGAAAACATACAAAATAAGACAAATTAGTTCTCTGAATCTGAGAAAGGCAAACATTTTAATTTATTAGCAGCCCAGGAAAACATCACTTTCTATCCATCTTTGAAAGGTCCTTGAAAGGGGTTGGGGCTTCTAAGCTTCCAGTGCAGGTGTTGACCCAAGACCTGGTTTCCTATGGTGAAAAATTCAAAGGGGAAAAGGGACAGTTTGAGACACCATTGTCACTATGTATCAGACATTTCCTCCAGATTATAATAGAGTCTGACCTACAGTGAGGCTGCTCTTGTCAGGAAGAAGGACTGTAAGAATATCAAGACGGGCCTTTAAGAGAGGAACATCACTTCTCTCACTACAGACTCCTTTGCAGGAGGAAGTTAACCATAGTCATAAGCACAAAGCGACTTCAACCGGTTTGGGCTGCAGCCAATCTATGATCAAGTTCTTCTGGAGAAATGCCCAACAGTTGCACTCCTCAGAGAGAAGGGAGAAAAAGATCTGGCTGAGCTCCACTTTCTCAGTTAAGGAGCAAAGAAAAGGAATGCATATCTGAGTCAGAATGTTTTGTAGAAACACAAATGAAACTACCAGGAGGAACAGAGATTTCTGGAGTATATTCCAGAACCAGACAACAGCCAAGCCAAGTTCCAGAACTTCAACATGGGACTCTCAGGTGTCTACATAGCTCTAAAACCTTAATGGACTTCAAACAGGCACATAGCAAAGCACGCATACCCCAAGCACTTTGGCCTCAGCACTGAGGAATCTCTCCATAGGACCCTTCTGTGGGACTTGTTGAGGAGCACTGGTGGAAATTCCAAGTTGCTGAGCTCCATACTGCGGATATGGAGTTGCTCCAGATGCCTGAAGAGCAACACCGGGCAATCCAGGGGCCATTTGGGTTACGTTCTGTCCATTAGAGGGGATGACAACTACGGTTCCACTGGCCATGCTTGCTGGAAGTGTTGCCACAGTTAAGTTACCTGCAAACAAACAAGTGAGGAAAGAAGCAAAATGTTTTCAAGGGAAAAAAACCAAGAAAGTCCACTTACCTTCTGAAAAGCACCTTTGGGACAACCATGACCTGGATGATTGAGGACATCCATAGACATCAGGGAGAAAAAGTAAATCAGAATGCGGAAAACATTCCACTTTTCAATGCAAAAAGTGTCTTTCTAATCTTAGCACCACCTTGGATGCACCCAGCTAAATGGCATTTCTTATTCGGGCAAGATTTTATTGTGATTATCCTCCTGTCCTGGCAGATGGAGCTAAAGGCATCAGGCATGGATGATCATGTTGATTGCCATCTTCCAGGAAGGTCATACCGATTTGGACAGAACAAGTTACTGTGAAGGACACAAGAGCAGGGATCTGAATTCCAGCTTTGCTTCACTGATGAGGTGAAGTTTCTTTTCAGAACACAACTGGAGCATCAGCCTGTGTTTCCTAACAAACACCCGAATAACCTGAGAAAGCAGTGAAGCAATTCAGGGAAGTCCCAACTGCTATCGACACCTAATAACCCACCAGATTTTTAAAACCCTGACTCAATGGCCCGAATTAATCCCACAGTTAGGATTTGTACTGACCTTAAGAGGAAGCTACGTCCTTCTTGAGCTCTATTAATTGGAAGTCAAAGTTAAGCAAAAATCAACCCATCCACCCACCTTTGAAACGTGAACTTCAAATACTGAATCTTTGTAAACTTACAGGGCACCTGTGTGCATATTGGGCACTTCCATCAGGGCAAGATTGGCTGTAAACTTTTTCTTGTCTGCTAACTCTCCCCTTATTCTCCCATCTAGAAGACCTGCGGTGACTGCGTGGCTGAGAAAGCCGCAGGGGGGTGGTTGCAGGAGAGAAGCGACAGGCAAAGAATGGTCCACACGTTAATTCCATACTATTTTTTAAGAAAGTAATCAGACTTTACTCACGACAAGCGCTCAAGACGAGACACACATAAGCCTCAGGGGAAATGAAAGTACCTGAACGGGAACAAGTGGAGGGCAGGGCTCCCCCACCTACCGAAAGGAGGGATTTCCTCATACCTTAACCGGGGTCTCCAGAAAAAAATTCTTTGTTGACCTTTTAACTGTTGCAACAAATAATTGTTTCGGGCCAAGAACCTTTTGCTTATTAAGAAATGAGAGGAAAATTATCCAAATGTATAATGCCCTCTTATTCTCAGGCTAAAACAAATCACTGAAATCAAAAGCATCCCTCGACATCTCTTTCGCTTCCTCCCAAAGTTCGCAAGTCCCACTCTTGGAGGGACCCGTTATCAACCCCTCGGAGTCTTCTACAACCTTTGCAGGAATCGCCAGAAAGAAAAACAAGAGGACGCGCACTGCCATCATAGCTTTCGAGTCCGTCTCTTGGCCCCCTCCCGGACCTGTTTCAGTAGCCCTCGTCCAGCGGAGAGGGTTTATTTTTTTCTCCTTTCCTTCCACCTTCCTTCCTTCCTTCCTTCCTCTCTGTAGCTTTCGGTTTGCTCTTTTAGGCGTCTGAACGGACAAAATCGCAACGGCTGGAGGGAATCGATCCCAGCCTCCGATTGCGCTCCTTGCGAAACTCCCTGGAAAAACTTCCAAGGACCTTAGAAACCGCTGAAACATCTGGACCATGTCGTTTTGCCCATAAGCAGATGTCGAAGAATCCCCTCCGTGTATTGGCAAATTTATATTGGGTTAATCTATTATGTTTCCTTTTGCACTTATTTGGCACTGGACATTTGCTTTTTGGTTGACTACTCCCTAGTATAAAGAGAAATTTCTCTTTATAAGAGAATTTATAAGAGAATTCGCCTTCATTGGTGAGAGAAATGTTGCTCTATTCTATTGGATCAATTTTTTTTGTGTTTGTTACACGGGAGCGCCCTCTAGAGTCCTGATCCTCCTAGTGTTATTTTCTATTGGCCTGTTTTACGAACGTCTATGAGGGGGAGTGTAGAGCAGGTGGCTTCAATGCTATAGAGTGTTTTTGGAAGGGGAGACAGCTTCTGCCCCCCCCCATGAGCCTTGTTATTACCAGATTCCATCTTTTAAAAAAGCTGCTTGCCGTTATCTCTTTCAGATGCCAAGATGATTTTCCTATATTATGATACTGGCTTTTCAGGCTTTAGTTCAGGGGTCTTTCAACTGCTGGCTGTGGAATTCTGGGAGTTGAAGTCCACAAATCATAAAAGGGCCAATTTGAAGACCCCTGCTTTAGTTCAACTCCTAGCAGTTCATTTCAAGGGGAAATTAGACAGCTGTTTCAGTCGATGGGATGATAATCAGGTGTGAGTGTGGCAGGTCCAGTTACCTGACACAATATAATTCTGAATTTAAGAAGAGGCAAGAGGAAACTCAAAATATTTTGCATGAAATTAAAAATATGAGTTAAAGAATTCTCTTGGGAACATAAATCTGTCAAGAAATTAAGATTTTATAGCAACAGTTATCCATGTTAACCATAAGAGAATTAGGAATAAAATTGAATTATGCAAATCACAAACATTTTCAATTCGTGAATAAACCAGGGCAATAGTTATCTTATAAGATCCAACGAGAAAGAAAATTTTGAAAAAAAACAAGAGGGAGATAATGTATTGATTGAAAATGTGGCTATATAAAAATTATCAATATTTAATTTATATAAAGGACATGTTATTCTATTGGAGAAAACAGCTGAATATCAGAAGTAATAATACAGAGTAAAGAAAACAAAAAGATAAAAGGCAAAAATGCAGAAAACAAAAGCTTCATACTTTCTTTCCATCAAATACAAATATAATTGCAAAATTATCTGTGATTAAAAAAATTGTTACTTTTTCTAGTATCTTATTTGTTTCCTAATTATCAAAAAGTCTAGTTACAAATACATTTTTTCTGTTTCATGTAAAAAATCTCCAATCAGTCCCGTCTTTTCTCTAATCATGGAAATCAATTTAGCCTTGTCTGCAAGTTCCATCATTTTCACCAACCATTCCTCTGTTGTGGGTTATGTCAAACCTTCCCACTTTTTTAAGCATATTATAATCTCCCTGCAACTGTCATATATAAAAACAAAGTTCCATGACTTCTTTCTCCCTGTCTCTCCGTTCATCCTGAAGAAAAGCATCCAGTTTTAACTGTACCTGAGTCTTTAAAATCTTCTGAATTTATCTAGGTATTTGTATCCAAGATTTTTGGGAGTTTTCTTTTACCGAACAGCCAGAAGATCAGAACTGCAGATTCTACAAGTAAAAATGTTAATGCTTCAATTAAGGCTGGCGTGGAGGCCTCAGGAAGGAGATGATAAAAGGTTTGATATGGTGTCTGATCCTCCTTCTCCATAACTTGTCCTCTAAATTCATCTTCTAGGGGAGGAAGGATACGTGAAAATGGAATTGGGGCATTCTTTCAATTAGTGGATAGTCAATTTCATACAGACACATTTCATTAGCATTACTAATTCAGATTTACTGAACACCTACAGGAAATAACAGTATCACAAAGTCTACAGTGTTGATTTTAATTATATACAAACTTCTACAAATCTCTTTGGGATCAGAGTGATTAAGTAACTGCTACTATTGTGCCAGTGATACATTTTATTAATAATTTCTGCTTTACTTTTACTGTTTTTCTTTTCCATAGCATCAGACCTCCTACTCGATTCAATATTAGCCATAAAAATTAAGTGCCATCCAGAATATAAACAAAGGACTAATACAAGCCACTGTAGAGATTTTTCCTCAGAAAGATGCTGATGATCTGCAGCACAAATTCTTGCTTCTTGGGAAGCATTATAACTATCAGGTAGGAAGCATCACTTTTAAAACTTGCCACCATTTAACTTGGTACGTAAAGGCTATAACTGAAAAATAAACAAGTTGGGGGGCAAAAGTAAAACAACATGAAATTCATTGCTTCTCGTGAGAAATCTGGTGCAACACTTCTCACAGTTCCTTCCTGGTGTTGGTGGGATAATGGCGCAGTAACCACATTATCATAGGCTGGTGGAGAACGCCGATTGGGTTCACGTGTGACTGTTGCATCTCGGTTGACTTGGTAAGGCACAAAAACCAAGGTTGGCTGTAACAGAAAATAATACTTATGTACAAAAATACTGACAGTGTCTTTGTGGGCATCTTACTCCAGGCAGGAGGAGTAGCTTCTCCAGTTGTGTATTTTTAACTTTAGCACTGTGCTTGCCTAGAATCAGCCTGGAGCCACGACTATAGATTGAAACCTTTGAGAGCTCAAAGCCCTGATAGAGAATTCCTTAAAGCTAGGAATTAACATCCAAATGACTTTAGCATCTGGCCATTCAAGCACCTTTGTCTGATCAGATCTGCCCACCTGGTCCAGACATAATGAGAACTGCTAAAACTATTATCAATGGATCAAACACTTACCTGGTCATCAGCACATCAAGTTGCCTGACACCCAAAATGTGCAAATGAAACAGTGATACAAAATTCCAGCAGGCTGAACAAGAGCAGCACACTGGAGAGGCCAATGTCAGCAGCATTCTGTGGAGTATGGAGACAAGTGCAAAGATACTGTTGTTATTTGCTGAGAAAAGCTGTGTGCTACACTGTTAAAAGGGAATCCCAGCTGCTTCCTTGGAATCACCGGGAGGAACAATTGTATCAGGAAAAATAGGGACAGTATATAGCGGATCAGGGAATCCTAACATCCTTATGTGTTACAGTATCCCAAAGGAACATTCCAGATATCACTGAGAATCAAATGTGGCTTAGTCATATTCCTGACCCACATATAAATATTGGCACAATAGCACACATTTTTGAGCCTTGTTACTCCCTTACGCACCATAAAAAGCTATTCATGTGGGATAAAGCAGAGAAGAACAATCATTCCAAATTGTTAGTTTTATAGATGCAGAAATTCACACCTGCCTAAAGTCATTTGTGCATATATATATACAGAATCAAGGAGCTTCCTCGATGACAGAAAATATTTAAGACAATCAGAAAACTATGATCCTCATTCAGAGGTGATCAAATCTGACTCCCTCATTTGAAATTTTGAGATATAAAATTCTTTCCATTCATAGAAATATGTGAATGTTGGGAAGTTTTTTTAAAAAAACAAGCTAACAAAACAACTCACCCATTTGCTCTTCCCAATGTCAGTAGCTCTACCTAACATGCAAAAAAAAAGAATAATAATTTTGCCTGCCATGTAACTATTAAATATGAGGGATCCATCAGAACGAAAAAGAAGGGACAAATCAAATTCAGCTTCACGAATCTGGCTGAGAGCATAAGGATTCAGAGCCGGATTTTATGAAGAAAATCTCTCTTAAAGCTCTCTGTTTGGAAAGGCAAATCTACTCATTTTGTTTTCTCCTACGTTTGCATTTTTAAAATGTCACTTTCTTTTCATCCATTTCCTAAAGATACTATATGAGTGCAAAGCTCACCAATTTGTAGGTGGTATTTCTTGTTAGATGAGGTAGACCACATTACTTTGGGAAGCAAATTAGTGCTGCAAATAACAAAATAGCCTACACTATGTATTAACTCCAACTGAACTCATTTAAAACTTAGACTTTTAATACATCATTGCAATAAGGTTGTGTTTAATTTTTGTTGCTGCTTTCTTGACTTGACTGTGAGTTAACTCAGGGTTTTCCAACTTTGGCCTGTTTAAGTCATGTGGAGTTCAACTCCCAGAATTCTCCAGACAGCATGAATAGGAAAACGTCTGGAAGTCCGTACATCTTAAAGCTATGGAGGCTGGAAACACTGATCTAACTGATCTCAACTAAGCATGTCCTCATTTAGCTGAGTCTGTAGAAATGTTTGGCAAAGAAAATTCTCCCCTCGTAACTATTGCAAATGTTTTTCAGAACAATGTTGTTAGCAGATTTGATCTTAGAGGGTAAATATGAAAGTTTAACTACTGTGCCTGGAACTTGATTTTGGAAACTAACAAATGAGTTAAAAGGCCAGTTTGATTGGAAACATTTTTTTAAACAAGTTTTATTGGGTTTTTTTGGTTTTACATCAAAGTGCTTAGGAATCATCATGGAGATAGGGTAATCAATCATCCATTAAAAAAAAGAAAAAGCATAATCATACATATATAATTCAGGTTAATTCTTTAAAGGTTCCCTCTCTATTTCCCTCAATTGATATAACATAATCGAATTAATACAATTCTAAATAGAATTTAGTCAATCAGAAAAAAAATATAATTAATATTTCACCTATATCAGGCCAAATCCTGTTTTTAAGCTTAACTAACATACGATTACCACATTCCAATTTAGCCTTAAATAAACACATAGTTTACACTTCAGGTATCCCAATTTCCCTTATTTCATAAAATAATAATTGTTTCTAGAATATACATATTATTCCAACCATTATATTTTTATACTTCCCAACTATATTCTATTTCCTATTCTACTCTATTTCAAATATATATTTTATAAATCAATCCATATCTCTAAAAACCCTTTTTAACTCATTACGTAAAGTTTAAATCCTATCAAAATAATTATACCTAAAAAAAACCATATTATTCCAGAAAATACCTTCTTACTTCATTTCACATCTATATTCTATTTCTTCTTCTATTAACTTCTTGTTTACCACCTTTTCCATATTACACTTCCAAACCATAATCAAATCAATAATTTTCATCTCAGTAGTATTAACTCAATCAAAATCTCTAAAAGCCTTTTTAACCCATCAGGTAAAATTTTAACTCTCATTTTTAAATCTAATTCTAGCTTTCTTTTTGTGCCAAGCAGGTTTCCATAGAAGCGCCTCTAAATCATCAAATCTCAATATTTGATTATACATATTTCTCAACAATTCAGTCTGATCATATTTCTCTTCTCTTTTTTCCAATATTGTCTGTGCTGTATAATCAATCTTGTTCAATGTGGTGGTTACTCGTTGATTGTCCATGTTGTCACAGTTCTCAATGCCTCGTATTTGCAAATCAGTTCCTATTGCTTTTGGCATTGTAAATGTTTTAATTAAAATCCATCTTTGGTCGTCGAGGTTCTCAATGACTTGTATATGGGATTGTATGATATCTTCCTCTATGTTGGTTTGATCCTCTTCTATTATTGTTTGAGTTGTGGAGTAGTCAGTTGGAATCTGGAAGTCAATTTGAAGTTTTGTAATAAAAGCATTTATTCTAGCATTCACTTGCTCAGTAATTTCATAAATTTTTCCCAGCATAAGTTTACAAATAGATTGTGGATGTGCTTCCTCCATCTCATTAGGTTGTATATGTAGTTGCATGCCGGCCTCTTTAGAGTTGATCTGTTCTTCCTCTGTTGTTCCTTGATCTATAAGTTGATCAGTCAAAATTTGAGGTTCAATTTTTAATTCTGGAGCATCATCTTTAATGTTCATTCTAAAAATCCTTTGTTCTTTAAGTTCCAAATTTTTTTCTAGTATACGTCCATAGCCAAGCTGTGGGTAAAACTCCATTTCAGTAATAAGATAATCTTAGTTTTTTGGTGAAGTCTCAGCTTAAAAGGTAAATACAACAATAAAATTCTATAATAGGGATATTATAGAATATAATATCCAAACAAAAGTAAAAAAGCAAAAAGGCCAAGAAGGAAAAAGAGCAGAAAAAAGAAAATCAAAGTCAATACTATAAAAAGAAAAAATATCCAATTTGTAATCCAATTTATAGTATCTTCGCAAAAGAAAAAGAATAACAATAAAAAATGCCTTGAAGATCAATTCTTCATAAAAATGTTTATAATCCAAAAAAAAGAGAGAGTCCAAATATCATATATCTGAGATATATAGTTTGTACTGTGAAGCCAAGTTAAAATAATGGGTGATATAAAGAGAAAGGAAAAAAACCCTTCTTTCAGCTGGTTTCAAAGTCAGATAAGAATGTCTGGGCATACAGCCAAGTGCCTGGGCGTAGAGCCAAGTTGTTAAGCTGAATAAACACCAGACAAAGGAAGAGAAAGTTCTCAGCGTAGCCAACAGCTATAATGTTGCCAAAGCTTCGAGCAGCAAAGGACAGCCCAGAGTGGAGGAAAAAAAGTTTTTAAATAGACAATACAATTAGAATAGCTTTTCTAAACGTAGAAAAATATCTTTGAAGAAATAAGCTTCCCAAGTTTCTGTTGGAATTTAAATAAGTTTGTCATTTTTTTAAGAAGTTCATCTTCAAAATATAAAATAGCTTAAACTGCCGCTTATATACAGAAGGGGGGAGAGGAAAAGAAAAACACTCCACCCCCTCCCTAAAGGCTTCTGCTTAAGCTAAAGACAGGCAGGCAGAAAAAAAAATCCATCTTCACAAGAAAGATTTTTTCAGGATCCCCGAAATCCAACAACTAAAATAGTCAGTAAAAATTAATTATTTTTCTCAGAGCTCGTTTCCCCAAGTATCCAAACGCCGCTCTCTTAAAGTAGGGAAATAATTCCAGGGGCTTTTCACAGGAAGGTAGTTAGGGTACAAAGAGGGAAGGAAAGGTCTCATCTTCCTCGGTGGTTATTTTCGCTTAGTTGTTCTTGTGACTTTCGGCTGGAGCAGCTAGATGATCGGCCATGTTAATGGCCGATCTTTTCCCCGTCGGCCCAAAGGAGCTGTCTCGGACCGCGGAAGGTGCTGCCGCTCCCTCCGCGTCAACAAGTGTCCTCCTCAGTGGTGGTCGCCCCTCCAGGGCGACTTTCGACCCTGTCCAGGGTCTACCGGCGGAGGGAAACCGGCCAGCGAAGAGAGAGGACTCTTTGCACGACCGCCAGTGCTGCAGACCGGAACCAGAAGTCGGAAACAAAATTTTGAATGTAAATATATTTGGCAAAAATGCACTCTGAAATTTCTCTTAAAGATCATCTGCTACTTTAAAAATGGTTTTACAAGAGGCGTTAGGAAAGGATATAACTGAGGATCAGGCTCTTTTGGATACAAATTTAAAACATTAAAGGCTACAAGAATTATATAGAAAATAAATGTCACACAGGAGTTACAAATGAAACTGACTGTTGTCTTAAAAGCTAAAAGGGACATACAAATAATAAATCAGAATAATATCTTGGACAATTTCCTCATTTGGACTTAAAAAGAAGGTGTGTTATGCTTAGGAAATGGTTCCTGAGAAAAGGTAAAGATAAAATGGAAAGAAATCGCTTTTTGGAATATTAAAAGGAATAAACATCAAGATTTTTAAAAGCAAAAAGAAGGAATATAGAGTCAGCTTATGTCACACTCCAAAACCAAAAGTTCTGTCTCTAGGTGTAAAACAATAAATCTGCCTGGAAGAATCATTACATATCCAAAGATGACATATACAGTGTTTCTTCCAAGCAGATGTATTGTTTTATATCTATAGACCAGGGGTCCCCAAATGGTAGCGGGCTGTGGCCTGCTGGCTACCGGACCGCGGGACAGGCTGGCCAGTGCATGCACATGTGTGTGTGCACCCCCCACTTGTACTGCTGCGGCCGCAGGGCACAAAAATGGGAGGCCACCGCGCCTTGGGGCGCAAAAACAGGATGTCGCTGCAGGGTGCAAAAACGGGATGCCACTGTGCTGCACAAATACAGGAGGCCGCTGCACTGCGGGGTGCAAAAATGGGACACCGCTGTGCTGCAGGGTGCGAAAACAGGATGCCACTGCGTGGCAGGGTACGAAAAATGGGATGCTGCCGCGACTTGGGGCACAAAAACGGGATGCCGCTGCGATGCAGGGCACGAAAATGGGGCACTACGCCATGCAAGAATGTGGTAGGGCTAGCCAGTATCACATGGGCGCTAGCCCCGCTCTATTTGCATTGCGTACGTGCTCGTGGCCTTGCGTGCACGTGCACGCATGGAGTTTGACATGAGGCAAAGAGAAAATGATTAGAAATTAACTATTTGAGATACTATTTGAAGGGATTAACATTCATGGTTTTAGTATGTAATTGCTTCTCGTGGCTCTTAATGGAATTTTGAATGATGATTAAGTTTGAAAAATAAGGCTTTAAAGATTTATAGTTAAAAGATAAGATATGAGAAGAAGATTTTTTGTTGTATGTTTTGAGAAAACTATAAGATACTGGTAAAGAAAGTAAAAGAAGATGAAGTTGATTTATTTGTTTAAGGTTAAAATATATATTATTTTTGATAATTCTTCATGGATTTTTGCTGATTATATTATTGAATGATGAGGCTTTATAATGTGTTCATATATTAAAAGATAAAATATGGGAAAAAGAGATCTTTGGTCAAAATAACTTACAGAGTGTAGTAAGTTATTCATAACTTATGGAATGTATTTGTCTTAAGCCGTTTCTTATTTTTTTCTTTTTTTTCTTCTTTCTTTCTTTATAGTTTGTTTTTTCATTTTATTTTTCTTCATTGGTATTAGATATTTATTTTTGTATTTTTAAATTTTAATAAATTATAAAAACAGCATTCAAATGAAATAATGCTCATGTCCTTAGAACTGAAACCTATTCAGTGGAAGATTTCATGCAAAACTCAAGAAGTCCCATATATCTCTCCTGCATACATAATGTTCTGTAGCCAAACTTTTGGAGCAGATTGGTTTACTTACTTTTACCAAGTCTGTCTCAGAAACATTCTTCTCTTCAGAAGGAGTATTATGTATGGCCAGGTCATATACATAATATATACATAATATATACATATCAGGATACCAGCTAATGCCATGATAGTACTTGTGCTGTTCAGTTCTACACTGGATTTCACCTGAAACAACAATAAACCAGAATGAGAGAAATTACAGTGTCAACTTAGATATTATTAAATTCAAGCCATAAAGATGATTACACCCAACTAGGGTAAAATCTATCTATGTATGTGCTTAATGGTGCCTAATCCATCAGTGGTGAAACCAGAAAACATTCACTAAGATCACAAGTATCAAACAACAGCAACAAGGTTTCCCACTGTGGAAAGGCAAATTCTACAACTCCATTTGAAGGGTTTTCTGAAACTGTCAAATTCATTTTTCTTTCTTTCTGGATGTCAATCTCCAGTGAATACCAGGTCACTAAAAGGGACAGGAAATATGGTACAATTTCTTCATTCCTTCACATTTTGGCTAAAGAAATCCCATACTGCTTATTCTATGATATGGCACACTCTAAGCATTAAACATTAGTGTTAAATGTTGTTTTAGCTATACAACATTACAAAGAAGCAACTACAGACAGAATGGGATGTTTAGGTGATTCTTGGCTGCGCCCATTTTACTCCCAACCAATCACCGCTGCTGAACCATAGTGTGCTTTCCTTCTCTGTTGTCCCTCAGCTGGTGATTGTCCACCACCCATGGCCTCCTGGACCTCCACCCCCATCACTTTGTCCCAGCTCATTTCCTGAGGCATGGCTTGACCTGGGCCTTTCGCTGCACTGGACAAATAGTCACCAGCCAATCAGGTGGTGAGTGGCAGCAATGGTTGTGTGTGTGGGGAAACATGCAATTGGTGGTAGTGCACGATGGGGATCACAGGGGCTGTGGGTATACGGCATGTGATGGGTGGCAGGTGGGATCATAGGGGCTGTGGGGGTTTGGCACATGACTGGGCATTGGCAGCTGGATTAGGAAACCACCCTGCCCATCTTCCCTGCTGGTAGGGGTGGGCAAGTCCCTGTGTCTTCCAGGACATGTGATGAAGCCGAGTGGCCTGGGGGGGGGGGGCAAGCAAGAGTCAGCCAAGCCAGCCACCCTGGCTTTAATCCGGATTTGTGGGCTAAGGCAACCTGCCTGGCTCCACTTCTTCTTCTTTTTTTTAAAATATATTTTATTGGATTTTTATGGGGGTGGAAGGGTTACATCAAGGTGCTTAGGAAACACCATGGAGGTGGGTATATCAAACATCCAAAAGAACAATCACAGATATATAGCTCAAATTAATTCATTGAAAATTCCCTCTCTAATTCCCTCATATAGTCTTACATATTCAAATTAATACATTTCTAAATAAACTTCAAACAATCCTATCAAATATCAATCACATTTCAATTATAGAAATCCAAGTCCTGTTTTTAGGTTTTACTAATTTACAGTTACCATATTCCAATTAGCCTTAAATAGACATATTATTAACACTTCGGGTGTCCCTTTTTAACATAATTATTATATCTAAAATGAGTATATTATTCCCGCAGTAACATTCTTATATTTTCTTCATTAATACCATTTCTTCTCTTGTCACCAATCCCTCTTATTCTTCTTCTATTACAAAATAATTATCTTATTTAAAATAAAAATATCAAACCAACAAATAGGATTCTATCTGACTTAAATATATATTCTATCAATTCATCTATGTCTATAAAAAATCTTTTTAACCCAGTAGATAAAGTTTACCTCTCCAGTAATTATCATATCTAAGACAAAGTATTATTACAAAGGATATCCTCTTACAAAATTCACGTACTCCGTTAGTTATTGAATCAGTCAAAAACTCAAAAGCCTTTTTAAACCCATTAAATGAAACTTTAAAATACATTTTTAAATCTAACTCTTGGTTTCTTTCTGTGCCTGGCTCTACTTCTCATGCAGGCTGCAAAAGCAGCTTGCAAGCCATATTGACCAGCACACCTAAATCCCACACAGCCCGGGATGCCTTCACATGACCTGGAGCCAGTGGGACCGAGAATATGTGAAGCTGGCCGGCTTGGGCTTTGCAAACTGCCAACTCTGCATTTGTGACAAGCTCAGAGGGCTGTCGGGCTTTGCTTTGTTTCCTCTTCATGGTCTGGTGAAACCTGGAAGCTGGCACAGTTAACCAACTCCTGCAGTTGCTCTGGGCTAATCAAGATGACTTCCGGTTCCGGCAGCTCCCTCTGCGATCCGAGAAATCACCTTTGGGCCGACGGGAAAAAGATCGGCCAGTAACATGGCCGATCACTTAGCTGCTCCAGCCGAAAGTCACAGGAACATCTAAACAAAAAGAACCACCGTGGAAGATCCGGGTGAGACCTTTCCTTCTCTCTTGATAACCTATCTACCTCCCTGTGAAAAGCTTTTAGAAACTATTTCCCTATCTTGAGAAAGCAGTGTTCGGATACTCGGGAAAACGGGCTTTGAAAAAATAATTAATTTTTATTGTCTATTTGAGCTGTTGGAATTCAGGGATCCTGGAAAAAAAAATCCTCACTGTGACTCTCTCTCTCTGCTTGCTTGTTTTTAGCTTAAGTGGAAACCCTTAGGGAGGGGGGTGGAGTGTTTTTCTTCCTCCCCCTCCTTCTGAACATTATTGTCTACTTTAAAAAAAATCCTTTGGCTCTCTGGGTGGATTCATGTGGATTGTATGGTTACAATGTAACTTTGAACTTGGCGTGAAGCCCAGACATCTCTATTGTAACAAAGTAACCATTTTCAGCTGAACTTTCACTCCCTGAACTTGGCGTGACGCCCAGACATTTGTATCTCTTTTGGAACTTGCTCAATTTTCTACTCGTAGTTTGTTTGACTTTATAATACAAAATATACTTCCCAGAAAAATGGATTTTCTCTCGCTTTAGGATTACAATATAATAATTGATTTCTAAGACATCCTCTTCTATTATCACTTTGGATTATAAATTAGATATTCACAATACTGACTGGGACTTTCGCTGTTTTTATCTTTGTGCTGGGCTTGATTACTTGTTTTTTCCTATTTCTGTTTGGATCTTATATTTTATAATATTGCAATCTATCTTTTAAGCTGAACTTTCACTAAAAAAACAAAGAATGGAATCCCACCCACAGTTTAACTATGGACTTATACTAGAAAAATCTTTGGAAATGAAAGAGGAACTAAAAGAGCATTTTAGAATGCTCAGGAAAGAGGATGTTCCAGAGTTAAAAATTGAATCTCAAATTTTGACTGATCATGACACACAACCAGATTTACAACTTAATGAGATGGAGGAAATATATTTACAATCTATTGAAGAGGAAGATGCTACACCTTATATGCAAATGATGGAGATTTCTGATGACCAAAGGCAGAATTCAACTAAAACATCTATAATCTTAAAAGCAACAGGAATGGACTTTCAAATACGAGACATTAAAAATGCTGACAATATGAACAAACAACGAATAATCACCATACTGATTAAGACTGATTACATAATGCAGACAACACTGGAAAAAAGAGAAGAAGACTATGATTGGACTCAATTGTGGAAAAATGTGTATAGCCAAACACTAAGATGGGAGGAGCTAGAGGCCCTATTGTGGAAACCTGCTTGGCACAAAAAGAAAGCTAGAATTAGGTTTAAAAATGAGAGTTAAAACTTTATCTGATGGGTAAAAATGGCTTTTAGAGACTTTGACTGAGCTAATATTTTTGAGATTTCTAAGGTCTAAGATTTTGGTCTGAGTCAATATTGATGTAAATTACTGATTTGATTATGGTCTGGAATGGCAATATGGAAAATTGGAAAATTTAAAATTAAAGGAGTTGGATTGAGATTGGTGAAATATTACTGATATTTTTACTTACAATGATTGAATGTTAACTAGAAATGCATTAAGTGGACTAAACTAAAACAATTGAGGAACTTTTAGAGATTTGGATTGATTTATAAAAATATTTGATAGAGTACAGAAAATAGAATACAGTTGAGAAATATTAATATATATATTAATATATATAATAGTTATACTATATGTCTATTTTAGAAATAATTATTGTTTTATTATTTTAGGCTAAAATATAAAATGGTTTTAAAATACTTAAAGTCATGTTCATTTATAAAATATGTATGTGAAATAGAATAGAATAAGAGATAGAATTTAATTGAGAAGTATAAATTGAATAATTGGAATAATATGTATATGTTAGAAACAATTTATATTATATGGATACCCGAATTGTATACTATATGTTTATGTAAGGCCAAATTGGAATATGTTAATTGTAAGTTAGTTAAGCCTGAAAACGGGTGGAAATATTATTGATAGTTTTTTTTTTCTTGATTGATAAAATAGAGAGGGAAACTTTAAAGAAGTAATTTAAATTGTTTATGTATGATTATATTTTTTACTTTGTTCCATGGAGTGCCCTATCTCCATGATGAGTCTTAAGCACTTGGTTGTAAAACAAAAAAATTCAATAAAACTTGTTATAAAAAAAAAAAGATGATTAAACTCCTGGCAGCATCCTCTGTCTGTCTTGAACCAGACAGAGGAATATGTTGGCTGCCAGGAGTTTAATCATCTTGCTTAGCCCAGAGCAACCCCAACATTGCACCCCCACAGCCCTGTAATTCCTCTATCTGCCGCCCATTGCATGCCGCACTCCTACAGACCTCATGATCTACTCCACCCACCAGCAATTTGCACCATACCCCATAGCCTCCACAATCCCCCCGCCTGCTGCCCATTGTGCCGCACACCCCCACAATCCCTACTATGCATTGATGCCAATCATGCACTGCCATTCACAGCCATCACTGCTGCCTCATAGGCTGGCGGCCACTTGTCTGGTGCAGCGGATCAAACCATGCCTCTGGGAATGGGCCAGAATGAAGGGCTGGGGGTGGAGGGCCAAGGGGGCATTGGCAGTGGACAATCGCCAGTTGAGGGCCAGCAGAAGAGGAAAACCCACAGTGGTTGGCTGGGAGTAAAATGGGTGAGACCAAGGGTCAGCGCCCAAAAGTCCTAGAGTGTTGGGAATGGAGAAACCCTTGGAGCCAATCATGAGAATACTGAAACTTTAAAACTTGCTCGATTTTCGGTTCTCCCCTTTCAGGAATGTAGTATTTTTCCATCAAGATGATTGTTTTTCTTCTCTTGAATCCTGAATCCATACTGTGTTCCTTTACAGGACAAAAACAATTCTATGCTGCTGAGAGCACACTTTAAAGAGAGATGGGGAGAAGAAAGCAAGCTCTTTGTGGGAGGGCTTGATTCCCAGGATGATTCCCACATTCCTTCCATACTTTTACTCCTAATATGCTGGGCTCCTTCCTAATGTTGCTTTCAGGTAGGAACACTTCTGAAACAGGACCCTCTATCAAGACAAGCGAGGAGGAGGAGGAGGAGGTCTAATTCAACATTAGAAAATACGAGAAGATACCTCTCTGCTCATCACTAGCACCATTTCTGATAGCAACTAAGGAAACTTTGATAGAAGAAACAGCCACATCATGGTCATTGGTCCTTTCAGGCTTCTCCCATTTCTGTTACATTACTAACAGGCCCTGCAATATTACAGGTTGCACATCAGGAAGGGAACTTAGGGAGAAGTCCATTGCAAAAAGGGCAATCAAGGCAGATTCTAATTCTAACAGACAATATAAAGCAGGGGTGTCAAACTCGCCGCGTCACCTGATGTGTTGCGATGTATCACGACTTTTTTCCCATTGCCGGAGCTGGGGTGGGCATGGTTTCGACATGATGTATCCGTCCCGTGGGACGGCAGTTTGACACCCCTGATATAAAGGGTCCTGAGTGCTTAAGAAGAAACAGAATAAAAGACATCCAGACACCATATACTTTCTCACCAAACCACGATTTTGACTGTTTACAGCTGATATACATAGTGATCGAGAAGAATTGAACTACGGAAAAAGAAAAAGAAATTAAATGATTGTAATCCACTGGAAATATAAAGAGGGGAAAAGTCAGAAAAATCTGGGACCCATAGGAATAGTATTTTATAACAATATATTATTTTATATATACATTTATTTTTTTAATTTTGTAAAGCCAGTCTGAATTGTTTTGGATTGGGCAGCCTAGAATATTAATAAATATCCCTCCAACCCCTGCAAAAGCAGACCTGCATCATCCTAAAAAGAGTTTAAGGCTTATAGGAGAAACAGCTTGGATGCCAGGAACTTGTAGCAGACCTATAGCAAAAGGGCAGTCTTTGTCTTCTCAAATGCACCAGCCACACTCAACAGGTTGGGCAGGGAACCTAAATGCTCTAGGAACTATTCCAAAGGAAAAAGAGGGAGGAGAGAAAACTCCAAAACAGTCCAATGGAGGTGAGCATAATCAATCTTTAGGGAATGCTGGAATGAAGCAAAGTGGGGGAATTCCTGGAGCTGGTTGCTAGAATTCCATACAAGAAAAAGTACTTTAGATATGCCAACTGAGAATTCGAGTGTGGCTTCTGAGACACTAGAACAGACCTCAATATTTCTGCAGCTTATTTTTTAAAGTAAATCTGATTGCTATTTTTCCAAAATATGGCTTCCAAATATTATTTATTTCCCTTCCTCTTCCCCTTCCCTACAAAAGAGGCCTTTTCTTTTCTATTTCTTTCTTTAGATTCATTAGAATGCTTTCCTAATTTCTTTAAGTAACATTTGGGAGCTTACTATATTCTTGTAATGTGGGACAGTAATGAGTTCTCATCTGTTAATCAGATGGCTTTTTTTGAAAGTCCCCTTGGACCATCTCTCATAATGCTCCCCCTTGGGATTTCAATGATACATGAGGAATTCAGGGAGCTGCAGTGCAGACAGGACTTTGACTCTTGGCCATTAATTCCATAGTGAACGACTGAACACAAATTTGCATACACATACTTACTTAGACACTAGAAGAGACCTCAATATTTCTGCAGCTTGTTTTTTAAAGTAAATCTGATCACTACTTTCCCAAAATATGGCTTCCAAATATTCTTTATTTCCCTTCCTCTTTCCCCTTCCCTACAAAAGAGGCCTTTTCTATTTCATTCTTCAGATTCATTAGAATGTTTTAGATTCACTAGATTCATTAGAATTTCTTTAGGTGGCATTTGGGAACCTACTATATTCTTGTAATGTGGGAGAGTAATGAGTTCTCATCGGTTACTCAGATGATTTTTTTTCCATCCCCTTGGACCATCTCTCATAATGCTCCCCCTTGGGATTTCAATGATACATGAAGGAATTCAGGGAAGCTGCAGTGCAGACAACACTTCGATAGATATCCTCAATAAATAAATATATTGGGAAAGTCCTTGAGAAATGAGTCTGCATTGTAGGTACCTTTGCGTGTGACTTCATCCAAACAACAAAACTTTGTTAAAGAATATTTAATGTCAATATGTTGATCAATCAATTAATCAAAATAGAGCTGGAAGGGACCTTGGAGGTCTTCTAATCTAGTCCATCCCCTTGCTAGAGCAGGAGACCATTACAGACAAGTGACTGTCCAGTCTCTCCTTAAAACCTCCAGTGATGAAGCACCTACAACTTCTGACGATGAAGATTCTCAGTCATCCAGGTAGAGTTGCCTGGAAGTTGAGTCATGGCAACTGGACTTTTAAAAAAAAAAGTTTCATTGCTTATCCAAATAGTTTCTTCAGTCTTCAGTCATACCGAAGAAGCTGCTTGGATAAGCAGCAAAACATTTCAAACCAAAAGAAAAGAAGTTCAGTTGCCACAACTCCAGACATTAATGTTAGTATGTTAACTACGAGAGTTGACATATTCACATTATATATGTATGTATGTATGTATGCTGCACAGAAATTGTGCATGACTGAACAGGAATTTGCACATACTTACAAATATCCCTCCCCAAAAGGGGTAGCCTCCAACTGCAGTCACACTAAAGTTGGGATAAGAAAAAAGACTAACTGCAACTCCCCCAAAGCCAATGTGGATCAACCCAATCATGACTTGGACAGCCTATGGAAGGAAAATGCACAAAATAAGACAAATTCGTTCTCTGAATCTGAGAAGGAGAAACATTCTAATTTGTTAGCACTCCTGGAAAGGCATCACTTTCTATCCATCTTTGAAAGGTCCTTCAAAGGGGTTGGGGCTTCTAAGCTTCCAGTGCAGGTGTTGACCCAAGGCCTGGTTTCCTATGGTGAAAAATCCAAACGGGGAGAAGGGACAGTGAGACACCCATGATGATATGTGCTGGACAATGATTCCAGATTATGATTGATAATGGGACTGCTCTTGTCAGGAAGAAGGACTGTAAGAATATCAAGATGGGCCTTTGAGAGAGGAATGTCATCTCTCATTACAGACTCCTCTGCAAGAGGAAGTTAACCATAGTCATAAGCACAAAATGACTTCAACCGGGTTGGGCTGCAGCCAAGCTATGATCAAGTTCCTCTGGAGAAATGCCCAAGAGTTGCACTTCTCAGAGGGAAGGGAGAAAAAGAGATCTGGCTGACACTAGGTCTGAGTTCCACATTCTCAGTTAAACAGCAAACAAAAGGAATGCATATCTGAGTCAGAATTTTTGATAGAAACACAAAATAACTACCAGGAAGAACAGAGGTTTCTGGATTATACTCCAAAGCCAGACAATGCTCAAGCCAAGATCTAGAACTTTAGGATGGGGCTCACAGGCCTCAGCACAGCTTGAAAAATATGATATTATATTGGACTTCAAACAGGCACACAGCAAAGCATGCGTACCCCAAGCACTTTGGTCTCAGCATTGAGGAATGTCTCCAAAGGACCCTTTGGGGGGACATGTTGAGGAGCACTGGTGGAAGTTCCAAGTTGCTGAGCTCCATACTGAGGATTTGATATTGCTCCAGATGCCTGAACAGTAGCACTGAGCAACCCAGGAACTGCTTGGATGTTCGCTCCTTTAGAGGGCATCACAACTATGTTTCCACTGGCCATTTTTGCTGGAAGTATTGCCACAGCTAAGTTACCTGCAAACAAACAAGCGAGGAAAAGTTAATGTCTTAACATCAAGGAGGCAAAGCCTGGTCCTTCTCATTAATCTCAGTTTACGAGATAACACTTGCGCGCAGTAAAACTGCAGAAGATTGCCAGAAGGCTTCACAGAGCAAGGAACTAAATACACAGAACTTTCTCAGGAAGGAAAAGTTAGTCATGAACATGAAGGATTGTCTTCTTGCTTACATTCCAACATTCAACGCAAAAGGCGTCTTTTTCATTCTAGCACCACCTCAGATCCACCCAGCTAAATGGCATCTCTCACATTGACAAGGTTTTATGGTGATTGCCCTCCTGTCCTGTTAGTAGCAGGTGGATTTAAAGGCGTCAGGCATGGACGATCATGTTCATTGCCCTCTTGTAGCAAGCTCTTACAGATTTGAACAGAACAAGTAACTGTAAGTGACAGTATCTGTATTCCAGTTTTGCTTCTTGGATGTGGGGAGGTTTCTTACCAGAATTTAACTGGAGCATCAGGCTGGGTTTCCTAACAAAAATCTGGATAACCCCAGAAAGTAATGAAGTGATACAGCAAAGTCCCAGCTGCTCACAAGATTTAGCAGCCCTCCAGATATTTAAAACCCAATAGCCTGAATTAAGCACATCATTAGGATCTGTACATCCCTTAAGGGGAAGCTGCTTCCATTCTTGAGCTATAGAAAGTTAAGTGGAAATCAACCCACCCACCCACCTCTGAACGCTGAACTTCAAATATTGTATCCTTGTAAGTTTACACAGTGTCGGTGTGCATATTGGGCACTTCCGTCACGGAAAGACTGACTGCAAACTCTTTCCTGTCCTCTAATTCTCCCTTGAAATGTTCCCATCTAAAAGACCCACGGTGACGGTTGACTGCATGGCTGGGAAGATGGCAGGATGGCTGGCTGACAAGAGATAACCAACAATCACAGTGTTGGATAATCAATATAAAATTCTATATTATTTTTAAAAAACGTAATCAGAATCTACTTACCACAACCACTGAAGATGAGGCGCACTGAAACATCTGGGAAAATGAAAGTAACTTACGGGAACAAAAGATGGGCGGGACACCATCACCTAATAAAAAAAGAGGACTTTAATCATACAGTACCTTAAGTGGATGACTCCGGGGAAAAAACATTCCTTTTTGCCCCTTCAACTAGTGCAGCAAATAACACTTCGGGGCCAGGAATCTTCTGCTTCATTCAGAGAGGAAGGGGAAACCATCTGTCCAAGTTTACAGAGTCCTGTTATTCCCAGGCTAAAACGAATCCCTGAAATCAAACGCATCCCTCGAGATCTCTCGCGCTTCCTCCCAAAGTGCGCAAGTCACAGGCTTCTTCAATCTTTGTAAGAATCGCCAGAAATAAAAAAAAGAGGACGCGCACGTCAATCACAGCTTCCCCGTCCTCCCGCCCCGGGATCTCTTTATCTAGACCTCGTAACAGCGAGAGGATTATTTTTTTTCTTCCTTTCCCCTCTTTAGCTTTCGGCTTGCCGGTAGATCCCTGCCTTCGATCGCTCTCCTCGCAAAGCTCTCCTCACTTCGAGCAGAACGTGTGAAGGGAGTTCTAAAAGTATCCTCAAGTCGAAAAGCCTGGACTAGAAAGATTAACCCGTCGGTACAGGGAGCTCGGAGGAAGAGCGTCCGCGCACCCCCTTGCCGCCGCTCGCTTTTGATTTTCGGGGAGCTGCAGGTGGCCAGGCTGACCGTTAAATGCAGCGAAAGAAGAGCAGGAAGAGCAGATCTCTTTGGGGTTTGATGTTTCTTTCCTCCTTTTTTCCCCCAGCCCTCTGTCCATTAATCCCGAAGAAAAACCTCCAGGTTTCACTGTATCTTAATTTTTTAAATCTTTGCAATTTGTGTATGTATAGGTATCTAAAAATGTTGGCACGATCACCCCATTTGATAAAATGTCCCTTCATGATATTTATCTTTCCAGCATGCATTTGAAGTGCCTTTATGCATTCTGGACAATTTGTCTGGTAAGAAATGCCAACAATGCATTATTTTATAAAAACTTTCTTTAATACAGTAACAATAATATAAATTTCAGTCCCTTCAGCCACAAATTTTCTCACTTAGCCGTTTGTATATTGCAATCAAAAAATTGTCATACATTCTTTCACTTGTTCTTCTGTCTCAAATTTCAACAAAAGTTTATACTTCGTAGTAATAATATGTTCACCATTTGTACATAGTTCTGTTTGAAACTCTAGTCTTGTACTGTTTAAAATCGTAAAATCTTGCCAGTTCCTTTTTAGAGATATTGGGCAGAGGGCTCTTTATTTGTCCAGAATATATATATGAAACTTCCATTTTTGTAACAGATGCAAAAGCAACTATAGACCTGTGAACTGGGCTTTTCTATAACTAATTTCCTGCATACTGGATATCTGCATTTTAATTCTTAACATTTAAAAATGGTGCTGATGGTAGTAAAAGTAAATAGTGATTTGATTTTATTGAAATTGATTTCTATGCCAGAGGGGGAGAAGGGATTGATCCTCTTGTCACCATGCCTCCATGCTATTTAGTCTGAAAATGGCACTATAAAATGGATTTCAACATTTGTATGTTAACTTTTTAATTACCATTTTGAATTGTTAAAGCAACTTTTTTTTTTTCTAGATTTACTTAGTTGCTGTGAAAACTGCTCCCGCTTGTTTCTGTTGGAAAGTGAATGCACAGCTAGTTTGTTTCCTTAAACTGTGGAGACAGCTGGCAAGGGCTGTTTCTAAAAAAAGTTGAAACAGTGTGCAGCTGTTTTGAATGGGCCAGAAAAGTTCTGGTGGGACTTCCGGATCCGGTGGCAGCACCCGCGGACGTGCAGAGAACTCGTTCTCTTGGCCGTCCGGTTTTCCCCCGCCGGTAGACCCTGGACAGGGTCGAAAGTCGCCCTGTAGGGGCGACCACCGTAGAGGAGGGCACTCGTTGATCGCGGAGGGAGCAGCGGCTCCCTCTGCGGTCCGAGAAAATCACCTTTGGGCCGACGGGGAAAAGATCGGCCAGTAACATGGCCGATCACTCAGCTGCTCCAGCCGAAAGTCACAGCAACATCTAAGCAAAAAGAACCACCGTGGAAGATCCGGGTGAGAACTTTCCTTCCCTCTTGTTACTTTACCTATTTCCCTGCTAACAGCTTTAAGAATTATTTCCCTACTTTGATCACCGGGGAAAACGGGCCTTGGAAAAATAATTATTGTTTTTTATTATTTCACTTTGCTTATATAAGCAGTTGGAATTCGGGCATCCCGGGGAAAAAAAAAAAAACAACAACTCCTTACTGTGACTCTCTCTTTCGGCTTGTTTATTTCCAGTTTAGGTGAAAAGCCTAAGGGAGGGGGTGGAATGTTTTTTTTTCCTCCCCCCCTCCTGAATAGTATTGCCTAAAAAACTTTCTCCCCTCTGGGCGGATTTACGTAGATTGTTTTGGATACAATGTAACCTGGGACTTGGCAGGAAGCCCAGAAACTATGACTGATACAATTTAACTTTCTCCAGTTGAACTCCCACTTCCTGATTCTGGCGTGATGCCCAGACTGGATTACAACATAACAATTGACTGCTACTTGGGACTTTTGTTGTTTTCTTTATTTCTGTGCTGGACTTGACTATTGGCGTTTTGCTATCTTTGATTGGAAAGATATCTCTGTTTGGACTCTATATTTTATAATGCTGCAATTTATTCTTTAAGCTGAACTTCTAAAAAAAAAAAGGATGGAATCCTACTCACAGATTAATTATGGACTTATATTAGAAAATTTTTTGGAAATGAGAATGGAATATAAAGAACATATCAGAATGCTTAGCAAAAAGGAGGACTTGAAACTCAACCTTTGATTGACTATGATATACAATCAGATTTACAACTTAATGAGATGGATGAAATACATTTACAATCTATTGAATCTATTGAAGAGGAAGAGGACACATCCCACATGATCGACATCTTTGATGATCAAAGGCAGAACTCAACTAAAACATTTACAACTTTAAAAGCAACAGGATTGGACTTCCAAATATGAGGCACCAAAATGTTGACAACATGACAGTACAGACAACACTAGATAAAAGAGAAAAAGAACATGATTGGACTCAATGGTGGGAAAAGGCCTTTGGCCAGTCACTAAGATGGGAAGACTTAGAGGCCCTGTTGTGGAAACCTACTTGGCATAAAAAGAAAGCTAGAATTAGATTTAAAAATGAGAGTTAAAATCTTATCTGATGGGTAAAAAGGGCTTTTGGACATTGAATGAGCTAATACTTTTGAGATTTTTAAGGTTACTTTGGTTTGAGTCAACATTAGAGCTAAATATGGATTTGATTATGGTTTGGAATGACAATAGGAAAAACTGGAAAACCTAAAATTAAAGGAGTCAGATCGAGATTGAGACTGGTGAAGTATTATTGATACTTTTACTTACAAGAATTGAATGGTAATTAGTGAGGTATCAAATGGACTAAATTGAAACAATTGAGGAATTTTTAGAGACTTGGACTGATTTATAAAAATATTGGATAGAATATATGAAATAGAATATAGTTGAGAAATATTAAGATATAATAGTTATATTATTAGTTTATGATAGAAATAATTATTGTCCTATTATTATTATTATTATTATTATAACATTATTACATTATTTTGTCTTATGTAATGGTTTTAAAATACATATAAAATAGAATAAGAGATATAATTTGATTGAGAAATATAAATTGAAATTGGAATAATAGAGATATTTTAGGAATGCTCGAATTGTATACTATATGTTTATGCAAGACTAAATTGAAATAGATTAATTGAAAGTTGGTTAAGCCTGAAAATGGGTGAAAATATCTTTGATAAATTTTTGTTTTTGTGTGTTTTTTTTTCTTTCTTCTTTTTTTCTCTTCTTTTTTTATTGATAAAATAAGAGAGGGAACTTTTAAAGAAGCAGTTTAAATTGTATATGTATGACTGTATTTTTTGTTGTGTTCTATGGAGTGCCCTATCTCCACGATGTGTTATAAGCACTTGGCTGTAAAACAAACAAAAACTAATAAAAAAGAAAAGTTCTGGTGGAATTACTAGCTATATTGTTTTGAAAAAAGCTACATTGTTTTAAAATATGAGGAAATGTAAAGGAAACCTGGTAACCCAAATGAGCAACCTGTTGAGCTTGGATTCTCTGGATCTGTTCTCAGAAAAAGTGGTGCTTTTATGCAATAAACTTTACCCTCAAGAGGAACCGTGTATTTTAAAAAGCCAATGAGTCAAAAGTGCACACAAAACTAATTCAGACTCTTATAGACCCTTGGCTTCCTCTAAGAATGCTGACCTGTTACTACAGGTAGTCCTCGACTTACAACAGTTTGTTTAGTGACCGTTCAAAATTACAATGGCACTGAAAAAAGTGACTGATGACCATTTTTCACACACATGACCGTTGCGGCATCCTTGTGGTCACATGATCAAAATTCGCAACCGACTCCTATTTATGATGGTTGCAGTGTCCCGGGGTCATGTGATCACCTTTTGCGAGCTTTTGACAAGCAAAATCAATGGGGAAGCCAGATTAACTTAACAGCCAGGTTGCTAACTTATCAGCTGCAGTGATTCAACTTAACAACTGAGGCAATAAAGGTCATAAAATGGGGCAAAATTCACTTAAAAACTGTCTCGCTTAGAAACAGAAATTTTGGGCCTAATTGTGGCCATATGTTGAGGACTACCTGCATTAGCGATGCTAGGTGTTTGGATAGACTACTGTATATGGAGTTATTTGTCTTGTTACATGGGATTTAAATCTGCACCACATCCACCTCTACAACACTCACTGCCATTCATCATATTTAGCAAGAGAAGAAAAGGAAGCTTGTCAAAAAGCTTCATCACAAAATGTAGCAATAGTCTCAATTCCCATTCAACCCAATCTGAACACCAGATTATCTTGTTAAGCATCTGGAATATATGTCATTAAAGCAGTCCAAAGAATAATAGTTAAATGTTTTAACAAAATTACTTAAAATGTAGTTTATAGGAATAATCCTTTAAAAAGTACAATGGAATATTTTCATTTGAGAAGGAAACGTGTATAAAATGTAATTTCCTAAATGTTTTGCTTCATCTTTTTAATATGTAAATCAATCTTGTTATACTCAATCCAAATGATTTAATTCCTTATTCAAGCAAGGTTTGTCAATGAATCTTTGGAGTTCCTTATCTCAAAAATGTACTTGCTATCCTGACAATCAGAGATATCATATGAACGGTCCAATGTGTAGCTTGTGCCACAGGAATACCAAAATCTACTTTGTCCCATTGCTTCTTGCTCTATTCATAAAATCTGCCCAATCCACTGATATTAAAACTATAGTTGAGATTTAATTTTAAAATGGATTCTCTCTTGAAAATTGGGGTGGGGGGGTGGGGTTAGAATTCTGATACATTAAATGTAAATTAAGAAAGGAGTCACATACGGTAGAAGAGACATTTAAGGCCCCTTAGTACAACAGTTGTAAAGAAGTGGCTTGAAGTCTATGATTATGTTAAAATAAATTTCTGGTCCATTCCATGGCTGGAGTAAATGAGCATAGGATACCTGCTTGAAGTGGGGGTTGAATGTATTAATTTATTAATAAACACACAATTCAGCTGTTGATGGTGGCCAGGTTTTGAAGACAAATCTTTGAAATATTTATAGAGGCGGTCTAGGCTTTGTTAATACAGAATAACAGAGTGACAGAGTTGGAAGGGACCTAGTCCAACCCCCTGCTCAGGCAGGAAACACTATTCCATTTCAGACAACTGGTTGTCCAATCTCTTCTTAAAACAACTTCAAGTGTTGTGGTCACACCCAATACTTGTAGACATGACCTAAAACTCATGAATGTGACTTGCCTCAGGGGTCTTGCACTGAGTTCAAGAGGAAATGCCATCTTCTCACCTGGTGGAGGCAAGTTAATCATGAAGAACTATTGTCTGTTTAACTTAACTTGATCCACTGTGTGGTTTTGGTGATGGCTGTGGGTGATGGGTTTGGAGTCTGGGTAGTTTGTATGTGTATATAAAGGATTTCTATGTCTTGGGGAGATTTCTTATGGTTTTATGTTGCTATATCGGTTTATTTCCATATGTAAGATACATTTGATCAATTGCAGCTCCAGTGTCAATCGGAGGGGAAATGTTTAAGCAGTTTCTTTGTATCTTTGTCTTGAGTTCACTGGTGCATCATAGTTGGTTGGGATTGAGAGAGAAGCAACCCAGAACTAAGGAGAAACTTCCTGGCAGTTAGAACAATTAACCAGTGGGACAACCTGCCTCCAGAAGCGGTGAATGCTCCAACACTGGAAGTTTTTAAGAAGAGACTGGACAGCCATTTTTCTGAAATGGTATATAGTGTTTCCTGCTTGAGCAGGGGGTTGGACTAGATGACCTCCAAGATCCCTTCCAACTTTATTATTATTATTACTATTACTTGTGTTTCAGTTTTGCTAGGTGGTTCCCCCCCCCTTTTCTGTAACATCAGACCTCCTTCTTAATACAATAGTCATCAGAAAATGGAAATGCAATCCAGAATATAAACAAAGGACTAATAAACTGTGTGCATCATTAAAAATTCTTGTTTCTTGGGAAGCATTATAACTATTAAGTAAAAAAAAAGTTCTTTTAAAATTTGCCGCCATTTAAGGTGGTACTTAAAGGCTCTAACTGAAAAATAAACAAGCTAGAGAACAAAATAAAACAACATAACATGCATTGCTTCTTCTGGGACCTCTGGTGCAACACTTCTCACAATTTCTTCCTGGGCTTGTTGGTTTTTCTTACTCTGGCTTGGTAACCACATTACCATAGACTGGTGGAGAGGATGAATTTGGTTCAGTTGCAAGTGCTGCATATCCGTCGACTTGGTAAGGGACACAAACCATGGTTTCCTGCAACAGAAAATAATACCTGTATATAAAAATACTGACTGTACCTTGGGGGCATCTTACTCCGGGTAGGAAGAATAGCTTCTCCAGTTGTGTATTTTTAATTCTAGCACTCTGCTTGCCTAGAAAAAGCTGGGAGCCTCACCAATTTCTGAAACCTTTGAGAGTTGTAAGCTCTGATAGAGAATTCTTTAAAGGTATGAATTAACACCCAAATGACTTAGGACCTGGCCATTAAATCATCTTTCTCTGATCAAATCTGCCTGCCTGGTCCAGACATAAAAAGCTAAAACTATTATTAAAGGAACAAATATTTACCTGGTCATTAGCACAGCAAGTCGCCTGGCATCCAAAATGTACAAGTGAAACTGTGATGAAAAGTTCCAGCAATCTGAACAAGAACAGCACACTGGAGAGGCAAATGCCGACTTTCTGTACAGTAGGGACACATGGAAAGATTGTGATTTGCTGAGAAATTAATCCATCTATGTGCTACTACACCATTAAAAAGGACTCCCAGCTGCTTCCTTGAAAACACTGGGAGGAACAATTGTATCAGGAAAAACAGGGGCAGTATACAGTCCGTGATATTATGAGAAAACCAAATCAGGGAACATTGTAGCATCATTATGTTTTGCAGTATCTCATATATATCCCAGAGAATCAAACGGGAATCAGTCATATTTCAGTGTCACATATAAAATCAAATATTTGCACAAGAGCACAGACTTCACCTGAGCCTTGTTACTCCGTTATGCATCATTAAAAGCTGTTCATGTGGGACAATCCAACATACATTCTAAATCGTTAGTTTTATAGATGCAAAAATTCAAAACTAATTCAAAAACTACCTACACAGACAAACAATAAAAAGTAAACAATAACCTAACCGAAGAACACTCCTATCAACATTGACAGGGCAAGCCACTAGTATATAAACAAGAGATCAACCAAGAACCCCATCTAAAATTATTTTTTTCATTCTTAGGAAGTACGTGAATTTTGGCAAGTTTTGTTAAAACAATCAAGACAAACTTAACTCCCATTTGATCTTCCCGATGTCAGTAGCTCTATCTAACATGCCAAAAACCAGGATAATTTTGCCTACCATGTAACTATTAAATATGAGGAATCCATCAGAACAATGAAGAAGGGAGAAATCAAACTCAGCTTTACTAGTTTGGATCCAGATTTTAAGGAGAAAATCTTACCAGGGTTGAACTGTTGAACAGTTGAACCCTGGAAGGCCCCACAGCCTCCAGGCACCATAAAAGATGTCCACGGCATCCCTCATTTCACCTAGGCCAGAGATGTATAACTGGGGATCATCAGCATACTGGTGATACCTCATCACACGGTGATGGACGATCTTACCCAGAGGTTTCGTGTAGGTGTTAAAAAGGAGCAGAAACACTGAGCGCTGTGGCATCCTGCAGAGCAGGATCTGTGGACCCCTATCGCTCCTTGTCAACACCGATTGGGACTCACCTCGGAGGAAGGAGGTGAACCAGCACAGAACTGTGCTGCCCACCCCCAACTCCATACATCAGCCCAAAAAGATACCATGGTCAATGGTATCGAAAGCTGCTAAGAGGTCAAGAAGAGCAAGAATGGATGCACCACCTCCATCCTGGTCCCTTCAGAGATCATCCTTTAGTGCAACCAACAGGCCTGTCCCATATCCAGGCCTGAAATTTGATTGAAAAGAGTCCAGATAATCTGTTTCCTCCAGGATCTTCTGGATTGCAAAGGCACTACCTTTTCTAGACTGGACGGAAATTGTCCAGAACGGTGGAGTCCACTGATGACTTCTTGAGGAGGGATTTTACCGATACCTCTTTAAAAGGAGCTGGGAGCACTCTCTCCAACCAGGGTGTGCTCCCAGCTCCTTTTGTTTGGGATTTAGAGAAAATGAAAACCTATGATGTTCAAATTGAAAGACTTATATGATTTAGGTTACAACATGCTTATTTTTTGCACATGTTAAACTTACAAAAATTAGAGTTTCTAAGAGAGGAAGAAAAAAATGATGAAAAATTAACTTGTGGGATACTATTTGAAGGGATTAAAGATCAAACGTTTTACTATGTTGTTGCTTCTGATAGCTCTTAGTAAAATTTTGAATGGTGAGGTTTTAAAGAATTATTAATAAAAGATATGGGAAAAAGATTTTTTTTGCTTACTTTCAGAGACAATTATGCTAATGGATAAAGAAAATAAATAACAATGAAGGTGTCAAGGCTGCTAACATCGAATGTTATGCTTGACAATATATATGGATGCAGATATTCACTATTTAACCTGTGTATTACTTTAAGAGCCACTATTAGATAGTATGGGGGGGGGAGGGAGGGAGCGAAAGAATGTGCTGAGAACTATTTAGCCATAACAATATTTCAGCAGAGCGTCTTCAAAGGATGAAATGTGAGAAGATGAAGATATGGCGGGAGGGAAAGCTCACACTTTAAACTAATTGGGGAATGTGATTAATGACTTGTTACATGAGGGAGGAGAATATGCTTAGACACTGTGGGAAGAAGTAGGAAGGTTTAGTTTTTGGCTTCACTTTATTCGTACTGAAGCAATGTTGCATAAATAAAGAGTTTTCTAGGTAAAAATGCCTCAGAATTCCTTAAATTGCATCTTCCCTTCGGAACCTTACAGAAGGTTGTTTAAGGTTAGAATATATATTATTTCTGGTAACACTTCACTGGAGTTTTGCCAATTACGATTGAATGATGAGGCTTTATAATTTGTTCATAAATAAGAGATAAATTAGAGAAGAGATCTTTGATTGAAATATAAGAGAATATAATAAGTTATTAATAGGTTATTGAAACTGTACTTGACTTGAAGAAGTCATTTAATTTTTCTTTTTCCCTTTCTTTGTGCTGTTCATTTTTTCTTTTTATAGTTTTCTTACTTTTTATTATTTTTGTATTTTTGAGTTTTAATAATCATTATAAAAAAAGCATTCAAATGAAAAAGAGGAAGTCCTCGACTTATGACCACATATGAATGCAATTGAGCCCAACATTCCATTGCTAAGTGAGACATTTGTTAAGTGAGTTTTGCCCCATTTTACGATCTTTCTTGCAGTAGCCAAGTGAATCACTGCAGTTGTTAAGTTAGTAACACGGTTGTTAAGTGAATCTGGTTTCCCCATTGACTTCCCCTATCAGAAGGTTGCAAAAGGGGATCACAGGACCCCCAGGACACTGCAACCATCATAAATATGAGCATCTGAATTTTGATCATGTGACTGCAACAGTGAAAAACGGTCGTAAGTGCCTGTTGTAAGTTTGAACGGTCACTAAACGAACTGTTGTAAGTCGAGGACTCCCTGTAGCACTCATGTCTTCAGGACAGAGATGTATTTTAGGAAAGATTTCAAACCAAATTCAAGGGATTCGGTGTTGATTCTGGATTCTGATAATTGGCGAAAAGGTTCTTATCTAGAAATGACAGAAATAAAGTTCAGGCCTTAACAGGCTTTGGAGTTGTGGAAAGTTCCATAAGAAACCACATGCCTACACGTTGGGCATGTGGCCACAAACCACAGGATGCATGCGTATTTTTGCAACTTCTATACCTTATCTATTAGAATAGAAATAATATCTTTATTGTCACTTTAAATGGGACACTAGTCAGCATACATTAAAATGAAATTTTGTTGCATACAGTTCTCAAAGGGTAACCACCTCCAATATACATTGCATAAACATGACAAAAAAAGAATAAATAAAATAAACTATGCATATACCCACATACTGTATGTGGCTCAGAGAAACAACGCAGTCTAGTTTGGGTGTATTCTTACACATGGCGAGAGAAACGAATCTTGCGAGTTTAGCAGACGGATGGCATAGGGAACAAAATTGTTACAGAATCTGGTAGTCCTGCTAGAAATACTTCGAAATCTCCTCCCAGAGGGGAGCAACAGAAACAGACCTTGGAAGTGGGTGCGTGGGGTCACTAACAATGCTTCGAGCTCTAAGCACGTAGCGCTTGTAAGCAGAGTCCCGAATAAGAGGAAGTGGCCTTTCTATAATCTTCTCACTTCTCCTTACCTCCTCTCTCTGTATGGACTTTCTATCTGAGGTACTGCTACCACTAAACCAAACAGTGATGCAGTTTGTCAAGACGCTCTCAATCGTGCCTCGGTAAAAAGTGGCCAGAATAGATGGAGAAAGGTGAGCTCTCCTCATCCAATACTATGTGCTGAGTTCCTCTTATGTAACCGAGTAAAAGTACAAAAACTTATATATACTTGCTTCAAATTGTATTCGGGGTTCTTCCAAGCTCATGGGAGGACCCACATTTGTTCAGCTGAATAAACATGTTATCTAGAGAGAGAAAATCTGGACTTCACCTCTTTGTTCGCTCCGAACCACTCCTGATCGTTGCCTAACACTGGGATATGTCTATTGTGTACATAAATATCCTTCTGGATTCTACATACGAAGCCAAAATTCTAGAGCAGATTAGTTTACTTACCATTTTCCAGGAGTTCTCATCTGAATGGCGATTTAAAGAAAAACTACCACTAATGGACAGCTCAAGAACATACAGCAGAATACCAAATGATGCCACTATGGCACTTGTGATGTTCATTCCTAAGCTGCATTTCATCTGAAAGAAAAGAGCAATATACCAGTGGAAGAAAAATGAAAATGAAAGCACAGGTCTTATTAAATTCAAACCATAAAGAAAATTACATCCAACTATGGTAAAACAAGTGATAAAATCTATCTATGAATGCGTTAATGGTGCATAATCCATCAATAGCGAAACCAGTCAACATGAAGTAACATCATAGGCATCACATAGCAGCATCAACAGGGTTTTCCACAGTGGAAATCCAAAGCCCCCAACTCATTTGAAGGCTTTTCAAACATTGTCAAATTCCTTATTTTTGTTTCTGGATGTCAGTCTCTGTTAAAGACCAGGTAATTAAAAGTGATAGGAAAACTGGTAAGGTGTATTGAACATTTTGACTAGGACATGACACACTCTAAGCATTAAATGTTAATGTTAAATGCTCTTTTAACTATACAACATTACAGAGAGGCAACTAGAGAAATGGGAAGGGAGAAACCCTTGGAGCCAGTAGTGAGAATACTGAAAATTTAAAAATTGCTGTTTTTGCTTCTCTCCTTTCAGGAAAGTAGTACTTCTTTGATCAAGGAATTTAAAGTTCTTCTTCTGTTCCATCCACACTGTTTTCCTTTACAAGACAAAAACTTTTGTGTTGCCATGAGCACTTTAAACCAAAGAGAAACAGGGGAGAAGAAAGCAAGCTCTTTGTAGGAGGGCTACCATCAGCTCTCTCTTCCCTTTGATTCCCACACTCATTCCATACTTTTACTCCTAATACATGGGGCTTCTTCCTAATGTTGCTTGGTCTGGTTTGAAGACTAGAGAATGCAAGATGACACCTCTTTGCTCAGGACTAGCACTGCTTCTGGTACCAACAGTGCTCATTTCTGTCATGCTACTGACAGGTTGCACATCAGGAAGGGAATTTGGGAAGAAGCCCGTTGCAAAAAGGGGGACTGGAGGAGCCTCTAATTCTGGATGGTTTAACTCTCTCTACTGTTGACACAGAACTTTCAATGGAAGCAAGGCTTGGAAGCGAAAGTTGATCAAAGAAGGAAGGTCGGGGGGCTTTTGAGTTTGATTTTCTTTCCCAAATGTTCATTTAAGACTGAGCAGTATCTGAAGACCATAGACAATATAAAAGGTCCCGAGTGCTTACAAAGAAGCAGCATAAAAGAAATTCAAATGCTATATAGCTTTCTCACCAAACTATGATTTGGATGGTTCGCAGCTGCTACACATAGTGATCCAGAAGAAATGAACTGGAAAAAGAAAAAAAAAATGTAGTCCACTGGAAATATCAAGGGACAAACATCAGAAAAATCTTGGACCCATGGAAATAGTCTTTTACAACATTATTTTATATATACATTTATTTTTTTAATTTTGTAAAGCCAGTCTGAATTGTTTTGGATTGGGCAGCCTAGAATATTAATAAATATCCCTCCAACCCCTGCAAAAGCAGACCTGCATCATCCTAAAAAGAGTTTAAGGCTTATAGGAGAAACAGCTTGGATGTCAGGAACTTGTAGCAGACCTATAGCAAAAGGGCAGTCTTTGTCTTCTTAAATGCACCAGCCACACTCAACAGGTTGGGCAGGGAACCTAAATACTCTAGGAACTATTCCAAAGGAAAAAGAGGGAGGAGAGAAAACTCCAAAACAGTCCAATGGAGGTGAGCATAATCAATCTTTAGGGAATGCTGGAATGAAGCAAAGTGGGGGAATTCCTGGAGCTGGTTGCTAGACTTCCATACAAGAAAAAGTACTTTAGATATGCCAACTGAGAATTCGAGTGTGGCTTCTGAGACACTAGAACAGACCTCAATATTTCTGCAGCTTATTTTTTAAAGTAAATCTGATTGCTACTTTTCCAAAATATGGCTTCCAAATATTATTTATTTCCCTTCCTCTTCCCCTTCCCTACAAAAGAGGCCTTTTCTTTTCTATTTCTTTCTTTAGATTCATTAGAATGCTTTCCTAATTTCTTTAAGTAACATTTGGGAGCTTACTATATTCTTGTAATGTGGGACAGTAATGAGTTCTCATCTGTTAATCAGATGGCTTTTTTTGAAAGTCCCCTTGGACCATCTCTCATAATGCTCCCCCTTGGGATTTCAATGATACATGAGGAATTCAGGGAGCTGCAGTGCAGACAGGACTTTGACTCTTGGCCATTAATTCCATAGTGAACGACTGAACACAAATTCGCATACACATACTTACTAAGAGTCCTCCCCAAAAGGAGTAACCTCCAAATACAGACAAGGCAAAGTAGCCTACGATAGCAAGAAAAATTGCAGCAGCCGCAAAGCCAACATGGATCAACCCAATCATGATTTGGATGGTCTACAGAAGGAAAACACACAAAATAAGACAGATTAACTCTCTGAATCTGAGAAAGACAAACATTCTAATGTGTTAGCAGCCCAGGAAAGACATCACTTTCTATCCCTCTTTGAAAGGTCTTTGAAAGGGGTTGGGGCTTCTAAGCTTCCAGGGCAGGTGTTGACCCAAGGCCTGGTTTCCTATGGTGAAAAATTCAAATGTGGAGAAGGGACAGCTTGAGACACCATTGTCACTATGTACCGGACATTTCCTCCAGATTATAATAGAGTCTGACCTACAGTGAGGCTGCTTTTGTCAGGAAGAAGGACTGTAAGAATATCAAGACGGGCCTTTAACAGAGGAACATCACTTCTCTCACTACAGACTCCTCTGCAGGAGGAAGTTAACCATAGCCATAAGCACAAAGTGACTTTAACCAGTTTGGGCTGCAGCCAAACTATGACCAAGTTCTTCTGGAGAAATGCCCGACACTTGCACTTCTCAGAGAGGAGGGAGAAAAAGATCTGGCTGAAACTATGGCTGAGCTCACTTTCTCAGTTAAGGAGCAA